>CM052803.1:26787943-26928582 GCA_028533885.1 Nasua narica
GGGGGGCTCCATCCCAGGAACCTGAAATCATGACCTGAGCCGAGAGCAGAGGCTTTAACCCACTGAGCCACCAAGGCGCCCCTCATCCGGTAAATTCTCATGGAGCACCCGCTCTATGCAAGGCTCGGGGCTGGGAAACTCGGCAGTGAACGAACTGGTCGAAGTCTGATTTCATGGAGCTTCAGTTCTCAGGTGCCACCCCTGGTGCTTTTAAGGGTGCCTTTCAAGCAGTGGCATCTCTTGATCTCACAATAGCTCTATCAGGTCGAAATACACTTTACAGATGAGGAGACCGGCCCACAGAGTGCACATGACTTGCCCAAGACCCCAAAGCTAGGAAGCACTACTCCAGTTCAGGCTTGTCTACCTAGGGAATGTGACATCTGAATCACACAGTGCTGCCTGCCCAGTTGTCTTCCATGAGAACCAGGCTCCCAGCTAAACTCAGCCTCCCAGGGCTGTCACGAGAAGCCAGTGGTTATCTAGAAGCTACCTGCAGCACCTGGTGGGAAATGGATGCACACAGTCACCCCTAATAAGGGGTTATGACTTTTGTTGTAGGTACAGAGGTAGAGAATGCCCGGAGGCTAAGTGTGCTCATTTCCTTTTTCTCTCTTGCAGTTCCCAGAGCCCGCTTCCCAGCCAGAGGTTGCCGGTACCCGACAGTGTGCTGCACATGTACCTAGACATGGATGAGGAGCCTGAGGATGACCAGGAAAAACACGGAGGCCGGGTGCGCACCTTCCCCCATGAGCGGGGCAACTGGGCCACCCACGTCTATGTGCCATGTGAGTAACGTCTAAAGTGCAAGTGGCTGAGACTGATAGGTGCTTCTTGATGAGAGAAAGCTGCCCCAACCAGGAGGAACAAGCCAGAAACCTCTGATGTGGATGGTAGGAGAGAGGTGGACTTAGCAGAGAAAGTTGGAGAGTGTTTCTGTAAACTTGTTTTCAGTTTTGAATTCATTGCCTAAAATATTTTTTTATTAATCCTTTTCCCACTCATGAGGAACTGACCAAGAGAGGGTCTAGGGCAGAGTGTCAAGGCCATCCCGGAGTGCAGCTGCAGCTGGCACTTTATTTCTAAGAGGGCTCTGGGTGTGCTGGGCCGGTCCCCCTCCCACCCCCACCAGCCCCCATGAGTGAGTGGCAGGCAAAAAATGCCCAGGCGTCGGAGTCAGACCTCACTTCACTACCCACTACTCTGGGCACCCTTTCTTAAGTTATGGACTTCCCAGAGCCTCAGTTTCCTTATCTCTAAAATAAGGATTATAGAAATCTGTATCTCCTAGGACTTTTGTGAAGATTAAATCAGGTCATTTATGTCAGGGTCTTAACATAATACACAGAGTAAGTGGTGGCCCTTAGTATTTTGTGTTCATTAGGTCAACTCTTAGAACCCCCGTTTCCCCATCCACAGAAGGAGAATCAGTGTCTACACTGCCTACTTACCCAGGCATTGGGACCGACTGACTCACACCCGGGGCGTGAGCAGTCACCCACGCAGCTCCAGTCCCACATTTGGTGGAAAAAGAAGAAAAAGAAGAAGAATATGTGAACATACAGTGACGGTCGTCATGGTGTTCTTGATCTTTGTGAAAAATTAGGAGCACTCTAAATATTTATCAGGAGATTCAACGTCTTAGAGGAGACTGGTACAGGAAGTGCTGTTTGTGATTATGGATTACTGTGGCCCGTGACCATGAGCTTGCCCCCTGCCCTGAGAGGAGGACTGTCCACCGTGTAGTGTTACATGAAGAAAGCCAGTGGAAGAACAGTTTGAATGGTACACTCTCATCTTTCCAACAAATAAAATGTGTACACTAGGATATGCACTGAGAAGAGGGTGGGGAGACAGGCATCCAGCTCTGACAGTCTTGATCTCTAGGGTAATAGTGGTCTTGAAAGTGGGGTGTATGCCCCCCGGGGGACAGGTCAAGATGACCCATCCGGTAGAAAAGCATTAGAACTTCTTTATATATCTCTTTTTATCTCCTCTTTTTTAAAGTTTCTGTTCTTGGGGCGCCTGGCTGGCTCAGTCGGAAGAGCATACAACTCGATCTTGGGGTCGTGAGTTCAAGCCCCACATTGGGTGTGGAGATAACCAAAAAATAAATAAACTTTAAATAAATAAAAATGTCCATTCTCGAGAGTGCACATTTTACAGTGGACATAATTTTGTAACATGCACATTTGTAACTTATAAATAAATACACGTTTATTGCATGGATGCGTGCAAGTTTGTTTGACTAATGGCCCAGGTGATCGAAACAGTTTGCAGACCGTTGCTCTAGGTGATAGGATTTCGGGGAGCCCTGCTTTCTGCTTTGCATATTTCCTTTTTTTACTTGAATTATTTACAGTGAGCATATGTGTGTTACTTCTCTAACCACAAAAATCATACTAAAATACACAGAGCTAGGCTGCTCTCAAAGTAATTTTCCCCAAAAATCCAGTAACAAAGGCCTTGTCTGCCTTCTGGGATTCTTCCTTCAGCCACAAGGCCCTGGCTAAGACAACAGCTCGCCCTATCC
Organism: Nasua narica; assembly: GCA_028533885.1. NCBI lineage: Eukaryota > Metazoa > Chordata > Mammalia > Carnivora > Procyonidae > Nasua > Nasua narica. The sequence goes on from CM052803.1 coordinate 26,790,477, forward strand.
GCTCTTGCCTCCAGATGAAACGAGGGAGGAGTTCCTGGACCTGCTGGACGTGTTGCTGGCCCACGCCCAGACATATGTCCCCCGGCTGGTCCGGATGGAGGCATTCCACGTCAGCCTGTCCCAGAGCGTGGTGCTGCGGCATCATTGGATCGTCCCCTTCGTGCAGGCTCTGAAGGACCACCTGGCCTCCTCTCAGCGGTGAGTGCCCGGGGCTTCCTCTGCCTCTCCTCCCCTCAACTCCTCTTCCTGTCCTAGCTACTGTAGGGAGATAGGTGTGGGCGTACCACCCCAGCCAGCAGGCCAGACCTAAAGGTTGGAACACTGAACATCGGCAGCCGCCTGCCGTATACCCCGACGTGGGTGACTTTGGACAGGCCACAGAAGCTCTGGAAGCCTCGAGTCCTTACACGTGGGCAGGTCGTGGGAGCGGTGGGAGCCGCCTCAAAGGGGACCTATGAGAGTGAAATGAGGTGGTGCAGGTCTTGGCTGTGGTGGTCTGGGAATGATGGGAACTGGACCCCGCCTCTGGTTTGCTCACCTGGCCGAAACCTTTTCCTTCCTCAACTTTGCATATCCCTTCTTGCTACCAGAGTGCCTTTCCTCCTGCACTTGGCTATATCAAAGCCCTGCTCCTTCCCTGAGGCTCTCCGATTTGGTGTCTCCCCCAGAGTTCCCCAGTCCCTGGGATCATCCCACACTGGGGCAGTTTATGCCCTCTGCGCATTTCACGCATATCCAGTCCTTGGCCCCTGTGGAGCCAAGTGCCCTCAGGCCCAGGAGCGCCCCTTCTCTCTGCAAACCCCACGCGTCTTCTCCCAGTGCTTTGCCGACTATAGGCATCAAATGGATGTTTGTTGAACGATCGAGCAGGAGGGGAGAGGGATCCTCTGAGTGTTGGTTCCAGAAGGAGCCCAAGAAGCCATCCAGATGGTGGTTTTATTTGCAGAGCCCTTGCTTCAGAAGAGGTGTTACCCAAAAGCCTGGATGTGGAGATGTGTAGGAGAAAAACAAGTCTTCTAGCACAAGCCCCTCTCCCCCAGTGCGGAGGCCTCAGGCCCAGGAATTCCATAGACGCACTCCGCCCAGGTAGGGAACTGCCTCGGTTCAGCCCTTTCTGAGGGCCAGGGGAGGAAGCGATTTGCTCCAGTTCGGTCAGCCAGAGATTCGGGACTAAAACTTCTCTCTCCGCCTCATGCAGTCCATTTTTTTATCATCACTACCAAACTCACGGAGCAATACATCTGTTAGTCAGGACTCCCTTGGTCACAGAAACCGGAAATCCAACCCAACGTGGCTTAAACTGAGGGGGAATCCATAGGCTGGTAGAGCTCGAAGGCTCAGAAGCCACACTGGCTTCATGTGTGAGTGCACTGGGGTCACCAGAACACAGCGCCTGACTCCCCCCACCCTCTCTTCGCTCTGCGCCCTCTGTGTGGGCTTACTCCTCACAAAGGCAAAGAGGCCGCTGGCAGCTTGGGGCTGCCAGTCTACCAGCCTGGGAAGCCAGCCCTCTTTTCTAAGAGCCTCAGCAAAAGTCACGGAATGACTTTGATCGGTTTGACTTGGCTAATGGGCGCCCTGTCTCTGAGTTCAGCTAGAGAACCCCGTTCCCTTCTATGTGAGGGTGACTGGTTTCAGTCTAGGTGACTGTCAGTCACCTGCTTTCAGCTCTGTTCTCTGAGCTGAAATAGAGGTGGAATGTCAGCTGCGTCTGGCAAAAAGGACCTTCTCACCACACTGCATGCCTCTGGGCTGCTGTGGGAGAATGAAACCTGTGGCGGGGAGCTGTGGCGCTGGGCTCCTCTGCACGCAGCGGTCCTTCGCCCAGAGCAGGCCCTTCCTAGGTCCTCTGGAAACTTTGCCCACGGGCCACTGCTAGAGATACTGGACCCTAGGGAGCCCAGATGTCACTCACCCTCCTGCTCCGTGTGGGACCAGAGAGTAGCACCTAGATCACCAGGCTGGCCTTCCCTGGTGAGTGCATGGTGTCTCCTCCCCCCGTGTCCTGGGGAAAGCCGGGCTAGCTGGCCTCTTCAGGTCTGTCTGCTTGAGCCTCTGCCCAAGAGTGGGCAGCGCACCTTCGATTGTGTTGCTGCAACGGAGAGAATGCAGGCCTGGGGCCGGTGTGTACCCTGGGGGCAGCAGGGTAGAGACCCCTCCGCCGGCACAAGTTTCCTGGGAGAAGGGGGGTCGGTTGGTGTCTTAGCCAGCGTTCTGTGAATTCTGGAGTAGTGGCTACTTGCCGCTCACTAGGTCCAATCAACAGTGTTGTCATCGACGTCATGGGCTCGGTCAAGCTCACTCTAACCCACTGTCGTTCTTCAAGACCGTCTGGTTTCTGCACAGGCCAGAGAGGAGAGTGGAGTGGAGATGTGGGAATCCCCTCCCCTGAGTCTTTCGGGTCCTTGGTGACACCGATCTCTGCAATCCCTCCAGGGATGGAGTATTGCTTCTGATTCACTGCTTTCCTAGGTCAAGGCAGTTCTGGTAGCTTCCAGTTGGCTCCCCTACCATAATCACCCTCGCGCCACGGGTCAGGGAACCGATGAGGGGATTCTGCCAGCTGCTGAGTGTGCATTCCAATTACGCTTTCAGAACTGGAGGAATAACCACAGGGTGGGCTTGGGGTCCCACCGAGACAGGCCTGAGCTGCAACTCCATTGGTCCCCTGGCTCCATGAGCCCCCACTCTGACTAGAGGGCCACAGTGACATTTTGGTCTCCTGGAGTTAGTTCACGGCCATTATCTGGGAGTTCCCAGAAGGCCTGATTATTTCCTTTTCTCTAATGCACAGTTACCCTAGCAAAAGGCCGCAATTCCCTTTTGAGAAGGCTAGGAAAAAATTTTAGTAGTGTAGCAGGCAGGGTCTTTCCTCAAAGGGATGTACCCTCCCCTTCATTCAAGGGGTCTTAGGTCCATAAACTGGCTCAAGTCTGGAAGTCGAGGGTCCATGACTTTCTTACTATGATCGAGTTAGACTTTGTTCACTTGGCCTACAACGTTTCTGCTTGTACAGAAGAAGTAAGAGTTGAGTAGGCTTCCTGTCTAGTTCACTTCTAGGAGCACCACGACAATTGGCCTCCCCAGACTCCGCTGTCTACCACGGACTACCCCCACCTCTCAGCTCAGATGTCTCCAGCTCCCTCACTGGAGCCGCCCCTTGGTCCAGGTTTCAGGCAACTAACCCAGTGAACTGTGAGATCCCCTTCCTAACTCCCTGAGCTGCAGCATTCATGCCGGATCTCTGCTTCCTGAGCCCATATCATGGTATTCAGTGTGATCCCACTTTACGAGGCTTGCAACATTATCCCACACCTTTAATACCCACACACGTTCCCTGGATTTCTGTTCATGTAGGTTAAAAAACTCAGTTAGTACTTTGGAGTATGGCACATCTCCTCATGAGTCATGCTTTGTACCTCACCTTTAAGGGTCTGCCGGGAACTTAGTTATAGGTCTAGAAGCAAAGCGGGGTGTGGGGGAGGGTACCTGGGGGGCTTAGTCGGTTAAGGGTCTGCTTTCAGCTCGGGTCACCATCCCAGGGTCCTGGGATCCAGCCTCGAATCTGGCTCTCTGCTCAGCTGGGCGCCTACTTCCCCCTCTCCCTCTGCCCCTACCTCTGTCCCACCCCTCTTCTCCTCCTACCCCTCCCCTCCCCTCCCCTCCGCTCTTGCGTCTTCTCTCTGTCTCTATCTGTGTCAAATAAATAAATAAAATGTTTTTTTTTAAAAAGGTTAAAATAAAATAAAACAGCTTAAAAAAACAATAGAAGCAAAGAAGGGTAGTGGAGATTCGTCATCCTCCTGCAGGGTAACCGCCTCAATGCCAGGTGAATCCCCGCGATAGAGGTGGCAAGGCCCAAACCACTGTTGGGGGGGGCGGCATTTCCACTGGGAAGGAAAGCTCGTGAGAATTTTGCTTCCCACGCGTGCCCCTTCCAAAGGATCCCAGTCTTTCCCAGGCAGTGCCCTCAGTGAGCACAGCTAAGAGTTCAACTGGTGGAACTCAGCCAATCACAGGACGTAATTCCACCTTTGATTTTTTTTTTCTGCAGTTACAGCCCTGAGGCTGTGGGACCAGAGGGTCTCCCTCAGGGCACACCTAGGGTCCTAGGTCCTTGATGCTGCCTGAGTGGGGAATTTGAATCCCCAAGCTCAGCTTTTTCTTTTACCACTTTGGCCACATTAGGAGCAAATAACCAATGTCATAGTTTCCCCCAGACTGTTTGAAAGTATCATACAGTCGCTTAGCTCCTTCTAATAAATGGTTGCCTGGGATTATGTGGGCTACCAGCGCTCACTTTACTACTACTAGACATAGAGTCAGTAGTGTCCCTGAATCTAATCAGATTAGAGAGCCAATTCCAGAAGCCCCGGAACCAATTTAGAAAACTCAACCTTAAAATCCTGGTTTGGAACCATTCTTGGTACTGAAAACTGTGTTGGGATTCTCTAAAGAAACAGAATCAATAGGATAGAGATTGAGACAGAGATAGAGATACAGAGAGATTTATTATAGGAATTGGCTCATGCAGTTAGGAAAGTTGAGAAATCCTACAGTCTGCCATTCGCAAGCTGGGGAACCAGGAAAGCCGGTGGTATCATTCGGTATGAGTCCAAAAGTCAGAGAATAGGGTGTGGGGGGGGCTGCTGGCGGAGGGGGAGATGACTGATGGTGTAAGTCCTGATAGAGCCGAAAAGCCTAACAACTGGGAAAGTCAATGTCCAGCGTCCAAAGGCAGGAGAAGATGAATGTCTCCACTCAAGCAGAGAGCGTAGGAGCACCGGTTTGCCCTTCCTCTGCCTTTCTGCTCTGACCAGGCCCTCAGCGGATTGCGTGATGCCCACCCACATCGGGGAGGGCCATTTGCTTTATTCCTCTCACCAATTCAAATGGCAATCATTTCCAGAAACATCTTCACAAACACACCCAGAGATCATGTTTTGCCAGCCCTCTGGGCATCCTTCCGGGCAGTCAAGTTGACACATAAAATTAACCCTCGCAGCTGGGCACAAACCTCCAGTGTCCCCTTCAGGATGTTTGTCGGGTCCCTTGCAGAACTCTGGGTGAACCTGATGCTTAACCAAGCTCCTGCTGGTTCTGTCGTCCCTCCCATTTTCCCCCTAAGGGATGCGTTAGGAGGCTGAAGGCTGACGGGGAGGCCAGAAGTTGACTGAGTCTGAGCCCAGGACAGGTTGGGAGGAGTCTCCCCGGCCCGCTGGGGTGTTGTGCGCCATCGCGTGGAGCCTTGGGCCGGAGGCCGTCAGGGATCGTTTCCTACAGTGGGATTTGCCAGGTTGGTCCACAGGATACCGCCCCCCCCGCCCCCCGCCCCTGCCTTAGATCAAGTGTCTCAGAGAACACAGCGGGACCCAGCCGGAATGGGAGCACGCACTGACAGAACCCGAGTCGGGCGGGCAGGTGTTTCTGCCCCATTTCCACACCAACAAGACCCACTGCCCCTCATTAAAGCATCGTAGGTGCCAGCAAGGGCTTTGGAACCACACAGACTGAGGTTAAGATTGTGGCCCACCAGATTCAACTTCACCTGACCTCAGCTTCCGTGTCTGTGAAATGGGCAGAGTTATAGCGCCTGAGTCACGGAGTCGCACGAGGATCCCCTCAGCTCATGCGCGCGGAGCCCTCGGCTCAGCCCCCGGCACGTGGGAGATGTTGGTCTCTTATCACCTCCTTGATGAATAAGACTTTCTCAGTTTCCATCAGTAAAACTGAAATAGTCTCATTGTTCATTGGGATGAACTGCTATTAATAAAACTTGCTAGCATCTGAACATGAAGCTATGTGTTACCTCAGCTGGGTGATTACGTAAGGCCTTGTCCAGCTCTTAACATTTTAGGGTTCAGTTATACCACCTGTGTAATAGGGTAACAAAATGAAGAGTGTGGTGAGTTAATGGTATTTCCAAAGTCCTTCTTTTTAATACAAACTTTTCAATTTTTTTTTTATTATTCTTCATGAAACATGGTCTCCTCTTCTAAATTCCAGATTCTTCTTTACTGCCAACCAGGTAAAGATTTACACCAATCAAGAGAAAACCAGGTAGGTCTCCCCGTTGGCCCACAGTTCCTTCTAGAAGATTCTTCAGAGTAAAGATTGAAAGGTTGTTTTGCTTCTGGCCTTGTCTGCCCCAGTTTTCTCTTTGTTTGTGTTTTAACCAACTCTATGACTACAAAAGCAGCTGTTCCCAAATCTGAACCTTTCATTAAGAAAAATAACCAGAGAAACATGGCAGGGGGGCTGCGGGAGGGCAGAGGTAGAGAAAAACATCTTGGTAAAGTGAACAAAAGCCTGCCACTGGAAGAAAACACGAGCCCCTGCCCAGCTCCGTCCCAAGTTGAACGTTTAGCTCATACTCTCACCTGCGTGACCTCTCATTTCCATGCTGTCACACTCCTGCCCTTGATACGTCCATCACTGGGCAGTCGTAAGGCGCCAATGAGCCCAGCATGTTCCAGAAGTGGTGGGGTGGGTTGAAGCCAGGAGGTGAGGGATTAGAGAGAGTGACAGTAGGCAAGTCGTCATAAGTTTCACTGAGACCGGGAGGGTGTCTGGCTGAAGATGTGCGCTCATGGGAGGGTTTTTAAAGTTGAGGGAGCAGGGCTGAGGGCTGAGGAGCGGGGAGCCAGTGCCCAGGAGCCTGAGAAATGGTCCAGACTTGGGAGCGATGTGAGGGGTTGTAGACACATGGCAGGGGCACATGAAGGAGTTCTTTAAGAGTAATGAGCCCCTAGGAAGGAAAAAAGATCTGTGGTTAGAACTGGGGAAGGAAGGTTTAGGAACAGAGGAAAGAGCCAGCCCAGAGGGCAGGCAAGCGAGGCACCCAGGAGGGGACGAGGAAGAACCCCCAGCCCTGACCTGAATGCTTCCTGTCGCCTCCCGTGCCCCCAGCGAGGAGGGTTTGTGTCCTCAGGGGCCGCATCTCATGGCCACATTGTCTCCACTTCTGCCTCCCCTAGGACTTTTGTCGGACTCGAGGTCACCTCTGGGCACAGCCAGTTCCTGGACCTCGTCTCGGAGGTAGACAGAGTCATGGAGGAATTCGACCTCACCACTTTCTACCAGGTAACCCATAGCCTCTTCCTCTCCACTGGCCCACCGAAAAGTGGAATCAAACCATCCTCGAGGGAGCCCTTGTTAGAGGCAAACTGAAGAACCCTCCAGAACTTGCCCCCATGAGGCTTTGGAGGACATAGGCCTCCAGGAGAGAGGGGAGTAAAGGGGCCCGGGGCACAGTCAGGTGCAGCCCCTCAGGAGTCTGATGCTTTGTAGAAATCTCGTTTCATCTTCCATGTGCACAAGGTTTACCCACTCTGCTCCATATGGGTCCATGTTCATCTGTTTTTTAAGAAGTAGTAATTCTCCCAGATTTTTTTTAGTAAAATTGACACACCAGGAAGAGTGGTGGCTTCCCTCGCCTTTCTGCAGCTCAGCCGGGGCGCCCCATGCCCTCTGGGGGTATTGGACTCCAAACTGAGTATCAGGTCCTTAAAGGGCCCTTGGTTTTGTTTGATGTATTCTTTTAGAACCTTGCGGAGGCATAGGAGTATGAATTTCAGTGGAGATTATTACTCATAATTTTAGACATTTTGGTTTTTGTTCATTTCATCTTGGAAAGTATGTCATCTATTGAAATGTTCTAGATCAGAAAACAGAGTTGGAGCCTGCATTCTCGTCCATGTCCCAGATTTAATGACTGCTAAGGGAAAGCCTCTGGAAGCAGGACTGTCTTGGTCAGCTGAGCCCATAACAAAATACCCTAGGTGCAGTGCTTTCAGCAGCAGAAATTTCTTTTCTCACAATTCGGAAGCCTAGAAGTCCAAAATCAAGGTGCTGTTGTGGCCCGTTTCTGGTGCAGACTCCCTTCCTGACTTGCAGGTAGCAGTCTTCTCACTGTGTCCTCACACGGTGGAAAGAGAGGAAGCCAGCTTCCTGCCCTCTCTTATACAGGCACGAATCCCATCACGAGGGCCCCCCTTTGATAAGCTCCTCTAGACCTAATTGTCGCCCAGAGGCCCTATCTCCAAATACCACTGCATTGGAAGTCAAGGCTTCAACATAGGCATCTAGCAGGTGGGGCTGGGGGAGGTCACGGACACAATTCAGTCCACAGCCGGGCCAACCCAGAGCTCTTTTATCTGTCTGCGGAGGGGGCTTGGGAGCAACACTGATCAGCACAGAGGGTCCAGCCCCTCGTGGAGCAGGCCAGGGCTCCGGCAAGGATACTGGGACAACGGTCACAGACCTGTCACGTCTGCACCTGCCAAGGCATCCAGGCGACCACCTGCCTCCCTGCTGTTCCTCCGCAGGACCCCTCGTTCCACGTCAGCCTGGCCTGGTGTGTGGGTGATGCGCACCTCCAGCTAGAAGGGCGGTGCCTGCGGGAGCTACAGGTGGGTCCGCAGCGCGGGAGCACAGAGGGTGCCGGAGGCCAGGAGTGGTGGGCCGCGTGTTGGGGAGTGGGAGGGTTGCCGACAGGCCCTGAGGATTATGTGTGCAAACCAGAATCTGGGGAAGGAGACCCCCATCACCTTACCTTGCTACTCAAACGGCAGTCCCATGGCCGCAGCCCCTGGAGCCTCTTAGCCATCCAGACTGGCCCCGACGCAGACCTGAGAAATCAGAATTGCATTTTAACAAGATCTCTAGGGATTTGCATGCACGTTAAAATTTGAGAAGCACTACCCTCCACCACTGATCTGAGAGAATGCTGTAGGCCTCTCCTGAAGTCCTAGCCCCTCGCCCAGAGGTCAAAGGCTCGGGTGCCCAGCAGGGGCCAGCAGGTGTTGGAAATGAGTGAACCGTGTCAGGCGCAAGGCGCACCCACCCTGGTAGGCTTCCTGTTCCGCTGAGTAGGTGAGACATTTCTCTTCCAGTCAGGGCCCTCGGAGGAGCCGGGACTCCTCCACTGCTGGGAGAGGGGAGGGTGGGGGACTTTGCCGTGCAGGAATGCGGACCTGGTGTCGCTAGCACTTCTGTTTTTCAAGGGAGACCAGAAATCCAGATTTTTACGTGCAATCTCTCATTTTCAAACGTTGGCACTAATGTGAATTTTTTTTTTAAACATGTTGCAAGCCAGACAAAGTGTGTTTGGGGCTCCAGCAGACCCGATCCCCATCCCAGTTTTATCGGGTTCTGAGCATCTGTTTCCTCCTCTGCAAAGTTGGGATGATAGGACCCACCTCCCCAGATCGCAGAGCTGATGAGACAAGACACCTAAGTGCGGAGCCTGCATGGCCCTCAGCCTCCCTCCGCGCTACCTAACCCCTGAAGGATTTTAGTAGGCGGATCTTGTTTGCCCTCTGGGGCCCCAATTCCCCTAATGCGACTGTCCTCTCTCGTCTCCCGGTGAAAGACCATCGTGGATGAGTTTGAAGAGCCCGAGACGGCGCTCCGCACGCACGCCGAGCAGGTCCGCTGCAAGTCTGGGAACAAGTTCTTCTCGATGCCTTTGAAGTGAGCACCAGAGACCCTCGCCCTAGGCCCCTCTGCAGGCCAGGCAGAGATGGAGAAGCCTGCTCCAAGCCCTGAGGAGGCTCCCAGCCTCCCGGTGGGAGGCCTGGTCTGGAGTGCAGCCACTGCCCGTGGTCCCTGGGGGCCGGTTCACTCCTGGCGGGTTTGGGTGCGGGGCCAGCCCTGCTACGTGTGCTCATTGTCAGGAATCACCAGTAGAGGGCAGCCTGGGCTTCCTAGTTCTAGATCTGTGGTCTGTGGTCATGCCAGGCACAAAAGAAAGTCAGGGTCAGCGAGCCCACCCAGATTCAGCCAGCACCCCCACTGTAGCCCCTCCAACAAACGGCCCCTCCCCCACACCCTGCCCCCCATCAGCTGTTTGCATTGGGAGGCCACTGGCCTCCATCAGCGTTCTTAAAACCCGCATCCCCTGGCTCTTCCCCATTCACGCTGGACATATGGTGTTTTAATGGGTCTGTCACCACCCCTCCCTGCAGGATGTCGCTTTTTATTTATTTTTGGTCTCCCCCTCCAGTGCCAACGGAAGCCATCTTAGGGCCAAGGTGCAGAGTGCGGGTTTGTGCTTTTGCCTCAGTTTCCCCCCTCCCCCCACCCCCCCCACCCCGCCTCCCACTCACCCCCAGCCAGGTGCCTGGGGACCCGGGAGCAGATGTTTCATTTTGGCCTGGCTGTGGCGGCTCTAAGCCAGCCCTCCTACGCTCTGTGACCTCTGGCTTCTCCTCGGCTTTTCCAAAGAGGCAGAGGTGCAAAGCCTTCCCCCTAGTTCTCTCTCTGCTGCCTCCAGCCGCCTGCCACAGGCATTCTGAGGGGGCTCGGAGGAAGGCCCAGGGGTTGTCTGGGCCTTTTATTGTCCATCAGGCCTTCACCAGAGCGAAAGACCACTCCTCTCCAGTTGTCATCCGTATCTCTGGTGATGAGAGATATTTGTATGTTATGGTTCTCGATTATGTTCCAATAAAAACTACAGTTTCAGTTTTGGATTTTGTTTGGGGCTGCTTCTGTTCAGCTAGGTGACAAGATGACTGTCCTCTGCCCACACCTTCTCCAGCATGCCACGCAGTGTGGGGGGACTCCTGGGAGTCCCTGTTATGGCTTTGGAGGTGGCCGTGAGAGGAGACGCTGATGATGCCTCAGTAAAATGACAGTGAGGTCCCCGGGCCAGGCCCGCACTGCAGACAAGTGGTACAGAGCACATGTGGCCCCGGGCAGGGCCTGTGGCCGGGGCGGGGGGTGGGCACCCCGACTCCTTATCAGTGTAAGCACAGACATTCAGACCCAACGCTGCCACAACTTGTTCAGAGCCCTTTCTAGAACCATCTCATCTGTCCTTCCAGGAGCCCGCCCTGAAAAGTAAACCGGGGAGGAATGAGTATTCCGCTTGTGCAGAAGAACAGCTGAAATGCCTTATCTCTGGTCCACCCTGACCTCAATCCTGCTCTCCCCCCCTCACCCCAGGCCTGGGGAAAGGGGACCTGCCCCTCAGCTCTCACTCTGCCTCCTACACCTCTGGGCTCTCTGAGGCAAGCTCCCAATCCTGGCCCGAAGACACGGGAACTCACATTCTGTGCCTGGTTCCCCAGCTCCACTGCACTGATCTGCTGATTCAACTCCAACCGGCAGTCGGTTCTTACGGATTTTGAGGTCACGCTGGAAAGGGCGAGGAAGCCCGGCCTCCTTCCTGGCCCGTAAGGAACACAGCAGCTGTGCTGTGCAGTCGGCACTCAATCGGCCACCAGCTCTGTGTCCAATGCTTACAATGAGGGGGCAGGCTGGGCCTGCGGAGAAGAATCACCCGTCCCAGCTCTGCACTTCTCACACTGGGAAGTGCAAGCGACCCATCGGGCAGGTTCTAACCTCAGCATGGAAGCCAGCCTCCACCAAGGCCCGCTCTGTAGGCCCAGCCCACCCGATTTTCCTCAGCAGGCAGCCCTACCATGAACAAACCCAGGAGGGCTGGCTGGGCAAGTCCCAGGGGAGGATGTGGCCCGGATGGAATTACAGCTTTAAGAAATGGGCCAAGATCGATAAGGGGCTCTTCTGCAGGGAATGGCAGGTGGCAATAGAGGAAGGAAGCCCAAGCCCGGAGAGTCGCTGGGGGGGAGGGGGCAGGCTGGGCGGCAGGAGGCTGGGCCGCGGGAGCTTGGCGGGAACCCAGACACTGAGTGGGCCGGTGCAGACGCAGCTGGGGCTCTTCCATAAGAGGAGATGTGATCCGAAGACAGAAGACGAGCCCAGCACAGCCTGGGGTCCACCCCCTGGCAGGCCTGGCTCCGAAGAGGGAGATGCTCCTGATGGGGATTTTCTCACACCAAAGAGAGCGCAAAATCAACACATCTGGCCTGGGTGTCCTCAGATGTTCCCTGCAGAGCAGGGAAGTGATCTTCGAGGCCTCCTTGGCCCCTTTCCACCTGGCACTCTTGACTCTCTCTGCACGCCTCTCCAGACCACCCCAGCTTTGTTTCCAAGGAAGAGGGAAATTACCTCGGCTTGTTTGTTTATGCCTTGTCTTGGTATGGGGAGCCTGAGGGGCCCACGGTGGGGGATGAGGGGGGTGGCAGCCAAGGATGGGGGTGGGGTGGGGGGTCCTGGGCCTGGTTTCAACCCACAGCTTGTGGCTTTTACAGGGACCTCAGCCACCCCCTGAGCCAGAACCCTCCTTTTACCAGTGAAGAGACAAACCCAAAGAGGGGACACAACTTGCTCCAGATTGCCCAGTAAATCAGTGCTGAGGCGGGCCCCCACCCCCACCCCCTCCCCCACCCCGGCCTGGCTTCTAATCCCCACCTGTGTGGACAACCCCTCACATCACCTCAGGGGCTCACTGATTCAAAAAGGCTCCAAGAAAACAAGAGGGGCGGGGTGGGGGAGGCTCTAGATGAAAGGAGGGTAAGGGTTAAGGCTGGGTAAGGAAGGCTGGGGCCCATAGCAGCTGTCCTGTCAGCCCCCTGAGGCCTTGGGTGCTGGCCAGACCCCGCAGAGCCACAGCGCCCCCCTGCTCCTCCCGCCCCCCCCCATGACGGATGGATGTACAAACCCACCTGGGAGCCTAGAGGGGCCTGCAGGGGCCAGAACCCTAATACTGGGGGCTTCAAGGTCAGGTCACAAGAGATGCCTCCTCTTTAAGTAGGATTTACCCCAGGAGAGGAACCTCCAACAGAGAGAAATTACCAAGCTGACCACAGGCCTCTGAGAGCATAACTCACTTCCTGGGTCCCCCTCTTGACTCCAAACCTCCCAAACTCAAACTCTTTAATTTATTTTGTATTTTTTTAAGATCTTTTTTTTTTTAAGTAATCTCCACACCCAACGTGGAGCTTGAACTAACAACCCCGAGCCCCACGCTCTACCGACTGAGCCAGCCAGGCGCTCCTCGCATCCTTCTTTGTAAATTGACCAACTGGCGATAAATATTGTGAAAGATGGCAATGCCTTCCGTTAAACCAAGACAAGCCTGTTGTCCATTTCCGACACCCCGCTGCACATTTCCGAGTACAAAACGTAGACGTCTACCCTGCTGACGACGGCGAGCGCAGCGTACACATAGAATTGTCCACTCGCCGTGTTGTACGCCGGAAGGTAACAGAATGCTGTGTTGTCAACTACACTCTATTTTTAGAAACCTCTAGAAATCCATTTCTCAGATGAAGGGTCCCAGAGAAAAGGTATGGAAATGGATAAAATTGCCCCAACCTTTTCCCCGAAGAAATAAGGCCCCTCTGTGTACTTGCTGCTAGAATCTAGTTTGGCAAGAAACCACCTACATCAGTTTAGCGACAAATCCCCAGCCCTGACGATCTGATCAAACTCCCCATCCCCGCGCCCCCCCCTCAGGTGATACCCAACGCCTTGCCTGCCTCAGCCAGAGCCCACCCCAGACTCACCAGCTCCTTGGAGCCATTTCCCATCCTCCCCATGCCTCCCGCCCCCCGCCCCCCACCAGGCCCCTTGGCTGTACATTCCCCCTTGTTCTCGTTGTACTGGGAACTGAGCCCAGGTCTACAGTAGAGTCTCTTCCCCTATTGCGAGAGCTTTCTTCGGTAAAGTCTATCTTTACTGCTTTAACTTCTCTCCGATTCTGATTCTCCCTAACGGTGTCTGGTGCCGGAACCCACATGCGAGCCAGAACCGCCGCTGGACTCGCAGACTCACAACCAGGCTCTGCGGCGCGACCCGGACTGTCTGTCTCTGGTCTGTTCGCTGGCTTGGGTATCGCGTGATGACTCGGACTCCAGAGCCCAGTGCTCCGAATAAATGTCCCCTGAAACACCGTGAGGATTTCAAGTCCTAGGCGGCTCTGATTCGAAGACTCCAGTCTCCGTAAGGGGGAGCAGAGGCTGGGTTAGAGTCCCGGATATTTCTGTTCCTGAGTGGAAAGGTACCGTTGGTCAAGCACACGGGAGCTTTTCAACCGACCGAAAGCTCTCCTCAAACTCCTGCTGACTGTATCCAAAGCCAAATGCTGTCCACTTTCGTTCTCATTAGCAAAACTTTTACCAAAAACTCTCTTTACAGCGGGCCCTCTGGGATATGCAAAAATTAGTCCACCTAAGGGGAGCCTTAGGGCAAAAGGAACAAAATTCTCTGGTGCACAGTGCTCTGCTTTGTTCATTTGGTATGAAGAAGCCAAAAAGCAACTAAATGATTCAAACCTCATTCAAACTATAGAGGTACTTAAACAATGCCTGCAGAGGATCCATGCTGATTCAGTAAAACCCCTAGAACCCTTCGAGGCACCCCAATTTCCCCTCGCAGCTCTCCTTCATACCCATCCCTCTCTCCCAATACCACGCCCAGCCCCTCAACTCCTTGCAGCTGGAAGGTGCGCCAGAACCCCCACCTCCTGCAGACGAAGCCCAGGGTTCTCAGAACAAGCCCTACCTGTTCTCAAGCCAGGCTGACAGAAGAGACGCCATTTAAACCTTGCTCTTCGTCAGAATTAACATGCCACTGTCGTTCCTGACTCCTGAAAGAAACAGAAAAGATTTATTGGATACTTCAGGCTTGTTCTGGGAGCATGCTCTCTAGACTCCCTGATTTAGATCAACTCCACCTATGGTTTGGCCTTGCGGATGTCTCCCTTCGGTTTGGAGAGCTCAAAGGAGCATCATACCTGAAGACCCTCAAGGGTATTAGACTACCTCTAACTCCCATTAGAAAATGAAGGAAGAGGGGCACCTGGGTGGCTCAGTGGGTTAAGGCCTCTGCCTTTGGCTCAGGTCATGATCTCAGGGTCCTGGGGTTGAGCCCCGCATCGGGCTCTCTGCTTGGCGGGGAGCCTGCTTCCCCCTCTCTCTGCCTGCCTCTCTGTTTACTTGTGACCTCTCTCTCTGTCAAATAAAATCTTAAAAAAAAAAAAAAAATGAAGGAAGAGAAAAAAGAAAGAAAGACAGACAGACAGACAGACTAGAAGCCATTCTTTAGTCTCTCTCACCAAAATTGATTGGTCACGTATTCAAAATTATAAACCAAGATGAAATGTGCCTAACGATCACCATCAATTAAAGACAATAGGAAGGAGCTCTCGGGGCTGGAACTGGCCTTCTAGATAGCCGCAGCTCTGGCCACAAGCTTTTGGAAATGGTCTCAGACCAGAGGTCCCTGACACATTCTAGAGAAATAATATTAACTGGCAAAATGCAGACATGTCTAAGCACCAGACATTAGCCCAGCGCTACTAAAAGATGGTATTTCAAAACCACTGGGAATACAGAATGCTAGCTGATGACATTGCAATTAAAACAGCTAGGAGGATCTGAGAATTTTCATCTACGGCAAATTCCAAAATCACCGTCTTCCATCGATCGAGACACTTGCTGAAATTGTAAGAAAGAAGGATGTTGGGCCTGGGAATGCCAGACCTCAAGAGGAGGGAAAAAACCCGAGTCCCGACCTCACCAGAAAATTCTTGGCTCTCCTCCTGAGAAGTAAATGTCCAGTACCCTCAACTGCCACCAACCTGACAAGGGGCAACAACCCTACATGTTCAAGGGCACCCCACCACACTTCTCACTGACTCCAGGGCAAGGTGCTCTACCCTTAGCCCCACCTTGTTTCCTGCCCCGCTTCCTTGAATCACCGAACTTTATCAGTGGGGCGTTTTGATAATTTACCTCATGATCTACCTGCCTCTGTCTCCACCCCTTAATATTTCCATGGGACCTCTTGAAGCTCAGAGCAACTTCCTTGCCGGTTCTGCCAAACCAGAAGCCTGTTCAGAAGGCATCTTCTCATGAGTGAGAAATGGAAGTTCATTATGCCCTGGAAAGTCTTCTACAGTCCCTGACTCCTCCCCTCCACGTCTACCGCCCCTAAGGGTCTGACTTCCTTGAGGTCCTCTGCCCCCTTCAACTAACGCCTTCCTCGCTGAATATTTAAATCAACTATGAGACAGGAGTCCCTCTTCTTTATGGACAAAAAAACTCCACTAGTATGAACACAAATAGATACAGAACCCCTTCAGGTAGAAATGGATCTTTCCATGCCACTCCCCAGGATTCCTCAAGGTCATTTAAAACCAGAAGGACTGCAGGGGCCACACCCAATAATTCAAGCTTCATTAGACAAAAAACTTCTAATCCATGCAATCCCCCCATTTTGGCCATGAAAAAAAAAAACAAAAAAAAAAACAAGTGGGCAAAAACATCAGCCCCAGATCTGAGAAGCTGTCAATAAAATTGTTAAATCCAGACTGGCCTTGGCGCCTCACCCTAACGCTATCCCGTCTGCCCCTCCTTCGAACCCCAAGTACCTCCCAGTCCCCGATTTGTGCTCCATCTTGTGTAAAATTCCCCTTCCTAAGGAATCCCAGTACATGTTCTCGTCCCCTGGTAAGGCCATCAGTAGGCTCCTACAACACACTCCCCGCACACCCTAAATGCCAGTTTGGGGGACTTAAAAAATTCCCAGGAGACTCCAGTTTAATCCCACACATAGACGACTGCCTATGTTCTGACGGTCTTGATAACCCCTCTTGGACACCGACTACCTTCCTAAGGCTTTAGCAAGAAAGGGCCACGAGGCACCTGGGGACAAAATTCAGCTAAACCTCTGTGAGTCTGATATTTGGATCACGGTACTTTGGCTGCAGGTAAAACTATCTTCACAGACCAAGGCTCCTCTATTTGACATTTTCCTCTCCCTGAAAGAAGATGACAACCGATAGGCATTTGGGATCTTGGATGATACTACAGAATGTGGCTAGACCTACATTCTCTCTGATTGCCTCATCCCCCTTAGTGCCGTGACTAAGGAGGCAGCCCCACACCCGGGGGACCTGGGGGCACCTATCCAAAGATGCTTTTGAGAACCTTAAGGACTACAACCACCCAGCTTGTTCCAGCAGCCTCTGATTTAGCATTAGGTCGTCTGCTCAACATACATGTTTCTCCTGCTGCACAGACCCTACTGCTTGATGGAAACACATAGTACTTTTCTGCCTCCTGAAATCTTACTCTCTCCCTCTCTCATGGCCGTACGTCACTATCCAAACCCTGGCACCTTGCTTCCCTCACCCACGAAGGGGATGCCCCACGACTGTGTCCTTAACACTAGACCATGATCCTGTCCTAGGCTAGATTCATCAGAAGCCCCCATTCCTCACCCCACCCCCCCACACACTGACGTCACTCTTCATTTCAGTGGCTCCTACCTCCTTAAGGAGGATGGAGCCTTCCGGGCTGGAAATGCCATCACTGATCAACGTAAACCTCTAGAATATTGAGCCCTGTCAAATGTCAAATCAGCCCTGGTTACTGAGTTAATTGCTCTTACTTGGGCTTGCATTAAGGGCAGAAGGAATAAAGGTTAACATATATACTGATAGCTGCTATGCCTTTGGAGTAGAACGTGACTTGGGCACGTAAAACAGAGAGGATTCTCGACAGCAGCCAGTCCCCGCCCCCCCCAGTCAAAAATAAACCCCAAACAGCAGAACTTCTAGAGGCACCTTTATTATCCCAGTAGATTACTATGGTAAAAATTGAGGGACACGGCACAAAAAAATTCAGACGTGACCTAAAGAAATAGATTGACTGATAAGTGTGCTACATCGGCAGGCTTCCCCCTGCCCACCCCAGAAATCCAAGCAATTTCCAAGCCTTGGGACTATGCCCTTGCATCCTGCTTTCAATGCCTAGACCCCTGGGGGGATTATTCACCTTTCCTTGAGAGAGCACTATTTTAGGACAACTCCTCAGGCAATCATAAAAGAACCGGATAGGGAAAGCTGCATATTTAAGCCATTCAGATGGACTTTGGAAACACCAAGACGGCCGGTCCACAGTCCCCAAGTTCATCTCTTGAGTTACCTTGTGTGGTTTATTCAACATGAGTCACATGGAAAAGGACAAAATGCAGGATATAGTAGAAAAACAGTAGTTTGGACTCTGGCTTTTATTTGGACCAAGTGGTGGCCCCTGGCCTCAACGCCAGCAACATAAGCCTGGAAAAACCATAAAGGCACAGCAAGGAAGGGAAGCGGCTTGCCCTCCAGTTTTAACCCAGGTAATTACCCTAAGAGAAAACCCCGCACCCATTCCAGTCCATCCTTACAAGGGTCTCGTCTTTTCCATTGTGATTTTTACCACAGGCCCTTTTCTGAGAATGAGCATTTATCGTTACACTTACCTAACCAGCACTAAATCCAGCATAAAAGCCCCAAGTCACTACAGGGTTCCCTGGAGATCCCTCATGGGAATGGAAATGTCCCCACGGCACCTCCTAGTTCGTTTCTCCGACCCAGGCCAACCACACAGAAATCACGTCCAGGGCGCCTGGGTGGCTCAGTCGGTTAAGCGACTGCCTTCACCTCAGGTCATGATCCCGGAGTCCCAGGATCGAGTCCCATATAGGACTCCCGGCTCTGCGGGGAGTCTGCTTCTCCCTCTGACCTTCTCCCCTCTCATTCTTAGTCTCTCTCTCTCTCTAATAAATAAATAAAATCTTAAAAAAAGAAAAGAAATCACATCCAGACACAGCTTTCCCCCATCCTCAAAATTAGCATTCTCTGGTTATCCTCAGCCACCAGAGGGCTATTTCTATGACCCCTGGCTAATTCCTGATGGTTCTGAAGGCGAACCCACGCTTCTTGGCTGCTCTTTACCAACCAGACCAGCTCTTGCTACGTTGTCAATCTTACCAAATCTCTTTAACTTACTCTATTTCCTACAATCTTCTTGTATTCTTAAATTCTCTCTAAAACAACCGCCCCCTGCCTCAGGGTCACCTCGCTCTCCCTATATAAGAACAAGAGGCAGCCACGACATCGCAGCTCGTCCTATAGGTGATCTCCGTTCCTGGGAAGGTGAGGTAGAAAAAACAGCCACAAAACTGGGCCTGTGTTCCATCCAGGACCTCTTGGCTTTGGGGGGAAAAGCTTGCCACTTTTTTGGGTACCAACCCTAGGAATTTATCACCTGGCTCAAAAAGTTAGATTCCACAACAGAATCGTCTATTAATCGCTGAAGCCACTCACCTTGTCCCTGGGTAATATCACTGTGGGCCTCGAATCAGTGACTGGCCAACTACAAGAAACCCAGCAAGCGTTCTCCATATGACCCTGGTTACAGAAGGGGGCACTTGCCCAGGGTTTAGAAGTAATGAGTGCATCTTCAACCCCAACAGTCTACCGGACATCTTTGCCATAACCAGGAAGGTTCGAGAGGTGAAGGAAGAAATGTGTCACTGCCATTCTAACTCACACTGCCAAGGAAGGACAGCAGGTCCAGAGACTTGTGGTAGATCTGTGAAGGTCTGTGAAGTTGGGTACACAGAGTGATTCCGTCTCTAGCGTTCATCTACTTATCTTCACGGTATTCCTCTCATTAAAGGTCTGTGTGTCGTATCAAACAGCCATTATCTACTGTCACCAAGGTTCTAAATGATTAAAGGCAACCACCTAAGAAATAGACTTAATGTTGTTCAGAGAAAAGAAGAATTTCTTTTCTTCACTTGAGCAAGGGGGGAGACTGACAAAGATTCTTTGCTTGACCAAACTTTAGTCAGGATCCCCCGAACCTTTTCCCCAAAGAGGCCCTTCTGTGTACTTCCTTCTAGATTCCAGTTTAGCAAGAATCCTGCTAAATCACTTTATTCAGAATTTCCCATCTTAAGATCTTATCATGCTAGGCATCCCCACAGCCCCCACCCCCTGGTGACATCTGATCTCCCTAGCCTACCTTTAGCCAGAAACTCCCCCAACACCTCTCCCCCACCTCCCACTCCACTTGCTTATTGGCTATAAATCCCCCCTGTTCTGGTCATATTTGGAATTGGGTCCAGTTCTATACAGGAATCTGTCTTCCCCTACTGCAATAGTTTTTTTGAATAAAATCTATCGCAGGCAGTTTAACTTCTGTTTTCTTTCGCAGTGGTCTTTTTCCTTACCTGCCAGTTCTCTTAGCAGGCCATTTCCAAGCTCAGCCGGATCTCTGCCCATTTCTGGGAGGTGAGGCAGGCTTACTCTAGAGAAACTCGCCCTCAGGTAGGGAAAATTCCCATTCCCAGAGCTGGGAAGTGGCAGAGGAGAGGGAAGGTCTCCATCCTCCCGCTCTCCCCACCAGTCTTCACCTCCTGACCCTGGAGCCGGTCTGTGGGGCCAGGACTGCCCTTGGTCTGTATTCAAGGTCTCTGAGGACTTTGGGCAGAGGCCCCTCCCCACCCCAGGCTGTCTGCATCCACACAGATGGCCTGCTCCTGCAATAGGATTAAATCTAGCACTTTCAGCTCAGCTCTGTGGAAGTTTTGCCCACTGGCCCATCAACTTGTGGAACTGCACTGTTTTACTTGCATAAAACAGTATCCTCTGCTAGGACAGCTAAAGTGTGGAGACAGCAGAAGCATACCCAACACTCAGCAGCCCTTTGCTGCTGACATTCCAGATAAGGACCTGGGGGCGGCAGGTAAGAGGGGAAAAGTGCAACTGCCTGCCTCTGAAAGCTGTGCTTTTGCCCACGCAAGGTGCACAACCTTACGGGGCAACTGAGGAGGGTCACTCAAGGGCCAGTGACACCTTGAGGCTTTTGAAAAGGCCTCCGGGGCCAACAAACCGCTAGATTTTTATCCTTTTTTTCCCCAAAGATAGGACGCTTGGGTCCCTCTTCCCTCAGCCCCCCTGACTGCCCTCCGATGCCTTAGTATCCCTACCTACCCACCAGGTGGGAGAATAAAGAGTCTATCTTCCTCTTGCTCCCTCTCTCTCTAGGGGGTTGCTAGGAAGCGGGGGCGGGGTGTGTCAAACCCATTCTCCACAAGCACCGTGGGAGTGATAGGGGCGAGCTGGGAAGGATTCCCTCCTTCTGGGAAGAGTAAAAGGGTCGCCCGGTCGGACTCCACCGCCGGCACCTGCTACCGAGTAGCCCTCCCGCCGAGGTACCGCCCCCGGCCCCCGCCCGGGCCCGCGCGCGACGCCTGCACTGGCCCTTTAAGTGCAGTGCGCGTGGAAAACGGCTGGGAGCGCCTGGAGCTGCGCGGAACTCGCTGGGGACGTCGGGCGCCGGCTCCCTGGCTCGTTCACTCGCTCCGACCGGCTCCCTGCGCCTCCTCCCGGGGCTGCGCGGGGACCCGGGCCCGGGCGGGCGCGGGGCGAGCAGAGTCCCCGGGCGTGAGCGCGCGCTCTGGGCAGCACCCGGCCCCGGGCATGGACAGAGGGAGCTGGGCGCGCAGGGGGCGCCACGGGACCGGGCGGCCGGAGCGCTGAGCCAGACAAAGGCTCCGGAGTTGCGCTAGCTTTCGGCAGCCGGGCCCCGGGCGCCGAGGCTGCGGGACCCCGCGGCGGGCGCCTCCGGCCCGCCACCTCCCCCGCGGGCCGGCTCCTCGCGCCCGGACCTGCCCTGCCGGCTTCTCCTCGGGCGTGGGAATTTGCCGAGGGCACCTAAGCAGCTCTGGCGGGGACAAGGACCGAGAGGTCTGCCGCGCGCCCGCCGGGCGGGGAGCCAGGGAGCGTCGCAAGTTTCCGAGCCGCGTGCGGGGCCCCGGCGCCGGCCAGCGGGCGAGCCCTGCGTGCAGCTCGCCCGGCCGGGCTAGGCGCGGAGAGCATGGGCAGCGACCGGAGCGCGCCCGGACGGCCGGGCTGGGCGGTCAGTCTCCTCCGCAGCCGGGAGGCGGCGGCGCGGCCGCAACTGCTGCCGCTGCTCCTGGTGCTTCTGGGCTTCCTGGGCCGCGGCGCGGCAGCGGAGGACGCAGAAGTCAACGCCGAGGTAAGGACCCCCGCCCGACCCCTCTGAGGAGGGCTGGGGGCTTGGGGGGATGGCGGGAGGGAGCCACGCCCGCGGCCTGGGGCGAGGGGTGGAGGGCGCGGAGAAGAGCCCCGGTCCGAGGGATGGGGGGCGGGGAAGAATGGAGCCAAGCTAGCTGCCCCTCCCCAGCTCGCTCTCTGCGGCGCACCTCATCCCAAATCCCGGAGGGCATAGGACTCGCGCCCACTACGGCCCTGACCCGGACACTGATCCGCCCCAGCCTGGGTCCCGGGAGTCGCTTCTGCTGCCCCCAGCCCTCGCTCCCCTCCTTCCCTCTCCCCGCGCGGCTGATTCCTCGAGAGTCCTGCGGGCGCACCGTGATGTTCCCTGCGAGTGGGGAGGGGGCTGTCCTGGGGGGACCACGGGCGGAGCAGGCAGCGCTCTCGCCTCGGTAGCCTCTGGTCTGGGTGACAGCGAGCCGCGCGTGCGGCGGGCTGGGAGGGGGAAAGGGGTGCGAACCTCAGAGACTGCTGTCTCGGGTTGCGGGGACGCTTTGGCGACTTCCTTGGGCTCTTGCGAGGAAGCCGCCCCATGGCCAGGTGGGTCCAAGAGAGACCCTTGTCTCCTCGGCGCTTCCTTCTACTAGAGCCCCTACGCCGAGGCCTGGGTTGGAGAGGGCAGACTCCGAACGTATTTTTATCAGGAGCCCGCCTGACGTTCCTCCCCAGCCCCGTCTCCGTTTCGGTCCCGCCAGTGACCAGGCGCGGCCTTCTGGGCGTAGAGTAGGGTCCAGCCAGAATCCCCACCACCACACGCCGACTCCACGGGGTCGCCCAGCGCCGTCCTCCCGAGCAGGAACAGTGAGGACCCCAACTCCGTTGCCCCAGCAAAAGCTGGGTCCCTTCTGTCCAGACTTCTAAAACCCGACTCCCTGCCCCAGAATAGGAGAGGTGTGGATTGGGCAGGAGTGAGGGAGTGGGAGCAGAAACGCGCCTCTGTGCCGACCCCAGTAGCCTCGGGCCTCGGTGCCCTTGGGCCGGCCTGGAGCCTCCCACAGCCCGGGCTGTGGGCCTGAGTGCCTTCTATTTGCAGCTGGGCCGGTGCTCCCTCCCAGCCCCCTGGCGGCTTCCCCACCTCCCCCGGCAGCCTGGGAGATTTTTCCGATGGAAGCCTGCCCTTCCCCGCCCTACTTTAATAAAAGCATGGAGGAAGGGCAGGGAATTCCTCCCGGCTTGGCTCAAGTTACACCTCCCAGCCAGTTCCCCACCTGCTCTGTCCTCCCTCCCTGGCCTGGCCAGGGAAAGCTGCGGGGAGCCAGGCCTTGGCAGGAGGTGGAGTGGGAGCCCAGCCCACGCCCAGTCCAGCTGCCCCCTCCCACCCCATTTCACACAGGTGGTCAGGCAGGGGCTCATAGGGAGTTCCCACTGGTGGGGACTCCTATCCAGGTACTAGGTAGAGAGTGCTTATTAGGCTCACCAGCTACTCTGGAGTGGAGGACCCAAGGATTCACCCTCGAGGAGTTACAATCGATTTAACAATGGCATCTCTGGGGGCACCTGGGTGACTCAGTTGGTTAAGCGACAGCCTTCGGCTCAGGTGATGATCCTGGAGTCCCAGGTCAGCAAGGAGTCTGCTTCTCCCTCTGACCCTCCCCCTCTCATGTTCTCTGTCTCTCTCATTCTCTCTCTCTCTCAAGTAAATAAAATCATTAAAAAAGAATGGCATCTCTGCACAGGAAGCAGTTATGGATCAAGCTGAAATTGCGTGGCCATGCCTGTGAATCGACATCCTGGATGGCCAGGAGCTGGGGTGCTGGGACCTATAGTTGGAGGGCTTTCCTGTCTTTCCTTTGCTTCTGCTCCTCCATCGCCCCCCTCCTCTCCCAGCCGACGAGCACCCGAGCACCCGTAGCCCAGGGCCTGCACTGTCAGCCCTGAGTACCCACAGACCAGAGCCCTAAGCCTGTGGTCGCTCTGGCTAGAGACTTGTGACCGGCCTGCAGACTGTCTCCTGGGGGAAGACCTGGGTTGGCGCATTGCTGGAAGAGACTCTGGAAGGTAGAAGGGCCCCCGATGTTTGATTTTGGAAGCCAAGGCAGAAGCCAAGGTAGAGACAGCTGGGCTGTCCCAGCAGCCACAGTTGGCTTTGGAGTGCAAGCTGTTCTTTGGAGGCTGTCGAGTCTGTCCAGATTTGGGCCCCCAAAGTCAAATAGCCTCAGCCCATTTGCCAGGAGGCCATGGGGGAACTGTCCCCAGGCCCGTGCTAGCTGAGGACCCGCATCAGAGACTCCTGGGCCTGGCCCTCCCCCTAGAACCCCCATAGCTCCGGACTTTAGGTCAGGCCAGGACTGGCACCTTCTCTGAGCAGCCTGACAACTGAATCCAGGCCAGCCCCTCTCCCTTCCCTCTCCCGCTCCCAGAACAGAAACCGCAGGAGTTTCACCAGACTGAGGAATCAGGAAGCCCAGCGTGTGCTAGGAGCTGGCCGCCACCCGCCACCTGCCAGGCCCCAGCCTGGAGATGGCTGTCTTCCTTGGGGGAACCGCCACTGAGCTACTCTGCCCTGCCCCGCTCGCTCCCTGGGATGTCAGACCCACGCCCTGCCGGCCTGAGGTGCCGCACTCCTGCCCTCAGAGTCCAGCCCCGACCTTCAGCTCCCAGTCTTGCAGTTAATGCCCGCAGCACTAGCCTGCTTCTGTGCCTTCCGTGCTCCCCAGAGACTCTCTGGTCTCCCCTCCCCCCACCACCTACCCCCCTCCTTTTAGGCGCTACTTGAGGCTCCCAGGCCTGCCCCGTGGAGGTGACTCAGCTGCCAGAGTTCACAGGTGTGGTACCACTGCCACTAAAATGTGGACACACCCAGGTATGCTGAGGTCGAGACTCCCGCACATCTTCCTTGCCCCGAGCTGGTAGCTGAGAAGAATGAGCAAAAAGAGGGGTGCAAGCCAACTCGAATTCTGATTTCGCCCTTCAGATCTGACTGGCAGGCCGAAGCCTGTGTTCCGATCTCTGCTTGCACTTCCATGCTGGCCCCTGAGGGCCCTCATGGGTGCCTTCCTTTTAGTACCCTGTTTTAAATGTGGAGCCGAAGGTACAGAGGTCCCCTGTGTCCCCCCTCGAGTAAAAGGGGTTCATGTGAAGACCTTGTCATCAGGAACCTGCAGAAGTTTTGTCTTCTCTCCTCCCTCCCGTCTCCATTAGTCTCTTTCAAAACCCTGAGAAAACTGGGCTGATCAGCGTGGCCAGGGACCTGGTGTCCTATTGGGCCCTGCCCTTGACCCTCAGTCCTCTGCCAGGCGCTGTGGCTGCCCTGGGGTCCAGTCGGTCTGCTGCGTCCGTGCAGAGGGCAGCCCAGCCTGTGCTTGTCTGAATGGCGTATCTGCCTGACCTGCCCATTCTGACCCCTGGACAAAAATGCCTTCCTTTGTCCCAGCCCAAGGAGCAGAAGGAACAGCCTAGAAACACAGCCAGATCCCCCACAGGAGACCTTCTCCAGATCCCCAGCACTCACGGCCTGTGCTCCCGAGGCCAACTCAGAAGGACAACACCACAGCCCTGGGGGAGCCCCGCCCTGCCTGGCGCTTGGTTCCGGCCCCTTTGAGCCTTGACCAGATGCCCCCTGCCATGTCACCTCTGCCCAGCTGGGATTTGGGCTTCTGCCTGAGACCACCTGTGGGAGTTGCTGTGGTCACCACTGCCCCCCACCCAGCTCGGTTTATAGTTGGTGTTCTAGGCTGAATGTTGGCATACTCCCCCAAATGTAGAGGTTGAAACCTGACTCCCAAGCCGATGGTATTAGGAGGGAGGCCTTTGAGAGGCCATTGAGTCATGAGGATGGAGCCCTCGTGAATGAGATTAGTGCCCTTATAAAAAGCTGCCTGAGAAAGCCCCTTCCACCATGTGAGGGCACAGCAAGAAGCAGGCGGCCCCCCCCCAGAGGAGGGCCCTCCCCAGAACCCAGCTGTGCTGCCACCCTCACCTCGAACAGCAGGCTTCCAGAACTGTGAGCAGTGCATGCTATGAGCTGCCCGATTTATGGTATTTTTGTTACTGCGGCCTGGACAGACTAAGACAGTTGGCATCTTCCGTATCCTCCCAAGGTTGACGTGGCTCGCACAGCCGGCCAACCAGGCGGGGGCCAAGCCCCATGGCCAGCTCTGCTTTCAGACCTGGAGTTATGGTCTCTGAGGCAGCAGAAGCAGAGAGGGGTGGGGGGCTGTGTGCTCGGATGCCCTCCCCCACACAGGGTCCTGGGAGGACCCCACAGATGAATGTGAGGACCTGGGGCCATGCAGGCAGTGGAACTCTCTGAGCCTGCGGCACCCCATAGGTGCCTTCTAGCAGGAGGAGCCCCCCGAGTCTGGGCTCCACTGAGGCTGCTCCCCGGAAGGACACCGGTTCCAGGGGATGCCTAGAGACCAGGGGCTGCAGACTGGGCCCTTTGGGGGAGATAGCCCAGGTGCTGCATCCCCAGCAAGAACAGCCTAGGCATTCAAGCTGCACTTGGATCAGAGATACAGAGAAAGGTGCCTCTTACCAGAGCCCATGCCCCTCGTGGGAACAGCAGGAAATGAGCAAGAAAAACCAACTCAGTCTCTGACAGCTGGACCGACAGATGAAGACCTAGGTGCCAGCCGTCACCCCGCCTGTAGAGATGCTTCCCATCCTACTGCCCTCTGACGGTCGCGCTGCCCGAGCGGGGAGGCCAGGGTGTGGTGCAGCTTTCCAGGGCTGGCCCTTAGCCCTCAGAACTACCTTGTCCTCCCAGGACTGACGGTCACCCCGGAGCGGGGAGAGCCCAGCTTCATGTTGAGCATTTAGGAGCATGGTGCTGGGTACATAGGAAGCGCTTGCAGAATGGTGGCCAAGCTCAGTGACAGTGAGCAGCAAGTGGCATCTGCTGTAGCATGCCGGGCCAAAGGCTGCAAGGCGCCGTCCTGGGGGGAGCCTGCGGGGCTGGAGCCGGGTGGGAAGGAGGCCATAGAGGCAGGGCCAGAGCTGCCCTTAGCTGGCCCCCTGCCTATCCGGCCACCCAGGCTTTGCCCCACGAACAGCCCTAGGAACACTAGTAACACCTACAGGAGAGTTTACAGGTGAGGCCCCAAGGCCTGGCTCTCAGCCAGCCCCGGGAAACCACTAGCAAACAAGACACTTTCACCCCGCCCACTGGCCAAAGGACCAACTATTCTGCCCTCCAGGTTCAGGACTGCAGGAGCCGCCTGGGAGGGGGCGGGGTAAAGAAAACTAGGAAGTCAGGCAACCACCTCCTTCCTGCTTCCCTGGCTGGACATCCCCCACCCTCCTACTCTCCCTGCCACCCTGAGCCCCTTCCCCAGCTGCCACTTTTAGGTAGTGCGGGAGGGCAGCTTGAGCCCCCAGATACGCAAGTGTGTTCTCGAACTGCTAAAATACGGACCATGCTGCCTCGAAAGGTAAAGGATCCACCAAGGACAGGGGGCCTGGCTTGGTGCCCCCTCTCCTCACTGGCCTTGGGTCTGTGTCATCTATGCTATCATCCCTGTGTGGTGGGAAGGGAGGGGTAATACTGACTCCGCTTTGCAAGGAAGGAACTCAGAGAAGCTTAATCAGCCTCGTCTGTCGCTCAAAGGCCTGTTACAGGGACAAGCGGCCAGGACCCCGGGGTCAGAATGGGCTACTTTGGTGGCAGTGGTCACCCCATCTCTGCAGGGGTGCAGGCTGGAAGAGTCCTGGGGCCCGCCATGGTCCATAGAAGCTTCAGTGAGGTAGCTGGATTCGATGGCCCTGAGGTCTTCTCCAGCTTGAGGCTGGGCGAGTCTAGGGCTGGTTGGGTCAGCTCGCTGGTGCATGGGCTCCCGGCGAGATCCCCCAGAGAGGGGGGACCGGGCTGCATGCTGGGCGTCTGCAGGGACTGTGGCTGCCCAGGACCACAAATCTCTCTCCACGCTGGCGCTGTGCCGGCCCAGACAGGGAGTGCAGAGCCAGGCGAGGCCTTGGCCTGCTCCCAGGAGCCCACAGACCCGGATACAGGGTAAGGGAAACGAGCACCATGAGGAGCTCACACCGCAGAAGGTCTGGTCCATCGGTCCATCACTGGCAGCCCTGACAAGATGTCTTTTATGCCTGGCTGGCAACCCTGCCAGGGTCTGTTTGGACTGCAGAGAGAGCTGGGGTGACAGCAGCAGAGCCTTGCGGAGATCCTGCTTATCGCTCAGAGTCTGATAAGGCCGTGGGTGGGCCCGGCAATCTGAGGCCGGGGAGCCGGAGGAGCTGGCTATGGTGGAGGCCGGGGCGCTCCTCCTCCCCCTCTCCTCCCCCCACCGCCACTTAATGCACAGTATTGATCCGCGGCTCCTTCTCAGACATACCCTCCCCGTGGGCCTGCCTTGGCATTGTCTCAGCAGTTCTGGGGGGCAGCCCGGCTCACATGGCCCTGCGCCCAGACCCAGCCAGAGGGGTGGGGCGTGGGGAGGGTTAGCTGCCCTCCCCCAGTGCTGTGCTGGGCACTGCTCCTCCAGCCGAGAGGCTGGTGCCGCTTCACAAGCGGCCTGGGCCAGTAACACTGCTTGAGGGCTCCAGTTCTAGCCGGACGGCTGTGTGACCCTGGGTGGGCCACTCGCCCTCTCTGAACCTCACTGGCTGTACAGAGGGGCTGGGGTACTTGTGAGCATTGAACGGGATGAGAGAGTCAACTGCCCGCCCACGGCAGGTTCTCAGCCTGCCGCTATGCTTATGGCCTCTCCTGGGGGCCAGGGGGCCAGGAACCTGCCCCCAGACTCCTGATGGCCCCACGTTTCCTTACTGGGGCTAGCCACTCACATGAAGCAGCTATACATACTTTTTTTTTTTAAGATTTTATTATTTGAGAGAGAAAGCATGAGCAGGGGGAGGGGCAGAGGGAGAGGGGGCAAACAGACTCCCCACTGAGCAGGGAGCCCTTGAGATCATGACCTGAGCCGAAGGCAGCCACTTAACCTACTGAGCCACCCAGGTGCCCCACATCTATACATACTTATGGGATGGTGGCTCAGGAAAGAAATGGCTAGAAGAACCCGGGTAGGTGGGGTCTCTCTGCATGGTCCCTAGAGCTCTCTTCAGAACCTTCCCCGCCTCCCATGGACAGTGGCTCTCACAGAGGAGCTCCTTCTATTTTGCTGCTTCCTGACCACTCTGTGCCTCAGTTTCCCCACCTATGAGACTCTAGGTAACAAGGATGAAAAGTAAAGTGTCCTTTACTTCTGTAAAGGACAGACTTTATAGTCACCAGTAAGAACAGCAGGGGCTCGAACACAGCCCCTCCCCAAGTTTGAGACGGGGGCGGGGGTTGGTTGTGACTTTGGGAATCACGACCCGCTTTTGGCTCTTGGCAGCAGAGCACATGAGCAAGCTGGGGCTTCAGGGGTGCAGGCAGCCCCTGTCACACGCCTGTGCACCCTGATCCCATGCTTGTCACCGTCAGTCCCGGCAGGAGGGTGGAGAGAAACATCCTCCCAGGGACGGGAAGAGCCCGCACAGCCCTACGGGTGGTGTAGACTGACGGGCACTTGGCAGTCAGCCCCGAGCGAAAGTTTGCCAGAGTCAGGCAGGCTCCGGCAGCCTCTGCGCCCTGTCCCATGGGGCTCGGCTACTCTGGGCCCAGGCCGCGTGTCTGCCCCCCTCCCTCACGTGCCATTGCTCCCTGGCCTAGCTTGTCATCCTGGCCGTGGCCAAGGGCATTGGTCACCAGGAGTCTGAGGGCTCAAGGCTGGGCCGATTAGGAGATGGAAGCTCCAAGGGCACTTGTCTGTGCGAAGGAGGGTCCCCAGGCACCCATGGGACCTTCCCGTCGGCCCCTGAGCTGCCCCCAGGAGTGAAGGGCCTCTCTGTCCCCAGCTGTGCCGGGCTCTGGAGCCCTTCATTGCAGACAGGCCCAGCCCCCCTCCGTCGCCCTCCCCAGGGCCCCAGCCTGAGCCTCCCCTGCCTGCCCTTCCCCCTGTCACTGCAGACACCACTAATCAGCCCCTTGGTGGCCTGTGATTGCGCTCCCTGAGATATTTTTACCTTATGCAAATAGGCGATGTGGAGCCACCCCCCCCCCTTCAGCAGGCAGCCCCGCCTCTCCCCCATCCCCTCTCACAGCCAGAGTTGGCCCAGCCTCACCACCTTGCCTTCTGTGTCTTCCCTGGCGACTTGGGGGAAACTGCCCCTTCCGGGCAGCGGGCTTCCCACCCTGCCCCTTCCATACACACAGAGCCTCCGGAGAGGTTTCCCGTGCTTGGGAAGAACAGGGAAGGACGGGGCGCCTGGGTGGCTCAGTGGGTTAAAGCCTCTGCCTTCGGCTCAGGTCAGCGGGGAGCCTGTTTCCCTCTCTCTCTCTGCCTGCCTCTCTGCCTACTTATGATCTCTGTCAAATAAATAAAAATCTTAAAAAAAAAAAAGAACAGGGAAGGAACCCTGGGCCAGAGGAGCAAGGAGGGTCACTGCGGGGCGGGGGTGTGTGTGTGTATGTGTGTGTATGCCTCAGGGCACACCTGCCTCCCCCTGCCGCTTTGCCCTCACCTGAGGCTGCCTGGCACACAGGCCCTTCAGCTCTCTTGGGAGAGGCAAGAGGCTGCCGTTCCAGGCACAGCCAGACAGGCCTCCATCATTAATAATACATTTTCCAAGCCCCTTTGCCTGCCCGGCACCTCACTACGCAGTGGTGTGGACTCCGCAGCAAACTCTCCCAGAAACCCGGGACAATGCGGCAGGTCCTGGTCCGGCCCGCCCTGTAAGTGGGATTTTTACCTCTGCAAGTTCCTCCTCCCCAGGGCCTCCTGGAGGTCAGCACCCAGGGCCAGCGGCCTGCTGACCCCTCCCGGCGCCTCCAGCTCCACTGCCCCAGCCACAGCCCCAGGACAGGGGAGCCGCCCCGCGACAGAAACTCCCCCCTGAAGGCGCGGAGCTCCACGGCGGTCGGCTCCTGCCTCCTTTTCCTTCTGACGGTTTTCATTAAATGCAGCACTTACTTGATGAGTAGATGTTTGGTTGTTTTTTTTTGTTTTTTGTTTTTAACAGCAGTAACTTGTAGCCTCTTTATGCACCTGGAAACAAAGACGTGACGGTCTTGTCTCCCGGAAAAAAAAAAAAAACAATTTAGACGGATGACAGCCTAAAGCACAGGAGGCACGCAGTCACATCTCAGAGGGGGCTGGGCCAGAATCTGTCCCCCGCTCTGTCACCGGAGCTGATGGTTGTTTCCCAGCTCCGTGTCCCTGCCTCCTTGTTCGGTGGCCGTTTCCCAGGGTCCGGGAGGCCCGGAAGCTGTGGCCGGGCATCCATCCACGCCACCCTCTGGCTCAGCAGCCACTCCCTCCAGCGGCCACCTGGGCACCACTGAGCCGGCTGTGTGGCTCACTCAGCCGTGTCGGGGGCTGGCAGGTGGCACTGAGGGAGCAAGTCCTTGAGGAGTTAGATGTGACGCTGGTGGCAGACAGACATGGGCGTGGCCCTGGCCAGCTGACACAGGGCTGTTGGTCCACGGCAACCATTTCTGGCCATCATCCTGCCTTCTGGGACTTCGATGTGCAGCCTTAACCTTCCAGAACCTCCCAAAGAGCAGGCCTCGGGTGCCCTCACTCTGGGGGCACCCGGAGACCCAGGGCGGACCAGGAAAGGTACAAAAGGACACTTCCACGTGGCCGAAGCCCACAGCAGTCCCTGGCCTCTGTGCTCACCAGCAGCCTCAGGGGGCAGTCACCGTGCTCTCACGGCCAGGATGGATTCTTAACACCATGCAGCTTGGCTCATCGGGGATCCCATCCTCCTGTTGTGACTGTGACAGTCATGTCTGCTTGCAGACTTGCAGGCATGAATCCCTCCCTCTGTGGGAACACCTGGTTTCCCAGGGAGCCTGAAAGCCCCTGGAGGTCAGCACACCTCTCCCGCGGTCCCCCACAGCCTCCAGCCGGCACGGTGCCTAGGACAGAGAGGCCGCCCCAGAAACACTTGGCAGGAGATGGGGGGGGGTGGATGGATGGACAGATGGATAGATGGAGGGGAAGATGTGCCCAGAAAGCTCTGAAAGGGGACGGCACCCCCATCGTGTGCCAGCTGCTTTTCCCAGAGCTGCCCCATTGTTCCCTAAGAAAACTCAGGCCCGGTGAGAACAAAGCGTCTGTGGCAAAGCAGGGACTGAACTTCAGGTCTCCTGCCCGCCCCCCCCCTTCCCGCACTGGGCCCAGGTGGGCTGCCCGAATCCATCTGTTCTTCTTCGGGGAGGCTTACGATCTACAGGGGAGCAGCACCAAAGGGCTATTCTTCCTACTTGGTGAGACTTCAAGAGGTTCTGAACCCCTCAGGGTCCCCAGTGGTCTTCCAGGAGTGGTAGGGGGCCCACCCTGGAGCGGCCAGTACAATGATAAGAACGCTACTGTGGACTGTCCTCATGGACACGGTTTCCATCCTAATGGGGGAAGACAAACAATAAACACCGGAAGTGAAATATATAATGTGTTATATGACAAGTACAGGGAAGGACAGGAGGGGATGCAGGGTACGCAGATGGGGGGGGGGTCTTCTTTTAACATTGTGTTGTCAGAGCACACCCTTCCAATAAGGTGAGGTGAAAGCAGAGACTGAGGAAAACGGGGTGGGAGCCACACATATGTCTGAAAAAGAGCGTGTTTGGGCAGCAGGAAGAGCACGAGCAAAGGCCCTGAGGCAGGAGTGTGACCCTCTGGGGACGGATGGGAGGGCTGAGGGCTGAGGGCTGAGGTGGGGGCAGGTAAGGAGGGCCTGGCAGCTCCTGTAAGAACTAGCTTTTCCTCTGAGCTGGGAAGTCGTTGAAGGATTCTTCGCAGAAGCACATTGACCAGACCTGACTTGTAAAGGCCTTTTGTTCTGGTTCTTGTGTGAGAACAGACCGCAGGAGGTGCAAGCGGAGGGAGCAGTCCAGAAGCTCACACGGTCACCGCAGCAGGAGGGGGCGGCGGCCCCAGCAGGACGATGGTGGCCGCGGCGGGCGGTCGTGGGACGCAGGCTGCGTGTGTTTAGAGGTAGCAGCGCTAGACATGCTGACCCAGGGGTGGCCTCTCCTTTGCAGAACTGGCTGAGGCTCTACGGCTACCTGCCCCAGCCGAGCCGTCACATGTCCACCATGCGCTCCGCCCAGATCCTGGCCTCGGCCCTGGCCGAGATGCAGCGCTTCTACGGGATTCCCGTCACGGGCGTGCTCGACGAAGAAACCAAGGCGTGAGTGCCTCTGCCGGGCCCTTCCCAGACCCCACGGGCACCCGCCCTCCTCTTGGCCTGCTCTGGCAGGGCTTTGGCAGGTGGAGTTTCCAGAATAGGGTGGCCTAGATAAGAAATGGCGATCGATCGGTCTGGTCCTCCCTGCTCTTCTGATTGCCTGGGAGCGGCTGCCTGAAGCTTAGCATCCAGAACGCTGAGGCGAATCGGGCCGGGCAGCAAGGAGCGTGGGATTGATTAGTGATGCCTGCCACAGGCACGGGGATGGGGAGGAGCAGCATGGGAGCCCTGGCTGGGGTGCCCTCGCTAGCCCTCGGCTCTGGGCTGAATCGGACAGAGGTAACGGGACCCAAAGTCACATACTTGAGCATGCACTGAGCATAACCTATCGCGGACACAGGGCCTCAGGAGTAACTCTCCCATTCTTGGGGGATACCAGTGATACCAGTGAAGCCCCCGCTGGGCACTCGATCTTTCAGTGTGAAGTCAACTTGCCTGTTTTTCTGATGAGGAAACTGAAGCGCAGAGAGTGTCCCACCCCCACCACACCCATACAAAGGCAGCTGGAGGCCAAAGGCAAAAGGGTGGAAGGTGGACTGCCTGGAAGGGGAAGGCTTCGGGAGGAAGGCTTCTGGGCTTACCCCTCTGTGCCCGTGATGCAGGTGGATGAAGCGACCCCGCTGTGGGGTGCCGGACCAGTTTGGGGTGCGCGTGAAAGCTAACCTGCGACGGCGGCGGAAGCGCTATGCCCTCACGGGCAGGAAGTGGAACAACCACCACCTGACCTTCAGGTAGGGGCCCGCGGTTGTCCAGGGCAGCAGCCCTCCTATGGCGTCGGCCGGAGACTGCCTGCTCCTCTCTCCAGCCGGGCTGAGGCCTCAGGCTTCCCAGTGGGCTTGTCTGGAAGGCTTCCTTTCCCAGAAGCCCGCCCCAGGGTGCCCAGCCTAGACCATCCCGCCCGCTCCCACGCTGACAAGATCAGCCGCACATCCTAGGCAGTCTTCCCCCGGCGAAGGTCAGGACCCTCGGAACTGCTTCCGCTCTGTCCTCCTTCCCTCCCAGCTTCTCACCCCACCCGCCAGCAGCGGGGGGCTGGCCGCGGAGCCGGGGACCTCCGCAGTGCCTGGGACGCGGGGCTTCAGGCATCTAAGGGGTCGGGGAGTGGCAAGGTGTTGGAATCCAGGCATCTGCCAAGTGGGCAGCAGCAACGCCCCTGCAAAAACCCTGGTCCGGGCACCCTCCTTTGGTGAAAAACGCCCTCTGAGCCCTGAGCCACAGGGCAGTCCCCAAGGGCTCCCCTTCGTGTTTTAGTCCAGCCACGGCCCCACCCGCGGCTCTATCTCCCGAGGAAGAGGGGCTCCTGCAGCCGCTTAGACCCAGGCCCCCAGAGTGAAGTCATGGCCCAACCAGCTTTTAATGGAGGAGATCTGTCCAGCACACAGAAGCTTAATCTGATTTATGTGGGTAATACCAGGCCTCCTCCTGCCTTTATCACGTGCAGACTCGGGGGCTGTTTTCTCCATGAGCTCATTCATGTCATCCTCCCAGCTCCCCAAGATGAGAGCACGACTCTCCTTTTCCCATTTTACAGATGCAGAACTAAAATACAGAAAGACGAAGTCGCTTGCCCAAGGTCATGTAGATCATGTCAGAGCCCGGCCTTGAACTCAGGACAGCCTGACCCTGCAGTCCAATAATCAGAACTGCTTGGCCCGTGTTTCCTAAACCTCAGCCATTTGTCTCCAAACTGTCTAGTTCTTTCTCTTAGCTACATAGCACCTGTTCTTTTAATTGCTTCATGGTTTTCTTATTTAAGCTAATTGGGCACTGTGCAACCTTACTTAGTGATATGCTCATGAACTCCCGGGTTTGACATGTTTGTACTTTTTCAAATTCACATCAGAGCAAACTAATGGTTGGTATTGATGGGCACGGTTGGTGAACCAGCTCAGATCTTAGGCGTGTCTCTTGGGACCAGGTATCTTCACCCCCACCCAGTGGGTGCTAGCAGTGGACAGTGGAACTCAGGAGGCCCTGGCTTCACTCCCTTGTTTCCCTGCCCACCTGCAGCATCCAGAACTACACAGAGAAGCTGGGATGGTACCACTCACTGGAGGCGGTGCGAAGGGCCTTCCGCGTGTGGGAGGAGGCCACGCCCCTGGTCTTCCAAGAGGTGCCCTACGAGGACATCCGGCTGCGGCGGCAGAAGGAGGCGGACATCATGGTACTCTTTGCCTCCGGTTTCCATGGCGACAGCTCACCATTTGACGGCACAGGGGGCTTTCTGGCCCACGCCTATTTCCCTGGCCCTGGTCTGGGCGGGGATACCCATTTCGATGCAGATGAGCCATGGACCTTCTCCAGCACTGACCTGCATGGTAAGGACACCTGGCCAGGGCAGGGCAGGGGAGGCAGAGCCGGCGCTGGGCATTGATTGCCCTCTGATCCGGTTCAGCAGCTAAAGGGTTGGGAGGGGAGAGCGTCCCTTGCGCATTTCTCTGGAGCACTGACCCTCCATCCCGGTCTATAGTCCTGTGATCTCTAAGGGATGGTAGGGAAGGGATCATCATACCCATTTCCCAGGTGGGGAAGCTTGAGCCCCAGCAGTCAGAGCAGCTTGGCCTCTCCTAAGATTGGCAGAAGGGCCAGCTCTCTGATAGCCTCAGCCCACGGGGCCTGGGGTGGCTAAGTCCTGGGCCCGGCCCGAGCTGACTGTGCTGCCCGCCCCCACTGCAGGGAACAGCCTCTTCCTGGTAGCAGTGCATGAGCTGGGCCATGCCCTAGGGTTGGAGCACTCTAGCAACCCCAGCGCCATCATGGCGCCCTTCTACCAGTGGATGGACACCGACACCTTCCAGCTGCCCGAGGACGACCTCCGGGGCATCCAGCAGCTCTACGGTGAGTGGGCAGCGCGGGTACGGCCCGGGGGCTCTGCACACCAGCTCTCGACTCCCAGCCCCACAAGGCATAGGTACCACCACCAACCCTGTTTTGTAGATGAGGAAACAGGCCCAGAGAGGTTTAGTGACTTGTCCACGTCACTGAGTGAGTCACTGATGGTGCTAGAAATCACACCCAGGGCTGGCCAACTCCAGGGCCTGGCCCTCGCACAGGGCCCTCATGGTGGCTCCAGGCTGGGGTCCCCAAAGCCCCTCACTGGCCACTCCTTTTCTCCTCAGGGTCGGTGGTATTCTTATTAGACTGGGCATGCCCCTGGGGTCCCAGACCCCCTTCTTCCCCATGCGTTCCCAACCCAAGCCTGTCCCAGGCTCTCGAGCCAGTGTTGTTGGCTTTTCGCTGCCCAGTGGCTTTAAGGCAGGTGGCACCCCCTCCACCCAGGCCTCGCCCAAGAAGGTCTCCAGTGGTAAGGTCTCCTGAGGACCAGTTCTGTGGGTCAGGGCCTCTGCGCAGTGCCCTGCCGAGCCCCTTGTTAGGGCTGGCGGTATCGGCCCTGCTGGGTACGTGACACACACTCCCTTACAGAAAACCCCGGCAGCGTGGCAATGAGATGGGCCCTTGGCAGAGGTCACAGAGCCATGTTCTTTCCTCTGCATGTGTCCTCTACTTCCTGGTCCACTGAAGCAGGCTAGTGTCCTGAGGGGAATGTCCCCAAGGGAACGTGGAGTCAGGGGCAGCCTCAGGGGCACAGTATGGGGAGGGGAGGGGAGGGGAGGGGAGGTCAAGGAGGGGGCTGTATGGAGGAGGATGGAGGTCCTGAGTATGATGCCTGGTGTGGGGGAGGGGTCTGCTGTGGATAGACAGGGACTTGCACCTGGCTAAGTCTACCGCCAAGGCAAATGTCCCTCTGGGCTGGGGGTCCCAGGCCCCCTGGTTCTGAGTAGAACCTGGCATCCTGGCTGGGTTCTGGAGCTACCTGCTTACTTCCCATTCCCCCCACCCCGCTCTACAGGCACCCCAGATGGCCAGCCACAGCCCACCCGGCCTCTCCCCACTGTGACTCCCCGTCGACCAGGCCGGCCAGATCATCGCCCCCCCAGGCCCCCCCAGCCACCACCCCCAGGTGGGAAGCCGGAGCGGCCCCCAAAGCCAGGCCCCCCAGCCCAGCCCCGAGCCACGGAACGGCCTGACCAGTATGGCCCCAACATCTGCGACGGGGACTTTGACACAGTAGCCATGCTGCGTGGGGAGATGTTCGTGTTCAAGGTCTGGCCCCTGCCCATGCCTCCCTAGCCCCTTGGCCCCGTCTCAGAGCAGGAGGGCAAGCCCCACATCCCACTCCGGGAGCCTATACTCAGCTGGCTGCCCAGGCACCCTCACCCCTCCTTCACTGAGCAGCCTATGGGGAGCCATCGGGCCCTAGACCAAGAAGACACCAGCCTGAGGGACAAGGGGCTTGGCCAGGGTGACACAGACATGCAGGGTCCTGTGCCCCACCAAGGGCTCCCTCCCCGGGGCCACCCTGGCCTTCCGAGCTACCCCTCCGGATCTCCCTGACCTGGGAAGGGGTGGATCGAGGAGCAGCCTCTCCCAGGATGAGGCTTGCTCTGCCTACTCACACACATGCCCTCCTCAGGGCCGCTGGTTCTGGCGGGTTCGGCACAACC
The DNA here is from genome assembly GCA_028533885.1 of Nasua narica. NCBI lineage: Eukaryota > Metazoa > Chordata > Mammalia > Carnivora > Procyonidae > Nasua > Nasua narica. The sequence goes on from CM052803.1 coordinate 26,827,893, forward strand.
GCGTCCTGGACAACTATCCCATGCCTATCGGGCACTTCTGGCGTGGCCTGCCCAGTGACATCAGTGCTGCCTACGAGCGCCAAGATGGACGTTTTGTCTTCTTTAAAGGTAGGTTGGGGTAAGTGGGAGGCCTGGGCAGACTTCCTGCCCTGGCCTCTGACCCAGCGGGCCCGAGAGAGGAGGAGAACAAAGGGCTACCTCGCACGTGTCATCCTATTGTCCACTGTGGGGAGAGACGCGTCAAGGCCAAGGCAGGGGTGGGGGAGGTAGATGGAAACCAGGAGACACCCGAGGCCCTGGGGGCCAGAGGCTGCTCTGACTGGAGGCAAGCTGCCCATCTTCTGCAGCATGGGGGCTCCTCATCATGGGGCTCCACATCAGTTCCCTCCTTTCTTGCCTCTTGTGCCTCCAGCAACCCTTCCTCATGAGAACAGATGCCCTGAGCTCAGGGCAGGATTTCTGGGGTCCGCCGGCAATAACAATGGAGCTCCCTACCACCAGCCCTCCCTCTGGGGCCCGCTGTCCTGGGGAGGGCCTCAAGGGCAGTACCCCCTGACGAATCAGCCGTGTCCCCAGCCCCCCGCCGGCCTGAGACCACACTAAAAGCCCCCGGGCCGAGAGGCCAGGCAGGGCTCCCCCTCTTTCCTCTCTCTGTACAAGAACTGTGTGTGGGGGTGGGGCGGATGTTCACGCGGGAATGCAGGCCATTTATAGTGTGACCGTGTGGTGTGAGTGACTTGTATGTGTGTATGTCGCAGGCGCCCGTGAGTGCCAAGTGCATGTGACACGGAAGTGAGTTGCATCGTTTGCTCTCTTGGGTGTGTGTAGGGGTCGGTGCCTGTCCTGTGTGCAAGGGTGTGTGTGACTGTAGGTGTGGTGTATGTGTGTGTTTGTGTGTGTGTTGTGGTGAGTGTGGCCGTGGATGTGAGTGGCCCAGGATAGCATGCCCCGTGTCCCCTCCCCACACACCCCCCTCAGCCCCGGGCCCGTCCTCAGCCACCTCCCCCTCCTGCAGGTGACCGCTACTGGCTCTTCCGAGAAGCGAACCTGGAGCCCGGCTACCCTCAGCCACTGACCAGCTATGGCCTGGGCATCCCCTATGACCGCATCGACACGGCCATCTGGTGGGAACCCACAGGTCACACCTTCTTCTTCCAGGAGGACAGGTGAGCACCCCCTTCCCCAAAGGGAGAAGGCTCCAGTCCAACCCCCTCACCCAGAGAGAACCCACAGCTCGGTGCTTTTGGTCACAGGTACTGGCGCTTCAATGAGGACACGCAGCGCGGAGACCCCGGCTACCCCAAGCCCATCAGTGTCTGGCAAGGGATCCCTACTTCCCCCAAAGGGGCCTTCCTAAGCAACGACGCAGGTACCGGGGCCCACCCCCTGCAGTCTGCCGAGCACTCACCACCCCCCTCCTCCACACCCAAGACTCACCAGCATCGCGATGGCAAATATGGGGGACACTGCTGGGTGCCCCAAGGCTGGGGGCTTCCAGAGTGTGACTCTCCTGACCCTGCATTGTCTCCACCCCCTTTATACTGACAGTCAAACTAAACCAGGGAGTTTAAGGGCCCCAAGTCCCCCCGCAAGGGAGCTGGGGAGTGGAGTCCAACCCAGGTCTGCCTGTGTCCAGAACTGGCACTTGGAACAGCCTTGCTCTCTGCACAGTCCAACTAGGCCTGGGCAGCCCACAGGGAGCCTGAAGTCTGAGGGCGGGTGAGCTTGGCCCAGGGCGATGGGGGGCAAGGGTCCTCCCAGGGTGCCCACTTTCCCACCTGGGAAGGAAGCCCGACCTCTGTCACTGTAATTGAGCAACAGAGAGCTGCGGCTTCCACTTCCCCAGCGGGGTCTCTGGCAACCTGGAGAAAAATTGTTAGTCTTGGTTCCCCGGTTCCGGGTTCTTGGGCTCAGGGGAGACCCTGTAGGCTTTGCCGGGGCTTAGGCCGGGCACGTGGCGTGTGTGTATGATGGCACCGCTCTGCAGCCACTCCGATCTCATTGTGTCCAGCAGAGTATGGACTCCCTCCTCGTTCAGAACTGACCCTTCCCAGGGCTGACTGGATGTAGGCAAAGTGCCCAAGGCCACAGAGCTCGTCCAAGACAGCGCTGGGCTCTGTGCCAGCCCAAGGCTGCAGGCCGACTGTGTGGCCTTGAGCAAGACACTGGCCTCACTGGTGTGGGGTGGAGCCAGTCCTGGGACAGGGCAGCAGGGCCCCCGGACTGTAGCCCGGCGCCCCAGCGGGCTGCAAGACCCTTCCGGGTACCACCCGGCTCAATGTCGGCCCAGCCAGGAAGCACCGGAAGCATAGTCGGGCCCTTGGCCCAAACCCGCCCCTCTCTGAGCCCGGTCCGGCTCCTGTATGTTGGGAAGGGGCGGATTTGAAAATGCTCAGGCCAGCAGGTGAGAAGGAGGGTACTTTAAAGCCAGGTGCCCCCAGCATGTCCTGGACTTCTTTGAGGATCTGGGGCCGGTGGGAGGGGGCGCGGCCTGACACCACCCATCCCTGCTTGTCGCCCCCCTCCCCCGCCCCCGCAGCCTACACATACTTCTACAAGGGCACCAAGTACTGGAAGTTCGACAACGAACGCCTGCGGATGGAGCCAGGCTACCCCAAATCCATCCTGCGGGACTTCATGGGCTGCCAAGAGCACGTGGAGCCGGGACCCCGATGGCCCGACGTGGCCCGTCCGCCCTTCGACCCCCACGGGGGTGCAGAGCCCGGGGCGGGCGGGGACGGGGACGGGGAGGAGGGCCATGAGGCCGGCGGCGCAGGCGGCGGCGAGGGGGACTTCGCGCAAGGGCCCGATGCAGACGGGGAGAGCCGCGTCGTGGTGCAGATGGAGGAGGTCACGCGGACCGTGAACATGGTGCTGGTGCTGGTGCCGCCGCTGCTGCTGCTGCTGTGCGTCCTGGGGCTCACGTACGCGCTTGTGCAGATGCAGCGCAAGGGCGCGCCGCGCGTGCTCCTCTACTGCAAGCGCTCCCTGCAGGAGTGGGTCTGAGCCGCCGTGCCCCCTCCTGCTCCGCGCGGTGCTAAGGGGGCCGGGTTGGTGGGGCCGGAGGGCCACCCAGCCAACAGCCTTCCAGGGCTCCCTCAGCCCCTGGGTGGGGGCCCCTCCAGGACCTCGGACCTCCCTGCCAGCCCTGCCCCGTTGTTTATTTATACCCAGCTTTTTTTGGGTGTTTTTTGTTCTTGTTTTGGTTTTTTTTTTTTTTTTTGCACACTAATTGAGTATTTGTTTCTACTTTGCAGACCCGGAGCAGCAGTCCCTCAGGGTAGGGGTTAGAGCTTTCTAAATGTAGTTCTGCTCTGGACAGGGAGTGAGCCCCTCCTCTGCCCCGCCCAACACCACCTCTACCTTGGCCACAGCCAGGGAAGCAGAGGGTCAGAAGGCCCAGCTGGAAAGTGGCTAAAGGGTTTCTGAGGCTCCTTCCCGTCCTGGGCCCTCCTCAGCCTGAGCTGGCTTTGGAGACTGGTGGAGCCTAAGTGGTCTCCACCCACCCGAATCTCTGCCTTAGGAAGAGATTTCCCCCAGGGGCAGTCCCGGGGGCCAGGGGACAGAAGGGTGAGGTGGCCTACTGGCCTTGAGTCATGTGGAGCTTTGAGTCCTTCCCCGCCCACCCCTCTCAACCCGTTACCCAGGCTTCTCTTGCCTAAGATGCCTACACTGGCCCTGGCCAGCCGAGGGGCCCATAGTCCCCAGCACCCACATACCCCTTGAGCCTACACCTCCTCCCCGCTCTGCAGAAGAGGCCCTGGGCCTGCCTTACCAAGGACCAAAGGGGGTCTGCGAAGGCCCCTCCACCCAGGGACCTCACCCCCCAGGCTGGGCTTCCAGCCCCCGTCTACTCCTCTCTGAGCTATGACCCATCTGGGCTCCTTCCCTGCGCTTCCTCCCACTCTCCCTCACCCACACTACCGTCCTCAGGGGTCTCAGAACCCCACGAGTCTCAGGCTCCAGCTGCCAGGCTCCCAGCAGTCCCAGGAAGACGGGGGGCTGATGGGTGCCCACAGCCCACCACACATGCGGCGTGGGGGTTCCTTCCCTCCAGCTCCCAGTCCCCCAGGGCACCGGGAGGAGGGACACTGGTGGAGAGAGGCCAGCAGCTCTTTCCCTCACACAGACTTGTGGGATGAGGCTATGGAGTCGCCAAAGGAGCCCGCTGTGGCCCGGAGACTCCCCTTCTCCTTGGCTCAGCCCCAAGGGCAGGGACGCTTCCTCCTTTTCCTTCCCAAAGTAAGCGGGAGGCAAGGCTGCTGTGGAAATGGTACTGTACAGCCGGCTCCGTCCCCTCTGCTTCCCCCCAGCCCTGAGCAAGCGGGTTGGCCCCCCACATCCCAAGGCCCCTGAAGGGAGAGCGTCTCATGGGCTGGCCTGGAGCACGGGTCCGGCAGCTTGCTCCCCGCTCCGTCCTCAGAACCAGAGAGCCAGCCAAGGGATGGAGGGCAGTGGCCACCCCTGTACATTTCTTTCTGTAAATACTGTCCACTGATTAAATTGTACAGCCGGCAAGTGTGGCCTCCTTTGTAAGAGGCCCTGGGCCGGAGCCCATGGCTGGAGGGGCTGCGGGTGACAGGAGTGAGTCCAGGCTTCGTTTAGGGCGCCTGCCCTCCATGCTGAAGAGACCCTGTTCCTGGTTCTTCGGGGGCTCCCTCCCAGTGGGCCACCAGGAGGGGCAGAGCACAGAGGAAGAGTGGGGGGTGCCTGCCCTCCACAGACCACAGGCAGGTGGGGCAGGGCACCAGGGTGGGCCCTGCTGAGGAGGGACAGAGAAAGAGTACAGAATTTACTGGACATTCACTCGAGGTGAGAAAGGGCGTCCCAGCTTCCTACACGCCAGGCCGGGGCTCCCGGGCCTTCTTCACCATCCAGACTGGGTGGACCCTGAAGACCCAGCATGGAAGCAAGAGATGGGAAGTAGTACCGCTGTGGATTTGGAAAGTTCCCCTTACCACATGCTCTGCTCAAAGGGGCGGCAGGGGGTCAGGGGGCACCCAGGATCTGCCCTGTCATCTTTGAAGAAGCAGGAAATTTCACCCTGGGCAACCTGCGGAGGAGACCCAGGACAGCAGGAGACTGAAGCCTTAGGGCCCCAGGGGTCTGGGCGTGGCTGGCAAGCCTGGGACCCCACACCATCCTCTGGGCCAAGGTAACGGGCACTGGCCTGCACCCCCAGAAGTGTGATGGTCAGCTGCAGGGGGGCTCCACCCCAACCGCGGAGCAGGTCAGGCCTCCACAATAGCTCGGGGCAGGGTCCTTCAACCTGTTCCAGGCCCCGCCCTCCCTCAGCAGCACACCTCCTCCCCAGCCCTCCTTGGTCCCACCCTTTCCTCTCTTTGTGTTGAAAACTGGCTGAGGAGAGTAGGAAATGCTGGCCCTCAGAAGCCCCACAGGCCTGTCGGGCTCCACTAGGAAATGGCCCGCGAGCCCCCCCTACCCCAGGAACCGAGATGGGCAGCATGGGGGTCCAGGGCGGACACCTTCTTGTCACCTTGCTTGTGGCAGAAGCCACAGGGCTCCATCCAGGTTTGCCTTCTGCCTGAGGCCTTAGGGTCACCAGGCACGTGGGGGCACAGGGACGAAACAGGAGAGGATGTGAGACCTCTCACCGAGCTCTTCCTCAGAACCCGGGCCAGGGAAGAGACTTGGCAGAGGAGGCCTCGGCTTCTCAGGAAATCGCCTGAGGAGAAGTCCGCCCCTAAGCTCTCTGGTGAAACCTCAGAGCAACCCGGGGGCTGAAAGAACAGCTCCTCTGGTGAGCCCGCGGATGTGAAGGTCTCTGAGGTCTGGGTGTCAGGCCTCAGCCCTGCCTCCCCCAGCCCCGGAGAGCCCTGCCTTGCGACTTGACACCCCCTCCCAGGATTAACAGGAACCTGCATCTTTAAATTGGTTTTGTTTAACATGACTGCACCTGAACTCACCATGGCCCCACAGCCCCCATCTGGCTAATTCCCAAGGAAGATAAATAAGACTTAACAGATACACAAAAAGAAGCAAAATGTAAGTCCTCTCATTCCCCAGACCAGTGCTGACAGTTTGGCGTGTTTCTTCCAGCCTTTCTTCCCTCGCATTTGCACAGCTTGGAGTTCTCGAGTCTAAAACCTCCTGGGCTTCGGCCCGATGCCCCAGGTGCTTACATCTCAGCAGAGCGGGCAACGCAACCTGCCGCACGGGCTGCTGGGAGGGTGAACGGAGGACGGGTGGCCATACTGCGCAAGGCCATTGCCCCTGGCATGTAGCAAGTGTTCCATGGGCGATCGCAACCCCCACTGACTTGTACACTTAATGAGAAAAGTGGGGCTCAGAGAGGCCAAGTGACTTGGCTAAGGTCACACAGCCAGGATATGGCCCTGCTGGGAGAAGCACCCAGACACACTGACCTGCACAGCTGCTTGGCCCCAGCTCACCCCGGTGCTGCTGGAGAATAGAGACAGCGATGAGGAGGCCCCTGCCCACCCTGGCCTTCCCTCCCCACACATTCTAGGCATCGAAGACCCCAGGGCCACCAACAGAGCCCCCTTTCAGGATGGCAGGGGCCAAGCTGGCTGCTTCCTCCCCCTCTGACTTGGCAGAAAAGCCTTTTTGTTGTGGCTCACACAGAGGCCATTCTCTGGCTCACGGGCAGGAATGGCCGGCTTCCTGTCTGTCCACAGCCTCCCAGACAGCAGTGGGCTCCTCCACGTAAGTCTGTGAGGAAAGGGCTTTCAATGTCTCCACGACATCCAGTCCAGCCTCTGGGGCCCAAGGCTGCCAGGCTTTACCCTCCATCTGGTGAAAGGGGGTAGGGGGCAGTCACCCCTCGGCTCTCCCAGAAAATGCCAGAGATTCCAGGCCTCAAGGTTCAGGGCAGGGTAGTACCACCCTCGCCCCACTGCTTAAGTGGCCTTGTGACCCACAAAACACTGCTAGAGGCCCCTGCCCGGCTGCTTGCCCTGTCCCAACTGTCCCTTGCCCTGGCTTGCCTCTATGCCTTTGTTTATGCTGTTCCCTCCTACTAGAAAACCTTTCCCCGTACATTTCATGCTATCTCAATTGTATAGATCCTTCAAGGCTCAGGTGAAGGCTTTCCTTTTCCAGATTCCCACCCTCCCTCCTCAAGATAGTTGATTTTCCTTCCTCCTCCGACTCACCCAGCACTTGTATCCTGACTGTTCTTTGTCTCCAAGCCTAGCCTACCCATCCTTTTTTTTTTTTTAAGTTCTAGTTAGTTAACACAGTGCAATATTGGTTTCAGGAGTTGAATTCAGTGATTTATCACTTCCATACAACACCCAGTCTTCATCCCAACAAGTGCCCTCCTTAATGCCCTTTAGCTCATCCTCCCCTCCGCCCCCTCCCAGCAGCCCTCAGTTTGTTCTCTGTCGTTAAGAATCTCTTAGGGCTTGTTTCCGTCTCTCTCTTTTTTTTCTTTTCCCCCTTCCCATATGTTCATCTGTTTTCTTTCTTAAATTCCACATATGAGTGAGATCATATGGTATTTGTCTTTCTCTGATTGACTTATTTTCCTTTAGCATAATACCCTCTAGCTCCATCCACATCATTGCAAATGGCAGCCCGCCCATCGTTACAGGCACCCAGTTGCTGGCCGTGGCTCCACTGCTCATGAGCTGTGTGTCCTTGGGCAGGGCACTTCGTGTCTCTGAGCCCAGATTCCCCATCTGTGGAATGGGGCTAATGGCATGCGTATCTCATACGCTTGTGAGGCTTGATCCAGTGAAGTCTTGTAAATACTTAGAACAGCCCCTGCCCCGTGTCAGACTCTAAATAGTTTGTTACCAATATCTCTATCTTGGGTGCGGCTGTACCCGATGGGCACTCGGGGGAGGCTTCCCTCCCTCCCTGCCTTTCTCTCCGGGACTGACTGTGGGGTGTGGTCAAAGGTCGAGGAGCCTGGGGGCAGGTGCCGGGAGGAGGGACATTCCTCTCCCAGCTGCCGAGCCCCCTCCTCACCCTCCCTCTGCACCAGCCCTTCTTCCCAGATCCCGACTCAGGTTTCTCCCCAGGGGCCCCTGACACCTCCCACCCCCACACTGTTCGCCCACCTCAATCTGCCAGAAATAGCCTCCAAACTCCCCTTCATGTCCAGCCAGGCTAAAAGGCCCCTCCTGGAAAAAAACAGTATCGGTCCCCTACTAGCATGGATCGCAGCAATAAGCTAGATTCCATTAAGAAATCATTCCAAGTCACTGGAAAGGGAGAGGCAGCTATACCCAATAATTTCATCAAAAACACACAGCACCACCCTAAAACCTGCCAACTCCAGTCACAATAACCCCTCTGTACAGATGGGGATACTGAGGCCTGGAAGGGGGCTGATTTGGCCATGGTCCCTTGCTGACCCTGAACTGTCTTCTGGTCTTCAAGCAAGACTCCCTTCCACCACTGTCTCCCCAGTCCCCAGTCCCCAGTCCCCAGCCCGCAGTCTTCTCCTCCTCTCCCTGCCCCACCCCCACCCCTACATGGGACTTCCCTCTTCTGCTCTTTGGAGAGCTGAGGGCAGGGTGCTGTGATTAATCCTGCCCTCCAGATAAAGGGCATGTCTGTGCTTCATAGAGTGCAGATCGTGGAGAGAAGCTCTGCCCTCTGCAAATAGCCCCCCATTGTCCTGTGAGAACAACCCCTCCCTCTCCCCCTCTCAGGCCTTGCAGTCTGATAGAGCTGACCCCATTCCCTTGGTGGCCAGACGATCTTGTGACCCACGACCAGCCAATGAGCATCCCAGCTCATGGTTCAGGGGTGGGCAGAAAACCCATGCTGGGCCAATCAGGGCCTCCCTGGGACTTTTCTGGAGGCCCTAGGAGCGAGAAGCCGCATGTCTGCCAGGATTGCTGAGCTACTGGAGCAGGAGCCTGAAGCGGCGAATAGGTTGTCCTGCCACCACATGTAGAGAGCCTGCCTCAGAGCAGAGACAGCACAGAGGGAAACAGAGCCTTGCAGATTCTGGAAGGCACCACTGGAGTGCCTGGATCCAGCAATGCCTGAAGCTCTAGGGCCCCAGGCTTTCAGCGACTTATACCAATAAACTCCATTTATTTCTTAACCCAGTGTGAGCTGTTATTGGTTTGGGTCTTGGCTTCTTACATTTTTGTCCTGGTTGATGCCCAGCATTCCAAACTTGTACTTAGCTTAACGCCTTCTTTTTGCCCCTCTAGGACTCTTCACAGGATAGAGCCAAACCCCATGACCACAAGGCAGCTTCTCTTCAACCCCTGAATGTTTACTGAGAACCAGGGCTCTCTCGAAGGTCCCTGACACAACCCCCCAGCTTCAGAAATGCCGCCTAAGACAGTAGGGAGCCTGAGGCTTCCCACGAGGCCCTGGGAATCAAGGAGCCAGATGGTGGCAGGTATGGGGAGCTGCAGAGGCTCAGTTAACTATTCCCTGGCTTTTCCAGGTTACAAAAGGTAATACACAGCCCTGGAGGACAATCAGGAAACCAGAGAAAAGGCAAAGATGACGACGAAATATGCCAGCAATTTCTACTCTCCCGCCAAACAGCCCTAACATTTGAATGTAAACCCACAGGCTTTCCCTTATAAGTATATATTAACATAGTTTATTTTTTTAAAAAGTGAGTTCAATCCAGGCGTGTTGTTTCTTTTACCTGACTTTCCCACTTCATATAGCATGAGCTTTGGATGGGAAACATAAGATGGAGAAAACTTTTGCTTTATCAGTTGCTTGCATTTTTTTTGAGCACGCATGACATGCCCATGATGGTGAAAGAAGTGAGTAAACAGTGTACCTTTAATCCCTTTTTGTGTCCACAGATTGTTTTCTACAAAATCTTTTTGGTGGATGCATTCTATGGATGCCCCAGAGGAGTCTCCTCAACCCACAGCAAAACAATTACAGATAATATTTTAGAAACATCCATAATTATCGCTAATAGTTCTCAGGGGCTCATTCGGCACCAGCCGTCATAGGCTTTACTACAGTTGATCTTGATAAGAACTTCACCAGGTAGTTCTTTTGTTTCCACTTCATACCAGAAGAGCACAAGGCTCAGAGAGGTGAAGGAATTTGCTCAAGGTCACACAGCTAATTAGGGGTGAACTGAAGCCGCCACCTGCTTCTGACCCCAAAGCTCCTGCTCTTGACTGTTCATTTATTCAATAAACATTTGCTGATGTCACAAGTCAGGCCAAGGATCCAGCAGTGTATAACACAAAGACCTTCCCTCCTGGGGCTCACATTTGAGGGAGACAGGCATCTCAGACAGAGGGAATAGGCTGTGCAAAGATCCTGAGGCCTGGAGTGTTGAAGGGAGAGAAAGGAGACAAGCAGCATGACAAAGGGGAGGTGGTGAGGATAGAGTGAGTCGGGGCAGGTCCAGGCAATGGAGTCAAGTGTTGGATTTATTCTAAGCCTGACAAGAAGGCTTTGGAATATTTTAAGGAGTGAGGAAGTTATCATGATCTCTGATTTTAAAATATTTCTCTGGCTACTATATATTTGGATAAGCTACCTTTGCAAACATCCAGGGTTCTTGCCTTCAGAGTGCGTCCTAGAAGTGAAATCACCAGCCCATGATGTTCTAAGACTTTTATTACACACTGAAAATTACTCTCCAGAGAGAGCAGCACCTCCCTTGAGTGACCGAGTGCCCATCCCCCTGTCTCCACCCCTCCAACACACATTAGGAGTGAGATCATTTTTTTATTGTTGTTTGTTTCTGGGTTTGTTTTGTTTTATGATTTTCTCTATTTATTTGAAAGAGAAAGAGGAGCAGAGGGAGAGGGAGAAGCAGGCTCTCCACTGAGCAGGGAGCCCAATATGGGGCTTGATCCCAGGTTCCTGGGATCATGACCTGAGCTGAAGTCAGATACTTAACCGACTAAGCCACCCAGGTGCCCCATGAGATCATTTTTATCAGTATGATTGGTAAAGGTAATATTGTTTTGTTGGTTTTACTTGTAGTCCTTTGATTGCTGTTGAATTTGCACAATTTGGGAATTTTTTAGGGTGGGAGGATTGCATGCTCAAGGCTACTGCCCAGTTTTTTTTCAGGGTGTTTCTTCTTCTTCTTTTTTTAAATTTTTTTTTTTTTTTTGACACAGAGAGAGAGAGAGAGAGAGAGAGAGAGAGAGAGATCACAAGCAGGCAGAGGCAAGCAGGCTCCCTAAGGAGCAGAGAGCCCGATGCGGGGCTCGATCCCAGGACCCCGAGATCATGACCTGAGCCGAAGGCAGAGGCTTTAACCCACTGAGCCACCCAGGTGCCCCTCAGGGTGTTTCTTCTTACTGAACTCTTTCTATTGTGAGGAAATTGGCCCTTTGTTAAGCAATGAGTTTTAGAGCTACAAAGTTCTCAGCCCAAGCCCCTCATGTACAGATGGGCAAAGTGAGGCCTGAACAAAAATGGGTACTGGCCCTAGTCAGTGCTCTGAGTTCTCTGGAGCCCTGCTGGTTCCAGGAGGACGTCCACGCCAGCTGTGCTCACTGCCTAGTGAGAATCCCCCTCCAGCCCCTCCTGCTGTGTATAAGGTTCTTTCCCTATCCCCACCCCCAACTCCCCACCAGAGCCTCTAACTCAGTTCCTAAGAAACCATTCTGTAGACATTCAGGCTCTGTGTGCAGATGATGTCACCCATGAAGGAATGGGTCCCAGAGGACAGAACTTAGTTTCTGGGCAGGGCGGGCCTTGGGGGGCAGGGGGCTGTGCTCCTATCCTCCCCTTGTCCCCAGATACCAGGAGAGGACACATCATTTCATTGGGATGCTGGCCACACAGACGCCCCACACCAGCAGTCTGCTCTAGGCTCTGGGGACAGCAGGAGCAGACCTTAGAAAATTCGCAAGGGGCTTTAGAGAAAGGGTAGTGGGATGAGTCAGAAAAAGTCCTGGGTCAGGACTCAGAAATCCAGGGTGAGAGCCCAGCTCTGTATGGCAACTTCCAGGAGCAATCTGCTCTTACCGTAAGACGGGGATTCAGTTCAATGGCGGACTTAAAGTCGGGCAAACACGAGGCCTCGCTCACTGCGGTGGCACAGTGCTGCTGCCGCCCACCGGCCCCCAGCCACCTGTTTCCTAGCTGCACGCCTTCATTTTCCCTTTAGAGAGCCAGCCCTCTCCCGCTCCCATTTTAAGGCCGGCAGAAAGACTGCCCTTCACCCCAGCTTTACGGACAGGTGAGAACCAGGTGGAGGGAGTCCCCTAGCCCTTCCTGCATTCCTACTGGGGTTGGGCAGGGGTCCGAGGCACCTCTGGCCTTCGCCCAAACGCAGGAAAAGCCTGCATGGAAAGCGAGCAGCACATAAGGGAACAGAGACACAAGACAGAAAGATGACATTGTTTGAGCCACTGGCCAGACCTGACATCAATACCCTTACTTTTTTGCGAGAGCCAATAAATACTCTCTTTGGTCAATCATTGAAGTTGGAATTTATGAGATTGGTAACTGAAAAAATAGAGCCAAACACAACCATCACTTAATCCAGTTCTTTGTCACCCACGTCTGGGGCTCGGTGAGAACAGACTCGCCTCTGGTCACACACAACCTGGGAGCAGAGGGACAGCTCTGTCCCTTCCAGGTCACAGCAGACTCTGCCTGAGCCGGCCACGGCGCAGCCCGCGTGGAGACGGGAACGTGGGACTCCCTCCTTCGGGCTGCGTGTCTGGCTCCCGAGGTGCGAGCGGCAGTTTCAGAGCCCCCTGTCTGGACCCAGGCCCGGGCCCCTGGCAGCCACTCCTGGCCACTGCCCACGGTGACCGGCTGCGGCACCTTCCCCCACCCCGTCCTGCTCCGAGGCAGGACAAAAACCTGACAAGCGTGTTTTCACCAACCTGAGAGTTTCGGCCCCTCTTCGGGGACTGTTTGTGTTTCGGGTCACGTTGTTGGCTGCCCTCACCTCTTTCTTTCCTCTGCCAAAGTGTGTTCCCTAGGCTGTCAGGCCTCGGGGAAGCTGGCTGTTCCTGCCCTGAGCTGCCTGGTGGGAATCTCCTTTTCCTATTCCAGGCCCTTCCATGTCCCCTGTGCCAGTTCACAGTCTCCTCACAGTAAGGCAAATGGGAGGTACTGCCTTCATCTTACAGACAGGGAGCCCAGCCCCGCAGCGGACAGCCGCTGGCTCAAGGCTCCCACGCAGATTAGGGGCTGGGGTCCGCGAGCAAAGTGCCCCCCAGTCCAGGGCCCTGCCCCACCCATCCACCCCAACTCAACCACCAGACAGGGACCAGGCCTGGTGGCAATCCCCCTCTCTCCAGTCCATTACCAAGTGCAGAAACAAATGGGCTCTCACAGCAGAGGGTTGGCCCTTGACCAAGCCCTGCCCCCCACCTGCTTTTGTAAATAAAGTTTTGTTGGAACACCGCCACTCCTCTCCGGCTGTGTCCAGCCGTCTCTCCTTATCGGCGGTTTCGCTTTCCGCAGCCTCAGTTACCCGAGGTCAACCACGGTCTGCAAGTACATGATCCTCCCAGTGGAATTGTTAGAAGGTCAACAGCAGCCCGATGCTGCCCCGTCTCAGTGCCTGTGTCACTGTCCTCACCCCATCTCCTCCCGCAGACATGTTATCACCCCCCCCACCGCATGTTATCACCCCCCCGCATCATCGCAAGAAGAAGCGCTCACAGCCCAGTGAGAGACCACATTCACATAACTTGTATTACAGTATCCTGTTATAATTGTTCTATTTTATCATCATTATTGTTGTTCGACTCTTACTGTGCCCGATTTATAAGTTAAACTCGGGGGCACCTGGCTGGCTTAGTCGGTGGAGTGGGAGACTGGATCTAGGGATGGTGAGTTCGAGCTCCACGCTGGGTGTGCCCATGACTTCGGGCACCGCCCCCTACTGGGGGTGGGGTTAAGGGGTGAGGGGAACTACTGTATGGTCTATGTCAGGGGCAGGGTTCAGTCATATGAGAAGCCATCTGGTCCCCAAACCTAAAGTATTTACTATGTAGCTAGGATCACATTATGACTCTCTTTCTTTCTTTTTTAAGATATTTATTTATTTATTTATTTATTTATTTATTTATTTATTTATTTATTTATTTATTTATTTATTTATTTATTTATTTATTTATTTGACACACAGAGAGAGAGAGAGACATAGCAAGACAGGGAACACAAGCAGGGGGAGTGGGAGAGGGAGAAGCAGGCTTCCTGCTAAGCAGGGAGCCCAGTGTGGGGCTTGATCCCAGGACCCTGGAATTATGACCTGAGCCAAAGGCAGACGCTTAATGACTGAGCCACCCGGGCGCCCTACATTATGACTTTCTAGGCACTTTTATGACATCATGAGCCCCTTTCTTGTAAAATAAATATATATATATATATATTGGATATATATATGCCACATATATATCATATGGATATGATATATGGATATATATATCCATAATTACATAAAATTATATTTAATGACTGTATTGGTATAAAGACAAACATAATCCAGGCTGGATTGTATTATCCTTTTTTCCAGTGATTTTATTTTATTTATTTTTTGAAGATTATTTATTTGAGAGCAAGGGAGCAAGACAGAGAGAAAGCGAGAGGGGGGGAAGGAGCAGAAGGAGAAGCAGACTCGCCGCTGAGCAGGGAGCCCACCTCAGGGCTCAATCCTGGGACTAGGGGATCATGACCCGACCTGAAGGCTGACAACCCACTGAGCCACCCAGGCGCCACTTTCTAGTGATTTTAAATAAATTAAAACATTTCCATGGGCCTCTAAAACAACTGTGAACCCTGGGCACTGCACCCATCGTGCCTCATGGAGAAATCGGCCCTGAGTTTGCCACACTTTAGGTCCCCCGCTGCCTAGAGTAAAGTTCCAGAGGGAGACATCCTTGTGGTCAGCTCTCACCTTGGTCCTTACCCCAATAGTAAGGAGGCAGGGAGAAGTTCGATGGGTTGGAAGGGAACAAATCAGGGCTCAGACAAAATGACTGCATATCTTTCTTAGGATCAAAGTACTTCATGGGGCACCTGGATGGCTCAGTCAGTTAAGCATCTACCTTGGGCTCAGGTCATGATCTCAGGGTCCTGACATCAAGCCCTTCATCGGGCTCCCTGTTCAGCAGGGAGCCTGCTTCTCCCTCTCCTTTGCCCCTCCTCTCTCCTTGTGTGCGCATGCTCTCTCTAATAAATAAATAAAATCTTTGAAAAAAATATTTATTTTCAAGTTTCCACATTTTATATTTCAAATTTTTAAATAGTCTTTTTTTTGGTAATAAATAATAGATGGCTGTGGTTTAAAAAAATATTTTGAATGTCCCAAATAATTTGCAAAGGAATGTGACTCTCCCTTCCACCTCTGTATCCCCACCCCCTTGCTGCCACTGGTGGGATTTCTCCCCAGCAGACTGCGTATACAAGAAGTGACGTGTGCACAGGGTCAATCACACACACTGTCCCACTTCCGGCCTTTCTCCCTCTTATGTCTATATTCTTTTTTAATCTTTTTAAGATTTTTTTATTTGTTCAGAGAGAGAGAGAGCAGAGCAGGAGCCAGAAGGAAGGTCAGACAGAGGGAGACAGAGAGGCATACTCCCCACTGAGCAGGGAGCCTGAAGAAGAAGCAGGGCTCTATCCCAGAACCCCAGGATCATGACCTGAGCCAAAAGCAGTTTAACCAACTGAGCCACCAGGCTCCCCTTAAGTTTATATTCTTATGCATAAATGCAGCTTGTCTTTGTTGAAGTGCTCTTTGGTATTCCACTGAATGAAGATACCATAATTGTGACATTTGGGTATTTTCGGTATTTTTCTATTACAGCAGTGGAATCACGCGCACTTCTGTACAGATCAGCCATGCTGGAATACATTTTTGTCCTTCCACACAAATCCCTCAGAAAAGGAGTCCCTTTCTATACAAGTTTTGATAAACTCTCTCTCCCATTACCTGAAGCTTGCTGATTCCTTTAAACAAGGAAGTACTATTTGCAGAAGACACAATAGCCTGAAATGACCTCAGCGAATTCTAATTTTGGATGTTTATGGCGGACACCCAGCACAAGGAGTTGGGGGGAGAAAAGGAGGCAAAGACATTTAACACAGATTTAGTATTTTTCCTGGGGATATGACTTCACAATTGCAAGTGTTAGATAACACCATAAACAAACCTTTCAAAAATTACTTTAGAAAGCAATGCTTTAAAATGAAGAGCGCCCATTCACCAGATACCATTAAGAGAATAAACAGGAAGCCACAGAGTGGAAGACACTTGCAGTCCACACGTCCAACTAAATACTTGTATCCAACATATATAAAGAACTCCTACAGAACAATAAGACAAGTAAGCAGACGATCCAGAAGGAAAATGGATACATGACTTGGTCAGCACTTCATTAAAAAAGGATATCCCAATGACCAACAAACATATGAAAACACTCCATTAACCATTAGGGAAATTCAGATTAGAACAACAATGCAAAAACACTATTAACCCACCAGAAGGGCTGCAATGAAAAAAAGAAAAGAAAAGAAAGAAAGAAAAGAAACAAAATGAAGAAAACCACTATGAAGCATTGACAAGGATGTGGAACAACCAGAAATCCTATACCCTGTTGATAGGAATACAAAGGGTATAACTTTGGAAAACCGTCCGGGCCCCATCTGTGAGAGCTGAACATATGTGCACTCCCTGACCCAGAAGTTTCCCTCCTAGATGTAGACTCAGCAAATACGCATACATCTGTTCACAAAAAGGCATGTGTACGAATATTCATAGCAGCACTGTGTGATTGTGATTTCTAATAAGAAATACATATTTGGTTTTCTTCAAATAAATAAATAAAGTGAAGTGACAAAGGGGGGAAAATAAATAAATAAATAAATAAAATATCCGTGTGTCGCTAAGTCAATACATTAAGTATTTGAAGTATCTGAATGTGTAAGCAACACACCCGAAAGTTCTAGAGCCAAGCTGGCCCACAGATGTGTTGTCAGTTTTTGGTTTTGATTCTTTATGATTTTAAACTGCGGTAAAATACACATAGCACAAAGTTTACCACCGTAACCATTTCAAGCGTGCAGTGCGGTGGTGGTAAGTACATTCACACTGTGTGCAATCGTCGCTGCCATCCATCCCCAGAACTCTGCTCCTCTTGCAAAACTGAAAGTCGATGCCTGGTACCCAGTGACTCCCCCTCCCTTCTCCCTCAGCCCCTGGCCACTGCCATTGTACCTTCTGTCTCTATGGATTTGATACTCCACGTACCTCATAGAAGGGTAATCAAATAGTCATCGTCTTTTCATGACTGGCTTAGTTCACTTACGTTCTCCACTTCCAACCATATTGTAGCATGTGTCCAAATCCCCTTCTTTTGAAAAGCTGAATAGCATTCCACTGTATGGATATACTACATCTTGCTTATCCATTCACCCGGTAATGGACACTGGGGTTGCTTCCATATTTTAGCTATTAGGATCAATGCTGCTATGAACGTGGGCATGTAAATAATAACTCGTTGAGACCCTGCTTGCAATTATTTTGGGTATCTGCCCAGAAGTGGCATTGCTGCGTCATATGGTAACTCCATCGTTAACTTTTGAGGAACCGCACCCTGTTTTCACATCAGCAGCACCAATTTACACTCCCACCAACAATGCACACTCCCACCAACAATTCTCCACATCCTCTCCGACATGTGGCATTTTCTGGGTTTTGACGATCCCCTGCTATATATGCCATTGCTTTTGTTTTTGTCTTTGATCTCTTTGGGAAGTAGAAGATTGTCATATATTCGGGCAATATGCTGTTATTAATATACATGTGCAAGCATGCCCAGCTCGGGGATAAATCCCTAGACGTGATATTTTGGATCAGAGGATGTGTGCGTATTTAAAGTCACCACCGTCTCACAGAGGTTGCCTCGGGTCACATTGCCAACAACAGCGTGTGAGAGGGCCTATTTCCCCCCCCGCCCCCAGCCCCAGCACCATCCTTGCCAGGAATCAAATACTTCTCTCTACCGAAGTTCCCTGCTGGTGGCCCTGGTCCTCTGTGTAGAAAGTGAGGTCCTTTGCCCTTCCTTCAGGGCCACAGCAGCCATCGACCATCCCCCACTGGGTCTTGTTTCAGGCCCTTATGAGACCCCCCTCCCGAGTATCCTCTCCTCCATCCCACCCTCCTCAGAGGCAGCCCAAAAGATTTCTCTCTGTCGCCCCCCCTCCCAAGCTTGCAACTCTCTGGGGGCTCCACGTCACACGTAGTTGTGTGGTGTCTCCACAGGAATTTGCCAGCGATGTGCTTTTGGAAACCAATGAAAGCAAGCTGCAAGGGGACCTGGTGTCTCCCTTTGGGTTCCTCCGGAAGTGAGCCTGGGACAGGGATTCCAGGGAAAGTACTGCAGTGTATCACTGGTGATCCGGGAACACGAGGACGAGAGCAAGAAAGTGATAAGGGAAAGGAAGACAGAATAAAGGGCACATTATCAAGTTGGTTACCAACATGGGAAACCAGAGCCTATCCCCCTGGAGGACTCTGGGGGGTGCGGTTGCACGTGCACATCTGCCATCCCGGCTGAGAGGTGGGGAGCTGGGGTGCTATGCACCAACACCCATCAACACCTGCTTGGGGGCTGCTCTGGGGTGCTAGTCTCTGGCAGTACCAGAGCAAGTTCTCAGGTAAAGAAACACAGGAGCTGGCAGCTGGAAGTTGGACCAGCATGCCTAGACCAGTAAAGGCCTGGGGGCCGACAGCCTCTGCTGCACCCTATAATTCTGTCTCCCCATTGTGTCTTCCTGAGTGAGTAATAGAAAGGAAGAATTGCAACTGGTGCAGGGAAATCTGCACCCCAGCAGCTCATCTCATTGTAGCTGCAAGCCTGTGGCTTTCCAGAACTCATTCTGCCTTCTCCTCATACCAGCTTCTGGATTTTGCTAGAAGGAATCCCAGCCAATGTCCCATCATCTGTCCCTGGGGTTGGGGCAGAGTTGGCCCTGCCCCTAAGATACACGTTGGTCAGGTGATGCTGGCACAACCAATCAGCAGATACCATCGTGCTGCTGGCCATTGTGATTGGTTCAGAGGTAATCAGATGATCCAAGTAGCCCCATTAAAGGTCTTCTCTAGACTAAAGCCACTGCTACTGGGAAGGGAGGGTGGTGGTCTCTTCCTCAGCTTGGAGCTGCAGGCCACTCTTGGGTCATCACGAGGCACCTGTGTTGGTGGTTGTGGCCTGCGAGCCACTCCGGGAAAACCCAGCAGGAAAGTGGAGACTGATGATTGCTGACCCCTTGAGCCCTGGATGCAGTCAAGCCTAAAGTGGGTCCACCTAGGACCATTCAGATGCCAGATAAGTGCCCTTTTTAGCTTAAGCCAGCTTGAGATGGGCTTCTGTTGCTGACAGCTGATGGGGTGCTAACCAGTGCACCAAGGCACCTTGATAAATGTGGTCATTGAGAAGAACTGTGGGGCTTCCATTGCCCACACATTTTGGGGGCAGACCGTCAATCTGGGTCTCCCAGAGGGAGACAGATGGGGGATATTTTCCTCATCATGGGAACTAGGGCAGCAAAGGTGGCAGAGGAGACAGAGACCAGAGAGGCTCCCGCCTCACATGCCCATGCTTTCCCTGCTCTCTCCTTCCTTCTCCACACCCTGGCCGCACCAGGCTCTTCACCCTTTCCCACTGAAGCTCTGGGTCTTGGGCCTGCCCTCCCTGCCTCTGGGGATCCCCACCCCACCCAGCTCAGATATACCCTTTTTGCAAGGCTGGCCTGGACCAGACTGCAAACAGAATGCCCTTTTCCCTCCTCCTGTGCTCTTCTTTCTATCCACCTCTTTAAAGCAGAGCATGGGGCTCAGTCTGATCATTCATTCACTCGTTTTTACAACACTTATTCACAGAGCATCTTCTGTGCTTTTGTGCATTAGGAATATAGCAAAGGACAATACAGACAAAAATCGATCTTCCTGGAGCTTATAATCTAATAGGGGAGCAGACAATAAAAATCAATGAATCAGGAAACCACACGTGGCATATCTGAGAGTAAGTACTAGAAAGAAAAATCAAGCAGGGAAAGGAAAGAGAGAGCTGGAATGTGGCCAGAGAAAGTCTTTCTGAGAATGCAACATTTGAGCAAAGGCCCTAAGGGGGACTAGGAAGTATAGTAGATTGAATGGTGGCCCCCAGAATATCTGTCCACGTCCTAGGCCCTGGAACTTATGGATGTAACCTTATTTGGGAAGAGGGTTTTTGCACCACTGTTGGAGAAGGAATTTCTGTTGTTGGGCCACTAAGTTTGTGGCAACTTGTTACAGCAGCCCTAGGAAACGAACACAGTATGTAAATCATGTGGGACCCTGGGGGAGAAGAGAGAATCTCAAGGACAAAGACCCTGAGGCAGGGACCGGGATTAGTGGGTTTATGAAAGACCACGGGCCAGAGTAGCTGGAGCACAGTGAATGGGGCTGCTCGGTGGGGGATGAGGTCAGGGGTTTAGGGGACTCGATCATGAGATCGTATAGGGCTTTGAGTGAGGTGGAGCCAAGGGAGGGCAGGGGCAGGGGAGTGACATGGCTGACTTCAGTCTGGAGACACGAAGGAATAAATGAACGCACAGCCGCCACCCCATCACATCCCAATTACGTCTCTGTCTGTCTATGCTGCTAAACTGTGAGCGACCTGAGGATAGGGACTCTGTCTTCACATTTTTTGCATCCCTGGGGTTCACCCCTAATGCCGGTCCTGGTTTTTCTTGGCCTACAAATCAATAAAAAAAAGACCAAAAAATAGGCAAAAGGAAAACTTGAGTTTCGCAAACACAGAAAGAGACCAGCTCGGTTGCAGTCCTTGGTGTTCATCCAAGAGAAGTGAAAGCACGGGTTCACAAAAAAAGACTTGCCTATGAATGTTCGCAGCAGCTTTAATCATAAATAAAAACGTAGGCAGCCCAGGTTTTCATCAACGAGAGAATGGATATTTGTGTATCTGTACAATGGATATTCAATACACTAAAGCAATGGATGTTGGATTTATTCCACACTACTCAACATCACAATTAACGATTGCCATGACGTAGATCAGTCTCACGGAAATAATATGGAATGAAAGAAGCCAGACACAAACAAGTTCAAACTGTCTGATCCCATTTATAGGAAGTTCCAGAACAGACCAAACTAATCTGTGAGGAGAACATAAGAACCGCAATTGCCGCTGGAGGATGGCGCAGAGATTGACCAGGTAGGGACAAGAAAGAATCTTCTGGGGGTCATATTCTGTATCATGATAGAGATCTGGGTTACACAAATGTATGCACTGTCACAACAAATCAAATGATACACTTAAGGTTTTTGCCTTACCGGGGCGCCGGGGTGGCTTAATCCGTTAAGCATCTGCCTCTTGATTTCAGCTCACATCATGATGTCAGGGTCCTGGGAGGGAGCCCCACGTCAGGCTCTGCGCTCAGCTCGAAATCTGCTTGTCCTTCTCCATCTGCCCCTTCTCCTGTGTGCTCTTTCTCTCTCAAACAAAATCTTTAAAAAAAAAAAAAAAGATTTTTGCATCACCATGTGTACATTTTACATAAAGCGAAAAAAAAAGACTCATAAACAAATATTAAACTCTAGTTAATGATATGATTCCAGTGTTTAGAGATGAACACAGATTTCTGTAACTTACTCTGAAATGTATCAAAAAAATAAGGATCGATGGGGCGCCTGGGTGGCTCAGTGGGTTAAAGCCGCAGCCTTTGGCTCGGGTCGTGATCTCAGGGTCCTGGGATTGAGCCCCACATCGGACTCTGTGCTTGGCAGGGAGCCTGCTTTCCCCTCTTTCTCTGCCTGCCTCTCTGCCTGCTTGTGATCTCCCTCTCTGTGTCAAATAAATAAATAAAATCTTAAAAAAAAATAAAAGTCACAAGTTTTAAACAAAAAAAAAAATAAGGATCGATCGATAGATAGAACAATGGGTGCTAAAGCAAGTCTGGTAAAATGTTAATTGCTCCTTGTAAACATGGTGGGTAAATGGGTGCTCCTAGTACAGTTCTTTCTACTTTCCCATATGTTGAAATTTTCATAATAAAATGGTTCTGGGGGCAAAGAGGCTCAATGGTCAGGGACGTGCAAATTATGAGACTCTATCTTCCACCTATTGGATCAAAATACAATGAGACTCTATCTTCCAAGCACTGGATTGCCAAAAATGTTCAAGACTCGTGATACTCGGTGTCTGCGAGGGTGTGGGGATTCTCATATTCTCAGGATGGATGGGTCTGCCACAGGGCCCCTGCCAAAGCCATTGGCCTGGATGCCCTGTGAGCTTCCTTCCTGTCTCCTTCCTTCCCTGAGTAGCTGGTCCTTTACATACAATGTATACAGTGTTGCATCCTGTTTTCTCCTCAGCATTAGGTTATCAACATTCCCCAATTTCTTTAAACAGTCTTTGTAAACACTGTTCTTAAAAGAGGCCTTGCAGGATTTGGGTGTTTGAGTTTGTTTGGTTTGGTTTTTGATGATGACACAGTTCATTGTAGAAAAATTAGAATATACAGAAAAGAACAAAGAAGAAAATAAAAATCCCCCCAGAACCTCCCACTCCGACGTTTTGTCGGCCCCCTCCCGCTTCTTCTGTGTATAAGTCTGGGCACACACGCAGTCACACAGAGTTTTATGTTTGTGTGCATTTGAACAAAATTGGGATCCTATAGGACATCGTGTTTTATTACTTGATTTTCTTAAAATTCTTCTGGGATGTGGTTTTCCAGGCTGCCTGGTTCTTTAATGAGGAACTGCATGATTTTTCCATTGTTGGGGTCCAGGTAGGGTCAGCCTGGTACTTGCTATGTCCTTGGGGAGCCCCGGGCAGGGACAGGCCCACCGACCCAGCCTTTAGGGGTCAGAGGGCCTGGCACAAGCACCCATTGCTTCTGGGGGCCACCCATCCCCCAGGCCTCTGGCCTGGCTGGCCCAGCAGCCCCCGCTGCCTGCTGCCAGGCTCCGCTGGGAGCCGAGCCCATAATCACTGTCCCCTCAGGGTTCCGCTGCCTGTCCTGGCTTGTCCTCCCTGTCCTGAGCTGCCCTGGCTGGGCCCTGAGTCCCCCTGGGACTGTGGGAAGAGCTCGGTATCTGGGGCCAGCCATCAAGCAGTCTTGCTTCAGTGAGGCTCCTGGCCGGAGAAGCAGCCTCCGTCCAGCCCTCAGCCTAGAGGAAACCCCTGCGCCCCAGGCCTCATTGTATTGTCAGGATGTCCCGTTTCCTGACCGCCTAACCTATTTATGGGCCACAATGGCTGCTTCCCTGGGGAGGCCCCTACTGTACTTGGGCCCATCCTCTTTGGGACTCTGGACTTGGCCCACGTGTCATATCCTAGACTCAGCCTGGGCTTGCCCTTGGAGCAAGGACAGTAAATGGGTGTCATCTCAGGTGCCGATTCAGTAGATTGATGGGGCCTACCAGGGGAACGGTGAAGATTCTGAGGCTCTATCTGGACTCAGCAAGAGAGAATATGACAGTCCACCCACCGGGAACACTGTGTGGTACTGAGTGACATAAGCTTACAGCCTGGAGACAGCAACCCTCTGCTCCGGCCCAACTTCCCTTCTAGTCTCATCTCCTACCTCCCTTCCATGCTTCTCCCCTCCAGCTACAGGTCTGCTCTCCTTTGAACATGCCCTGAATTTTCCTGCCCCAGGTCCTTTGCTCGTATTGCTCCTTGGTCTCTTACCTCCTCCCTCCCTTGAGCAATTACATCATGCAAGATTTATCAAATGGAGCATTCAGCCCCCATTAGCTGTTTAGTTCAACAGTTCTTACTCAGCCTTCAAGGCCACAATTCAAAGGTCGCCTCTTCTGGAAGGCTCTCCTATGCCCCCAAGATGGGGCCACATAACCCACCCAGCCCTGATACCATTCTAAAGGAGAGACCACTGGATCCATTTTGTGGATATCTTAGGTTGAGCTCCCTAGAAGCAGAGTCTGAAGTGGGAATTCTTGTGCAAGTAGTTTACTGAGAGCCTCAATTCATAGGAAAGTGAGATAAACAGACCAGGGCAGAGGCAGAAGCTGAACAAATGTGGTTTCAGGAGAAATCTTGCCTCAGCTGATCCCCCGGGAACTCCAGAGCACGCATGGCACCAAAGAACGTGCGGACTCCGGAGGCATGGCGACTGGGCTGCTCTACGCCTGTGTTTGCCATTGCTCATAACCGCTGGGGCATCTCCGGGGAATGCAGCGCCCGTCAGCCAAGGGCAGCCTCTGGATGGGGGTGGGCAGAGAGCAGCCAACAGCATGACAGCTGAGGGAAGGGGCACCAGCCTTGGGATCTGAGCGGCCATGAACGGCACCTGCCTCTAGGAGTATCCAGCTGCCCACCGTGAGTGAGCTGCCCAGAGCATGGCGTTGGAGGCGCCACGGGCACCAGAGAGCCCTTAGCATCCGACAGACAAAGCTGAGCTCAGGGGGTGCAGCAGCTTAGGACTGATACTGCCTGAGTCCACGGCCTGGGCCCCAGTGCCTTCTCAGCACGCCTGGTGTCTCTGCCCCTGGGCCCCATCTCCTTCTGGTGTGTCCCACCTCCCTCCCCTTGGTTGTGTTATTCAGCCTGGCTCTAGGTCGAGCAGGCCCTCTGCGAAGACCATAGGCCTCTGTGTAGAGGATGTTCTGGACTCGTCCCCAGCCCAGTCTACCTTCTACTCCTCTCTCTGGCCCAGGCATCATCCCTACACAGGTCATCTCTGCACTGGCAAGCAGGATCCTAAATGCCGCCTCCTCCTGGAAGCCTCCCCAGACTTGCCCAGTCCAGCCACATGGACTCTCAGCTCCACTCCCCACCCTAAAGACAACTTTGGGATTTACATGATAGAAGATGGTTTGTGCAAGAGCCTAAATATTAGAAGCTTCAAAATAGCCTTTCTAAAAGGAGGTGTTTTTTTTTACATCACTCATTCCTCCAACCATGCCTCCAGAGAGACAGACCTGCTGTAGTGGTACAAGCTTGTGCAGCTGGTCTGCCTGGGTTGTGGTGGCCGTGCCGGCTCATGATGGCCTGTGTCGGGAGGTGGCAGTCCCCTCAGTCCTGTGATACCCTCAGTGTGGCGCTAGTCGGCTATCATGGGCTTGGGTGTGTGGCCACTGCTGACAGGCTGCGTGATGCGAAGTGAACGTACACGCTGGTCTCAGCTTGGCCTTTCTATGCTCCTTGTGCTTATTTGAAATCAAGGTCTCTAACGTTCAGAAATAAGGCGAATCCCGGAAATGGGGACTAAATGATAACAAATCTATATTTCATGCGCCCATTTAATGCCCCACAACCTGTACCAGGACCGGGCAATTAGTACATATCAGTGGCTGGCTGGGTAGTTGGGTAGATCGGCAGGTGGGTGGGTGGGTGGATGAATGGGTAGATGTGAGTGAATGAATAAGAACCTGCTTTACAAATAGAGAAAATGGGGTTCCAAGAGGGAGTACCACCTGCTCGTGGTCACAAATAAATGGCAGGACCGGGATTCCTTACTTATTCTTAGGGCACTCCATGCCCACAGTTTGGGAGGCATATCAGTATGGAGGGAGGAGGCAATAAGGACTCACAGGTCTCTGGAGAAGGGGAGAGGTGCACTGGTCAGGAAATAGGGGATACTGGGGAGTGGGCAAGGTTCTTGCTGCTTCCTGCCCCCTGGTGGTGGTGATCGGGTCTCCAGCCTGACCCAGCCAGGGGCTGATCCCAGGGACCTAGGTCATCCAGCCACGTGACAATGGTGTTTACACTGGGATGAGGGGGTCAGGGTGCAGAGGGGGCGTATCTGGGGAAAGGTTGGGTCCCTTTGAGCAGCCTATGGGAGGAGGGGGTCCGTACCCAGAAAAGGGCTAGGGGCTGGAGGGGTGTCCAGAAGCCTCACTCGGCATTCCTAGCTCACTGAGCAGCCTAGTTGGGGATGGCAGGGAAATTGTGGTAGGGTTTAGGCCAGCCAGAAGACAGAGAGGCAGGGGAGTGTGCCTGTGTTGAGAGCTCCTCCAGGAACCAGTTCAGTTCATGCTTGGAGGAAGGAAGAGAGAAAAATAGGCCATCACATAGACCACCAGGCAGGAAGCCGGAATCCCAGCTCTGCCCCAGGGGTGCCTTACAATCCTGGGCACAATCACGGGGCCTCGGGACCCTCACTGGCCAATGAGGGCAAGAACAGCACCTGCCTCAAGGGTTGGTCTGAGGACAACCAATATCCAGAGAGCTCAGGGACACGTTCCTGCCCTAACCACCTTGGCTTCTGTGACCCTCCCATCAGCCCTATTAGGGAAGCAGGGCAGGTGTCATGCCCATGTCTCAGATGACAAGACTGACGCTCTGGGTGGTGAGCTCAGGCTTGCCTCCTTTCCCCACGGATGCACCCTGTCTCTCCCACACCCATGGCTATGCGTGGTGATGGCCGGGCGGCTCCACCGGCGTGCACGCGCACACACACACCCCTGCCCCCTTTGCAGGGCTGCCCTGGGCTCAGCAGAGCTAAGGGTGGGAGCCAGGAGCAGAGCATGGTTTTTCCAGCTGCTAAGCTCCTTCTGCCAGAAAGTGAGGGAGGCAGTAATGGGAGGGGAGTGAGTTGGGGGTGGAGGGTGAAGTGGGGGTAGGCAGCACTGGCTGCCTATTCTGTGGAAGGATCAGTTTTTCCCTGGAAACACGCGGCGGAGTCCTGCCCTCCACCCCTCTCCCTTTTCCTGGAATGAAGGCTTGGGGTGGAGAGAAGGTCCCAAGGCCCACCTGGCTGCACACACAGTCTCGCCACCAGCCCAGCGGGGGCTCCAGAGCCCTGGCCCCGTCGGCGAATCCAGGCTCCTAAGTACATCTCCGCTTCATCAAGGGAAACCAAGGCGGACGATCTGAAAACCACCTCCCTCCACGACTGAGTCTTGTCACCCCAGAGGAACACGGTTTAGTCCACGACTTTCGGGGATCATGGCGACCACTCCCCTGCCTTGGGAATGCCAGGGGTCCAATGCGTGGCCACTTCCCTTGCGGGCCTGCTCTGTTGTGTAATTGAGGAGTTGCTGCTTATGTCCAACCAGATCATCCCCGTTTCCTCCTCTGTGAGCTGGAGGACAGACTGGGCCCTGCTTTGCCCCTGCCTGCCTCCCTGACCAGCGAGGCCTGGGCTGGCGGTGCCAGGTGTGGGGGGCATGGGCAGTGGAAACTCTAGGACAGGAAGGACTGGAGGAAGTCCTTTGGCTTCTGGCTCCTTCGAGTGGCTATGGCCCAGATCCTTCCCGCTCCCTCTCACTCCCTCACGCTTTCTGGCCTGCGTGTGTCCTCCCTCCGTCCTCGCCCAGCGTCTCCTTCTCACTGGATGCCTGTCTTCTTATGCCGGGTCTCGCTTTCCCTTTTCTTGCCTTTTCCTTAGCTTTCTTGCCCCCTTCTCCCTCACATTTCTCTGTCGGGGCAGTCGCCTGGCCAGATCCTCACCAGCCCTGCTGGTTCTTCTCCGGCCTCCCCTGCTCCTGGACCTCTCTCCTGGCTTCTCTCTTCCCCCGAGGTCCCAGACCCCTGGGGAGGACCCATTGCCTTCCTGACGAAGTCCTTTCCCTGGGCCAGACTCGCTGGCCCTGCCTCCACTGCCAATGCCTCCACCCACTCCAGGCACATCTCGGCCACAGGCCTGTCCTTCCTCTGGCCCTTTGCACTTGTCCCCTCCACCTGGAAAGCCATGTGCCTGCCCAAGTCACTTCCTGACTGGGAGCCCTCCCCACTCCCTGGACTTGCACAACTCAGCTCCCTCTGAAGGCAGGTGTCTGCCCAGCACAGAATGTCAAAGCTGCCGTCCGTCCGTCCAAGAGACCACACGTGGTTAAGGGTGGGAGGTCCAGGGAAACGCTAGCCAGGAGGAGTCCCTCACTGACCCCAGGGGAGGCCAGTTGAGGTGGAACTCCAGAATAAGTGGGGTGGGGGTTCTGAAATCACGAGCCCAGACCTTTCAGTTGACAGCTGGTGAGTCAGGGCTCCCTCTGTGGGGTTCCAGGCAGGCACCTCCTGACCCAGCAGTGCATGGTTCCTTGCTCTCGGGGTGCTGCTGGCTGATCAGTGCCACCCCAGCAGGCGGCCCTGGGGCCCGGCAGACTGTAAATCACCACCATTGTCTGCCTGGCCCCAGTCGCGCCCAACTTTAAAAGGGAAGGACAAGAATCTCCCTGCACTGGCCCCTCCGCCCGCCAGTCAAGAGGCTGGTGCAGCAGAAGAGAAAGGGGGTCTTTATGCCCACAGGCAGGAGGGCACGACATCCCCACCCAGTCCCCCCACAGTGCCCTCTGGTGAAAGGCGCCTTTGTGAAGCCCCCGAGACTGCTGCAGCAGACACGCAGCCCGCCCCAAGCAGGAGGTGGTGGTGGGCAGCTGGGGGGTGCTCAGTCCCGGGGAGGGCGGGGGGTCAGAGGCCACAGTGGGGGAGGCCCCGGGGCCCAAGGACCTGAGGAAGAGGCCGAGCAGTGGCAGGAAAGCAGAAAGGACACACTCACACTGCAGCACTCGGAAGTGGTCTCACAGCTGCCGCGTCCTGTGTCCACACAGGCCCTGACCTTCCACAGCTGCCGAGAGGCAACTTCCTGTGGACCCGTCATGGGAAGGGCAGGGGGGCGGCCCGCCCTGCCTCCTCCCGGATGGCTTTCTCACCTGCTCTACCCCTCAGCCACTCAGCCTTCAAGGTTTCTGAACCGCTGGCCAACCCCAGCCCCCAGAGGACCTAGAATGTTCTTCCCCAGGAGACTGTCCTGCTGGCCGCCGTCTCAGAGAGCCCGCTCTCACGGCTCCTCACTCTACCTGTCCTTCCCCACCTGCTGGCTCTCTAGCCGGCCTCGTCCCTTGTCCTTTGTCGCGGTGCAATTTCAGTCTCCCCCCAAGAAGGTAAGCTCCATGAGAGCACTTCTGCTCATTTCTTTCCTTTATCTTCCCCCAAGCCTGACCCACAGTGGATGCAGGCTTCATATTTCTAGGAGAGAATGAACAGATCATTTCCATTCATTTACCCTTTCTCCTACCCTGAGAGGAAGGCACAGGGGTTCTCTGTCCCAAGACTGAGGGCTCTTTCTCAAAGCTAGACACTGAGAAAGAGGTAGAATTGGGATTTTGAGTCAAGGCTGGCTGAGCCCCAAAGCCGTGACTGTAACCGCTGCGCTCCCTGCTCCCCTGTGGCAGGCACCCTGCACACGCCAGGCCCCCTGCCCGGAAGGATCCCAAGGACAGAAGGGCTTAGCCCTCAGGGAATGTTCTTGAGGATGCCCTTGGGAAGCAGCTCTGGAGTTCCAGTAGCCCCATTCCTCCCTTGCAGGTTGGATGGGATCCAGCGTGGGGTCCTCCGGCAGAGCGGCCTCCCTGTGAGAACGGGGAGCGGCTCGACTGCTCTCTACACCTCCCAGCTGCAAATCTGACCCTGCCCAGTTATGCATCACGAGGCAGGGCTCCTGCTCCCTCTGGGACCGTTAGTCCCAGACCCTCTGGGACCGTTAGTGCTCCCTCACACATACTCAGGTGGGGCGGTAACACCTGCCTGGCAGGTGCACCTGTGAGGAGCACAAAATCTGCAGGAAAGGGCTCCTGCGACCTGGACAGCAAAGCCCCAGATAAAAATATGACCCTCACCCCATCTGTAAAGGCCTGAAGCTGGCAGGAAGCTAGGGGTGGGAAGGACGCCAGAGAAAGGCTCAATCCCCCTCAGCCCTCAGCTGGAGGAAAAGGCTGAGCCAGGGCTGCCAAGGCTGTGAGTCAGCCGTCCCTGAAAAGCCAGGGAGCCCAGGGCCTGGCACCCTGGAACCCAGACCTCCTCTGCCGGTGGGAAAGGTGGAGAGGGTCTCTCCAGGGAAGAGCAAAGGAGCAAAGGCACCCAGCCAGGAGCCATCAGAATCTGTCTCTTCTCAGCCTGATCCAAGGACCTGGGGTGATGCCAGCAGCACCTGCTGGGCCTGGTCCCTGGGAAGGAGCTTCCTGACAAAGGCCACACTCTCCCCGCAGACTGCCACCCCAGGCCCACAAGCCCACAGTGCGCTCCCTGCCCAGGCCCCTCTGAGCCAGGGACAGGGCCTTAGGGAACAGCAAGGCAGCCCCTTCATTGAGCAGATGGGGATCATCCCAGAAAGGGGTCCCACAACCAGCCAGCAGCAAACTGAGACCCAGGGCCTGGCACTTGGTTTTGCTCTGAGGACAAGTCCCTCAGGTGCAGCTGCCCCTCGCGGAGCCGGGTCGGACATTCCAGCTCAGGCAGGCTCTGACTCCAGAGTGGAGATCCCATCCAATGCTCCACTCACCCCATCTCTCTCCACCCCCCACCCCCACTCACGATCCAGCCACATGGAATATCCTGCAGTTCCCCAAACTGGCTCGGCTCTCTCCAGCCTCCGGGCCTTTGCCCACGCTGTTCCTTCTGCCTGGAAAGTCATTGCCTTTTCTTTTCCCTGTACCACTCTTGTGCTCTCAGTGCAGACAGTAGACATGGACTCCTCCAAGAAGTGCTCCCTCTCCTCCTGCCCTCTCTGGATTCCTACCCAGCACAGAGGCCACTCTGAAGGCTGTGGCTCAGCTCCGGCTCCCAGTGCCAAGACCTGTATGCAGCAGGACTCAAGGTTTACTTGGTGAGGGGCCTGCAGATAAAGGGGAATGAGCTCTCCGTGCTGGAGGGTCTCCAGGATCGGGGGGCACTTTGCTCCTCCCTCTCTGGCTTCCCTCCTCTGACCACTTAGGTAGCTGGGGCGATTGTTGGAGGGGGGGCTGTGAGAAGGCGGGGCCACTCTCCCCCACGCTGTCTCGGTTGCCTTGCTCTTGGAAGGGCCCACTCCCTCCCTGCTCTGTTGGCCCCATTTCTCACTTTGGCTTCCTGAGCCCCTGCTGCTAACTGTCCCCCTCTCTGTATTTCTGTGTTCAAATTCCAGGCACAGGGATCTGAAGGCTGAGTCCCACCAGAAGCCCCAGACAGGTCGACATTCCAGGGAGCCAGTGATTCACTCGAAAGTCTATTCATTCATTCAAAGGATGTGCTTTGGGGTGCCTGGGTGGCTCAGTCGCTAAGTGTCCGCCTTCAGCTCATGTCATGATCCCAGAGTCCTGGGATCAAACCCTACATCGGGTTCCCTGCTTGGAGGGAAGCCTGCTTCTCCCTCTCCCACTCCCTCCGCTTCTGTTCTCTCTCTCACTGTATCTCTCTCCATGTCAAGTAAATAAATAAAATCTTAAAAAAAAAAAAGATGTGCTTTGAGCCCCAGACCTGTGCCAGGCCCTATCCTGGGTGCTGGGGATAGAGCAGGGAAAATGGACTCGAGCCCTGCCTATCTGGGCTTACATGCCAGTGGGCTCCTCCCTCCTCCCTGCACTTCTGGGAACCTCTGCCTTCCTCCCTGATGAAGATTTCTTCCCTTCTCCTCTCCATGAAACCCCTCCTGGCGCCTTCTGAGAAGGCAGACACACTGCTGGGGCCCAAGAGGGAAGCCAACCCTGATGATCCCCGTGGGTCCTTCCCTAAGCACGGTCTATCGGTTCTCAGTGGATCCCCACCACAGCCCTGTGAGGCGCCTATCACTATCGTAATTATCGTTTCTGTAAAATGGGAAGGCTCAGGGAGGTCAACTTTATGGCCTGAGTTCACAGGGCTGGTAGGAGCCAGGGTTCAAGCCCACATTGGCATGTCCTAGAGGGAAGGGCGTGGCCCCTGGCCACTTGGCTCTTCCCCACCCAGAGTGCTCTCATCTGTTCATCTCACTGCCCTGCAGTGACCCCACAGGCAAGAAGCGCAGGTGCGACCAGAGAGTACGGTCTCTATTAAACTTGCTCTCTGCTGGGAGAGAGGTGCTGAGGAGGTCTGCCCAGCAAAGGGGTGGGCAGTGACCCCAGGCTGCCCGGCCGGCTCAGTCCCTTACAGGCAGCTCCCCTGTAGTCCGTCTCTGTCACAGGGACCTCCTTTCCCTCCCCGCTGTTGCCAGCGGCACAGGGGCCGATATGGGGAGGGTGTGTCCATCTTCCCCACCCCCTCCAGCCAACCCAGAGCACACTCAGGACACACTCCATGTTCCGCATCCCCTATCACGGGCCTGTTTCCTCCCTGGCCTGTCGTCCTGGTCTCAGGGAGGACCGTGTCCTGCTCCCCAACATCCTCTGTAGTTAGTCATGTGGGCTGCCCTCCCAGTCAGGCCCAGCTTTGGCCCCTCCAACCCACCCTCCTGCCAGGCCCCAACACAGCCCTCGCTGTCTCCTGGTCAGAAGCCAGTGACCAACTCAAAATAACTATTTCCCTTCCCTCCAACACAACTGTCTTTGCTGGGGAGGACAACAGCTGCAAGGGATTAGGGGTGGCGAACAGAACCAGAGACCCCCCACCCTCAGCCCTACACTACACCCAGGCCCAAACCCATAGAGCTGGAGGCTGAGGCAGTGGATGTGGGGCCGAGGAAGCTGCCTACTCCAGTGTCCAGGGGTGCCTCCCCCACCCCGGGTAAAGTCATCTTCCCCCGCAGCAAGAAGCATGAGGGGAGCTGGAGGGCAGCAACCTCCTCCAGCCCAGAACCCCAGCCAGGTCCACCTGTGGCCACTGGGCCAACCTCCAAGCCTGAGGTTGCTGCCTGGAAGTCAGGAAGAAGGAACTGCATGATCTTTCTACAACAGGAAGCCCAGTACCCACTTCTGGGCCTTTGCTCCTGCTGTTCACTCCAGATTGCCCTTCCCTTTACGCCTGGTGTCCATGCCTCTTAACCCCTCAAAGTCCTCCTCCAGAAAGCCGTCCTCCAGACCCAACTCCCTAACAAAATTCAAAGACTAGAAATTACAGCCTCTACCTGACCACACACCGTCTCTCTAAGTTTCGGTGACCACAACACCGAAACGGCAGAACCACCCTCAGCTGGAGGACATACGGAGCTCTTTTGGACCCCACTGTTGAAATAGACTGTCCAGGCCTCACTCTGAGCAATGACCTGTCACCCTGGGCTAGCGCAGGCAGAAGGACCGGGGGAGGCACCACCGGGCTGAGGAGGGCCCCGAGACAGCTGAGAGCTGAGTCCCCAAGGCAGGGCTCTATCATCGCAGTGCCCGCCCCAGGCATGTCTTATCAGAAATAGGGTGCTCCCTACCTTCCAGGCTGCTGCCTTTCTCTCAGGGCGGCTCCTCTGTGCCAGAGCTGGAGTCTGGCCGCCAGAACTCGCCATCTTGCCCAGGAGCCACTTTATCCGCCCCTTCCCACCTGCCGGCTCCTCCCACCTGCCGGCTCCTCCCACCTGCCGGCTCCTCCCACCTGCCGGCTCCTCCCACCTGCCGGCTCCTCCCACCTGCCGGCTCCTCCCACCTGCCGGCTCCTCCCACCTGCCGGCTCCTCCCACCTGCCGGCTCCTCCTAGAGCTGCACACACCTTCCCAGCCATTGCTTTCTTGGGGTGGCCTGATCCTTGCTTTCTCTCTCCAGGTCTTGGTCACAAGGGCTGTCAAGGCGACGTTTAGAGCCCCCACCCGACACAAACACGAG
Organism: Nasua narica; assembly: GCA_028533885.1. Lineage (NCBI taxonomy): Eukaryota > Metazoa > Chordata > Mammalia > Carnivora > Procyonidae > Nasua > Nasua narica. Next base: position 26,861,260 of record CM052803.1, read on the forward strand.
AGCGGGCATATCCTCACGGACCTTCACCTGGTGGGCGGCACTATTCCTCCTGCCCTGTTTCATCCTTCCACGCCTTCCCTGCTTCTCCCTCACACTCTTCCAACTTTGAAGACGATCTTACATTACATGTATTTTTGGTAAACCACCTCGTGTACTTTTTGGAACTGAGATGAGATATATGTTGGCAAGTAAATAAATATTATCTGCTCTGTCCCTTGCGTTTTTTTCCTACCCTTGCCTGAAGGCCCTTGGGGTTTGAGAAGGGGGCAGCTGCAGGGAAGGAGTAGGTACTAAGGGGGATGGGCCAGCTATGTTTCCGTTACCTGTGTCCTGTGTTACTTAGGTTTTGGTAATCTGTTGCTACCTAGGGAACCATCCCAGAACTTCCTGGCTTAAAACCATCACTGTTTTATTTGCTCCAGGTTCCTGCACCTTGGCTGAGCTCTTTGGGCAGTTCCCTGGCTGGTCTTGCTGGGAGCCACCTGTGTAGACTCACTCAGCTAGAAACTGAAGCCACGCTTCTTCACAAAGTTGGGCCTCCCATTCAGCCCTTGTCCAGGAGCCTCTCCACACGGTCGCAGAGATGATGGCTCCCGCAGAGTAGCCGCGAGCCAAGAGCGTTTCCAACAGTAAAAACACAGAAGCTCGGAACGGGCACAGTGTCACCTCTGCCACATCCCATAGTTAAAGCAAGTCACAGGACGGGCACTACACATGGTGTCAATACCAGGAGGCAACATTCATTGCAGGCCACCGCATTCACAGGCTGTCATGACGTACGGGGACACACTGGAAGCAGTACGTGAAAGATTACAACAGTGGTAACCTTGGGTGGTGGGACTGTGGGGGCTTTGAACTTCTCTATTTTTACATTTGGAAAAAGACAAGAAATAAAGGGAAGACTGAGAGGAGGCATCCAGTTCACTTTTCTGGATGGAGCTGTCCCAGGCAGCTGTCATGGCAAGTCCCTTTGATTCCCAGGAAGTTGGGGCTTTCTGCCTGATGGGGCCCTAAGAGGGCAGGGAAGCTGTTGCTGATGCCAAGGCCTGTCCCTCTGGGAAATGAGCCTTCATTGGAAAATGGGCTGGGCCTTACATTTACGACATGCCTGAAATTTGGGCTTGAGACATCTTGTATGAATGAGGTTCACAATGGCCGAGGTATCCAGCCAGGAGTGAAAGAAGATGACGCTCATCACTCACCATGCAATTCTGAACATGCGTCCCATTCCCAAGGCTCATCACTTAAAATGCACCCTAGGTGTTTTAATTTATTTTTTAAAGATTTTGTTTTTTTGTCAGAGGGAGAGAGAGCACAAGCAGGGGGTGCAGCAGGCAGAGAGAGAAGCAGGCTCCCTGCTGAGCAAGGAGCCTGATGTGGGGCTCAATCCCAGGACGCTGGGATCATGACCTGAGCCGAAGGCAGCCGCTTAACAGTTGAGCCACCCAGATGCCCGTACCCTAAGTATTTTATTTTTAATTAATCCAGCAATCCCTCACTGGGGTAGTCCACGGGCCAGTAGCACTAGCATGACCTGTGGCCTTATTAAAAATGCAGATTCTAGGGTCTCACCCCAGACCTGCTCAATTAGAACTTGAATTTAACAAGATCCCCAAATAATTCTTATGCACAATTACATTTCTTAAAAACATGTTTATACTACATTGAACCCCACCCCCCTTTTTTTTGGTGGAAATAAAAGCCTTCTTTTGTTTTAATGCAACATTTAAAACAGTATTGTCCAATTAAAATTTCCTTTATCTATCTACACTGCCCAATATGGCAGCCGTTAGCAAGCTAAGAGCACTTGCAATGTGGCTAGTATGACAGAAGAAGTGAATTTTAAGTTAAATTTAAATTAATTAAAATTTCATTTAAATAACCACAGGTCGCTAACGGTTACTGTATTAGCACGAATTTTAAATCTACTTCATTTTTTTTAAAGGTCTATACACTTAGAAAATCGCCGCCGGGCTCTCCTCATCTCCAGGGGATTTGCACAGCTGTCCTTGTTACAATGGGATATTATGATGTCAGAAGAAATAAGTATTTTGGTGGTTGGCCCCACTTCCTGGCCAGAACTCCTAAACCCTTAGTAATTTCCTAGGCCACAAAGGTGCATCTTTTCTGATATTTGGTCTTTGCCCTTGGTTCCTGACACAGAACTCCTAAACCCCTTGGAGTTTCCTGGGTGCCAGAGGCGTCTTTTGTTCTAATGAAGTGCCTCCTGACAGGCTCCTGGATAGCTTTAGCACAAGGGCTGGGGCCCTGAACAGAAGGCATGGTCAGAAGCTTGGAGCTTTCAGCGGCCCCCCACACTGATCCCCTGGGGAGGGGCGAGGGGCTGGAGATTGAGTTAACCTCCAGGATAAGGCTTCCATAAAAATCCCTAAAGTACCGGGGGTTTGGAGAACTTAAGGCTGCTGGTGCCTCTGAGGATCACAGAGCCCCCAGTGGGAGGGGAAGGCAACAGCCACCATGGCTTCCCCATACCATGGAGCTCAGCCTTCTGGGGGATGAGGGGGTGTGCCTGAAGTGCCCTTCAGGCCTCAGGGCCTTCCTCGGGCAAGTGGGGCTCAATGGGACAGCTGATGCCCATTTCTCACAGCACAGGCTAGGGGCCCCTCTGGGGTCCGGCTGCCTAAGAAAGCTCAAGGTTCTTCATTTCCCTTATCTGAGTTTGCTGGGATTTCCTGGGGCGAGGGCAGGAGCTGTGAGTAGAGCATCTCCCCTCCCACACCCCTCTGATAGCATACCAACCAATGTGAGCACAAACTCTGGAATGAATCTCTACTCCTTGTAGTTATTATACAGGATCTCAGAAAGACCTGTTCATTGGGGAAATGAGTCGAGTCCAAATACGTGACTGGCCAGAAACGTTAGGTAGGTACCTCTGTCCCCAGTAAAATGGGGCCTAAGAATTTGGCAGGCCCGGACACCTGAGACCTGCCAAGGGTTCCCTTGTGCCCCTGCTTTCCCATTGGGTCTCCTGCCACACATCCCATTCCCCAAGGAAATGCATCCGAAAAGAGCAAAGAGACACTAGGCCAAGCTTTCAGAACAGGTAGCATGAATCTTTCTCACATGCTTACTAGGCAACGTCCCACGTGTGGTCGGGGGCTGTGCTTCGGGGCAGCACCCGGCTGGTAGCCAGTCCCGGGGAACAGAGAACCACAGTTCTGCGCTGCCTCTCGCAGGTGGAGGCCCCGACAGTCACCAAGAAGCTGCCGTGCTGGCTTTGGTAGGTTTCCAACACCAAGAAGAGAGGCTTGGAAGGATTCTGCTCTTCAGAGTTCAAGTGAACATGAGAGAGGTCTTGGAAGGGAGGCCACTTCGGAGGGCGCCCTGGAACCCAAACGCTACTGACTGTATTCCCACCCAACTACCGGGAGGGCTCACAACCAAAGACTTTGTGAAAGAGAGCTGGGGGAGACCCAAGTGATGAGAGAATTCCTAAAAATCCCCGTTCATCCTTATTCCGCTCGTACAGTGAAACAGCACAGGCTCTTGGTGACATTCTCTGTCCCTTAATAAGAGGATCCATCCGACGTGCTTCCATATCCCACCCCAAGCACACTGTTTTGCTTTGCTTCAGATACCATGGATACCAAGAGGCACAATTTTTCCAAGGCTCGTGCTCCATCCAGCTGTTCAGTGCCGTGTGGATTTACGATCTGGAGTGCCTCAGCCACAGCCCCAAGGCACCGGTGGTTTGCATTACAGTACTCCCTATTTCCAGGTTCTGGAAAAGGGGCAGAGATGTAAGTGACATACTGGAATTTTGCATAAAAGGAATTTAAAGCTTGAGGGGTGTTTTGCTTAACGCTTTAAAAAAAAAAAGATTTTATTTATTCATTTAAGAGAGAGAGAGCACAAGCGGGGGTCCGGGAGAGGAATAGAGGGAGAGGGAGAAACAGACTCCAGGCTGAGCCGGGAGCACAATGTGGGGGTCGATCTGGGGACTCTGGGATCACGACCGACCGGAGTCAAAGGCACTTAACTGAGTGAGCCACCCAGGTGCTCCTGCTTTACGCTTTCCTTTCTTTCTAGCATCTGGCCTCTCTGCACTCAACTCTTGCTCAGTCCAACTTGGAGCAGCTTCTCCAGTGACAGAAACACCAAAAATCACCTGGGGAAGGTGTTCACATGCAGATTTCTGGGCCAGATTTAGATCTATTGCTGGAGAATCTGCATCTTAATGAGCTGGGCCCCAAGAGCCTGCATTTTAATATTAATAGGCCAGGCATTTTAATATTAATAGGCCAGTAATCCAAATTTGACCTTTTTAAAAATGAGAAACATAATCAGAAGGGTATATTCAACAATGCATGTAAGTCAAATTGTACTGAAGCAAACATCCATCTGCAAACACTGCCCAGGTTAGAAAATAAAGGCCCGGTGGCTCTCGGGAGTGCCGGGCAGCACCTGTCCCATCACTCCTGTCCCCACCTGGCTCCCACCCCCGCCCCACCCCCATAAAGCAGTCCCCTGAGTTCAGAGGTACTCAGTCCCCTGCCTGTCACTAGGGATGCTGTTCCTCAGTGCCTCCAGTACAGGCCACTGTTTGGCTTACCCAAACATCAGAGAGAAGTGGACCCTTCCTACCCCGCCGCACCTTGCTTCCTTGCTGTTCGAGCTGCACACACCGTTGGTGCACCCTCTGGCGTTGGTGCACCCTCTGCTGCCACACCTGACTGCTCTGTGTCCCTTTTCATGGCTGTATTGTATTCCACGGTGTGAAAACAACACAACTGATCGGCTCCCCCTTGTTTGTGGGCATCTCTCACCGCCCAGCTCTGAGGGAAGTTTCCCCATCTGGCTGCTGTCGTTGAGGAGGAAGCAGCAGGTCAAAGACGTCGAGTGCTTTGAGAGCCCGGCACAGGGGTTCCAGAGCCTGAGTTTGAAATCTGCTTCTCCTGGCGAGGGGGTCATTGTGTGAGCTCCTTCACGTTCGCCTCTGTGCCTTGGTTTCCTCATCTGTAAAATGAGAGTAATAGGGCCTGTTTCTGTGCTGTGAAAATTCAGTAACACGAATCCATGTGAAATAGTTAAAAACTTTGCCCCTTCAAACATTTTCAGAAATGGGAACTGGGACTTCCATCTTCCTTCATGTTCTTTGTGTGGTTTAACCTTCCCATGAGCATGGGTTACTTTTGTGACCCGTTAGTGAAACAGACCTTTGCCCCTACCGCTTCGTATCCTTAGCCTCAGTTGCTGAAGGTCCGTAACATTCAACTGTGAAGTGACAACCAGGCCAGCCCTCACCGCAAAGGCAGAGCTGAGTCTGGTCCTCAAGCTCTTTCAAGTAGCCACATCTGACCTGGCTCAGCCACCTGGAGGGATTCTCTGACTTCTCACTGCCCTCTACCAAAAGGGCACAGCCAGCCCCACAGGAGGCAGGGGGTCACCAACCGAAGGAGGACAGGGAAGGCACAGGACTCCAGTCAGGGGATCCGGGTCCTTGTTCCACCCCTGCCAGGATTTGAGGGGCTAGCCCGGGTCTCTCTGGGCTGCGGTGTCCTCAGCCGTAAGATGGAGGGACAGAAGGCTAGACAAGGAGAGCACCAAGATCTTTCTCGGTGAATTCCAACCCTTGAGGTTTTTTGCTAAAGCCACTGGGGTGCTGGCAAGATCAGCTTGGAGGTTGTTCTCTGGCACACCCGTCTTCCTGAGAAACGCCCCAGAAGGGGGCTGGCCTGGTACAGGGAGAGCGTTCGATAGGCCAGTGGCAAATAAGGGCCATAGTGGATCCCCTAAGATGAGTCCTGCTGGGAGTGGTTGCCCACCTACGCCATCGAGTTCATGACAATGAACTCTCGTTTGGCAGGCAATCCCTTCTAAAACACACTGTGACTTCCAAGGAGCCTCGTAATGCAACTCTGGCTGCTTCAGTTTCTATAATTTAAGGTCGCTCTGGCCCTAGTGCCATGAAGGAGGCTGCTAACCCTCACAGCCTGTCCCTTCCCCCTTCCCTCAGCCTCACAACTGGTTGTCACCATCTTCCTGGTGAGCCGGAAGGCCGAGGGCAAGGGGCTGTGCAATCATTGGTGCCACAATTCACAGTGGCCTGGGTCCAGTTTAGATAATACATCCCATCACCCTCATCGCCCCCTCACTTCCTCTCGGATGGATATGTAAAGCATCTGGGACGTCAACAGCTGCCGCCTTCCACCCCAAAGAGGGTGGTGAGGTAATCCCCATACATAGTCCGACAAGTGCCTCGGGGTGAAAGGGGCTCTGTGTGGAGGAGAGTGTGTTACTGTATTTCTCCGGACTTCCAGGAGCACTTCACTGATGGCCTGGCACTGAAGAGCGATGGAAAGTTAACAGGGTTTTCTCGTCTCCACAAAAGCATCTTTCATTCCACAATAGACCTCACATTGGAAGGAAGATTTCACTGTACAGTGAGCAGAGACAAGAAGCTCTGTTGAGGTCCCTGGCCACCCCACTGCCACCTACTTCTGAGGACTCCGACCATAATGTAACCCGGAAGGCTCAGAAGATGGACACACGGAGTCTCACAACAGCAACGCTAGTATGTTTAAGGATGGAGAAGCTGTGACTGGGGTTGGCCCTGAAAGAAGAGGCCCTGTCACCTGGGCAGATGGCCCTCTGTGTGACCTTCTGGTGCCTGTCAGAGGGGCGGCATCTGTGAGAAAGGTGGTTCCCATCTAGTCTTTAGCAGGAAGAGAAACGGCACAGTTGTCCTGAGTGAGCCCACCTAGGTGTCAGGTACTCAGTAACTGTGGGGAGAAGTAAAGCTCTGTGAGGCGTGCGAGGCAGCAGTGGAGCCCCTTTCCCTCCAGACCCTCCCCTCCGCGTGCCCGGCCACCTCCAAGCATGGTGTTTCCCCACAGCATGCTCTGGAGGATGAGGATGCGGAAGAAGAGTGTTTCTTGCCATTTAACTTCACAGAAGGCGCCAATGGTAATGTCGAAGTCAACACTGTTTTTACCTCTCATCGAAGTCAAAATGGCTGTTGGCCACGATTCCAGTGCCATCCCTGTGGAACAGAACTGAAACCGTGGGGAGTCCCCTGGGGCAAGCACAGGATCTAGGATGGCCTTCTGTTCTTTCCTTGACTTGCAAAGTCTTATTGCATAAATAATACTTTTCAAAAGCAATTATTTTATGGTACAAGAATCCTACACAATAACAATAACCATTCTCTCCAGATGTCACTGTACTAGTTCTACTGTCTCTTCAAGACCACGCGTATCTGCACATGCCCTTCTCTGCCCCCAGACTGCTTTCCCCCAGAAATGTTGCACGTGGTAGAGTTGCATCATGTAAGCATTTCACTCTTCTAAATTTAACTATTTGTGCCAGGGTCTGTCATTCCACTAACCAAGCATATGCCCAAGAAGAAGTGTGAGCAGGGAAAGCGGGGTATGGTTTCAGTTCTCATGTGATTCAAGTGTTTAAAGAAACACTTTTCCTCTAAGTCCCTAAATCCAAGGCTAGCACTTCATCTGGAGCTCACACAGGGACATGGGGAGCGGCGGCCACGCTCAGAGACACTGAGCATGCTGTTACACAATGGCATGTGCAGCTCTAATCGGACAACTTCCTAAAGCATTTAACAGCATTCTCGGGGTGCCTGGGTAGCTCAGTTGACCGTCTGACTCTTGATTTGGGCCCAGGTCGTGATACCAGGGTCATGAGATCAAGCCCCACGTCAGGCTCTGCACTCAGCTCGGTCTGCTTCAGATTCCCTCACCCACCGCCCCTCCCCGACTCTCATGCTCTCCAAATAAATAAGTAAATAATTAAATAATAATAATATAATACAATAATAATATATTATATAATAATATAATACATGTTATATAATTTTATATTATATAAAATTATTATGTATTATATATTATACATAATAACATAATTATATATAATATTAATAACTAAAAAAAGAGCCATCTAGACTAGATGCCACTTTGTCTTAACCTTGACCCCAAACCCTAGTAAAGCTTGGGCCCCGAACCCTAGTAAAATGATTCTATTGGTCATACGCTGTTCAAATTTTTTTCCATTTAGTTTATCTTCGGAGTTGTTCTAAATCAGTATCTACAGATCTGTCCTGTTCCTTAAGTGCTTACTGCAAGCTATTCCAGAGCATGAGTGTATGGGATGTTCTCTGGCAAGAACTCTATGTTCACATCATAAAAGGAAAAAAATATTTAAAAAATAAATTAAAAACAAATTTACAAACCAAGAATATAGTATTTTATTCATTTCCGGATTATAAGTATTACACAGCATATACATATATTTAGATAATATATAAAACAATGAACAAACCGTAGGAAGAAATATTGGTCTGCAGTTGCCTTATGGGACATCTTTACATCTCTAAGTTCGTGGTAAGTGTATCTCCCCACACACTGAGGCAGGCAGCAGGATAAACTCCAGCATTCATGTTCCAAAGGACGGCTTATTCCCCACTGTACTTACAATGCAATTATGGCATTATGGCATGGTCACTGGTGTCCACAACAGGGGACACCAAGTAATAGATAAAAGAACCACAGCACAGTAAACTAATAGAAATATTTGTTTTTTCGCATTGTCCTCCAGACAATTTCCTTTTTAAACTAAGAGCCATATCCAGGGGCTATCCCTTGAGTTGTATTCCAGTTATTGCTGGAGAAAAAGAAACAAACAAAAGAGGCATCAGTTTAAATCACCAGAAAATAGTGCCAGTGACACCCCCCACCCCCACCACCAAACTCTGGTGACACTGCAGGGGACACCAGGCTGTGCAGAAATGAGTAATGTCAGCAGCGGTCAGGCATGTAAGTGGCCGCCATCTTGTCAGAGGAGACCGAGGGGCCGCTGAAGAGGTTCGGATGGACGACATTCTCCAAGGAAGGCCTATGAGCAGGAAGCAGGGAGGGGCAGGACCACCTTGTGCAGGTGGAGACAGCAGTAATGGAACACTTCACGGGACTGATCCTGATTCAGTGCTGATGGTGGAAGGAAACCTTAGGAAGATCTGAAGATGAAAGGTACTCCAGCCCCCATGTCAACATGGAGAGGCTCTGCGGCTGAGCTCAGAAAAGCACACTTTCCGGCTTCCCCAACTCACCGTCTGGCCTCTCTGAGGAAGGCCGGCTTACCTTTGCTTTGTTCTGAACTGGGAGATACAGTTTGAACTCTGCTGGCAGTTCATCTTCTGAGTAGAGTCTGTCTGAGAAGTAAACCCGTCGGATGCGACAGTTTGCATGGATCTGTGGGTGCAAGACTTATTTGAAGAAACAAAATATGATTGGCCTTCCTCTCTTCCTGCTTCTCCTGGAGCCCCTCCCATGATGCTGTCAAAGCTCCCTCTCTTTGGCATCTCCTCAGCGTGGCTTGGGGTGGGTTCGGGCAAGAGGGATATTTTGCTTGCTGCGTTCTCCCACCATATCTGAGCAGACCCCTGAATGTGTCCTGGACCTCTCTGAGCCCTCTGGACAGTGACGTGGGCCCGTCAGCCAAAAAGGCACACTGTTCGGTGACAAGGGCCACAAGACAGTAGCAGGCCGAGCACACTCCCCGCTCCCGTTCGGGGCTCCATCGGAAAAGGAGCCAGTACCTGCACTCTTAGGGTCTCGATATAATTTGTGCCATAGGCCCGCCTAGTGAAGTCGGACAGATTGAACTGAATCTGGTTCCAGCCATCATCCAGCCGCATGGGCATGGTACAGATGAAGGGCTTGACGCGGGTGGTGCTCTGGTAGTTACTCGCCCGAAACCGCCGACGCACATTCTTGTCATCTAGTACCTATGAAACCCAGAAAAAGCGCCACATTAACTGTACCTTGGAAGAAGCAGACAACCTTGGTGAGGCAAGGGCCTGAACTTCCACAGCCCAGTTTCCCAAGGCTGAGGGCCAAGGGAGGATAAACAGACCAGATACAGGTCACACTGGACGCAGATGCCCGGAAGCAGCAAGTTTATCTTGTCGGTTACCGAGACAACGGCAGCTGCTTAGGGCGCATGACACAGCCGAGGGCCCACAGACCACAGAATGATTTCATAAACATTCTTCCATTTGAAAAATTGCAAATACTCAACAGAGACCAACGATAACCAGTAGTGAACGAGCCACTCTAACCTTCAAGCTTTGCAATCCCGTGGCTATCGCTCAGACTTCTTAGGTGCCTGCTGCTGCTTTAAAAACTTGGCATTAAAGTTTGATTACTAATACCAAATTCATGTCGTAATAATAACAGCCGCATCAAGTGTCTAGCAGACGCAGGAAAGACGACACACGAAAGAATAATGATACTTTCCGAGAGCTACTTCTCTCCTGCAAGTTGACGGGTTATCCCTCTGGTAGAGCTGAGAGTCTATACATTCATGTCCATCTACTCACCTGTACTTCAAAGGTAAAATATTTCTTCAGATTTTTGATAATCATGACGAGGAAGGGAAGTTTAATCCCCAGCGTCTTCTTCGGGTCTGCAGGGCACGTGATATAAGTGGTGCTGCAGAGAGAGGAGACACGGATAAACACCCCGGGTGCCGTTTCTTCTGTGGAACACACCATGAAAACATGTGGTCCGAGAGGGAAACTGGAGAGGAGATCTGGAAGATCCAGACATATCATTCAATAATCCCTCAATCTTGATGCTTTAAAAAAAAAAACCAGTGCTGGACTCTGAAACACAAGCTTCACACAGAGCTAGACACCAACAAAAAACTACCTAAAAACAAAGCCAGGCTGGCAAGCTGAGCAATTTCCTCCAGTGAGAGAAGATGCCCCTCTGGTCTAAGAGAACCACCCAGTGATAGAGCGCCCCAACTAATCAGACCACTGTAGCCCAGAAAACACACCGTGGCCCAGGTCACCCACTGGATGATTAGTGCCACCCCTCCATGCATGGCCACACGCCTTGGTCACATATTAATAATAATATACCGAACACACAGTACTTACTATGGGTTGAGCAGGCGCTAAGTGTATTTACACACAATTCACTTACTCAACCTTCACAATAACCCCATAAGGAAGGTGTCCTGTTACCCCTATTTTAAAGATGAGGAAACCAAGGCCTGAGGGCTTAAGTAACTTGCCCAAGGCAAGGAGCGAGCAGCGGCGCTGGATCCCCACCAGGTGGTGGGCCCCGCAGTCAGTGCTCTCCTACCCCCTACCACGCACTGCCTCACCGGCACGGTGTCTCCAGTGTCTCTGGGAGAACAGGGGGGCCACCTACCTGACATTTGTTCCTTCAATCTCCAGCACCAGGGACTGGATGTCGTTATCAGTGATTCTTTTGATGTGGCCATTCCGCACCTACAATGAAGATAATTAGACTGATCAACACTGAAATATTTGGCAATAACTTTGTTAAGATTTTGAAGTCTAATGGGACCATTTAAAGGAGACCACAGTAGCCCTGGGGGCATGACAGAACCGTGAGACACGGCATACTGAGCTTATGTGGCAGCAAGCCATGATGTTCCCTCTCTACAAGGTCCCATCAGCCAGCACAGGAATTGCCGGTGACCTGGCAAGCCGTATGCCAGGATAATGTTGGACACATTGGGCACCAGGGATATTCCTCTACATTCTCTGAGTTAATCCTAACGACAACCAAAATCACAAGGTAGGTGGTATTTCACAGACGTGGACACTGACACCCAGGGAATGCAAACGAGGATCCTGAGAGGGTCAGGATGAACGACCAGGCTTTCCACAGCCCCCGCACTGCCTGATGCGCTCCCCTAGAAAGGCTGAACGCTGGGTGCCACTGAGGAGGAGGGTGGCGATCAAAACATGAAAGCATTCCGCCCCCAGTATGGAGCATCATTTCTATCTTCTACAATGCTTAGTACTGTGCTGATTCCTGCTTTCCTACATTCTGTTCCCTAAATTTCCATTTTTTTCAAGCTTTCTTTCTTTTTTTAAATTTAAATTCTGGTTAGTTAACGCACAGTGTAATACTGGTTTCAGGAGTAGAATTCAGTGCATCACTGAGTTGGGGGGATACAACACCCAGTGTTCATCACAACAAGTGTCCTCCTTAATGCCCATCGCCCATCTAGTTCATCCCCACCCACTTCCCTCCATCATCCCTCAGCTTGTTCTCAATCGTTAAGAGTCTCTTAAATTTCAACTTTTAAAAAAAGATTTTATTTATTTATTTGACAGAGAGAGAGAGAGACATTGAGAGAGGGAACACAAGCAGGGGTAGTGGGAGAGGGAGAAGCAGACTTCCCCCTGAGCAGGGAGCCCCATGCAGGGCTCAATTTCAGGACCCTGGGATCATGGCCTAAGCCGAAAGCAGATGTTTAAAGACTGAGCCACCCAAGTGCCCCTAAATTTCAACTTTCTAAAGTAAGAATCCAAGTCTCATCTTTGCCATATACAGAAGCCTTCTTTAGCATTTCATCCCACACCGACCTCTCTTCTTTCTGATTTGTCTGTCTGGCTCCTGTAGCCTAGAGGACTTAATTTAGCACTTCAACCCACATTGTCTTGTACTGTCTGCTGCATAAATAGGAGGTACAATATGGGGAGAGATCAATACTCAATATTTCCCTTCTCAAAATAATTCAGGAAAGCACAATTACCTTCAAGCTCTAAACTCTGAAGCACCTAATATGGACGGAGCAGAGATAGGCACAGGCATTTTCGACATGGGGCTGGCCTATTAGAGCTGAATGTAGTCACACATGAAAAAGATCAACGAGCTCTAGAACAGTATGCTCCAAAACCATGTAGTCTTTTTCCAGGTGTAGTGAAAATGGCTGTATTGGCCTGTCACGGCCAAAGACTCAATCCCTTGGCCTTCCACTGGCCTTGCATATAAAGAGAAAGCATAGAGTCAAGTCTGACAGATAGTTGTATTTTTCAAAATGGATTAATAATATGGCATTTTGTGTTTAGACCTCAGTCTCTATGCCCTCTGTTACAATGAATTTGATCCACTTATGGTGTGCTTGGTGTTCCCATGTGACATCTGATATTACTGCCCATCTTTTTCTGCAAGATGCAAGTGAGTCTTGTCTCTTCAAAAAAGTCTAAACTCAAAGGTGGGGATCAAGTGTTAAGCATTGTTTGTATCTTCTACAATGCTTAGTACTATGCTAGGCATAAACTAAGCATTCAAATATTTGCTGACTTCTGGAATTTGTCACCCTGAAAGTTGGCAAGGATGAATAGATTCAAGGAGGATTTTTAAAAAATTCCTGGATAACATATCCACCATGGACTATTATAGGAAGTCAGAGAGCCTGGGGTATATCACAAAGCCAGGGAGGCTGCCAGCATGAAGAATGCTTTCCCACAAATCAGCCTTTGGTGCCCATTATCAGAGACAGAATGCATGGTGGATGGGCCTCTGATCTCTGCCAATGCAGCATTTCTTAGGTTCTTAAGACACAAATGTCACATTGAAGTGCTTCTCAAACAAAGCAGGCGACACCCAATGCCCTCCTGCTTCGAATTCTGGGCCTCTTTCCCAGGGAGATTAAGAGCACAAAGCCCTGGGTCTGTGTCCCGCATGCCAACACTGCCCACCTCTTCCCCCATATAAACACTCTGGACCCAAGTGGCAATATTCCTCCCTTTTGCTAGCCCACAGCTGCTGGGGGAAAATCAAGCCAACTTGTTGGTGAAGGAGGAATGAAACGAGAAATTATTTCCATTTCCAAGTAACATGATGCAGTCACATTGCTAAGAGCCGCCAGTATTCCAACAAGATGCAAACACTAATTTTATAGCATACCTCTAATTATTCTAATATAATTATAGTTATATGTAATATAACTTCATTCTTTCTTTAAAATGTACATACATAATGCAACACTCAAACAGATGGTTAACTTGAAAAGATTAAGGGCTCAAAGACAACTAAAAGGCAACTTGTTGCAATTTACCTAACACTGCTCGAAAGCATGACCTCAAATCTTACGTCCCTGAAGGTCTCTCCCAGCTCAGTGAGAATTCTGTCTCACCTCCAGAAAGCCCAGCAGATCTCACAGGAAAGAAATGTTAGGAAACTTGCTTCTGCCCATCTCAAAGTTTATAGCAGATGACTTCACTCCAACAAATGCGATTATTCAAGTCTTTACAGAAGAAAACAATGCCTTACATTGCATGCAGAAGCCAACAGACTGGAAGTCAAAACAGATTTGGTATATTCTCTTCTGCTTCTGCCCAAGAGGCAAGCTCATTTTTAGCTACTTTCAATAACTTCCTAAAGAGAAATTTCTTGCAACACACATCAAGCACCACACTCACAGACTTAATTCTTAGAAAATTAATTAACGTAGTCCATAAAACAAGAGAACTCAGGAAAAAAGGCAGCTTTTTCAAAGGAATGCCCACCAGGCCCTCTGGAGTTTTAGGTATTCTCCTATCACCAGCTGCCAGAGCTCCGAAATCAAATTAAGTTGATTTGTTAGTGAAATATTATTTTTCTCCTTTATTAAGTCAAATACTCATTGGAAAAGAGGGGTTGGGTGGGGGCACAATTAACCAGAGATATGAGCACTTAAAGGAAATCTTCCCAAACCTCTCTAGGCTCTAAATTGGGATCAAGGGAAAAAGGGGGTGGACAATTTGGGGCAAGCCCTCCTAACCACCCTCCCTGGCAAGCTGGCTGTCAGTGCCTTAAACTGTAAAAGGTCTTCCCAGAAGCCACCCCGTCGTCCCAGTCCAGCTTCTGACAAGCACGCATAACAAGATACACGGCCTCAGAAAGCGTCCACTTCCTTTCCTTAACTCCTTTCAGTTCAGAGGTCGCTAAGCAGGCCTGGCTTTGAAACGAAGATAAAATGAACTGGTCAGCATTTATTGCTTACGGTGAAGTGGGTTTTATTTTACTTCCCTCTCCAAATGAGAAAGTGCCAATTGTTTTTGACTTGTCAATTCTTTATTTTATGACACATTCCCACTACCAAGGTGTGGGCTACAAGTGTTTCATTCCTTCAAAAAATACGCAAAACCAATCTTACTTTTTTTTCTTCATGAACTCCCTACCCCACCTATCTGCCCCCCCCAATGCCCCCGAGCTTTGAGCTGCAGAACCCAGGCTGCTAGCTATTACAAATGAGAATGGTTGTCAGCCTCTGCAGACAGACACCAGGAAGGGAACCTTCAAGCCCTTCTTGCAATCACTCTCCCAGGCTTTCCATGGTTGCTGGGGCAACTAACAAAGAACACTGATTTTTTTTTTTTTTCTTCAATGTAAGCTCCAGGGAGGAGGGTCAAGCTGAGGGGAAAAAAGTACTCCTGGGATAGGGAGGAAGCTGGCCAATGCTCCATATTTCTTCAAGCGTTTTAAAAATAACACATGAGTTGTATGCATTCCCTACCCCCACCTTTCATTTCTCTGGCTCCACCCACTTATCCTGGCAGACAGCTGAGCCCTCAGCCATCTGGCATCCTAGTCTTAATGACACATGTTCCAATTGACATTAAGCCACTAGAGCTGTCCATTTCAGCAGGAGACTTTCTGCCTGAAGCTAGGGGCTGGGATCTAAGCCTGAAAACAAGCAGAGGGAGACCTCTGTGGGGAGAGCTGGGCATAGCTCTGTCTCAAGGCTTGGGCTTTGCAGGCTCCAATGGGTCAGTTAAGTGCATCGCTAACCAGTCTTCCTAGCAATGCCTTGCAAGGGCAAGTATAACTAAAACCTATGCCTTCGCCCAATTATAGTAAAAGCTGTCGCTCAGAATAATAAACATCGTCAGACTGATCCAGGGAAAGTCTTAAAAAACAAAACCAAACAGTTGTACTATCTTCCTGTCCAAATGCCCTTGCCTCTGCTACTGGAAACTGCAGCAGTTTAACAACGTACCAGTAAGGTTTGCTAATTAAAAATTAGGGTGTGGAAACTACTTTTCCGGAGACAACTGATTTTTAAAACTGGGAACAGGGA
This sequence comes from Nasua narica, assembly GCA_028533885.1. Taxonomy (NCBI): domain Eukaryota; kingdom Metazoa; phylum Chordata; class Mammalia; order Carnivora; family Procyonidae; genus Nasua; species Nasua narica. The sequence continues at coordinate 26,877,133 of CM052803.1, forward strand.
AAATAAATAAATAAAATTAGGAACAGGGAATGAGAGTCTAATACTATCCAGCAACAACCACAAAAAGTCTGGTTCGAATATTTAGTAGCAGCTGAAAGACAAGGTGAGAGGCGAGAAAGGCAGAGAAGCTGGTATGAATTAACATTCTCATCTAGTATACTTTTAGCATATTAGACTTATATTTATATGTTGAAATATGAAAACTGTATGTTTTATATAGGCATAAATGGGAATAGAACCATCTGCTATTTTCTTTACAAACCAGAAGTAATGTCTACATTAAACATAAAAGTCCTTTAGTAAATGTAGTATTTGCTGGTCCCAGAAGTTAAGGGAACATCAAGAAACCCCTAATTTCTCCTAAGCTGAGGTCCTGGGGCTCTTGGGTGGTGTAGTTGGTTAAGGTCTGGACTCTTGGTTTTGGTTCAGAACATGATCTCAGGGTCGTGGGATTAAGCCCCACTTTGGCCTCTGGCTCAGTGGGGAGTCTGCTTGAGACTCTCTCTCCCTCTGCCCCTCCTCTCTGCGCTCCCTCTCATTCTCTCAAATATGTAACATTTTTTTAAAAAAATTGCAGAGGTCTCTGTCAGGAAATTTACAGTGTAGCCAGGCATACAGATTTTCAGAAGCTAATTTCAAGTATGAGGAGTATGATGAAAAGGAAGTAGAGGTTCTCTAAGGGGATACAAATGAACTTAACCTGGAAGGACAAGTGGATATAAACTAATGTAACCTGAGGAAGTGCCTTTGCACTGTGACCTAGAGACTAATGAAGAGGTGGCAGGGTAGGTTCCAGCAGAGGGACTGGCAGCTATATAGAAGCCTGAAGGTTCGAGAACACGACCTCTCTCAGTTCAGCGGGGGATCACTGCTAAGGTGGGGAGCCTGGGAGAGGTGAGCCTGGAGAAGCAGTAAAGCGGGCACCAGACCATGTGCTGTGTGGCCTGAGAGCCATGTTAAGGCTTTGGGACTGGGAAAGCCCTGGTACAATGGCGAAATTATCCTAATTTCTGAAGTCTGACTTTACTGCACTTCCTATTCTTTGGCATCAGTTACAGACTTATTTACTCTTGAGGAAATGCCTCAGTTTCCCACCCTATTTAATACCGTATGCCATATCTCTGTTGCCAAGCCTTTCACATACATCTTCACTGAATCTCCACAACCATGGGAGGAGGTGGCATCATTACAAAATGAGAAAACTGAGTAGGTAAGTACTCGGCCGAGGTTACACAGCACAGGATAGAGGGCAGAGCCAGGACACAAATCCACACTGCCCCAACTCTAGCCCCGGGGTTTCAAGGTAAAATACTTTTCTTCCCCTTCAGGAACTGGCAGTCTAGTGGGGAAGACACAATAAATTGGCAACCGCCATACAGTGTGCTGTGGAGGGCCACAGGCGCATACAGGAGATCTTAACTTAAGCTCCCAATGAAATAATGTTTTAAATTGAGATTTGAAGGATGGAATGGGGGGATAGGGGTTATGAATTTCAAGGAATGCAGGATAAAGGCAGGTGTTACAAATGTTAGTGACCACACCCATGAAAATGGAGTTTGTCAATTCACTGGTGTTAGGAATATGGCATTCACTCCTCACATTCCTAAGGAGACACAGAGCCTAAACTGAAGCCAAAGCTAATTTTTCCAAGATTATTCTTTACAGAAAACAAATATATTAATTCTGTCTTCATAAACTCAGAAGGAGAACAGTAAAGTTTGTGAATCAAAATAGTAAAAACAACCATATATACCTACTGGCAAAGGTCAGGGTCATTTCTAGATAAATGTGGGCAGTCCATCCCTCCCTTGATCAAACTTTGCCTGTACTACAACTTTGCCTTACTTCCTGAGAGCACGGAAAATGTCGTCTTCTCTCTCTGTATTTCCCCAAATCTACACAGTGCCAGTGACTTAACTGTTGCTCAATAAATCTTTGATCAGTGTATCAATTCCCAGTGTTTCCCCAAGTGGGTTGGATTCCCAGCACTTCCTGAGGACTTTGTAATATAGCCGAGAAAAAGCATACATACAACAAAGCCTATGGATCTGACCCCAAACTTGCCATTTTCCTTCCTTACCTTTTCTTACCCTGGGGAAAAAATTCACCCCTAAACACTTTTCAGTCTAAATAGGAAAAGTAGTAACGTAATTAACTTTTACTATTACAAGAACTTTGCCTAAAATGAGTGTTATTCTAAATGTTTTCTTTGCCAGAATGTCTTTAATTTACTCCATGTAACCCTGCCAGTTGTTCTAATGTTTTCACACGTGTTTATGTCATTAGGGTACCATCTGACCTCTAGCGGCGTTGTTAAGGGACACAATGCACCATGGTTACTTTGCTTTTATGTTCTGTGTGTAAACATGTTGACTAATCAAAAAGCTCATTTGAAAATAAAACACTCTACAGAAGACCAAGCCCCAGAAGGGTTAAAATAGACAAGTCTGGTAAGTTTTACCTACTAGAAATGCTGAGGCCTCACTACCCCTGGAATTTTTTCAATGTTAGTAAATTCTCAGATCTGCTCTGCAAACCTCTCCTAGATTAGGTCGCAGTCTCTAGTTCAATTGCCTCATATTGACACTTTTGTTACAATTCCATGTTCAATGGCACACAAGGTCACTCTTTCCATGATAGCCTGTAACTAAGTCAAGCCACAGCTGGGAAGCCATCATCCTTACAAAGTTCTCAGGTACATTTACTCCAGGTTCTCTTTGCAGAGATGTGATTTAGAGTTTACAGTGTTTATTACAATGTGAACAAAACCATAAAACTGAAAAACCTCAGTGACATAAGGGAAAAATTAAGGAACTGCTTTCCTACGTAATACTCTTTGTATTAGCCTGAACTTGTGGATAGAAGTACTGTGAAAGAGGAAAGCTGGTCAGAATTTTCAGATAAGCATTAAGGCCCAAACGACTCACTATATTCAGATTTTTCAACTATCTTATAAAAGTGACATTAAGAATATACCACCCTCCCTCAACGCTGCTTTGGAAATGCAGATATACCTAGTGATGAGAGGCAGAAGGCTATCTGTGTTCTCTCTCAATCCCTGGGTGGCCCAAAATGCTTATCTGGGGATACGGGAAGACAAAGACTTGTTCTGAGATGAAATCCAAGATTCTTTACTTCATTACCGATAAACTGCTTATTTAGATCATTCCATATCCATCTCTATAAAAATACCATTCAACATATCACTTCTTTCCGTTGTCCCCTGAGGAATCACCTGTCTTTCACAATAGAGTGCCTGTCTTAATTTATCCTTTAAAAAAAAAAAAGGGGGGTACAGCTGGCAGGGAACATGCATGAGAAATGAAATAACGAAGTCATAAAATGCAGACCAACTCACAGCATGTGACACACATGTCCCCTACTCAACACCTCCAAAAAGACAGGAGATGAAGGACAGTAGTACTCGTCCTAGGTCATCATCTCCTGGGGTCAGTGAAAGTGCTATCCAGTGGATACCTCAATAAAAATAATGAGGCTGGTACTTGGCTCTGAGTTTATTACTCCAAACAAAACTTTATCACCATTTTGCAATTTTGCTGATGTAGACATCAAGCACGGAAGGCACAGCACAGACCCCAAGAAGCAACGAATGTGGAGCAGGTGCCAAAGGAGACCAAATTCTGCCTTGTTTGAGATCACCAGAAGGAAAGGAGCAAATGAATGAAATTCAAACATAACTGCCTTCTGGCTTTGCCCCTATGAGGATGCCTGGAACAAAGGCTCTGTGTCTTGTGCCCAGCACAGTGCCTGGCACAAAACAGGCTATCAGTAAATATTTGTGAAATCAGTGAACAGCAGCTTCTTTCATCTGTATGTTCCCAAAGCAACCTCAGTTAAGTTTATGCATTTCACGCTAGGAGGTGGCACTATATAAATGGGGAAACCGAGGCTCTGAGGAATTGACTGACCGAGTCAAGACGGCGGCGAAGGACCACTATCCCAAACACATCACAGCCGCAGGACACTTAAACCCCAGCCACGCCCACCCTACACGCACCCCACCACCACCATTGCTGACACGACGTCCACACCTCGCGCCTCTGTCATACCAGCCTGGGGACAGGTCACAGCAGCGCCCGCCTGGCCTCCCCGGAGCTCCAACTCGGCACAACTACCTGCCATCCCGTCCCCAGCCCCCGGAGGAGGGGGCGCGGCCCCTGCACTCCGCCCTGCCACCGCCCCCCAGCTCCTAACCTTTTTGTCCCAGATCTGCAGGGGTTTGCTGCCAATGCTGTAGAGGATGGAGAGGAAGCCGCTCTGGAATGTGTTTTTGAACATCTTGCCCGCGGCCTTCCCAGCCGCGCCGGAGCCGACCTAGATACGGCACCAAGTGGCGAAGGGAAAGCAGGGGCCGGCCCTGGTTCGAAGATGAGAAGCTGCGCTCCTGACCGCCTGATCTATAGTTACCCGCGGCTAAACTTGGACGCGAGATGCTACGTCCTCGAGTTTCCGCTCCCACGAAATACACGCAATCTCAATTTGGAAACCACAGCAACTGCCGCCCGCGCCGCTCCTCCCGCCTTAAATGGAGGCGGTGGGCCGTGCGTCGAGTAACATAGATCCCTCCGCCTGCTTGACCCGCCCCCTGAGCGCGCGGAGCCCAATGCTGCCACAAGAATCACGGACTTCCTGTCCCTTCCGCTCTTAAGTCCCGCCCCAGTTCCGCCTCCTTGTGGAAAGAACTCTGTAGTCAAGGAACTACTTTTCCTTCGTAGTCCCTCAAAGTTGCTTTTAGAAGGCGGAAGGAGACAGAGGATTGTGGTAAAGGTGGTACACGAGCCCGGTGTCAAGGAAACGTGGCGGGGTGGGGTCAGGGGCGTGAAGACCTGGCCCCGCCCCCTGGGGGACTGGGAGGAGTTACAAGGGCAAAAGAAAAGTGGAGAAAGGCGCGAAAGGTGGCTTGGCTAAGCAACTGCCTACCTGGTGTCCTGAGAATGTCAAATAGATGTTGGCCAAGTGCAGAATAAGATTAAAGCAGCCGACCCTTATTGTGTACTCACTGTGCTAAGCGCCTTATATGCATCATTGCTTTAATTATCAACAGAAGTCACTACGAATACACTGCGTTATCCTGTGGGATGCAAACCACTGTTCTCAGGAAAACGTATTACTTTCAATGCACTAGCAAACCAAAAAGCCTGAATATTAAGATAAAAGCAAAAATTGATAAACAAAATAAAGTTGCGTTGGTTGAGTTGAATCAATAGTTGTTTCAAATCAATTAATACTTAGAATATGTTTTAAAAGACATAAAATAAGCTCTGATATTTCACGTGTGGAAGAAATCCCAAATGTTGGAGACCAATCGCTCCTGAGCATCCACCCCAATATTATACTGTGTGCCCACGCCTGTGCTGGGTATTGTGGCTGACAGAAAAGGAGTTTGCAGTTAACATCCTCATCAAAACAGCTACAAACAGGGTGTCTGGGTGGCTCAGTTGGCTAGGCAACTCCCTTTGGCTCAGGTCATGGTCCCAGAGTCCTGGGATCAAGTCCCACATCAGGATCCCAACTCCGTGGGGAGTCTGCTTCTCCCTATGACCTTCTCCCCTCTCATGCTTGCTTTATCTCACTCCGTCTCTCTCTCTCAAATAAATAAATTCTTAAAAAAAAAAAAAGCTACAAATGGCTAAGATCAATTGAGCACTTATTAGGTGTCAGGCACTATCCTAAGAGCTTTAGCCTTCACTAGATCATTTAATCCTCACAGCAACCCTGTGAACAATCTAACCAGAATTTCCAGACATGGTGGTGGTGATGGGGGGCAGGATATACGATCTTATTAGAGTAGAAAGTCAAATTTTTTTTATATGAAACATTTTTGGATGACTTCTGGGGACTCTATATACTTTAGGCCAGTGAACAATTATCCCTTGATTAAAATGTTCAGGGATCCTGCTTTGCCTTTTCCAGCTTCTGATGGCCCTAGATGTCCCCGGGCTTGTGGCAGCCTCACTCCAGTCTCTCCGCCATCCTGACATAGCTTTCCTCTATGTCCTCTCCACTTATAAGCTGGACTTAGTGTCCACCTTGAATCCAGTGGAGCATCATCTTGAGACCTTTAACTTATTACATCCACAAAGTCCCTCTTTCCAAAGAAATGCCCATTTCTGATGTTCTGGGTGAACGTGAATTTTGAGGGGACACTATCCAACTCAGTATATACCTCATCAGAGAGGACTTCTTTGACATCCAACCTAGAATGGCAGCCCCCACCCCAACTATTTGTCCCCTATCCCACTTTATTATTTTTTATAGCACTTATCGTCACTTCATAGTCTCTATTACTTATTGCTACCTCCTTTCCCCTGGTTTTGATCTTCTGGGAGAAAGAATTTGGTCTGTCTTGCTTACAGATGTCTTCCCAGTACCCAATCCAAGTGCCTGCATAAAGTGAGAATGCAGTGTGTGTTGAATCAGTGAATGAGTCATGGACCTGTGGTCCTGGTCACTGCAGCCCCAGCACGGGCTCTGTCTCCACTGGCCTCAGTAGTTGCACACCCAGCCAGCCAATAGAAGTCTCTTCTGCTCTGAATTGGGACTCGCCTATCCCATTTGCCTGCTCACATTTCTCTCACTAACTGTGCATTCTCAACTAAAATGGTACACCTTGAGTGAGCGCGGGCCCAAGTGCCTTGAACAGAGAGCCAATCAATGAGCAAGCTGATGGAGAAAATGAGCGTTTGCTTCTTGTAACTGCCCATTCTCAGTAAGTGTCTGCCTTAACTGTGTTCTGTTGTTTCTTATGTTGGGTTTCAAAGTTGACTGTGATTACGGCCTTGGCTACAGTAAAGGTGATTAGATCAGAGGTTTGGAGAACATAGATTAGTGAGTTGGTTCCATTGTAGACTTAATTTTGGTATGCTTTTTTCAGGTACAGACTGTGTCTTCTTCTGCGCATGTGTCTCAGCACCTACACAGTACAACCATCTTGGCAGGCACACGATGATTGAATGGATGAATGGATGAGTAGACTAGAGCCAAATGCTCATCTCTGACATTTACTTTCATTTCAAAGGTAACATTGACCAAATTAACCTAAAACCACAGATGTCTCTCACAGAAAAATGCATTAAACACTATAATTCTTTAAGATTGTTTTCCTTTCATCAACATGAAGTCATGTAACGCCAAAACACAAGAAGAATCTTGCTAACGAGTTGCTTCCTTTGATGATTCCTATCATTAGAATGGGGTGAATGAGTCAGTTAAAATAGAATAATAAAAAGTAATAAAAAGTTAATAATAAATAATTATATATTATATATATAAATAATAAATAATAATAATAAGTTAAAAGTAATAAATAGAAAGGAAGCAGAATTTACTGAGACAGTAAAGGGATTTCAATCTGGGTAGCGGGTGAGGAAGCTCAACTGATGCAAATCAGGCCATTAAGAGTTTCAGAAGAGGTTAACATTATCCTAACCATCATTGAGTGAGGTACATGATAAGGGTGGTCTTGAAAACCCCATTACTACTGCAAGAGGCTTAGTTTACCTGAAATGGTTTGGGTAAAACCATTGCGGAAGTAACCAGTACTTGACCAGCCCAGAATCTCAGACCATGGATGTATCACAGTCCTGAGTTTAGATAGGTTACCTTGGTAGGATGTCAAAACACACACAGAGATTATGGCAAGTAAATCAAACCCATGATATCAGTAATCCATGTCAACGTAAGGAGGAAGTTTCTGATTATTGTGACATTTCGTTATTTAAGATAACTTTTTTTTTTAAGATTTTATTTATTTATTGGAGAGAGAATAAGCGAGAGAGAGCACGAGAAGGGAGAAGGTCAGAGGGAGAAGCAGACTCCCCGTGGAGCTGGGAGCCCGATGCGGGACTTGATCCCAGGACTCCGGGATCATGACCTGAGCCGAAGGCAGTTGCTTAACCAACTGAGCCACCCAGGCGCCCGATAACTTTTTTTTTTAAAGATTTTATTTATTTATTTGACAGAGATAGAGATCACAAGCAGGCAGAGAGAGAGGGGGAAGCAGGCTTCCCGCTGAGCAGAGAGCCAGATGCGGGGCTCCATCCCAGGACCCTGAGATCATGACCTGAGGCTTTAACCCACTGAACCACCCAGGCGCCCCCATTTAAGATAACTTAATGTATTGGAGAATCTGATACTTTGAATTTAATTTGAAATGCTTGAAGGGATGTGAAATTAGATCTGTGATTTTAATTTAAAAATGTTGAAGACATTTTAAGTTTATAAACATTTACTGTTTAAAGATTTCAATTTATTAAATCTGAGTTTAAGTATGTTTGTATTTGAATGCTTAGGAAGACTTCATCCGATTTTAGGTATTTCCTATTAGCTATTGGAAATGTTGGTAGAAATCGAACAGATCAAATATGTCTGAAATGTCTAAGGAAACTAGATTACGTGTACAAGCAATATTTGTAATTTAACCCATTAAGTTTTGAGTTGACTGAGCATGAATCAAGGAATAAGCAAAAGTGTTTACATATAAAACCAACTTGTTTGTAGTTAGAACAAGATTTGGAAATCAACGTTAAGAACACAAGGTAGATTGTATATACCTAATAATAATAACTGAGATATTACAAACGCCAGTAATTGTAAGCATCCTTTTCAGTGTTCAGAGGCTCTGGTCAGACACCAGCACCCAGGGGACGTTGTTCGCTCGCGTCGAAGCCCAGAGACTCTGAACATTGGCCTCCGAGAGACACAAGGGACTTGCCACACACTGCAAGGCAGAGTTTATGCCCTACCCCTCCTTGCTGATAGGGATGGGAAGTCACAGCAATGAGGGGAGTAGTCGTACCTGGTGAATCACCCTTTAGCTGGGAGCAAAGACAGCAGAATGTCTTGGACCTGGGGCTGCTGGGTGGAGGACGACTGCATGCCCTCGCCCGCCAGTGGTTATATCCAAAGACTATCAGCCCTGAAGACATCAGTAAAAGGTCCAGTGGAGGGCAGAGGAGGCTCCTGCTGAGAGTGACGTTCAAATGGGACTCTGTTGGGCCCCTGCACATTATTGTCATTTTTAAAATTTATTTTTTAATTCACATACAGGAAAATGTACTCTTTTGGGGTGGGGTGGTTTACAGTTTTGACAAAGGCACCGAGTCATATATTTAGGATACGGACTGTTCCATCAACCCCCAAATTTCCTCCTGTTATCAAACCCCGCTCCCACCCCGGCCATGCTGAATCCCTAGCGACCACAGATGTATTCTCCATTTCCTACACCTTGCCTTTCCCAGAATGTCATAGAAATGGAATTACTTAGTAAGTAGCCTTTTGAGTCTAGCTTCTTCACTTAGTACTATGCGTTTCAAACGCACATTTTGAAAGCTTGCTGAGTATTCCTCCAAGTGTTGTTCATCCATTCTAACCCACCCCTCTGCCCAGGGATATTTGATAACATTTGCCAGTCCCCTGCCTGCTTACTTTTGTAGGCTTCCCTACAGCACTTCCAACATATTAAAAGGTAGCCATTTTTCATATTTAAGGTAACTCGTTTCCTGTATTTTTTTTAAAAGATCTCTAAAAATTGCTTTTAAATTATTTGATTTGGTGATTGTGACACTTCACTACCATGAGAATATTTTTAAAGCAAATAACAATGAAGCTCATAGGATTGGAAAGACATGTAATTACATTTATTAATTTTTTTTTGTAACTTTCTTATGTGAGCGCCAACACCTTTTTTTTCTCCTCCCCCCCCCCCCCCCCAGGTTTCAAACATTCCTGCTTTCCTGGAACGCTCCAAGACGCTGGGCACCGTGTCCTGAGTGCCTGAGAGAGTCCCACAAGAATTCCACGGCTAAAGGCATCACAGTTCCAACCGACACCAGTGAGAGAAGGGAAGAGAAGCCTGCTTTCTCTGAATCATGCCCTAAGACAAAACAAAACATAGGGCGCAACAATTTTTTTTCAGATTTTATCTCACAAACACAACGTACCACGTAAAAATAGATGTGCAAACGTGTTCACTGTGGCAGTACTGGTAATAGGTCTGTCGAGAGTCTATCACCGGTAAGGGATTGCTTCGCCTGCCGGACGTCCCTCGCCGGAACACCACAACCCAGCCACGAAACACAGGTGAGGTAGATGTGTACGTGCTGACGGTGAAACTGTCACAACTCAGAGAAAGCACAAGTTGCAAAAAAAGAATGTATAATTTGATGACATTTCTGTAAAAATAAAAATTGTCATCGTTCTTTAACTTAGTAAACATGAAGAAAAAAAAAATCACAAGATAGACGCCAAATTTAACCATAGCTACCTCCAAGGGAGGAAAGAGATTTCGTGTGTGTGTGTGTGTGTGTGTGTGTGTGTGTGTGTGGCGGGGTGGTGGTGGGCGGGAGGTGGGGAAGGGCTTTCATGATCAACTTTTAGGTAACATTTGCATTTTTTGCCATGAGCATATATTACTTTGGTAATCAGAAAAGCTAAACAAACATTAAACAGCTCAAACACAAGCAGGAGCATTGAGAAGATGTGAACTGATTTTGTGGATTTCCAAGCACGTTGTGGATGAGCTTTATAGACTGTTTTTGGGTAAGGTCCCCTGTCCCCTTTCCTCAAGGCCAAAAAAGCCTAAGCAAAAACTCTTCCTTTCCCTTCATTCCGCAAACTCTCTCCCACCCAACAGTAGTCATCCACAAAAAAGAAACTCATCTGATTACACTTGAGAGTTTTCTGGAAAACAAGACTTTCCCACAGGGAAGTTAAAGAGCACCTCGGTTGAGAAGATAAACGGGGAGCTAGCATTCGAGTTCTGCGTGGCATCTAAGAATTCCCAAGTCAATCAACAACATCTACTCTGAAGAGAGCCTTCTCATCTGGGAAGGCTCTCAAATGCCGGTGGGTCAACACGGAGCTGACATGCTAGGCAGATAACATGCACACACAAAGCACCATGTCTGTAGGAGCTTCAGGGATGGGAGGCCACAAGAAATTTGCAGAGCCTTGAGTCAAAAGGGCCACGTGAGAGAGCCTGCTTGAGAAAACCAGGCCAGCGATGGTGCCGGAGAGTCCCAAGTCCATCCGCTCGGTGTCCCGTTGGCCTTACAAAGTCTGCTGCAGTGGGCCTGCGGGCCCTCGTCGCTGGTGTCCGGGGCCAGGCACTGTCTCGGGCTCCCACACCTGTGGGACTGCTTGGATACGACAGAGGCTGCTCCAAGGGACACTGTGACGCCGTGATGACCCCGAGGGGCCTCTTTGCTTTCCCCCCACAACTGCTTCAGAAACTGTGAGTGTCCAGACCTGGGTTCCCACAGTCACCTGTTCAGGACAAGCAGCAAAGACAGAAGAAGGAATGTTGTGGGACCAAGTGGCTTTTGTGGGGAACTAGCGGGAGCCCCTGAACCACGTGGGCATCAGGGTCTGCCCGGCGCTCCTGCTCCCTACAGGCTGTGGGAGGACGCAGGCCACAGCCACAGGCAAAGCTGGGTGGCCACCAGGTTGTGGCTGCTTTCACCTCCCGTGGCACAACTATCCTGGGACGGCAGGCCCGAGGGAGCCAGGGAAGGCTTGTTTTGTAAGCGGGTTTTGTTTTCACGTTAACCAATATACCTGGTGCGTCCATTGCACTCTCTCTCACAGCCGAGCGGGCTGCTTTTCCTTCCAGCTCATGGGCGCTTCTGAATGCCACGAGAAGCAGCCCTTGGTCTGGACCGGAGACCCCGACCTCTTCCCTGCTGCAAGACCACACACTCAAGCAGCCTCCATGGTAAGATGCTTTTTCAGAAGGGGCACAGGGAAGAGGGGCGGGATGGGGAGGTGGAATGAACTACGGAGACACCAGCAATAGGAAAGCAAAGAAGGGGCGAAGGCATCTCCTGGAGGTCACCAGAGGTGACATCTGTCTACCACCTAGTCACTGGGTTAGAAGGAAGGGTCAAGGCCAAACATGGCTCTCCTGGCTCGCCCCGTCTACTGGAGTCGCCTGCGGTTTGCCTCATTCCCAGGAGTAGTTCACGATACCTGTTCAACTGCTCATCTCTGGTCGCGTGTCCTTCAAACCGGCCCTCCTCACCGCTGGGACTCGCCCTGCTCTCCTCTGGCTAGAACCTGGCACGAATGCTCCGCTACTTCACTCAGTCCTCTGTGGCCACGGGTCTCGGTTAATGGCCCCTTCCACACTGAAAACTCTCCATACATTTCTTTTAAAACCTTTTATTCAGTAATATATACTTTTAAAATTATAATATGTAACTGCCCGTCATGCCATAGATTGCCCCCGTGCCCCCACCATGAGTCGGTGGTCGGCTAGTTAACGTGGCCTGCTGGAAAACCGGGTGGCCACGGGCCGAGTCAAGGGGGCGCAGGGGAGCAACCGTAACCCACGACCATTTTGCATACCCTTCACATTTCCCATGCTTTCTGGGTCAGGAGGAAGTCAACAGGAAGCCAAAGGCGTGTGAACCTTTTACATTCAGAAGTGAGGTGTGATACACGGTGGTGGGCTGCCCTTCGGTTGGTCTGGTTCGTGCTGGCCAAACCTGCCACCATTTTGGGTCTGCTCACGGAACGTGATCTCTCTACACACGTTAAGACGTTTTGATTTGGTTCTTGTTCTGCTTATGGAAAAGTGGGAGGAACCGCAACAGACCTGGGGAAAGAGATGGGAGGAGGGGAAAGACGGCATTAATCGATCTGACCCGGAGTGAGAACAGGCCTTCACTTGCCTGCGGCTTCCTTCTCTGGAAGAGTGCTGGGAGCAGGGTGCAAACTGGACTTTCCCATGCCACTCTGTGGAAAACCTAGGAAGAGCTAACTTTATGATCTCAGGTTTCAAGCAATACCCTCTTCCTCTTGGGATCGCCACTCACGAGGCAGGCTTAGGCGCGGCCTTCTGGGAGAGCAAGGGGAAGGCTCTGGACATGGCGTGCATTCCCCAGGCCTCTTCCCCACCTTTCGGGTCCAGAACATTAGATTTAGAAGCAACGCGGCCTCTGGACCATTCTAAGCCAGCCGAGCCACAAGCTTGGCAGTCCAACTCCAGATCCCCATCAGCCCTGACCCAATTCACTGAGGACATCTCGGGACTAATAATCAGACGACTGTATTTACGCCGGGGGAGCACCGAGTCCACTTATAAACAAAGATCAAAAAGGGAGCTCAAATATTTTTAACTCTCCCCTGGGAACAGCAGTGTGGCATGGCCTGAAAACCCCGTTTCTCCTTCCATGTCCAGCACAGTGATGTGGGTGGTAAGAGGCCAGCGGAAGAATTCTAGAAGCAGTGCTCAGAGATCAGCACTACAGCAACAAGAAAGGACTGTGCCACTGGGAAGCAGCCACAGAAACATCGTTTCATGAAAACTTTCCCTGGGTCAAGGAAGGGAGATCCTACGTTCTTGAGAAAGGCCACATGGCACGGAAGGCTAAGAAGGAAAGGCCAATTTGCCCTTAAGCACTTCGGCAACTGATTTCCTAGCGTCCAGCGCCACAGAGGGATCCGTCAGGGAGAAGCACGCTAATTAAAGACACCACATCTGCCAAATGCGCACACGATGGCGTGTGCCTGCTTGTGATGCACGGAGTCGGGGCAGGGAGAGAGGTTCATCAAAGCAGAGCACTCTGCCACAGAGGTGAGTCAGGCACTGAAACTGGCCCATCCTGGAAGCAGGTGCCTGAGGCGGGAGTGAGTACCAGGGAACTGCACGCGCCCCACCGGGACACCACTCCGGCCCCGCATCATAGGACTGAAGGTGGGGATTCGCCGCATCGCCCATACACACATCTTTGCAGTTCAAGGTGTACCCTGCCTCTCCCCCAAGACACAGGAAATACAAGCCTAAGGTCCCCAGAGCAGTGGCTGGTCTCCTGCTTGGGAAGCTGGTGGTTGTCAACACTTTCATTTCTGAGGACAGGACTGAACACGGGAGGCACTTGTGTTTCGTCTAAGGGCAGCGGCACGTCAGTCATACGTCAGTCATCCAGTGATACAAAGAGGTGGCCAAGTGTGTCGGAAGTGGTCACTTGGCAAAGGATCACAACCCAGGCAGTGGTGCTTTTCTGCAAACAAGGAAATGGTTGGCTCCATGGGTCTTGAAGATTTATCCAAGCTTTCCAAGGGGTGGCAAGATTTCTGTCCCAACCTCTTAGTCACCATTTACAGCAAGAAAAGCCAGCAAGTGCAAAACTGTTAATTTATTGATTCAATGAAAGTTATTTTTTAACAATCCCCAATACATGCAGTTCAGGATTAAGTATCACATTTGTAGCACATTGTAGAGTCTCTACACAGAAGTACTCATCTCATCAGCTGTATAACCCATCACATCACTTTCCCCAGCCTCCACAGCACCTGCTCGTAGTCGTTTCTATGTATGAACACATCCATAGAGCTCAAAAGTATATATTATTACTGGTTTTCTAGGCCAGATGTTTCACCGCCACCTCCCCTGCCCTACTCCCAGCCTGGGATTCGTTTTTTAAAAGCAGGATGTCAGGCCATCTTGGGTTGATTAAGCTCGCTGACAAACTCTGGCTTCTCGCATGCTCCTCTGGACCCTGCTTTTGCTTTTGGAAGGGCTTAGAGTTCAATGACCTTAATTCTGTTCCATTATTATCCACCCCTATTTATTTGTAGGAGGGAAATTTGCTTTTTCCTGTGGGTGCTCATGCAGTAACACGGGTCTCTCAACAAATCGTGCGGTCTGAACTGGCATTAAGGGAAACGGCCAAGTGGACTCTCTTAGGACCATTTCAGTGCATATATAAAAATTCTTCCAATTGCTGCTTGTGTTCCCCAAATAGTTTTGCTTCCATCCTTAATACAGCACCTGGGAGAACCTAAGTCATTTCCCTGAGTAGGTGTGGACCGAGACCCACGGCCGCTGGCTTTCTCTGGGACCCAGCATCCGCCTGAAGGGCACCGCCTCCAGTCCCGCTGGAACCACTCCCGGGACCGTGCCCACCTCAGGACACAATTCCAGCTCATGAAAGTGGTGTCTCCTAACTCTCTCAAGAAGTCAGGCTCCCTCCTCAAGACCTACCCTTTGACTGTTTTTCTTATTGGTTTTCTTTCTTTTAACCACCTCCTGCCTGAGCCCCCAAGGATTACAAGCTCTTCTGCCTTCTCCAGCCCAGCGGTCTGAGTCCCTTCCTTCTCTGCAAGGGAACACAGCAGCTCTGAGCCCCGGGAGCAGCAATGTGCTAGAGAACGTCTGCTGGACCCGGTGCGGCGGCCGGCGTGGAGGCGCCTCAGAAAGCCACCCTGGGCACTGCTGTCATCGGCGAGAAGACCCAGGAACGCTCGGTGTGCACCGTCCACTGGGCTGCTCCCATCCAGCCCCTCCCACAGGGACGGGCCAGGAGCGGGCAGCTGCTGCGATCCAGGGGAGCGTGAACTGCAAGCAAGCTGCAGATGAAGAGATCACTGGGCAGCTCGTCAGTTCTGCTCTCACCACGGGACTTGTCAGCTGAAGCCAGGCCTCGCACTTACGCTCACCTGTGGCCCAGCAGCCCTGACGGACCGACGTGTATTTGGCAAAGGAACTTTTTGTTCTCATCGTACCAGGCCTGTGTCGTCGAATAGCAGGACCTGAGACGATAGTGCAACACTACCCTGTTCCCCACAGTTTTTACTTTTCTTTAGGAAATAACTAAGTCCTTATCATAGGCACTTTTAACCAGTTATAAAGTAACAAAGCAAACAAAATGGCTAATCAAAAATACTGAGATGAACTTAAGAAATAATCCGCTGACCAGAAAGGATATTATTGGGTGGGTAAACATAGCATAGCTGAGTCTAAGTGTAAGAACAGACTCCCACTCACACACACACACACTCTCTTTCTCTCACATCTTCCTTCCCCGCCCCCACCCCCCCACTTTGGGAACTTTTCATGACCATCTCCTAACCCAGGTTAAGTACTCCCAAATCTCGGGGGAGCTAGGTTCATCTGGCCACAAAATGGCTCTGGGGATGGGTAAGAGAAAGGTCTGGACTGGACTCACTTCAGTTTGGGAAAGAACAATCTACAGCCAGCCAGCTACGTGTCAAGACCAGACTCAGAAAGGGACGGGCATTTTAAACTCAGTCATGCTAGCAGTCTAAAGCAGAAACAGAAGTGAAAAGTATAGGTGGTGGAAAAGTAAACCATGCATAAAAAGATGACTTGCTCCTGTGTCAGAGCCACAGTCACAGAGCAAAGAGAGGCAGGTCAGCTGTGTCTGCACCGGCTAAATCACGATCAACGGAGAGAGACAGAAGTGCGTCCGTCACACCTCACTATACTCATCCGGATACTTTCACTGCATCTGGGGAACCCAAGGGAAAGAAATGGGGTTCCTACTTCACCAAGACCCTCCAGTATGCTCCTCCTGCCTGGTCCAGATAGGCAGCTTAAAAAAAAAAAAAAAAAAACGGTGGGAAGGGAGAGAATGACAGAGGAGGAGATGAGAGGTAGGGGGCAAAAAAGACACACAGCGGCACCTCTCCCTGACAGTTACCAACAGTGCTGCCTAGCAGGGCACAGCAGAAGGCTTCCATGTCTGATATACCAATGCAGGTGCAGCTGAGAGCTCATGCCTTGGCTTCCATTTTCAGGTAGAACAAATGCATACGTCAATATACAGAATGTGCAATATAGGCAGGTAGTATTGGTATGAGAATCTTAACTGAATGCATTTCCTGGCTTTGGGGTCTTATTTTTAATTTTCAACCTGTAAGGTCAACTCTAGTAAGAGTTTTATTTGCATTTAAGTTCCCACCAACCAAACGACAAAAATACAATCTACATTTAGAGATAGGACCTGCTACCAATACCAATATGATTTTATTGGAATACGGAATGTAAACAGATGTTTTCAAACAAACAACTAACCTTATAAAAATGTATGGCATTATTAAATAGTTAATAAAGAAATCCTACAGTCTGATGTGGGTTGACACCTCGAGCTCTAGCCTAGCTCAAAGTCCCCACAGCTGTGGCATGGCTCTGCAGCTGGGGGAGGGGACAGCTTGCAAGCCAGACTGGTGGCAAGTCCCCAGAATGAAATCAGCCTGTTTACTTTTTCAAACAGAATCTAGCTTCCTTTGCCAACACAAAGGCTGGCACAATGGATCCTGAGCTTTGACACTGGCTCCAGGAGCTCCAACTAACCCCCCAGGACCCCCATATGATGCTCGCTCAGTCGTCAGGGAATGGGCTGGCCCTGCACACACGACCCCAGTCCCTGCCGGTGAGAAGGAGAGCTCTGCCATCACGTTCACATATGACCTCTTGGAGCTTCAAAATGCAGCTTACCCTGATTATAGAGGGAAATTGCTTCTCGGGATAAAAAGGCAAAAAGGGTGGGAGGTGGGGGGAGGTACATTTTTTTCACTCAATAGGTCTTCCCTAACTACATTCTAATAGGATGTTTCTCTTATTCCCCAACCTGCCTGAAGACCAACTTTCCAGCTTTCATTACGGTTGTGACCAAAAAGTCTCTATTTCAGAGAGGTGCATGAAAACAGGCGCACACACAGGGATATATGTGCTAGGAAATGGTGAGGTTTTCCTTACAAGGCTGCAAAAGGAAAAAAAAAAAAAAGGCTACACGGAAAAAATAGCAACAAGATTTTATGGTTAGGCAAATCAACAAAGGTTACAGTGAGCTCCAAGTTATGCACTTCGCATCACACTTTTGATGAGACAGATGGACCTGTTCACGGCGTCACAAGGTTTCAAGTGATGCCTGCCGACGGCAAAGGGGCCTCTTGTGAGCGACTGCAGTTTGCTCCCAAATGAACACACTTAGAAAAAAACTGCAGGGATGAGGGACATTTCCTAGAGAGCTCATGTCATAAAAAAATACATAAAACATGAATTTGTAAAAGAGCTTAAAAAAAAATACTGTCACTGTTTTAATATCTCCTTTTCATAAACGAGGCTGGTGTATCAGTATAGACTGCTGACGTTTTGCTAAAACTTGAGCCTGAATCTCACACCAAAGGAAACCCAGACCACAGTGGAATAGATAGGAAGTCAGATATTCAGAGCTTGTTGACTGAACGGGTTAATTCAACAGTGGTCTCCTGTTAAATAAAGGTAAATGCACAACAACTCCGAGTCTCTCATCTCCCATGCATTCCAAAGGGAGCGTTCCCTCAGATCCTGAACTATGTGCATCGTCCCACTGCCACAATGGCAGCTCCCTGTAGACTAGTGCGGGGGGATTTCTTTCTCTTTTGACAGACAGTTAGGTCTTTACTCTTCTTTGCATTTAGAAGGAATGACTAGAATTTCTTTTTATCACATTGTAGTTTTCCTTCAAGATTTGTGTTTGGTTGGTTGGTTTTATTGGCAAGCATCAATGCCGCATTACCCGTCGCTTTCCAAGTCTTCACCGGGCTGCCGTGAGGCCACTGGAAAGCACAGCATTGTCTGCAGAAGGCTGGGACTGCTCCTTCACCACGGGGTCTGCAAGGACACAGGACAGAAGTCAGGAATCTGGGCTGGAAGCTCCGGGAGACGCCATCGTGGCAAACCCCCCTCTGCAGTGGGGTACAGACAAACTGACGGGAAAGTCGGGTCAGAGGGACAACAGAAATTAGAGAACTCAGGTTAGAGAAAAATCAGACACTGAAAAATAATCAGGGGAATTTGCTCTTCTAGTCAACTCTGGCACTTCCCTCAGAGGGCAAGTTCAACTACAGAGACTCTTGGAAAAGAGAGGTCCACAAACAGACTTCCCACTGTTCAAAATCACTACTAATCTTCTTATGTGTTATTTTCCTTGAATACTAATGTCAGATCCAACCTCCAATTTCTTCAAATCATGTGTGGTAATGAGCACTTTGGAGCAAAGGAATGAAAAGAGCCATTAGAAGACCTATCAATTTTGGGTGCCTGGGTGGCTCAGTTGGTTAAGCGACTGCCTTTGGCTCAGGTCATGATCCTGGAGTCCCTGGATCAAGTCCCACATCAGGCTCCCAGCTCCACGAGGAGTCTGCTTCTCCCTCTGACCTTCTCCCCTCTCATGTGCGCTATCTCTCTCTAATAAATAAATAAATAAACAAACAAACAAACAAATAAATAAATATCTTAAAAAAAAAAAAAGAAGACCTATCAATTTTAAGCAACAGTCATTGGAAACATGTGTTTTTTTTTTTACAGAAGATGTGTATTCAGAAAAGGAGACAGATCATGAATTACATATTACGAACATCAGAATTCTTAAATGGATTTAATTTAGAGGGTAAAAATAGCTTCCTGTGCCAGAAATTGGAAAGAGGACCCCCTACAGTGCACTTATATGAGGTCTAGAAGGCCAAAGGGTAAAACCTTTCCAATTTGTTGTCCACTAATGCTTACGGGCCAGCAGGTTCAAGATTTGTATTATACAGGTAAGATTTGCTTCATCTCCAGAAGGAAAGAAAAGAAAGGAAGACAGCATACTGGCCAAGCCAACAGACAGGCTGAAGGTTTTCTTCTCAATTCAGAGAGTGAGCTGAGACGGGTCCCGTGACCTTTATCCCCAGTCTCCTCTGTGCCTGATCATCATCTCACGTTGCCAGCAATTATGGGGAGAGTTTATTTGAGACCCACTGTATTGGGGGGAGGGTGGTACACATGCAGACAATAAGCAACCCCAGGCACTGAATGCATACCCACACTTTGAAGTGAGACCCAAAAATTCTTTAACTGAGGTAGGATTTTAGCGAGGTCTTTCCACATCTGCTTTCCTGTCCTCAAATTCCTTTTATTTAACTTATTTCCTTCTTTAAAAACATACCACGGTCACCTTTTTACTTTTAACTACTTGTTTTCTGAGGGGAAAATATCTTGGATTAGGGTTCCACACAGATGTAAGTATTCGAAAATGATGTTCGGGTCCTCGTGACCTCCCAACTCAGGGCCACACGGAGCAGCCCGCAGACCAGACTCAAGGAGAGGTAAGGCAGTGGACAAGCAAACACCCTGCAGACCAACAAACAGAACCGCAAAGCTGTCTCAACAGTAGAGAACGAATGAGGCCACATGCCAAGGACCATCAATCCAAATACCCAGAATTCTCCTGACTGTCCTCAAAGATAACAAAGTATTTTCCCTTTAATAAACTACGCCCCTGGAGACTCACAGAAGTACGGGTGCTCCATGGCCTCTTTGGCAGTCAGTCTCTGTTGATGGTCGTATCGCAGAAGTTTGTCCAGAAGGTCTAGGGCCTCAGGGCTGACGAGGTGTCTGTTCTCACTATGGATAAAGTTTTCCCAGCGTTTCCGTGAATGTCTGAGAAGGAAAGGAAGCATTAGTACTGAGATTCTATTCAACAAGAATCCTGATGTTCCTAGGGCTAAAGCCAACAAAATCTTAGAACACTGCACTGATTTCAAGCTCGTGAGATCTCCTCACTGGTATCTGCCCCACACCCCCCAAGGAAACTCGCAGCATCCTGAAACAAAATCCGTGCTCTGACTGATAAATGAAAGGAGCGAAAACTTCGACACCTGATTTAGAATTTATGGCACTCTCCTTGATCACTTCTCATGCATCAGGCTTTTAGTCTATTCTGATCAGGCACAGCGGTGATAGAGTTATTTCTGTTATCCGCAGAAATATTTAGAGAGCCAGCCTCAGAAACATCGAGGCTCCATAAAACACTGAAAATTGTCAACGCGTTTACTTTTCAATACTATTGCACTGTATCTGCAAACATGCTTTAAAATTTGCTACCTTGTAGAAAATCCATTACACAAAACAAGAAAAAACTATCAATCTCTTACTCAAAGAAGAATCACAGCTTTCTAAGATTTTCCATTAAAATAAGCATATGCTGTGTCAGAAAAGCTTCTTTCCTGTAACAGGATTTTGTCTTCCATTTTCTACTGACTATCTTAGAGAAGTACAGTGATCAGAAGACACATGTAAACGTTGCCCAGATACCTCAAAGTTAAAAAAAAAATATGGGCAAAAAAAGGAGAAGGTTTCCATTTTGCTATGATGAGCAAGTGATTTCAGCAAACATTCTCACTTCTGAAATGGAGTAAGTTAAAAGCCTCACTCTCTCTCCCTCTCTTACTTACTGTCCCAGGATATCGTTGAAGTGCGGGTCTAGGTCTATGTGATACTTCTTCAGGTACCCATACAGCTCATCTGTACCCAGAACCTTGGCAATGCGAACAAGCTGAAACACAAAACAAACTGACCAAATCACTGAGCACAGAGCTCACTGCGAGCCTGTGAGGATGCTACCCCAAGGCCCTGGGGGCTCCCACGTCACCAAGTCCCCAGGGGACAGATGCAGGTTGGAGCCTGAGGCACAGGGGCAGCAGACTCCAGGACATGATGTTCACAGAAAGCAAATTTCCAAACTGCCTTTATTTTGTTTTAAAGATTTTTTTTTTAAGATTTTTATTTATTTATTTATTTGACAGAGGGAAAGAGATCACAAGTAGGCAGAGAGGCAAGCAGAGAGAGAGGAGGAAGCAGGCTCCCTGCTGAGCAGAGAGCCTGATGCAGGGCTCAATCCCAGGACCCTGAGACCATGACCTGAGCTGAAGGCAGAGGCTTTAACCCACTGAGCCACTCAGGCGCCCCATTTTTAAAGATTTTTATTTATTTATTTGACAAGAGAAAAAGAGATCACCACAAGTAGGCAGAGAGGCAGGCAGAGGGAGAGGGGTAAGCAGGCTCCCCGCTGAGCAGAGAGCCCGAAGCGGGGCTTGATCCCAGAACCCTGAGATCATGACCTGAGCTGAAGGCAGAGGCCTTAACCCACTGAGCCACCCAGGCGCCCCTCCAAACTGCCTTTAAAATGGTAACAACTTATGACGATAATCATCCAGAAGCTGATCAATTATGGGGACATCACAATCTAATGACTACAGTTTTATTAGACAAGGGCTGCCTGACTTCTTCACAGGACTCGCTCTGGAAGCTGCGTGTAAGAGAGCTTTATCTGTCTCTAGGTTTGGGGACCTGGTAACCACAGACAAACTGTCATACAACCCTTTACCCTGAAGGAAAACTTCTGTGCAGACACCGAGTGATATTTAGTGGCTTGAGGAGAGCATCCCTGTCACAGGACTCCATTTTCTTGGCATCTGCCCCCACACAGGAGCAGCCAGTCACTGTTTGCTCACCTGGTCGTAGTTGTCCTGTCCGTGAAAGAAGGGCTCCTTGCGAAAGATCATGCTTGCTAACATACAGCCCAAACTCCACATGTCCAAGCTGTAATCATACATCTGGGGAAATAAGGTCAGCCTGTCAGTGAAGGGTGTTACAGATGCCTTTCTCTGATCTGGATTTCTAGTCTTCAGCTGACCTTTGCACATATTTTAGAATTCAAAGGAAAAAAAGTTACTGAGAAAAATCTGAAATTATCGGGTCGGGCTGGGGTTCTGAATGTATCCAGACAGCAAAGGAAAAGCCCTAAGGAAACATACAAAGGTGGGGAGGTGCTTGGCCTGGAGTTTTACCTGATAGTCCACAAGGAGCTCCGGGCCCTTGAAGTACCTCGAGGCTACGCGGACATTGTACTCCTGAGCAGGATGGTAGAACTCTGCCAGACCCCAGTCTATCAGTCGCAGCTATGAACAGGACAGAAATCGAACACGTAAAGGAGTGATTCTAGACGCCCGTACTTTAGAACAAGGCCACACCACATTAGCTACTTTACGTGGGCCACATGAAAAATGTTAGCAAGTGCACTGGCAAAAATGACACTTTCAGTAATGATGGAAGAGGTCACTTCTAGAGCAGAGCACTTAGAATCTTACTTGCTTTTTCTTTTTTAAAATTTAAACGATCCTGGCTTTTCATTCTCTGCAGATCAATCAAGCTTAAGCCTTTGACTCTGCGTCCGTATCAGCGGCGTGTGTAACACACTCCCCCATCATTAACAGCTTCCACTGTAAGTTCTAGCCACAGCTGAAGGGGCTGGGGACGCAGGCCCCAGTCGAGGCTTGAAGCACTGCTCCAGATTTTCGTTCACCTCCTAGCTGCTGATTCGTTGACTCACCAATCAGGGACAACCAGAACTGGATATCGAAAATAGGAGAGACCCAAGGGTACGTTTAAGGCCAGGCAGACCGATTGGTCTAAGGGTCATTAAAAGCAGCAGCCATCAGCTGGAGTGTCTCTGCACGGCCCTCTGGAAAACCATGACCGAAGTAAACAAGGGACCACAGTGAGGCTCGGCTGTCTACTTTCCTTGCGTGCCATGCTCATGCAAAGTAGAAAGCAACACCAGAGACGGAAGAGGTAACAGCAACACAAGCCTGCCGAAGACAGCAGGGAGTGGGTCTGCCGTACCACCTGGGGACCGGCCAGTGCTGCCGTCTGCCCTGGGCCTTCTGCGGAAAGCCTTGTCGCTGCCTGGTTGTAATGGTACCTTTTTCTGTTGGTGATCTATCATGACGTTGTGAGGTTTCACATCCCTGTGCATGATTCCCTTGCTGTGGCAGTAATCCAGAGCCTATTAGATAAGAAAGCACAGAGAAAAGAAAACCATCTACCAAAGCCCCACGCAAGCATATTCTTATTATTTGTGACAATGTGACTTGGATACACTCTCCCAAAGGGCAGCTTATGGTCTGTTCTCTCTTACAGGAGAACAGGCACGCTTCCAAAGGTCCCCCTTGCTCTTGGGCACACCATGCTGGCAGCTGGTGGAAAGGGGGCTCTGGCACGGAGGGGACAGGGAGACGCTTCCTACCTAGGCGTTAGTAAGTAACGCTTCACCAGCCACCTAGATTTAGAAATCCTACATTCATCTGTTGGTTTAACTCGATGGGTTTAAAACCAGATTTGGGAAACTAGCACCAGAGTCCCCTCCCGCAGTGGTTCAAATGGCACGCAAGAGTCACTGTGGGGATGAGGACGTGTTGTTCAACATGGACCCAGTGTTCGAGTACTAATATTTTCTTTTAAAAACAACCTCTAAGCCTTTACGAGTTCTATTTTTGAAAAGATATTGCTTCCTACAAGATAGACGACACGCATTAAGATTTTAAGCGTAGAAGTCCATGACTTCTTTTAGCACATTCAGAGTTGTGTGACCGGCACCACAATCCAGTCTTGGAACTCTGCCACCATCCCAAGAATTTCCCGTCAGCTTGCCTGTGATCGGTCCCCATTCCTCTTTGCCCCTACCTCAGCCGTAACCACAAACCTGCTGTTACTACCAAACTGCCTTTTCTGGGCATTCGTAAAGTAAAATAATACAATCTACAGTACTCTGTCTTCCTTCCCTCAGCATAATGTTGCCGAGATTCATCCCTTCCATCTTGCTGGGTAGTATTCCACTACAGGGCTGTGCTGGCTGATGGGCATCTGGGTCGTTTCCAGTTTGGGGCTATTATGAAGAACACTGCTTACGAATATTCACGCACAGGTCTCTGAGAGGACACAGGCTTTCGTTTCTCTTACACAGATTCTGGAGGGTAGAAGTGCTGAGCCGTCTGTTAGTTTCCATCAAAACTTTTAAAGAGTCTGCCTAATCGTTCTCTGAAGTGCCTGCTCCATTTTACCCCCCGGCAGTCATATAGGAAGGTTCCAGTTTCATCACATCCTCGCCAATGACTGGTCACTGGTTCATCGTCGGGGTCGTCGCCGTTCTGGAGGGTCTCACAGGGGCCCTCACTGTGGATCTGAATGGTCTTTCCTAACTGGGTGATCACGATGACATCTTTTTGGGTCTTAGTGGTCATCCTGCATCTTCTTTGGACAAATACTGATTCAAATCTTTTTTTGCCATTTTTATTTATTTTTTTAAACCACTTTTATCTTTTATCATTTTTTCTTTGTGGTTTTAGATAATACAAAAGTTTGCTTCTAATTCTCCCTTTTTGAACACAGTAACTACCCCCATACATTTCAAGTTAGGCCTTCTGGTTTGTCTTCAAAAGCACTGCAGCCTACTTGACTGCCACGATTTCCACCTTAGGTAATAATCACAGCAACCCATCATCTTGTGCTTCCTACTATGTGCCCTGCACTGAGTGCTTTTAGGGGAGTTTTCCACAGGACAAGACTTTCTCCAACTCAGCAATGCCGACATTTTGGACTCCTCGGACTCTGGGTAGTTCTCTCTTGAGGAGCTGTCCTGTGCACTGCAGAGTGTCTAACAGAAGAACCCCTGGCCTCTCCCCACCAAATGCCAGTAGCGCCCTTCCCCATCCTGACAACCAAAAACGGTTCCAGATTTTGCCAAGCTGAGCTGACTGAGACCCACTGGACTGGGTCAGAGAACGAGCTCTAAGATCAGCATTCCAGGAATAAATTCTGCTTGCCCCAGACACAAAAAAGTAGACAGCGTATGATGCTTTATATATGAAGGTTAAAAAGCAGACAAAACTAAACTATGGTGGTAGAAGTGAGAATAGGATCTTCAGAAAAGGGATCGTGAAGAGAAGGGGGATATGAGAGCCTTCTGGTATATTCATAATATTCTCTCCCAGCTCTGTCCAAAAGAACTTTGCAATGACAGGAATATTCTATAGCTGCACTAATATGGTAGCCACTAGGCACAGGAGGCCACTGAACACTTGAAATGTGGCTACTGTGATTAAGGAATGGAATTTTAAATTTTAATTAAAATTTAAATAGCTACCTGTGGGCAACAGCTACTATACTGGGCAGCATAGTACCATATAGATCCAGGTGAAGGTTTCACTTATGTAAAAACCCAAAAACCTGTACACTTAAGATTCATACACTTATGGAAGTTCTACTTCAACTTAATTTTTCTCTTTGTTTTGCTTCACAACCACAGGTCTAGCAAGATTCTATAATGGCTTTGTGGCAGTGTCTTTTGAAACCAGGGCTCCTGAGGACAGACCTCCCCAGATATGAATCAGGAGACCCACTGTGTACCCGCAACCACTCAATAGGCTAGGCTCAGTTTCTTCTACATTTTCTGTGAAGCTGAAGATTTCCTCTTCCTCAATCCCCATTTTATTCCCCCAAAGAGAAAATCTGGCAAGTGTTGATTCTGTTATTTTGCCTAGTCTTTGCCCAAAGGAATGAACTAATTAGGACCATAATACCTGGGATGTGAGAAATACCTGAGGAGAGCAGAGGCTGAACAAGTACAGCAAGGGAATTAATTCTTTTGCCAAGTTCATAGTCAGACTCCCTGTGGAGTCGCTGACATGCTTTTAAATTCCTTGGGGGAGTTATTTCAGTTTCAAAATCTGGTATTATCTGACCATTAAGCATGAAAGACATTTTTCAAGCTTCGTCTGGGGTTCCGTGCCTCATTAGCAGGAAGAATGACCTTACTGGCTAGCCGTTACCTCCAGAAAGCAGAAGGGATATCAGACCCACAGTACCGTCTGAATGACCCGACTGCGAAGACCTGCGTCATCAAGATGTCTTCCCCTGACTTAAGCACAGCTGTGCTAGGTTGAAATCTTCACCTTTAGTGTACGAAGTGAAAACCACAAAATCTTATCACCTTACTTTAAAAAAATAACCAATTGTGGGATTTGGGTTACAGCTCTCACTGGGTGGATGCATGGGGTTCTCCGGAAAGCCCCTCCAGGGAAGGAGCTAGCCAGACAGCTTGTAAGACAACACCGCAAACCTCTTCCCCACAACGCCTTCCATTAGGGTCTGGAGAGGGCACGAAGAGAGGTGTGATAAACCAAGCTCTACCTTCACGTTTCTGATCTTACTGACAAAAGAAAGACCCGTTAGTTGTTAAGAGTGGACTCTTAAATGGGCCACCTTGGTACTAATGACAAGTGGTTTGTATAAGCGCTTCTAAGGAAACACATGTACCTCACAGAGCTAGTTCTTCAAACTCCCATTCCCTAAAGCTTAGCCTTAAACTTGGGATTTTGTTCAAGTTACTGTTCATAATCCCATTAAATACTATCTTGGCAATTTTCTTCGATAATGCTAATAACTCCGTCATCTCTATCTTTCAGAGGTTTTAAATCGAGATCCACACCCCTCCCATAAAACTTTATGTAATACTGAATATTTATACATGTATTTCGGGGTGAGTTTGTATGTTCATTACATCATTAGATATATCATTAGATTCTTAGTGATCCATGACTCAAAACAACTTAGGAGCCATGGTCTATTCCATTTCATAAGCCATTTTAGAATTCTTTACCTAAGTGTTTACCTAGACAAACTAGAAAAGATCATTCCTCCATCAACAGGTAATGCTTCAAAATTTCCATCTTGGGAGATCACTAAGACTGCTAGAAGGACCACCCATCACTTCTCCCTGAGTGTCCAGGTCAGTCAGGGCTGGAGGGTAGGCTGGGAAGGGGATTATGAGTGATGGCAAGACAAAGATGGCCACAGTGGCCTGTCTTCCCAGTACGCGTGTCCCTCCACACTGTGACTTCAATGCTCTGGCCATCAAAAGGTGAAGTCTACTTCCCCATTGTTTGAATCTAGGCTTGGCCAGGATTTCGTTGGTCAATATGCATTAGGAGACGATCATACAAGCAGAGGCTTGAAAAGCGCTTACACATTAAACTTTGCCCTCCGTGCTAGCAGGAAGCGAGACCACCATGGGGAGCAGCAGCTTAGACTAACGCGGTGCAGAACGAGACTTCAGTTATTCCAGCTGCCATCCCAGATTATGTCCACGAGGCTATCCTGGACCAATGTGCCCCAGGGATGCTGACCCAGGCAAAAGACTCACCCAGGAACCCACAGAATTAGGAGAAATAAATAATTTTTTAAAAAGTGTTAAGTTCTGGGTGACATGTTATACCATGAAAACCAATAGTCTTAATTAAGCATCAAAAAGAAAATCCAAAGGCCAATAAGAGCTCCGAAAAAGGAGGTTCTGATTTCTGGCATAATGTTGCTGGTACCTCTTGACTTGGCCATCTTTCTCAGTTCCGCTGGAAAGTTTCTATGTAAAGATCCCATGATAGAGATCTCAGTGGAAGTTAAAACAGAAGCAAAAAAAATTCCTTGGGGTGCGTGGCTGGTTCAGTCGGTCGAGCCTGTGACTCTAGATCTCAGGGTCGTGATTTCAAGCCCTAGCTGGGAGTGGAGCCTACTTACAACAAAAAATTAAAAAAGAAAAACAAAAACTTCACGAAATTCTCTAAGTATCAAGAAAGAATCTGCCCGAGTTCTCTTCATCCTCTCAGAAACTTCTTTAACGAACACACCTGAAAAAATTCACTGCGTATGAATGCCGCTTACCTTAAGTAGCTCATACATATAAAACCGGATATCGAAGTCCGTCAGAATCTGGTAAAGTTGCTGAAACAGATTTCAGAAAAGAGAAAGTTAATTTAGTCTTATCGCATCTTGTTATCTCAAATACTGGTCATCATTCTCTGTAAACTTAACTGCGTAAGTCACTAAAGAACCCCAGGACCTCTTTTTACCACCTGATATGGAACAAATGGGGATAAAGGCCAAGGACAAGGGTGTAATACTTCTGTCTTTGTTGGGGGTGGGAGGAAGAATTCCAAGGGAGAGAAACATTTAATTCAACATGGATTTTTTTTTTAAAGATTTATTTATTTGACAGAGAGAGATCACAAGTAGGCAGAGAGGCAGGCAGAGGGAGAGGGGGAAGCTGGCTCCCCGCTGAGCACAGAGTCCGATGTGGGGCTCGATCCCAGGACCCTGAGATCATGACCTAAGCCGAAGGCAGAGGCTTTAACCCACTGAGCCACCCAGGCGCCCCTCAACATGGATCTTTTAAAAAACTTGTTCAATGCTCCATGATTTCAACACCCCAAATTACATTATTGCGGAGATGAAGTCCAAGTTGTCCAAAAGTCCTCATATTCTTACTTCACTTCAAACTAACCCCCACTGGAGCAGCACAGCGTCCATTAGAGAACTGTTCTGAGTGGAGATTAGAACTTGAACTTGATTGGCCCATGTGATAAAAAGTGGCCAACACAATATGTTTGCTCAAAAAGAAACAGGAGGGGGCGCCTGGGTGACTGTCATTAAGCGTCTGCCTTTAGCTCAGGTTGTGATCCCAAGGTCTTGGGATGGAGCCCGCATGGGGCTCTCTGATCAGCGGGAAGCCTGCTTTTCCCTCTCCCCCACTCTCCCTGCTTGTGTTCTCTCTCTTTCAAATAAATAAATAAAATCTTTTTTTTTAAAAGATTTTATTTATTTGACAGAGAGAGACACAGCAAGAGAGGGAACAGAAGCAGGAGGAGTGGCAGAGGGAGAAAGCAGGCTTCTCATGGAGCAAGGAGCCCTATGTGGGGCCAAATCCCAGGACACTGGGATCATGACTTGAGTTGAAGGCAGATGCCCAATGACTGAGCCAACCAGGCGCCCCAATAAATAAAATCTTTAAAAAAAAGGGAGGGGGAAGAAAAGGGAAAAAAGTGATTGTTCTAGCTCTTAAGAGATGGTAAAAGACTTTAGAAAGGAATAGGGGAGTGAGAAAGAGAGAGAAAATAAAAAAGAAAGACAGGTACTGAAAATGATTCCAGGCAAAAAGGACATACAAAGAATTCTCATACTGGGACAAAGGCACACCCACTGGGAGTATGTTCTTTTTAATTTCCATTTCTAAGAGGCAGAGTAGCATTAATACATCCAGGTTCATTAAAATCATCACAAACCTTCACCGGAAACTACACTAACACTATTATTTTAGGTAATCAATTCCAAGTAGATCTGTTTCCCCATCAGTCCCAAGCAGCACTTTCTACAAAATTAGCACAACTTTACTAAACATATTTTGTTTCTTTATTGGAGGATTCTGGCAATGGAGGAGAGCTCTCGAAGGGGCACTGATCAGCCTATACAATGTGTCTGTGTGAAGCAAAACTACACATTCTTACTTGTCTGTAGTTACAGGAATGATATAAAGACATAAAGAAACAGGGCTTCACACAGCTTCATATATATGCGTGGGGGGGATGGACAGCGGTGGCACAGAGATAAAGATTTTTCAGTGCATACCATTTTATATTTTAGATCCAACAAATTCATTATGTGCTCAAAAAGATAAACAATTTGCCAAGAATTAAATTTAACATCTTTTAAGAACACCAGGATTTAGCTTCTTTCTCAAATTTCCCTCGTTGAATAAAAGTAGTTCTCCCTCAGCCTCAGGCAGCGGAGGGCACATGCCCATGCAGGCCAGTCCACTGGTGGCGTCTGGGCTGGGAAGGACCCGCACACAGGAACAAGGGCACAAACACACCACCTCTGCTCAGGAGGGATGTGCCACAGCCAAGGCCCCGAGCGTTCCATTCTCCTCCAGCACCGCACAGCAAGGAAGACTGCTCAGCCAGCATAGCGACAACCTGGATGTACAGACGCAGGCTGAAGACAGTATCTCTTTGGGTGTCAAATCAGCTCCTCCTCTGAGAATGAAAGAGATCACTGGCAGAGACGGTGCCAAGTTGAACCTCAAGTCAATAAACAGGCCATGAAAGTGAAGCAAGCATTTTCTAACCCTCAGAGGGCTGGACTATTTTATTTCCAGAGAATAAATACGGGTTTTATCATTTGGACTTTTATCTGTGGAAGGCTTTCCTCTCCTATCATGTGGCATCTATACCAAGCATCTGTGTAAATGGCGTTAAGGCATAACAATGTATGTCCCTGGAGTGCCAATATAATATTTCTAGCTACTCCAACTGGCATCAACTTTATGTAATATAAAACACTAAATGAATATAGTGGTTAGGCCTAATACATTTTGAAGTCCCAAGTGACAGACTGACATTCACTCTCATTTCTCAGGAGCTCTGGGTAGGAGGAGCCCAAACTACATCAGTAACATTTTACCACCTGGGCCTAAAATTCAGAACTTGCCAGGTCCACAGTCTGGCCTCTTCCAACTTTTCCAGCTGTCTCTAGTGCCATCCTGGGGCGGACGGGGGTCCCCAACCCCTACCAAACCTGCTTGCCCCTCCACTCTTCCTTCTCCAGCGTCCCCACCTCCCTACATATCTAGAAGATCCTACCCCCCCTCCCTTAGCCTGCAAGTCAAGAGAGCCAACAGGGGTCCCTTCCTTCTCTGAACCTCCTGGCTATTTATTGTCCTCAGAGGACACAGACGGCAGCCGTGTCCCCAAAGTTAATGTTCTCCACTCAGGTACTGGCAGTGATCTGAGGTTCTCAAGATAACCTCACTCGGCTGTGAGCACCAAGAGGCTGCTCCACTGTCCTCACACTCCAAGTCCCACACCAGTGTCCCCACACATCAGGACACCCATCATGGGGAAGAAAATGGTACTGTGGCTGGTGGCAGTCACCAACTGGTTGACTCAAGATCTCTGCTTTCCCTCCTCCAAGCATGCAAGGGGCCACCATACAACCTGGTCCATATTCTAAGACGACGAAGGAGTAGCATATGCGGTCTATACCCCACCCACCCCATCAATGGTGGTTCTCAGCTTGCATCCAGAAGGCAATCGATAAATATTTGTCTTTGATAACATTCACCAGTCAATGGAACAAAATTAAAACTATCTTCCAGGAAACATAAGTGTGAAGAGTCCATGACAAGTTGTAAAGGGAAATTTCACAAGAACCACACTTTTCCTCCATTCTTCTTGGCCAGCTATGTGAAGAACATTGTTAACCAACCAACTGCAAAGTGTTGGCAGGAAGTTAGCTTTGCTTATATTTTCATGAAATAAGGGACTTATCAAAAGCAAAACAAGCCTATGCTTCCCAGAAGATTATAAAGGTGCTGAGGAAGAAACTATTCACCAATCCAAGCTTAGTTCCAAAGCTTTAAACACAGTGGCATTTTCTCAGAAATCAGACCTACTCCATGACGGCTCACAAGGCCCAAGGTAGAAATATCCTGGGACTTTATTAAACTCAGAAAGTCTAAGGGAGAAAATGGAAAAATGGCAATTTGGTCAAGTACCTCAGACCCTCCTTGGTCTAAAACCGCCGCCCAGAACGGAATGGCCCCACGTGGCCTCGCTCTCGCTGTATACTTGTTGGTCCTCAGAGACTGTGGGTATACTTTGGCTGCATCGCGATCACCCTGAGGACTGTCATTCGGGGGGACTATGCAGCTCAAGAAGGTTCCCAGCCACATGTGGGAACCACCGACACAGCCAACTCTCACCCTGCACACACAGCTTGCAGACTCCCTCACACACACAGCTCAGTTTGTGCCCAGAAGTCCCAGTGGTCCCCATGGAGGGAGAAGAAAAAGCAGAGGCTGTGGGATATATTTTAAAAGGTGCTTAATACAGTCATCACCAGTATTGGCATTAACACATAACCCCAAGATCCGGAATAAAACCAAGGTCAATATTTTTAGAAATTTAAGGAAGCAGAACAAATCATTAATCAAGCAAATCAAAGTTATTACTAATCACTCGAACATGTCTTACAAGAAGATCCTTTCCACATCAAACTACTAAAAGCATTAACAAGGCCTCAAGACCTCAACTAGTTAAGGCCCACCTCTATGGGAGGGATTTAGAAATTCTCCACAGAGCAATATGGGCCTACCATCTTCGCAGGATCCCTTACCAATCTTTAAAATGTCCAGATGATATATTTTGTATCATTATAACATTACAAAAATTAAAATGTATATTTTTATTTATATTCTTCCAAAAGCATAGAAAACTGAGAAGTGTGTCTCAAAAGAAACTTTTTCTGCCACAAACTGTACTTTAGCTTCCTTGAGAAAATGTCAAGTTTGAGAGATTTCTGTAACTGTTCATTTCAACTATTAGAGAGACTGGCTTTTCCTACTCCTTTGTTGGGAATTTTCTTTTTTTTTCTAAATGTCACAATGTATCTTTTATGACTGCTTTGACACATAGGAAGCATAACTGAAGATTTCAAGGAGAAATCAACCAAACCAGTACCTCCACCATAAGATAAAATGAAGTATCAAGGGGAAAAATGAGTAAGGCCATAGAAGATCTGAACTAAATTAACAAGCTTGATATAAAAAATGGCCATGCACTAAAGTCACAAAACAACTGTCAACAAAGTCCAAATAACCAACATTATATAGGTCGTGTTCCTCTGGACACAGCGCAGCCAAATTAGGAATCAATAATAAAAGAATATTTTTGTTGAAAAACCATGTGGCTCCTCTATCACATTATTCACAAACATAAAGCTGTGAAGGACATTCTTAGAACAATAATTACCAGGCAACTCTTGAATATGGACTCTGTACTATGTAGCAGATGGCATGACCGTAGAAGTATTAAATGTCCTAAGAGTACTAATAGTATTGGCAGGTAGGAGAAGGTCCTATCTAGTTCCAGGGCTAGTATATTTAGGAGTGAAGTATCATGATGCCTACAACTTGCTTTGAGATGATTTCAACAAAAAGAGATAAGAGGGGAGGGGAGGAAAGAGAACTAATAGCAAATGTGGTAATTATTAGCAACTGGTAAATCTAGGGGAAAAACAGGATGGTATTAATTGTGCTACTCCTTACAATTTTCAATAGGTTTAAGATATTTCAAAGTACAAGGTCAGGGGAGAAAAACCCAAATCCATGAGTTTGGAATTTATACTTCTTTTCTAAAATAAAGATTTTATTTATTTACTTGAGAGAGAGAGAGCATGCACAGGCAAGGAACAGACGAGGAGGGAGAGAGGGAGGGGAGAGATCATCCCCTGAGCTAACACCAAGTGTCTAACACTCAACTCACTGAGCGACCCAGGCACCCCTGGAATTTGTACTTCTAATGTGAAAACTACACAGAAGTGAGTTCTACAACCATGGAATGTGTAGCTGAGATGGTGCTTGGGGGGCACAGACTTCAAGCCCACTTACCCCCAATCAAGAAAAATGGACACACACGAAATGAGCAGACTTTCACTCAAGAAGTTAGGGGTAGGGACGCCTGGGTGGCTCAGTTGGTTAAGCAACTGCCTTCGGCTCAGGTCATGATTCCAGCGTCCTGGGATCGAGTCCCGCATCGGGCTCCTTGTTCGGCAGGGAGCCTGCTCCTCCCTCTGCCTCTGCCTGCCTCTCTGCCTGCTTGTGTTCTCTCTCTGTTAAAATGAGTAAATAAAATCTTTGGAAAAAAAAAAAAAAAGAAGAAGTTAGGGGTAAAACAATGAAAAGCCAAGAAAGAAAACAGTTAAGGAACAAAGGAAGGAAGAAAGAAAATAATTAAGACAGGAGTAGAAACAAGGAAATAGAAAAAACAAAAATATTTGAGCAATAAAACCAAAAGCTGGTTCTTTTTTTTTTTTTTTTAAAGATTTTATTTATTTATTTGAGAGAGAGAGAGAGGATGGGAGAGAGGAAGAGGTCAGATGGAGAAGCAGAATCCCCACTGAGGGGGGAGCCCGATGCGGGACTCGATCCAGTGACTCCAGGATCATGACCTGAGCCAAAGGCAGTTGCTTAACAACTGAGCCACCCAGGCGCCCCCAAAAGCTGGTTCTTAAAGTATTTTTTTAAAGAGATTTTTTTTTATTATTTGTGAATATTTTATTATTTCACAGAGAGTGAAAGAGACACAGTGAGA
This sequence comes from Nasua narica, assembly GCA_028533885.1. Classification (NCBI taxonomy): domain Eukaryota; kingdom Metazoa; phylum Chordata; class Mammalia; order Carnivora; family Procyonidae; genus Nasua; species Nasua narica. The sequence continues at coordinate 26,911,522 of CM052803.1, forward strand.
GAGGGAAGACAAGCAGGAGGAGTAAGAGAAGGGGAAGCAGTCTCCCTGCTGAGTAGAGAGCCCAACGCAGGGCTTGATCTAAGGACCCTCGGAACACTACCCGAGCCGAAGGCAGATGCTTAACGACTGAGCCACCCAGACGCCCCAGGTTCTTAAAGTATTAATAAGAGAGATCTCTAATGGGGCACCTGGGTGGCTCAGTGGGTTAAAGCCTCTGCCTTCAGCTCAGGTCACGATCTCAGGGTTCCGGGATCGAGTCCCACATCAGGCTCTCTGCTCAGCAGGAAGCCTGCTTCCCCCTCTCTCTCTGCCTGCTTCTCTGCCTGCCTCTCTGCCTACTTGTGATCTCTCTCTCTGTCAAATAAATAAATAAAATCTTAAAAAAAAAATGCTGAAAGGAACAGGCTGCAGGTTCTATCACTGCTGACTTACCTGATACTAAACCTGGGACAAACCTCCGAGCGACACCTTAAATCCAGTTACTAATACACTTACAGTAAAATGAAAAAGCTAAAAACAAGAAAGACGCAGGACAAAATAAAAAGCCTGAAGGGCATGAGGACATTAAACTAGCTGATTTCCCTATCTGGGGTCCATCATACGACCTGGAGTAGAAAACGGCCATCCTGTCATGATCTGCTCTTCCCGAACACAATCCTGTCAGCGGACTAGAACGGCAGGGCCCGACCACTCACAGGGCCCCCTGTGTGGCACTGCAGACCGAACACCTCCCACCCTCTGCGTCTTCCTGGAGCTCCTCTCGAACGACAGTAAAAGGAGTGGGGCTTGGGGGCTTCACTCACAATAACTAAGAGAATGGAAGAGACAAGACAACAATACTGTGAAGACAGACAAAAATGTCCAAATGACAGAGCAGACCAAAAAAGCTGAAAATTCTACCAAGAGCAGAGGGGGTCCAGAAGACATGCGGAAGAGCTACCAAAAGGCTCACGGTGACTCCAAGTATCAGTGAAAGAGAGTCAACAGATTCCAGCTGAAAACAGGAAAACAAGTTTAAAACACTACACTGAAAATGGGGAATTACGTGAAAGCGCACCTAACGTTGCTCACGGGGCCCCTCCGCCAGAGGCCGCGAGGCCCGCAGCCAGGCTCGCGCCCTCCAGACAGGCTGACAAGCAGCCACCGGTCATTTCATGACTCTGAAGAGCAGACAGTCAAAAACCAAGAGATTTCAGACAACTGTAACAGAGACAAAAAACAAGAACACACACACAAAAGCATTTGAAAGAAAAACTGAGAAAAGAACGTGAAAAAGAAAACATCACAGGGTGACGGGGGATCCACACATTCTCAGTGAGAAAACAGAAGATATTACATGAAAGAACAGGATACTACTTTTAAAAGTTCTGAGAACAGAACAGAGCTAAGAGATGAAATCTAACATTTGAATGAGCTCTAGAAAGTGAGAACAAAGGAGAAAAGGGAAGAAAATCAAAGAATGTTAAAAATATTGTTCTAAAACAGAAGGACATGAGTTTCCAAATGGAAAAAGCCCAGCAAGTGTCCAGAACAAAAGATAAAATGACCCATTCGAAGGAACATCATTGTGAAATTTCACAGACTCAAGAGAAAATCCTAAGCTTTCCAAAGAAAAAACCAAAACCAAAACCAGATCACATTAGGTAAAACCAGAACGGCTTCAGTGGTAATACTGGAAAAAGCTCTTCAAAATTCTGAGAAAATTATGAGTTACAACCCAGAATTCTATGCCACGGCTAGCACATTAATTAGAAAGATAAAATAAAAACGTTTTCAGATATGCAAGCCTCAAAAAACATGAATTTTCCATGACTTCTTCCAAGGAAGCTCCTAGAGAATGTGTGCCATTAAAACATCCCTTTGAGAGTTAAGATGCAAGAGAAGTAAGATTTCTCCAGGGAGTTAAAAATTCCTGCAAACGGATCTTCTGCGTGCTGTTAAATCCACAGGGCAGTTGTCTAAGAAACACAAAATGCTGACGTGAAAATTTTATATGTGTGGCCAGACAACTCGTAAAAACTCATTAAGGAAGTAGAAACACTTAAAACTTAGGTATTTTACTATGAAGTTTCATTTAGACCAGCTTTTAAACTTTTGGTATTTAGGAGAATGTTTGGTGTCATTAAGAAATGCATACACGTTCCCGCTCATGTACTTACAAACCTTGATAAACCTGGGTCATTCACGGCAAAAGCGGGACTGGCCACGGGTACGGGCGGCCAACTTGCCTAGCTAAGCACAGTTAGGCTGATGAGAACACTGATGTCCTACTGCTAAGAGCTCACTGCTGACTTTACCTTTAAGGAGTCGCTAACAAGGGAACTTGTTACACATGGAAAAGCTACGCTGTACATAAAACTTGCTTATTGTTCCACAAATTATAATATCCATGTTTACTTATTTTCTACTAACTAACCTTATTTCAGAGTTGTTTTAGAGTTTTAGTGTCTTAATTAAGACAAATTAAATGTGAGATTAAGCTCTTTTATTTTCACCCAAAAGCCTCCCTCCTGATTCCAGCATCTTTCAAATGCTGATGTGGTTTTGGCCCTAACTTCCATCACAACAAAATCACAAGCTTTTGATTCACTGACAGAATGATTATAGTCACCTGAAAATTCTCTCAACACTCCTCAAAATCAACACCACTACTTTGTTTTTATATATGTATTCATATTATGTTCTTCCATGTCCGGAATAACCAGCCCCAAAAACCTTACTACAAGTTAAGGTTGTAGTGTCTGAATAATAATAAAAACAAACTCATGAAAAACCAGCTTAAAACCATGCTTTTCGAAGAACACTTCGAGCCTAAATTAATATGGATTATAAATGTAAGAAATGTAAATAACCCCGGACAGGGCTTTTCTAAGGCACAGGGACACTCGACTAGCTTTTCTGGGTCATTTGCTTTGCAGTGTTCGAGAACACACACACACTCTGCCAGCGTGAGTCCCAAGCACTGCTGCTTTTCACATAAGCCCTGTAACCATGTATCACTTCCTATCAGCAAGGAAGATTTCTAGCAAACCAAGTGTCTACCTAAAACCATGTTGTCTAAAACAGGAGTGTTTAGGATGAGGCATTAACTTAGACCCAGCCTAGCAGCTCTTCCCAGAGTAAGCAAGGCAAAGGGTGATGAGTAATTTCACCAAATGTAAGAATCCTACCCACTTTCTGTATCCTATACTCATGCAGTTAGGAATCCGATTTGTTACTTCCCACTCTCACCAATGACTTCCTGGCCCCCTCCTGTTCTGGAGTATCAACAGCACTTATCGCCACCTGCCCATCCCCCGTTAACCCCATGCCAGAAAGAAAAAGCATATACGCACCTTAAAATCTGTATTATTGATATATTCAAATACCAAAGCTGGGGTCTTTGACTGCAAGAGAGAATAGTAATGCCTCATAAGTATTCAAACAGTAAACGTGCTTTGCTTCTGTCCTACCAATCTATCCCCAAATCCCACTTAAATGAAAAAGGGATTCACTCATCTGGGAGAGCCTATTAAGAAACTATCCTCTTGAGACTATGTGTCTAGAATTTGCTTCAAAATAAGTGGGGATGGTGGGTGGCGGGAAAGTGGGCGGCAGGGAGATGAAACAAAGTTGGCCATGAGCTGTGGCACTGCTCTAGTTGACTGATGTGTGCGGGGAGGTTCATTATCTCGGTCAGTTTACTTTTGTAAGTGGTTGACATTTTTCATAAGTGTTGTTTGTTTGTTTTTTAAAGAAGATGTATTCTCTGACCAACCTGTCAGTGGGCCTGGCACATTATGTGAAGAACTACACGCTAGTGTTCCAGTCTGCCAACCACAAAAGGAGTGACATGTTTTCATCCTGGTTTAGCGAGCCAGATGCATTTTACAGAGTTATCATATGTCTCGGGAATCTATCATAGGCCTTTTCAGGATCCAAAAGGAAAATATGATTATTAATCAGTAGGTTATAATGTGAAATGACTGCTTTGGCTACAGACCACTAGAGAATGTCTCAATTTACAAAGTGATGTGCTCCCTCCTCCTCACCCCCAAATTATACATAACCAAGTATTTTTAAAGTGCTGTAATCTTTAATGCAACGAGTACAAAATGTCTAATATTTCCTTGTATAAATTTTTCAAACGCAGGGTTTACTTAAGTAAGGTAAAATAATGCTCATTAACAGTAATAAGCTTTCAAAATTAGGAGAAAAGCAGAGGCTTAAAGTGTTATAGAAAGAAAATCCCCTTGGAAATCTTTATGGCTGGAAAGTTTTGCTCAAAGCAGCAGGTAAAAGACCCCTAGAAACAGGGCACAGTATGTGCACATGGGGCTTTGTCAGAAAGAGCAGCAGTCCCAGCAGCGCTGGTGAGAGGGTTCCTCACTAGTCCGAAGGGGAAAGGGCTTCATCAAGACCACCAGATGTGTCTACTGGCTGGGAGCGAGCCCATCTCCCTACAAGTTAGGGGAGGAGGAGGGCTCCCCCCATGGTTTTCATCCAATTTACTTGTGTTCCATATAATATAAAACACACATATGCCTTAAGCAACACATTACAAAATCAGTAAGACAAGTATCACTAAGTTCTACTAACTTAAAAATTTAAGACGAAATGCAGAGGCCGCTGGTACAACAGTGATATGTACTGGCTCACACTGTGGGCCGTTTTCAATGATGATGGAGTCCAGAGTTAGTCATTCTAAAATCGATCCAAGCTCCTCACGCTGGGATATAATTTTAATGCCAATAAGCTAGAATCTAGCATATGACCATTCTTCTCAGTCTTCTTAGGGTCCCAAAGGCAAAATTTTCCTGATTCTTCAGTTTAATGATACTGTGTGATCTTGAGCAAATTACTGAGCCTCGGAGCCTTCAGTTTTCCTATCTGTACAATGTCACAATGTGGCCAATAGCCGCACGGCCTCCAGTGGACCGCTGAGGGCCATCCTGAGGTCCGGAACAGAGTCCGCACAGAGTAACCGGCCAATGCACGTTCACTAGCACACCATTTCTTTAGGATGTCTTCAGCAGACAGAAGCGAAGACCTACCTCTCCAACGAACAGCCGGCATGGGAGGACAGGAAAATAGGTGAAGTAGAACAGGTGAAGAACAGAAATGGGATGGGAGGTGGTACATTAAAAACTTTAGCTAATCATAAGCACTTAAGTTACTCCCCAAGAAGAGAAAACAAAAGTAATTAGCACATCTAAAAGGGCTACAAAGTAAGGATTTTTAACAAAAATAGTTTAGTTGTATCAGAATATACAACATGAGCCCCAAGGGTAACTGGGGCTGAATTAAAGCCTCGTATGAGAAACAGCAAGATGCTTTCCTCAAAGGGTCTGTGGGGTTGTGATCTCTATGCCAGGTGTCCACGTAGAGATATTCAGGATTCCCTTCTGTAAGCCCAGACTTTCAGATGTCAGGCTTACCGAAGTGAAGCAAAATAAGGCTAATTGGCAGTAATAAGCTTTCAAAATTGGGAGGAAAGTAGGGGCTTAAAGAAGACATTCAGCAAACATTTGTGGGCTGAATCAGAACGAGGTAATAAACCTGGGAGAGGGATTCTTCTATAAACACTTCTAGGTTCCATGAAAGTGGTGGTGGCTACTTCATCTTTGGGCCACCATGGTTTTTTCCGGTTTTCAGAACTACTCAGTAGTAAAAGATGAACACAGTCATTCCCATGATGTGATGATGTTTCTCATTATTCTGACATTCTGTGTCATACCACACACACACACACACACACACACACACACACACATCCACGCACTCACTTGCTCCTTCTCCCCCAACCATCGGGCACCTACCACAGGGTCCTTCACAGTGTCAATCAGCTTAATGATATTTGTTCCACCACGAAGGTTCTCCAGAATCTTAACCTCTCGTTTTATCTTCTTTTTCTTCACTGGCTTAAATACACAAGAGTAATCGGAAGTGAGATTCCTTTTGAAGTTAATAAATAAAACCTTAAAACAACATCAGCTAATCAAGTGGCTACTGGGCCATCTTGCACACCATGTCACGTTAGAGAGTGGGTCTAAATTAGAAAAGAGAAATCAAGATAGAAATGGGGCCTGCCCTTGAGAATGTTTAAGATTAAGTTAAACACAGACTCATATAGCATGTGTCAGATCTTTAGGTAGTTACATTTAGGTCATTTACAAATTTTGAACACCCATGTCATACTTTAAAAATAAAATGCTCTCTAGATAACTGCCAAATGGAAGGCGTGCATTACAGCTCCGAACAGCTGTATATCATGCACTTGCAAATGGAAAAACTAAAACAAAATGGTGAGACACCTGCTCTTCCAATGAGTTACATGCAATTTTGTCTTCCAGGAGCCAAGACCAGTTCACTGACATCAAGTTACAAACTTGTTTCCCAGCTGCTGGCTCCCATTTCCTGTTGCCACTCCCATTTCCTCAACATCTAGAATCTGAAATCAGCACAGAGCCACTACAACTCCCCAACACCTCCCACTCCTAAAGAAAGAGATGATGGACCAGCAGAGGAGAAAATGGATATCTGATCTGGTACTGATTGGAAACCTCTGCTACTTGCTAACCTTTCTATCTGCTGAATAGAAAAATTAAAGATCGCAATTAGAAATACTAGCATTACATGTGCTATTTCTTGTCTTAAAGAATTTGAAGAGGGCGCCTGGGTGGCTCAGTTGGTTGGGCGGCTGCCGTCAGCTCAGGTCATGATCCCGGAGACCCGGGATCGAGTCCCACATCGGGCTCCTAGCTTCACAGGGAGTCCGCTTCTCACTCTGACCTTCCCCCTTCTCATGCTCTCTCTCACTCTCTCTCTTTCTCTAATAAATAAATAAATAAATAAAATCTTAAAAAAAAAAAAAAGAATTTGAAGAACTTAAGTAGTTCTGGAACAATAGTCACATCACAATTACATTTTATAAAGTACTTAGAACACTCGACTGGCATGTAGTAAGCACTCAATAAATGGAAGCTTTATTATTTTCATGTTTTTAGTTAGTAACAAACCACAAAATTCCTACGTAGTGGACTCAGCCTAGTTGAACCATTTGCCCAAGATCCTACAGCTGCCGGTGAAGGGTGGGGGCAGGATTCAGATCTAACAGTGACTCTGCAGGCCTCCCTCTTGGCCATGCTGCTCTCATTTTCCAAGTGTGGCTAGGAGAGAAAGGGAACCGAGGAAAAGGAGTATTCGATCCCTGAGACACTGGACACTGTTCTGATAGCACAGGTAAAGAGAATCCAATGGGTTTTCAATGAAGTAAGATTTTATAAGCCTGCGTGTGTGTATGGTGGTGGGAGGGGAGATATATATACATATATATATATGCCAGAGACACCGTCATCTTTTGTTGGTCACTAAGCTACAGCTTTGAACACATAATACAACAGAGGGAGGTTATGAAACATAGAGCACCTGCATCACCTCTAACAGGGTGCCTGACTGACAGGCCGGAATCTGGCTGCATTCTTCCAAACCAGCTGCCACACTCACATCTACTCCGCTTTGTCAGGGTTCCCGGGAGAGTAGATCTGGCTACTGTCTCTCACCCACTTCCATTCAGGAATCGTACTCATTTCCTTTTTCATAATTAGGGAGCCCAATACTTTGGGGGAAATAAAGCACTCAAACATGAAGTACAACTTGATAAAAAAAAAAAAAAAAAAAAACAGCCAGAAAAGGACATACTACAAAATAAGCTTCAAAAAATGTCAATGTCAGGAAACAGACTGAACAACTGTTCCAGATTAAAAAGATATGACGACTGAAAGTAACACATGACCTGGGATTTTCTTTTGCTATAAAAACATTATATGGACAATTGGCAAATGAGAACAGGGGCTGTAGATTAGCTAACAGCATTATATTAATGTTAGTTTCTGATTTTTGATCATGGCACTGTGGGGTTACCTAAGAATTGTCCTCGTTTTTAGGAAATGCACAATACAGTAGGGATCACTGCGATTTACTCTCAAGCACATAACTACATACGTTTATACACACACATGTGTGTTTATATGTAAGAGAAAGAAAAGCATAATGCAAATGTTAACATTTGAGAAATCTGGGTGAAAGACATATGGGAATTCTAACTTTTCTTTAAGTCTGAAGTTCTATCAAAAAGTTAGAAAAATAAAAACTGGCTACCGTATCTATAAATTCAGCCAATGCTACCAGTATATTTAATGTAAGAAAATTCTAGAGTTGGAAAGCAGTTACAGATCTGTGAGAGTCAATCACAAGAGGAAAAAACACCCACCAAGTTGCCTTTGTGACAATGCCCCATAGAAAGCCTTGCTTTGCCCTCCTGTTGGTCAGCAATGGGTCAGGCAGGCACACGGTTCCTGGACAATTCTGCTGAGATTTAGGTATTTCTCATTATGTCCTAAAGTAACTTATGGAGCAAGAGTGGATTTTGCTACCCAACAGTCACCTGTCCAACAACTTCCTCACCTAGAGACTGCGGACAGCAGGGCAATTCTGAAGTGGCACAACGGACTCACACAGCACCTGGAGTCCTCACATCCTGACAAACAACCAAGAGATTATAAAAAAAGGAAAGGGACCTACAGCCCAGGACACTCCTCCAAAGCATGCACATCCATTTTCTACAGGAACCAGGCCATAGGGAACTCCCTTTAGCCTCAAGCTTATTCCTACAAACCTGGGAGATGCTTTAGAAGCTAAAAATCCAATGAGCACCCTGGGAAAGAGTGATCACTTTAATGCTGTAAACAGAATTAGAGCGAAAAGGTTAGAATTTATAAAGGAAGACCCTTCACATCCTGTGGAAAACAGATCATGAATTTTATAGAAAAAGAATGCTTTGAGCCTGTAGCCCAGTGTTTGCATTCATCCACCTGCAGCTATATGGAGAAAATACACCCTTCCATCACAGTCTCATCATTTCATCCTGCTAGACAAAGTCTCTCCCAGTTAAGGTTTATATATTCCAATTCAGATAATATATTTAAAAGATTCAAGATGAATCAGTTTAGCTGTTTCCCAATATTCTTTTTTACTCAAAGTCTAATAGAGAAAAATGGCAAAAAGTTAAAAAAAAAAAGAAAGAAATTAAAATATTAAATCAAGTTTCAATAATAAATGAATTCTGGTGCACACCTAGAGAGAATGTTTAAAAGGAAAAAACTCAATTTGAAATTTTCTGTGCATGAGCTCAGGAAAGGAAGAAAAAGAGAGGGAGAGAAGGAAAAAACAAGAAAGAGAAAAAGAAAGAGAGAGGGGGTGGAAGGAAGTAACTTTCCCAAAGGTTTCTGCTCACATGGTGGAGAGTCCCAGCTATTCAGGACAACCTTGTTCAACATAATCCAAGAGTTAAGATACTACTACTTTCTCCCTCTTTTTTTTTTTTTTTTTAAAGATTTTATTTATTCATTTAACAGAGAGAGAACACAAGCAGGCAGAGAGGCAGGCAGAGGCAGAGAGAGGAGCAGGCTCCCTGCGGAGCAAGGAGCCCGATGTGGGACTCGATCCCAAAACGCCGGGATCATGACCTGAGCCAAAGGCAGTTGCCCAACCAACTGAGCCACCCAGGCATACTTCTTTCTCCCTCTTAATCAATATTGAAAAACTTAAAACAAAAGACAAATTTAGTGATGGGCTGCTTAGTTAATGAAGTCAACGATCTGTCCTATTTACTCAGGGCTGATTTTTAAAAAGCCAGATCTGAGAATGATTTCAACTACTAGCATTTGATTGCGATTGAATTTCTGAACTAACATATACAAAGGGCTTAAGTATTAGGACCTCAATAAATCCCAGCAAATGTTAAGAGGCAAAGCCCCATTTTCGTTTCTTTCTAAGCACAACGATAAATTCAAGACAGGCAGAAAGGTGGCTCAGAATTTCCAATCTGGAATTACTTTGATTCCAGTGCCACAGCGACAACTAAGAGATTAGTTTCTTCACCTGTAGTAAACAATCACAAAGAACACTGGTTGCCAGGGATGTAGGACAGAGTAAGGAAGGAAAGTTCAGCCTGGATGGTAGCATTTATTTTACCACCTTGGGAGCATCCCTCAAATCCACTGCAACTGACCCAAATATAAACATTATCTGAGCAATGCTATTTCTTCACGGCAACTTCTCCCTTAGTCTTTCAAGTCCCTTTCCAATTACATTATCGACTCCTTGAGACTGTTTATTGTCAGGATATGTGTATGTGTGTGTTTTAATTTAAAAAAGCAAGGCATCCAGCAGGCCTTTTGAATCTCATCAACAGAATGGTATAGTCTTTTCTAATACTGGTTTTGCCCTCTGAAATCATTTACGTGGCCCAGCTGAAATATTGTTATTAGAACCATATTTTATTGCTTTCTAAGTGCAGGCACTGTTTTAAGCACATTTAATCCACTTTTAATAGTATCCTGAGATGAGTTACTATTGGTGCAATTTTACATGAGGACGCTGAGGCAGAGTTTAAATACCTGCTCAAGGGGTGCCTGGGTGGCTGAGTGGGTTAAAGCCTCTGCCTTCGGCTGAGGTCGTGATCTCAGCTTCCTGGAATCGAGCCCCACATCGGGCTCTCTGCTCAGTGGAGAGCCTGCTTCCCCCTCTCTCTTTGCCTGCCTCTCTGCCTACCTGTGGTCTCTCTCTCTGTCAAATAAATAAATAAAATCTTTAAAATAAATAAATACATAAATAAATAAATACCTGCTCAAGGTCATAGAGCTGCTGAGTGTTGGGAAAGCCCATCTGAATGCAGGCGGGCCACTTTCGGGAAAGGAACACTGTGTAGATGACTAAAACACTGTCATCTACCTACCCATCTCTCCAGATCTCATTTAATTCTCTCAACAACCCTGTGAGTTCCACAAGAAATGTATATCCATTTTCTAGATAAGAAAACAGAGTCAAGTGGGTATAAATGAGGAAGCTGGTTCTAGAACCCGAGTCCCCTGCCCTCCATTTATAGCACTTCTTAACACTACACTGCCCTCATCATGAGGTGGCAGATCCTAAAATCAGGCTCTAGAAAACTATCTCCAGCCACCCTATACACATGAAAGTGGGTCCTCTATGTCAAGATATTCTTTTTACCCATGGCTCCCTGCCCAACAAACCGTAATATATTAGAGGGATAAAGCTGTTAGCCCCCAAAGCTGGCAAGTCATCATGATGAGGGAACTGTAAAAGCACTGGTTATTGTGGCTTCCAACCGAGAGAGCAAAGTAACACCTCCCTCTGCGTTCCCCTGGATGCTGCAGACCCAAACCAGAGAGCCCCCTGCTGGGTCCCCGTAGCTCTCTGGATATTCATCTGTTCCGTACTCCATCTAGGACACATCCAAGTCAAGCACTACCTTCCAGAAGAGTAACTCCCAAAAGCATTAGAAACAAATTCATTCGACTTCTAGTGAGTGAATATCCATCTCTCCAGGACAGTTCAACACCTCAAAAAGTCAAATATCCAGCAAATGTCCTAACTGCCCCTCACATCAACAAGATTCCGTGAGAGTGACAGAGGACCCTAGTGCTTCTACCCCCTAACCATGTGACCCTGAGCAAACTGCATGCTCTGGGTCTCAGTTTATCTGTAAAAAGAGTTTGGGTCCTAAGGTTTCTTTGCTCCCTTACTTCGTGATTCTGTTTCACCGCTCTCTCAAGTTCAGAACCTACAACCACAGTATTGGAAACAGCGCTGACTAGGGGCCTCTGGGTGGCTCCGTTGGTTGGGCACCCGACTCTTGGTTTCAGCTCAGGTCATGATCTTGGGGTTGTAAGATGGAGCTCCACATTGGGTTCCACACTCAGTGAGAAGTCTGCTTGAGATTCTCTCTCCCTCTGCCCCTCCCCCACCCTGCCCTGCTTGTACGCATGCATGTGCTCTCAAAATAAAATCTTAAAAGAAAAAAGAGGGGCGCCTGGGTGGTTTAGTTGGTTGGGGCCTCTGCCTTCGGCTCGGGTCATGGTCTCGGGATCCTGGGATTGGGCCCCGCATCTGGCTCTCTACTCAGCGGGGAGCCTGCTTCCCCCTCTCTCTGCCTGCCTCTCTGCCTACTTGTGATCTCTGTCAAATGAATAAATAGAATCTTTAAAAAAAAAAAGAAAAAGAAACAGCACTGACTAGTTCACACAATTTTTAAGATTTATATTATTTGATGGAACACTTTAATAATACCATTTTAACTACTTTTATACCATACATTTGTGGGAATGAAAAAAATCACAAAAATTTTAGATAAATTAACACTAATGTCTTGCTTCAGGAAAATGACATCTTGGTGCACTTGCTTAACAAAGTACCTTGAGGGAAAACACCTACCACCGGAGAAACCCGAGCACCAGCATGAGCGAACATCACTGACATAACCTAGACAGTCGCCTGCTCGCTCTGAAGTGACCTTACAAGACAGGTCACCGGCAGGCCTCCCATCCTCCTTTTACCACCACCTCCTCACCACGCAACATTTTAGAAACTTCTACAAATATGCTAAGCACACTTAAAAAGTAAACCTGTATTACCACCATTCTTTGTTTTAATCTTGTGAATAAACCTCTGGGAGAAAATGGACTTGCCCAACTCTTTATAAAATAGTAAGACTACCAACTTATTCTCTTATATGAGAATTTCCAAGTCAGGGCAGCACGGGTTCAAAACACTGTACACGTTTATTTAAAAATGGTATTGCGGGCGCCTGGGTGGCTCAGTTGGTTGAGCAACTGCCTTTGGCTCGGGTCATGATCCCGGAGTCCCGGGATCGAGTCCCATGTCGGACTCCCGGCTCTGCGGGAAGTCTGCTTCTCCCTCTGACTTTCTCCCCTCTCATTCTCAGTCTCTCGCTCTCTAATAAAAATAAATAAAAAAAAAAAATCTTTAAAAATGGTATTGCTCTTAACTTCAATTTAGGAAATAGCAGTTTTCACTTGAAGGATCCCAAGAAGGGCTAAAATCCATACATAGGTGGTGTCCGCAAAATGCTGCAAGTTGTCCAAAATGGCCAAACGCTTTTATTTCTGTGTATACCTTCCTAAGTGGTACTACAAAGGAACTGAGCAATGGATTTTTCAGAATCAAAAGATGAAATTTTCAGCACTAAAGTGGCTTTCTCCCCTCCTATGTTTACCCTTCCCACCCACCATCCCCCCTTCTTTTTCTCCTCAAAACAATTTCGGCCAAAAAAAGATATAACCTTCCTATTGATTGGAACATTTTAGATTTCAACCTCACAATTTCACTTCAAGACAGACAGTAAAATTTTGCTCACTGGCTCCTAAATTGCTAAAACTTCTAAAGAGTTCCAATGTGTTTTGACCAAAAAAATCTACAGATGCAAATTAAATGATAGAATTCCTCTGTGGTCATTAACCATGTGACCATCCTCATTTACTGAAAGAACTGAAGGAAAATGTTATTGACCAAAAAGGAAGACAGCCCTGTCTTCAAGGAATATACCTTCTATCTCAGTTGCCAAGTGTACGTGAACACATAAGTTCCTTCCTGCAGTTAAAGTACTGAAGGCCTTTTACGAAGAGAGTTTTTTTCTAGACTCCTCTAATAATGAGCAGCTGGTACTCTGTTAAGGACCTAATTTCCTATGACCAAACACCATAACAAAAGATATTAGTCATAACTTATCTGAATAGGGATGTACAACTTGGGATCAAGATACTGTCCTCTAAAAAAAAAAATACAAAAAAACAGAAAAAACCCCAATACTTTTAATCCACTTTAATTCAGCCTGTGAAAACGAGAAAACCACAATACCATTAGTAGCTTCTTACCCCATCCTTCAGCTAGAACAAAATCTGGACAGAAATGCCACAGGGCTTTAAAAAAAAAAAAAAGAAAGAAGTGAGGGTTGTTTTCATCAGTAGCAATGAAGTTGGTTCAGGCCGCACCCTGAAAAGAACTTGTACGGAAAAGATACAAGGAACACTTCATTAACTAGAGCATCAAAGGAGCCTCCAAATCTTATTCCAGAACACAGGAACTTATTCTGAGGATCTTACAAACCCACGTTAAAATGAGAGAGAGAGAGAGCGAGGAAGAAATAGGAAACAGGAGTTTTGGCTAAGGGTCATTTCAACATAGTGGTATCAGTTAAGTTTTCCTGTGCCTAGGTTTCTTGTCTGTAAAAATAACCTTCAGCTTCCATGTTGGGTTCCCTAAACATATCCTGTGAATCTCTAGGGGGAAAACTATCCAGCAACAGATGCTATGAAGTTATCTAGAATAAAGACTAAACAGCAATGCGATGTTCTCTCGCATGAACGTACTGTCACTTACATATATACCTAAAGCCATTCCCCCAAAAAAGACATCACAGGAAGTTACACACTTATTCTAAAAATGCTGCTATTGCAGAAAAGTTTAGTTATTTTTCTGAAATTGTTCTGGAGTCAGCAGTTCATTCTTCTAAATGCAGAGCAGTGGAATATGGATACCCCTAAGTTCAATTTATGCCTTGCTAGCTCCTAGAAAGATTTTAAGCAGCTTCTATTAAAAACACTTATGCTTACGTATAAAGGATAAAATCATATGGCTTACCCAGGTGACTTCCCTGAAGGAAACATTTCTTTAAATATTTATACTTGTAAAGAAAAAAAAAAAAGGACCATGTGACTTTTCAGGTCCAATTCACATTTGGGGAAGATGGGAGTCAAACTCCCCATATTTAGTATCAATTCCTCACTTCTCACTCCCAGTGCCTCTGATGGCACAGATAACTTCTCTCTACTTCAACTCTGTTTCTTCATCACGAGGCTCAGATGGTACTGAGTAACAGAGCTGATCACTTTTCTGAAACTGATTTTCAGACAGCGTAAGCCTGACCCCTCATACTAAACAGGGACACAGCTGCCCTAACTCTGTCCTTAACACACAAAAACAGCTTTCTGATCCCATATCCTTATTCACTGAGCCTCTGCAAAATGGCCGCATTGGAAATCTCGTATATGCAAAAGTGCTCATATTAATCACTCTTTAGTCTTTTCGATATTTCACTAAATGACATGCACACATATTAAATGATCTGGCAACGATGAAGAACCTTCAAGGATTCTAAGAATTACCTTTTTTTTTTTAGTACACCCTATAAAACATTATTAAAGCTATCCAACCAGTTACGTAAAGGAGAATTTACCCAACTCTTCATGCTCATTAAGATCATGTCTTCGCCAAAGAGACCATTAAAGGTGTATCTTTATCAAACTCAAGCAGACTAAACCAAACACTGTTTATTCCAAATATAAATTTTAGTGATTCTAAGTGTACTCTTCCACGGCTCCCAATTTCACTTTGACTATTTGATAAGCAACGATGAACCTTCTGGGCTCTACTGGTTCACCGTATCCAACCCCACCTGATACAGTCTTACTGCCGAAGGAGATGAAACAACTGATCATTCGATCATCCACTGAGGTGTTTCTACCCAAGCTTCAAACTCATCTTTGGAGCTGCTCTTGTTTCTTCCAGCTTTCTTTCTGGAATAATTCTGAGCACCAACGGTAACAAATTCCACACTCAAGGAGCCCCTGAATTGACTTCACTGGAAGGATCTTCACTGGAAAAGAGCTCATTCATCTGAATCCCTATTTCTTGTTTTAACAAATGCGCCCTTTGGAATTTTCACTTGGGGAGCCCACAATGACATTTCAGAACAAGTATTTTCCCAAACGATTATGCCTGGATTTGAAACAGGTCTACATACTTTCTTCAAAGTTCACAGGAAAACGGGTGGGAGAAGTAGTGAAGGGACATCAGACAGAAGCGTGTGTGAAATGAGAGCTTGCACTGCTTGTTCTACAACGTGGCTGAAGTTTACATCCAGACCAGTGAACCAAATTTTTAATGCCGCTCATAAGACACTCACCTTGAGAATTTTTACAACCACTCTCTCATTGTTGGTGATGTTAATGGCCTCAAATACTTCACTATACTTTCCCCGACCAAGTTTTCGAACCAGTTGGTAATCATCTTGATTACTGTGAAAGGCAAGAGTGACACATAAATGCCAGGACTTGGGATTAACCAAGCCTATGCCTGCTATACACCCCCATTCAGCCACTTCCATTAATCAAGTGTTGGAAGCGTCTATACATCAGGACACAACTCATTCCCTAAATGAAAGCCACAACATAAACTTGGCTCCTTTCACTCTGCGCACAGCTCCTAACCTAATTGGTCCATCACAACTTAGGGAGCAGAGGTAAGAAGGCAAGGCTCTGAGCCAATCTAGAAGGGTGAGCAAAGCATCCATCCTGGAGGCTCAGAGGGTGCCCCGCTGCCTGGGGCTCCACAGCAACTGCCTTATACTTCACACCCCAAAGGTAGCCAGCGCCTGCTTTGAGAATGTGGATGTCTTTAGAAGATTTCCTCCCACCCAGCTTCATTTCAAAAAACTAAAAAGGCAGAGAATTTTAATAGCTCCAGAGGACAGCTGCTGACTGCCCACCCCAAATAGAAACCCAGAAGTGTAAGGAGGAAGGGCTGCTCCCTCATTTCCACCAGGCTCCAGTCCCTGGACCCTACACTTCTCAGTAAGAAAGCATTCTTTGGGGTAAGGGAGAGAGAGGGGTACGCAAGGCGGGGAGAAGGGGGGACAGATAGACGAGGACATGTGCGGCGGGGGGAGGGGGCTCTGCCTCCTACCCCAGACCTGAGAAAGCGCCGGCCGGCGGCGGGGAAGGCGGACCGCGGGATGGGGGGCCAGTGCGGTTTGCGCCGGGGGGCGGTCGGGCGGGGGTGGGGGCGGCGGCTTTACCCCCAGCTCGGGACGTGAGCCTCATAGTCCCAGTACTCGCGGCTCCTCAGGCTGTTCACCTCGGCGTAGACCCGGGCCCTGCTGCCCGCGGCTGGGCCGGGCATGGCGGGCGGGACCGGGGGGCGCCGCGGGGCGCAGAGGGCGGCGGCGGCGGCGCGGCGGGGGGCGCGGGGCGCCGGGCGGAGGAGGCGGCGGGCCGCCGGGCGCCGGAGGAGGAGGAGGAGCGCGGCTGCAGGCGGCCACGCCAGGCCGGGCCCGCGGGGGCGGGCGGGCTGGGGGGCGCGGGGGGCGCCGGCCGAGCCGGCCGGGCCCTGGAGCGGCCGGCGGGGCGGCGGGGCGGGCGG
>CM052803.1:26929082-26950091 GCA_028533885.1 Nasua narica
AGAAGCACCAGAGGGAGAACAGAGTTGAGGCCTCACAGCGGGGTAGGGGAAGACACTCCAATAAATCGAATTAACTTTCTGGGTCTGTTTCCTCTATGGAGAATACACAGAAAAGTAGATAATATTACAAGGTTGTCGCAAGGATTTGCATAACTACGCTTAACACGGTGCCAAGGGCATAGTAAGTGCCGCGCAAGCAGTACCTGCTAGTATTAGCATGTTAAAAATCATTGTTGAAGTGTTGGTGTCTGTGCTCCGGTGAGCACGGGGGTGGGGGTGGGGGGGGGCGGAGCGGCGCCGGGCGGAGCCTCTGGAAGCCCCGCCCCCCACGCACGCGTCTGGTCGCTCCGGCAACGCAGAGCTGGGTCGCAGCCCCCGTGACGCTTGGCCGCTGGCACACGGAGCTCTTGGCCTCACTGAGCATTGGCGAGGGCCACTTGGGCAGAGTGATGACTGATGAGGACTCTGAGACCACTGTCAGCGAGTTGCAGGGCGGGGAGGAGAATGAGCTGCCTGTTATCCAACTGTGTGGGCTGGTGGAAGAGCTCAGGTACGGTCGGCCGGCTTCTGGAGGCCCGGAGGTCCATTGTACAACTTCTTGGGCTCAGGGCGAACCCCTGTTCTAGCAGCTGAATAGATGTAACTTCTGTATGTCTATACCTAGTTGAGGTCAGAACTAAGGTAATATTACTAATAGCTACAATTTTTTGAATGCTTGTTATGTGCCGGTTATTTTGCACGTAGGACCTTCTATAATGGCACCGGAGCCCCAGAAAGTGGACGAGGAGTCAAGACACAGAGGTTAACTGCCTTTCCTAGTCAGTGGTGGTGCCGGGATTCAGATTCAGGCGCGACTCCACAGCCAACACTGGGAGTGTCGACATGCTGGGGAAAAAAAAAAGGCGCTTTGATTTCTCAGGCTTTCCATTGAACCTGTGTCCATTAATCTTAAAATTCAGCCTACAGGAATTCACTCAGTAACATATGAAAATATCCAAGCCGTTCATATATATATATAAATATATATATATATGTAGACACACACTCATAACCTGTATGTTATATAAATGAAAAAGCTAGAAAGGTCAAAATCTTGGCAGGCATATACAGGATAAACTCTAGTTGTCATCCCTAGTTGTCTAAAAACCGTCTGTTCCAAGTTTTCCCACCATTTATAATACACTTCTTGTGGATACTTCATCTCTTGAGTGCTGGAAAGAACAGCTGAGAAACATAAACCAAAGGAAACATCCAAGGTTGTGGCTATGTAATAACTTCAAGCATGTAGTAATTCAGAAGGAATTTCACAAATAGTTTAGAGGATACTGGAAGGTGAAACTTGTAGCTTCATCTCAGCAACAATTTTCAATATAATCCTAGTTCTTTCAACGTTGTGGCTCATTAGACATTAAAAAAAAAACCCAAATATTTAAAAAGCCCTTACTGTGTCCCAGGCACTGTTCTAAAGGCTTTGCATTTCTTATTGCAACCCTGAATATAGGTACTGTTATTACTCCCATTCTACAGAAGAGGAAATTGAGGCACTGAGAGGTTTAGCGTTTTGCAGAAGGTCATATATAATAGCTATTAACTGCTAAATACTAGTTATTTGGGGTTTAAACTCTTATTAGGAGAACTTACTCAGGTACCCTCTGTCTTGCAGCTATGGAAACTCTGCTCTCAAAACCGAGACAGAGATGTTTGAGAAATATTATAATAAACTGGAGCCCAGGGATCAGCGACATCCACGATTATCAGAAATTAAAATATCAGGAGCAGAATTTGCACAGGTACACTGTGGTAACCTAAGAATTCTTTTATTCGGTTTGTCCCTTTAGATGCAAGTGGTATTTTTGTATCTGCCTTTGGTGTGCTCTCTGTGGCCGGGTGGCATATGATTTTCTCCCTGTATTACTTTTAATTCTTCCTTCCCTCCTAAGATTCTCTTTCGAGTGAGTGTGAAGGGAATCAGGTTCAATTAATAGTTGGTCGACTCACCCAAAATATATGAGTTTATCTGAAATAATTCCCTTAAATTGGGGGACTCCGATGTTTACAAGGCTCAGCTAACCACACACAGGAGTGATGTGGGTCTGCTCTGGACGTGGAAAGTTCCTCGCTCGTCTAAAAGTCCAACCAGGTGGACTGGTATTGCCAGAGCAGCTGATTTTACAAGAGAAGCTGGAAATCTAGATTATTTCAGTGGAATCTCCTGATTTTCAAATGTGGGTAATTAATTTTTGAAAATTTAACACTGGATGTAGATCCGTCTTTTGAAGGCCAAACAATCTCTTCAGGCCCACACATTCCCTGGGGCCATCTGCTGGTGACCTTTGGCTTAAATATGTAGGGAATCAAAATATTTTTGGTTTTTTTTTGCTGATCGTTATGCCCCCAGATGCGATTTCTCTTCTGTGTTCAGTTTAGGAAGCATTGAGCTCTGGGCTTCCCATGGCACTGACTTGAATGCTAGTCTTTAGCAGGTTCACAGTCCTTCCACACCCTCAAGACACTTTCCTTTATTTATTTTCAGTTCATTACCCAATATAGGCCTTTGCATTCTTTAACACAGGGCCTTACGCTTACTTGTGAAATAAACGTCACCTTGGGCCTAATATCCTGAATCCTTTCGCGTTGACTTTGTTCTCCCTGGCTGTCACTCAGAGTAATTTCTAGCAGGTCTGAGTGGTCATTTTGATGCCCAGCTTGAGCATCAATTCCTACTTGACAATGGCTTGGTTTTTCTTATATTGCAGTTACGGGGCAGGCGTAGATCCAAATCCCGCATAGGTACGGACCGTGTGATAGGCCTCAGTTGTGAGCAAAAATGTGAGCTTGTACAAAGGGAGCTGGAAGACATGAAGGATGAAATAAGGCACATGAGAGCAAATGCCGAACGAGATCTGCAGCATCATGAGGTATACTGTTTTCTCTGTAGCCTGTCCTCTCTGGGCTCCCCACTTCCCCAGTCGAGAAGTACCTGGCATGTGTTTATGTTTTTGTTATTTTGAAAGAAATATAAGCAGGAGAAGACAAATTTAAGGACTCCTTTTAAGGAACTTCCCACCTGCTTGAGGAGGCAACAAATTTTAAACTTTTATTTATTTATTTATTTATTTATTTGAGGGAGGGAGGGAGAGCAGGGGGAAGGGGCAAATAGAAGTCTTTTTTGAAGAGGTGGGGCTATACACAGGGCTTGGCAGGATCTTGAAGAATGATGAGGAATAAAGTAGAGGGTTAGGAAAAGAAGGACACCCTAGGTCAGGTGAGTGACACGAGCGAGGAAGTGGAAGTGGGAATGAATGTGTGCTTTGGGGCCTCTGTGAGGAAACTGGGGCTGTGCGACCTTGAGAGCCAGGCAGGGAGTTTATCTCTGATGCCTTAGAAAGCAGGACCCCAGTAAGGATGGCTGAGCAGGAGAGTGAGGGACATGCTGGAAGTGGCAGTTGCAGTGGGTTGATATTCTGGCAGGTGAAGACCGTGTGGAGGGCAGAGGCAGGCCAGTGAAGGAAGATGCTTTTGCTTCTTGGTGCCCAGGGACAAAGCCGGGACTGAGATGATTTGCTGTGCAGCTACAGCTAGCTTTTCATTTTATTCGTTCAAATAACGTGTGTGTGTGTGTGTGTGTGTGTGTTTTCTTATTTAAAGATAATCTCCATGTTGTAGCAAAATTTGAATGTACGGTAAGCTAAAGGAACATTTGTAAACATCTGCAATCCACCTAGAGGTAATTAGTGTTGACTCTTGTGTTTATCTCCTTGAGTTTAGATTATTTTTGGGGCGTTTAGGAATTTCTTTACAAAAAGTATTATATTATTTCATAAATTGTATTTTGCACTTACCGTCTTTCCATCTCAATACATATATTCATTCAGAGTACTTACTTTCAAATTACTGAGTGTGTATATATATATATATACACACTCAGGAGGGGCAGAGGGAGAGAGAGAAGCAGACTCCCCGATAAGCAGGGAGCCTGTTGTCATGGGGCTTGGTCCCAGGACCTGGAGATCATGACCTGAGGCAAAAGCAGATGTTCAACTGACTGAGCCACCCAAGTGCCCCAAGGCCTGCTTTTTAATGATAACATTCACGTGGTCAAATTTGTATCTTACAAATGTATTTCTAAGGCTAAGAAGAAATATTATGAATAGACACAAAGAGGCCTGAGAACTTAGGTTTCCTTAGAGGGAGATGTCCCTGAGGATTTTTGATTTTTGGAAACTGTACTTTGTTTGTGCTGACTCCTCTAGGCTATCATTGAAGAAGCTGAAATTCGATGGGCTGAAATTCAGAGAGCAGTGCATGAGTTTAAAAAAGATATCCTAAAAACCATATCCAAGAAGAAAGGGAGTATTTTGGCCACTCAGAAAGTGATGAAGTACATTGAGGACATGAACCGCCGGAGGGTGAGTTGGCAGGGAGAACACAAAGGGAGAACAGATTCAGAGGATGAAGTCATAAAAATGATCCATGTGAAGCAGCCCCACTCCATTTGGTCCGCCATAAATGTTGTCCACACATGTAGATTTATTGCATCCCCCAAAGTGTGTGTCTTAAAATGCACATTTATCAAGGCTAAAATCAGTCAGGCTGGGTGAATATTAATAGTATCTCAGACTGATGTTTTTTCTTTTTTATTGTTGCTGTTTGTTTCAAGATCTGATATGTCTTCTAGAGAAAAGTGGTTCGAGTCTATCTAGTCAGGTGACTGCATTGGGGGAGGGGACAGGTAAATCTCAAGCTCTTTAAGTTCCATTATTGTAACAATGAGACATAAGATGTTCCTTCACTTACAAAGATTTTGTAGCATGTCGAGCTTTGGATCCTGAACATAGGTAGGATTACTAGCCCTAACATGTTATAAGTGATGAAAAATTATATAAAGTACCAAGAGAGTAAAAGACTGGAGAATCATAAGGTTGTTTTGTCAGGAATGGCTCCTATATCCAAATTATACACCCCAATGGTCTCAAATTTAAAAATAGTAGAAATTTTGCACAGAGCTGACCAAGTTACCTCTGCTTCTTGGTCATGAGTGAAGGGTTTTTTGTGTTTGTTTGGGTTTTTTTAAAGATTTTATTTATTTGAGAGAGAGAGCGAGCCCACACAAGTGGGGAGGAGGGGAAGAGGGGAGGGAAAAGCAGACTCCCCGCTGAGTAGGGAGTCCAGCAAGGTGCTCTGTTCCAGGACCCCGGGATCATGGCCTGAGCCCAGGCAGATTCTTAACTGACTGAGCCGCCCAGGTGCCTCTGTCATGAGTGAAATGTATACCAGCTTGGGTAAACATAAGAAGACCTAAAAATAAGTGACTGAATATTAGGACTCAAGGTTTGGTTTATAGCCCCAGACCTACCAACTTTTCAAACCAACAGGGAAGATGAAGAGGAGTGGATTAAAATTTACTTGTATTTTTTAGGATAATATGAAGGATAAATTACGTTTGAAAAATGTTTCTCTCAAAGTGCAGAAGAAAAAGATGCTTTTACAACTGAGGCAGGTATGTGGCCTCTTTCTTCCTTTCTTTCTTTCTCTCTCTCTTTTTTCCTTCCTGTGGTTACCGTGGAAGATGGAACAATGTATTCCCAAAGATGTCCCTGTCCTAATCCCTGGAGTCTGTGAATCTGTTACTTCATGTGGCAAAAGGATTTTGCAGAGGTGATTAAGTCAAGGATCTTGAGGTTATCTTAAAAATAATCTCCCGTTGACTCAAAGGGAGATTATCTAAAGTTCCTTGTAAGAGGCAGGAGAGAGAGGTAGAATACTGGAAACAGATCAGAATGATGAATTTTTAAGGTAGAGGAAGGGATCACAAACAAAAGGGAGCAGGCAGCCTCTAGAAGCTGGGAAAGGCAAGGAAACAGATTCTCCTCGAGGGCCTCCAGAAGGACTGCATCTCTGCCAACACCTTGAGTTTAGCCCCAAGAACCATTTTGGACTTTGGACCTCATGAGCTGTAAGATAACCAGTTTTTGTTGTAAGCCACCGAGTTTGTGGTAATTTGTCACAGCAGTGATACAAAGCTCCTACAGATATGGCGCCTGCACATCTGCAGACGGAGTTGGCTTGAATTTAAAAGACCCCTGCGACGTACTCGTTGACCACTTTTGGTAAGTGTGGCCTGAGTGGCACAGTTCGAGGGTACTTCGGTCGCCTGTGCATCAGACGAAAGTCTCCTGATGAAAGGCAGTAAGCAGACCGGGCACAGGGCCTCTTGAATGTGATTACATGGTTCCATCCATCAGATTAACTTGAATCTGGGCACCGACAGCTCATGCTTTAGAGATGACCACTGCTAAGGACGGAGTTATGTGAATTAACACACCTGGAACTATTGCCTGATTGCTTTGGGATCCCCGAAGACCACGAGCTGGGACAGCTTCAACAACATGAGGTGACTGAGGACATATGTCAGCTCCTCCATTTTGACGCCCCAGGATGTCTGCACAGGTGCCAGGTGGCTTACCCATAGAGTGCCTGATAAAGCCAGCTCAGCGGGAGGTGATGCTGCAGCCCGGGGTACACCCAGAGAACCACTGGGCCCCCCGCAAGAAAGGGGTAGGCTCGCTCCTCTCGTTCTGAGTAGGCCACCCGGAGCACCGTGTCCCCGGGAAAGCCGCTCTCTGGAAAGACTCGGGAACCTCGGGCTCACACAGGAGAGGGAGCCTGTCAGACGACCTGGGGCTGATGGGCCCAAGCGGACTCAGGAGGGCCAGCTGCTGGCTCTGGATGCACAGCGGCTGTGGGGAGGAGAGAATGTGCTGCTCTGGAGGTCCCCAGTGGAGCAAAAGCCGGAGGGGCCATGTCATCAAAGGAGATTTGAGATTATGAGATTACTGTAAGAAGGAAGAAGAGAGGAGCTGCCTCCAGATGAGTTCCTGGTACTCCAGGCTTCATGTAGGCTCCGGCCTCCTGAGGAGGGGGTTTGAGTGTGAGAGAGGGAGGAGGTGGGTAACTTTTAGCCTAAAAGCCATTGCTGCCCAAAGCTGACACCGAGGTGGTCCTGCCCACAGGAACTCACAGACTAGAGAGGAGTGGGGGTGGCAGGAGGAGGCGGGATGCCATAACTGCTAGCCAGGGGCAACAGCAGCAGGGACCACAGAGCCGCAGCGGGGGATTCTCCTGGTGTGGAAGATGGTTTTGGAGTGTTTGAGCTGGCAGGTGGATCATTACTGGGATTTAAGGAAATTGTTGTGTTGAGGGGACAGGGAAGAAGCCTCCTCGGAGGCAGTATTGCGTGGGTGGAGCGTGAGGCCGAGCAGGTTTGGCTCTTGCCTACCACCCCTATGAGATGGCCTAGACCTGGTGGGGCAAGTAAGGCAGGCCAGGTCAGGAAGGGAAACCAATACACTGATACAACCACAGTACAGAGATGTCATGTGATCATAGGAAGGGAATTTATGGGCTGCTGGTTCTGGGTTTTCCAGGGTAAAAATAACTTTTATATGGTCGGCTTCTTATTCTTCTTTCATAGCCCTGTTTAGACACTACTTCTTATGGGAAGCCTTCCCTGACCCAGCCTTCCATTCTTCTTTGGCCTGGCTGAGGGGCTTCCATGTGCCCTCTGCGCCACCCCCCCGACTTCACCACACTGCGACCTGTCTGTGAACTCTGGTTGAATACATGCTCCGTGAGGCCAGGGAGTATTGTAGTTATTCAGATCTCCGCCCCAGTGCTCTGCATCACGCCTGGCACCAAGCAGATCCCCAGCCCGTGTTTGTTAAATGACTGAATGATGACTAACTTTGAGAATCTCATCTAAAACTACAAGGTGTGATTCAGATTCCGAAGTCACAAGCTCACATCATTTCTTTCTTCTTTGTGAGCTGTAGAAGGAAGAGGTGGGCGAGGCTCTCCATGATGTTGATTTTCAGCAGCTGAAGATCGAGAATGCTCAGTTTTTAGAGACAATCGAAGCAAAGAATCAAGAACTGATCCAGCTAAAGCTGGCATCCGGAAACACCCTGCAGGTCCTCAACACCTACAAAGTAAGGTCCGCTCTGATGCCCAGGTCCCCGCGCCCTACCACTGCCGTCTTTCCAGCCACCACGAGGTTCCCATGTACCACTGTGGTGCTGCACAAAGCCTTGGGGTCTACTGTTGCTCCCTGATTTCTCTTGACAAAGCCATTCTCCTCAGATAGTCTGAATGTTCCCACAACCCTACCTGTGCACTGCAACCACCCAGAGAACTTTTTTTTTTTTTTTAAGTATACAAACACCCTAGTCCAACCCTGACCAGTGGAATTAGGGGATAAGGGCTATGCATCTATTTTTTTTAATGCCCCTGATGATTTTTATGCACAGCGAATTTTGAGAACTAACCACATTTAGGGCCCTGTTTAATTTAGGCCTGTAAGAAGCACTTCCCAGCTTAAAACCCCCCAGAAGAAAACTCTCTTAGCTAAAGATCAGAAAACTTATATATAATTCCTCATCTACGCAGAACCCTTCAGGGAGAGAGGGAGATACTGTTAATAACTAAGCAGCGACGATAGTCGTGAATGCCCAGCCACCCTGCTAGCAACTGTGCGATGCGGGAGTCAGCTGACCGTGGGCCACTGGCCACTGGCCTGTGAGCGAAGAATGGTTTTTCCAGAAGGGTATTTGTAACCAATTTGATAGAGGATGGTTTTGAAATCCTTTGAAATCCAATTAAGCAAAATTGATTTCTGCCCTAGAAATTCCATTCTTCTCATTAGTAGATCTGTATTCTAAAATGTACTTAATGATTATATTTTGAATTTCATTAATAAAACATGTGTGGAAATTTGGTTTTTTTCTTTTGTTAATATAAGTAATTAGATAATATCCTCAATTTTGCCTCTTGGCCCACAAAACCTAAATATTTGCTATCCGACCTTTTATAGAGCAAGGTGGCTGACCCCTGGCCTCGCGCCTGCAGGACAGTGGTGGCTGCAGGCTTAGGTAACTCCCAAACTCCTGTTTGCCCAGCACTTTCCTTTTAAAAATGAAAAACCTGAGGTCCAAAGAGAGTAATTGCCAGCTTCAAGCAGCAAGTTTGTGACAGGGCTGAGGCTCCTAGTCCAGTGCGTGTCCCGTCTAACCCAACTGCCTCTCCCTGGCATAAAGCACACAGACAACGTTGTGGTGGCGTTTTGAAATTCATGTGTCATCTGTGTGCAACAGATCATCCACTTCTATCTTATCTCATCAGTAGTTAGCTTATCTGATCACTGTTATTTCAAGATGAAGCCAATCCCGTGACTTGAGCTTTCATAGGCTGAAGAGCTGGGTAGTACGTGGCTACATCACATTGGATCTTGATTGTATCCTGTGGCATCAACTTAAGTAGCACAGGGCCTGTCCTGTCTTGTGTAGTAAAGCCAGGGGTTGGAGTGGAGCTACTGGTTTATAAGATGAAACTGCCAGGTCCAGGGTCTGGGCTCTTTAGGACAGGTTTAAACACAGAGAGCAGATTGTTTGCGATACCCGTGCAGCAGTAGCACAGGCCACAGTGGGTGGAATGGGAGCTTCTCCAGCCAGAATCCCAGGGGCCATCACGCCTGTAGGCCTGTTTCAAAGACTAGTAAGCGGATGGTGGAGCTTGGGAGGAGATGCCTACAGGAGTCATATGGCGGACACAGCGATGGGTTGAGGGAGACACTCATTTCGTCTGTGTGTCAGTTCTTAGTTCTTCTGAGAGAAATGGAGGTGGACCAACTGTTGAGTTTTAGGTTCAGACCTCACCTGGACTTGAATGGGGATTCCACTAGGGACCATGGGTCAGTGGCAGGTTTTTCTGACTCGCCACCAGGACAGAGCTCTGGCTGCTCTGTGCTGTGTTCCTCGTGCCGAGGATGGTGCCTAGCCAAACAAAGCCTCAGCCAGTGTCGTCAAATGAGCCGCCAGCAATTGAGGTCTGTGTTTAGGGGATGGGAGGGTGGCAGGAGAGACCAATTTCATATAAATATCAGCACCCACGTCTAAGACCTTGGGAAAACATGCAGAATAACTATTAGCGATGTGTTCGCTTCAGCAGCGCCCATACAGAAGAACCGTTACCAAACATACAAGGACGTGTGGAGAGCCAGGCACAGGGCTAAGTGCCGAGGGAGTAGTATGAGGGACACAAACAGGTCTCTTCTGTGAGTTTGGTGAGTGAGCTTCAACCAAAGGGGCACCTTTATCTCCGACTTGATGCTGTCGAGCCCTGCCTGGTGGAATCTGGTAGAATATAAGTGTGTGATGACAGCCATGATGTGTCATTCCTAACTGACTGTAAACTAGTGCTTTGTGGTAGGTAGAATTCCAGGGGATCCCCCAGGGCTCCCCACCCCCAGTACAGTCTGCAAGGCTGTGGGTATGATGGGTTCTACTATTAGGTTCGGTTCTATTCTATGATTATGAATATGATGTGCCATTGTTGACACTAAAATAAGGAGATTATTGGATGGGCCTGACCTACTCACATGAGCCCTTTGAAGGCAGAGACTTTTGTCTGGAAGAGAAGTCAGGAATTTGAAGCATGAAGGGAATTCTCTAGGTGAGAAGTTCTCCACTGCTAGCTTGAAGGTAGAGGGACCTCCTGCTCACAACTAGGAAGAAATGGAGACGTCAGTCTTACAACTTCAAGGAAATGCTTTCTGCCAACAGTCTGTGAGCTCGGGAGAGGACCCCAGCTCCAAAGGAGAGCCAGCCTGGCTAACATCCTGATTGCAGCCCCGGGGGACCCTACCCGGGCAGAGCATGCCTGGACTTCCGGCCTATAGAAATGGAGATAATGAATGGGTGTTGCTTTACACCACAAAATTTGTGGTAATTTGTTACACTACAAGAGAAAGCTAAAGTGCCTTTTTGGAAGTAGCCACCTCAAGTGGCCGACATCCTGCTCAGAATCACAAATAGCTCTCCCCACACCTGCAGAGCCAGGGACTGCCCTGCAGTAGCCTTTGCAATTCCATTCTTTCCTGCCCTAGCTCTCTGCCTTGTCTCTCTACTCTCCCTTCCTCCCACCGACTTTCTAATTTGTGGTCCCCTTCCCCGAAGCCCACGCTCTCAGTCTGGTCTCTTCACCCAGGGCACTTCCCTAAGCAGAGCCATGTCGTGTAGGATGTGGAGCAGGAAATGAGCCTTCAAGAAGGGAGGATTGCGAGAAGAAGAATGGGGGGGGGGGGCCCTGAGGTCCCCAGGCAGGTGGTTCCAGGCTTTTCTGCTAGATCTAAGATTTGATACCCTGGGCCTATTGCGCCAGCAACCCCCTCTCCCAGGCTTTTCCTTAGCTTGGCATGTTCTCCCCACCTCTTACTAGACATGCTTGACTTCCCAGTATCCTTCCCCCCAGGGAAATCCTGACCACTGTCCTCAGTCTCAGTGCCAGGCACAGTGGCGGCTTTACATGGCTTTGGGTGCCTCCGTCTAGGCCGTGAGCTGGCCTAGTGCTGGTCAGTGCCTGGGGCAGGGTGAGTGTGCTCTCAGAGTCCGGAGAGCGATCCCCCGGAGTCACTGGCTTCTGTCACTGGCTCTTCAGCCCTGCAGAGCATGTCCCAACTCCAGGCTGACCCTTCCATGCTGGGAGACAAAGGTGCACCGAAGGGGGCAAATCTGAGAAGCAGGGCCTGGGCGAAGCTGGTGAAGGACAGTGGCAAGTGATGCGAGGGGAAGTTGCGGACCAGTTCGTGCAGGAGCCCTTCAGGGTCAGTCCAGTCAGCCCTCCAGGTGGTCCTGGAGTCAGATTGCCGGGGTTCGAGCCCTGCTTAACCTCTTATCTCTATGACCCTGGGCAAATTGTTTCACTCACCAAAGAGTCAGTTCTTTTGCCTGTAAAGTGGGATGCCAGTAGCACCTAGCTCACGGGGAGTGTGTCCTCTCTCTTTATGTTGTAACGCCAGCCATTTGTATGAGTGTTCTCCGAGTGCCAGGGGCTCTGCTCTGCACTTTACCATGATTATCTCCCTTAAGCCTCTCCACAGCCCTGTGAGGCGACCAGCCCAACTTTAGAGAGGCTCTGGGACTGGCCCAAAGTGTTTTTTAGTAAATGGTGAGGGAGGATTTTGGTCCTGGTGTGTCCGGCCACTCTGCGGGGCTTTACCTTCCCTACCATGTAGGTGCCAGGATTCTGAGAAGGGCAGCCTCAAGGTCCTGGATGGTCTTGCTGTCTTCCTGCTTAACAAAGAGCTGTCTATCCTTCCTGTAGTTCCGAGTGATCATCTTTGCTCAAGACTTGCTTGTTGTTGTGTTTCAGAGCAAGCTACACCAAGCAATGGAAATGTCCATTAATCTGGACAAGGAGATCTTGCTGAGAAATGAGTTACTTGAAAAAATTGAAAGAGAAACCCTACAAGTAGAGGAGGTAGGAGAGGGTAAAATGTGCTGTTTCTGGTGTTTGTCTCCTTCTGCCTACAAGCACTTGAGCCAACGTGCACCAAGACCCAAGCCACCTTGGCTTTTGTCTAGAAAAGGCTAGACCGTAAAAGTCAAAATATGTCTGGGCCACTGAAAGAGGAAATGGTACCTGGAGACTCATAGTCCAGTAGAATTTTACTGCTGGGTTAGGGTCTCGAGTCAGAAATCGTGTGGAAATGACAAAATTATGTAGGGTCCAAATAACCCTCGAGAATTCCTTATGTGACCCATAAAGTACCATACTCAAAGTGTCATGTATGCAGCATCACAAAAAAGCCTATAATGCGTGCAGTCATTTAATTGGTATGAGAAAAAGGACGCATGCCAAAATATAATGTTCTGTGTACAGGGGGGAGAGTTCCTTAAACATGTAATTCTCACTCAGTACAATGGATGCTGGGATGGCAGACCTGTGACCTCTGTCCTGAGCCCATTCCAGGGCCTGCAGTCACTGTGTGAACAGACGGGTGGCATTATCTGAGCTCCTTACGTCTCCAGTGGGATTTCGTGCTCTCAGCATTTTGCTGAGCATGTACGGTTGAATTTTAGCAAGCTTAGTATACGAAGGATGCGACTCAGAGGACTTTTTTGGAAAGATGGGGTAAAGAGCATAAGCTTTGGTGTTGCCAGGTTCTAGCTTTGAATAGGCCTTTTAATGAGACAGGCCTCAGTTTCCGCACATGTGAAAGAGGTGTCGCAGGCCTTGTGGTGAGCCGTGAGGACCAGGATAGCGATGCTTTGTCAGCCTCCCATTAGTACAGTTGTTGGTGGCCTTGTCTTGAATGCCCCTAAGTGTTCCAAGCAGTGTGCATGGCCCCAAAGCTGTCCACAATAACTGAAAAGCCACAGGATGACTATCTGTGACTCAGTTTTGTCATGGCATCCACGTCCTAGCCTCGATGGAGAACTGACGCCTGCAAAGAAGTGGGTCTCGGTACAGAGTGGCCAGGAACAAAGGCAAAGCAAGAGTCTGTGTGCTCCCCCATGCAGGATTTCTGTGGTATTTGTTTGGGTGGGCACTTACTAGATTACAAGTAAAACGTAACATCAGTTTTTAAAAGCCTGGCAGTCACTGCTTAGTATATTTTAGTTTTCTTGTGAACTCTTTTTTTTAACAGCTCTGTTGGGTTATAATTCACATACCATATTATGGTATTTGAATGGTATTCTCCCATTTAAAGTACACATTTAAAAAAAATAAAAATTAAAAAATAAAGTACACATTTTAATGGTTTATGGTATATCCCCTGAATGATGTAACTGTGAGGACAATATTTTAGAAAATATTTGTCACCCTAGAAAGAAACCCTTTACTTGCAAGAAATCTATTCCGTTCCTCACCTCATCTCATTCCCACCCTCTGGCCCCATGCCCGCTAATCCACTTTCTGTCCCTGTGAATTTGCCTGTTCTGGACATTTCATTTAAAAGGGATCATACAGTATGAGGTCTTTCACAACTGGCTTCTTTAATAACATTTTCAAGATCTGTGCTGTAGTATGTGTCAAGACTTTGCTTCTTTTCATGGCTGAATCGTATTTCCTTGTATGGGTAGACCTCATTTTATCCATTCATCAGTTGAGGGGGTTGTTTCCCATGGGTTGTTTTTGGCTCTAATGAATAAAGCTGCTGTGAACCTTCACGTACAAGTTTTTGTCTAAATGTATGTTTTCTTTTCTCTTGGACATACAGCTAAAAGTGGAATTGTGGGTCATATATGGTGATGCTGTGATTAACATTTAGAGAAACTGCAGAACTGTGTTTCAAAGTGGCTGCACAGTCTACATTCCCACCAGCATGTGAGGGTTCTGATTTTGGCACATCTTCACCAACACTTATTATTTTTGGGATTTATTTGCTTACTTTTTAATGGCTGTCCTAGTGGGCATGAAGTGATATTAGCCATTTCTCCAAGGAGTCCTGGTTCCTTTTATTTGAGAATAGCATTGGAAACGAAAATCTGAGTGTGCTTATTGTTTGCTTTCATTTATGAAAGATAGTTTTGCTGGATATAAGATTCTTGTTTGACAGGGTTTTTTTTTTTTTCATTGAACCCTTAGAATATGTCACCCCACTGCTTCTGGCCTCCATTGTTTCTGATGAGAAGTCAGCTTATTTGGTTTCCCTTGAATGTAATAAATTGTTTTCTCACTGCTTTCAGTATTTTCTCTTTGCCTGTCAGTCAGAATTTTGGGTCTGATGTTTCTGGGTGTGGATTTCTTTCCAGTTTTCTACTCAGAGTTTTTTTTGAGCTTCTTGGGTGTGTCGTTTAATATTTTTCATCAAAATAATATTTTTCATCATATTTTGGAAGTGTTCAACCATTATTTCCTTGAGTATATTTTCCTTTCTCTTTCTCTTCTCCTTCTGCTACTTCCATTACATGAATGTTGGTACGTTAGTAGTGTTCCACACATTTCTCTGAGACTGAATTTTTCTTCTTTTTCCTCTGTGTTTTCCATATTGCATGATCTCTATAAGTCTACCTTCATGTTTACTATTTGTTCTGCTGACTTAAATCTCTGGTCTCCTCCTGTGAATTTTTTTCAGTTATTGTGTTGAAAATACTCCAAATTTTCCATTTGTTTTTTTAAAAAATAATTTCTCTTTATAGATATTTTCTATTTGATGAAACATTATCCTCATATGCTCCTTTAATTCTTTAAAAATGGTCACCTTGGTTCTTTGAACATATTTATAATAACTGCTTTGAAGACTTTGCTGAATCTATCATCTAGACTCCCTCAGTGGTAGTTTATGTTGCCTCCTTTTTTCCTGTGTGGGTCACACTTTCCTGTTGCTTTGTCTATCTTGTTATTTTTGTTGAAAACTGGATATTTTAGATAATATTATAGCAATTCTGGATACTAATTCCACCCACTGCTTGCTTATTTAGTGATTTGGCTGGATTAATTTAGTAAAGTCTATTTCTTTCTAGCCTCTGGTGTTGCTCCTTAGAGGGGGCAGCCTTGATCATGGATACAGTGTCCCTGCAACCAGGGATGATTGGCGTTCCTACTGAGTTCTCTTTGACTCTTTCCTTCATCTTCCTGCGAAGCTTCTCACTGGTCTGGTTCTACTGGTATCATACCCAGCTATTAGCCTTCATTAATTACTAGCTGATTGCTCTGTTGCTTTCATCAGCACCCTGGGACATTAACTGCTGCACATTCTGATCTAATCAAAGTCATGCCCCTTTTCAGGGACCTTTTTGGCAATCTTTGAGGCTTGCTCCAATCCCAATGGTCTCTTTCTCTGGTTCTGTTAAATATCTAGCTGGTCCTCTGTTTTGCTTGTTGCTACTAATATTGTAGAATTATAGTCTCTTAATGGTTCTTTCTCTG
This sequence comes from Nasua narica, assembly GCA_028533885.1. Classification (NCBI taxonomy): domain Eukaryota; kingdom Metazoa; phylum Chordata; class Mammalia; order Carnivora; family Procyonidae; genus Nasua; species Nasua narica. Next base: position 26,944,791 of record CM052803.1, read on the forward strand.
GTCTGTTAAGCATCTAGTTGGTCTGCTCTTTTTGGTCTCTTAATGGTCTCTTTTCTGGTTCTGTTAAACATCTGGCTGGTCTGCTGTTTTGCTTATTGCTGCTAATATCATGGAACTTCCAGCTGCCTCTTAATTGCTCACCCTAAAGATCTCCATTATTTTCCACAAAGTACTTAGGCGTGAACTCCCCACACTTTGTTCCAAAGAAAGCCAGTCCTTCTAGGCAGCATTCTAGAGCTCTCTATTTCATAGCCTCTCCCCTTGAACAAAACTTCTGTACTGCTACACTGGATCTGGAGTGGGAACAGTGGTGTGCCTGTTTTGCGGTAACAACCCTATTCTACAACTGGGGTGCTGGGTAGGGATCACAGTTCCTGGTCTTCTCAGCACATCCCTCATAGCTGTGGAACTTTTTTTTTTTAAATATTTTTATTTATTTATTTGAGAGAAAGTACAAGTGAGGTGGGGAGCAAGAGAGAGGAAGAAGCAGACTCTCCACTGAGCAAGGAGCCCTGTGTGGGGCTCAATCCCAGGACCTTGGGATCATGACCTGAGCTGAAGACAGACTCTTAGCCAACGGAGCTACCCAGGCATCCCTGTAGCACCTTTTTTAAATGCCTTGGTTCTTACTCCTTCATTATATTTTATCTTAAGTATTCTTTAATCATTTTCCTCACAAGAGTGTCCACTGATGGCTCCAGGTCCATGTTTAGATCTCCCTACAGGGATATGTCTGTGCTAGATATAGCAGCTATTCACTGAATGCTTCTTGACAAGTTTTTATTGCCTTCTGACAAGTTAACTAAAATAATTTTATTGGTTTGCTCCAAAGTGAATTAAAGCAGTGCTTCTCAGACTAGAAGGTGCAAACCAGACATCTGGAGATCTTTTGAATATGCAGATTCTGACTAGATAGGCACAAGAGTCTCCATTTTTACCAGTTCCCAAGTGATGCCAGTGCCATAGACTGTACTTTGTGAAGCAAGGAATGAAAAGGTGGTGCTAGGCTAGGAAGATTCAACAGCATAAAAATGTTAGCTCTGTTTAAGTTTGTGAAATCATGGTATTCCAATTAAAATAACAAGGAGATTTTTTTTTAAGCACTTAAATTGGCTCAAAAATTCTTTTGGAAAAATAAATAAGAGTACCTTCCAAATTCTTAAATGGATGAGTAGACTCGCCCTACCAGATACTGAAACATGATACAAAGTTACAGTATTTAAAACAAGCTCATGAATAGACTGGAAGGTCAAAGAAAAAATAGAAGTCCTATGATAAGCCCCAATATAGATCACATTTATGTCATGTAAATGATCAAGTATCTGATAAAGTTTAGATATTGATGTATTTAGTTTATGGTAAAGGTATTGCAGTGGGGCACAACCAGATTATTCAATAAATGATCTGGGATGACTAGGTAGTCATAAACAAAGTTGGGGCTATATATGTTATGGTGAAATTAACCAAGATGTATCAAAGATTTAAATGTAAACAATAAAACTATTAAAGTCCTAACCTTAATAGTGGGAACATTTTCATTATAATCTTGGAATGGGGAGGACTTTTGAAGTATAAAACCGAGAAACCATGAAATCAATATATAAAGTCAGTTCTATAAAAGTGAAGTTTTTCTGTATAGCAAAAACCATCATATGCAAAGCCAAAAAATAACTGGAAAAATGTGTTGACTATACCATGGGGAGTTAATTTTCTTAAAACACAAATATCTTTTACAAATTAATAAGAAAAATCTAACAAATAGACAAGATGGGCAAAAGATTTATACAGTTTACAGGAAAGCCAGAAAGTCTCAAACTTACAAAAAATATTCTACCTCACTCATAAGGAATACAGAATAAGATTGTAATGAGAGACCACTTCCCCCTCCCCTAGATTAGCAATGATAAAAAAATTTGGTAAGACTGTTGAGAGAATGGGCAAAGACACAGGCAGCCTCAGGCATCGCTGCAGAGGCTGACTGGGCTTATGGTCAGAGAAGGCTCTTGAGCATTCTGTACCAAACTCACCTATATGCTCGTGGCAGGGCTTCTCTACCTAGACACCACTGACATTTTAGGTTAGCTAATTCCCTGTTGTGGGGGACTGTCCCATTCCCTGGAGGGAGTTTAGTGGCATCCCTGGCTTCTACCTATTAGGTGTCAGTGGCACCCCCCCTAGTTGTGATAGCTGAGAATGTCTCCAGACATTGCCATGTCTCCTGGAAGCGAAACTGCCTCCTTCCCTACCCCCTAGTTGAGAGCCAGTGTCTTCCATCAGGCGATTTCACTTGCAGTAGTTCATTCCGCTAATGTACTTGCCTATTTACAGTATGACCTCCGCCCAGAAGATTAGTAATCACAGCATTGTTCATTGTACGAGCAGGGGTTTGAGGAGCTGAGTGACAGCTGCGAGGACTTGTTAAATCAGGGTATGTCTACACCAAGGAAAGTGATGTCGCTGTTAAAAAGAATGAGTTTTTTGATGTGCTGATACAGCTCTGCTGATATTTATTGAGTGGAAATAAAGTTAGAGGGGTAAAAGTGAATAGCATTGGCTACTCTTTGGACAAAAAAGGTAAAGATACAGGTTTATATGAGTGTAGATCTCTAGAAGAATATGCAAAACCTAAAAATAGTGCTTGCTTCTGGGAAGAACTGTGTGGCTGGGGGCAGAGTGGGACGCAAGATCGTCATGCTATACTTTTATACTGTTTGCGTTGCATGTATTGCCTATTCAAAACAATTGTTAAAATAAAAATGTGGCTCAGTCACATAACTGAAGCTCAGTCAGTTAAGCGTCCCACTCTTGGTTTTGGCTCAGGTCGTGATCTCAGGGTCTCGAGAGCGTGCCCAGTGCCGGGCTTTATGCTCAGTGGGGAATCTGCTGGAGAGTCTCTCTCTCCCTCTGCCCCTCCTGCTCAGGTACTCTCTCTCTCTCTCCGTAAAATAAATAAATAAATCTTTAAAAGAAAAAGCAGAAGGACATTGCTAATTCAAAAAATCCACTCAATTGAATGAAAGATGACAATTTAAAAAATAGAACTTAAGGGGCGCCTGGGTGGCTCAGTCATTAAGCATTTGCCTTCAGCTCAGGTCATGATCCCAGGGTCCTAGGATCGAGCCCTACATCAGGCTCCCTGCTCAGCAGGAGGCCTGCTTCTCCTTCTCCCACTTCCTCTGCTTGTGTTCCCTCTCTCACTATGTCTGTCAAGTAAATGGGTAAAATCCTTAAAAAAAAAAAAAACCCACAAAAACTTAAAAAGACCGAGATTCCTCAAAAAATTGAATAAATATTGATCTGGCAATTCTACTTCTAGGTATATACCCAAGAGAATTGAAAGCATGAACTGGAGGAGATGTTTATACATCCATATTCACAGCAACACTATTCATGATAGCCAAGGGGTAGAAACAGCCCAAGTGTCCATTGGCAGATGAATGGAGAAGCAAAATGTAGCCTATACATACAAAGGGATATAATTCAGCTTAAATAGGAAATTCTGCATATCCTACGACACGGATAAACACTGAAGACATTATACTGAGTGAAATAAGCCAGTCACAGAAGGACAAGTATTGTCTGATTCCACTTCTATGAGGTTCTTGAGGAATGAAATTGATAGAGATGGAAAGTAGAGGGGTGGTTGCCAGGGCTTAGGGGAAGGGGTCCTGGGGAGTCCGTGTTTCATGGGTACAGGGTTTAATTCTGTAAGATGAAGAAAGTTGTGGAGATGGATGGTGGTGAAGCTCGTACAACACTGTGAATGTCCCGAATGCCACAGAACCACATGTAAAAACGGTCAAAATGGGAAATTCTATGTGATGTATATTTTACAAAAAGGAAAGTGAGTTGAGACTGATCAAATCAAAGTGTACTTAAGTACATAGTTTTCCCCTAGAAAACCCACCAAACCTAAGAAATCACAACAGGGAAAACAAATGCCTTAATAAAGGAAAGATGGAAGGGAAAAATTCTCTTTTAGACCCCATTTTGTGTTTCTGAACTGGATGAAAACATCATCATTTGTAAAAATAATGTTAATAATAATAATATTAATAATCAGAATCTTATGATTCTTCCTACTTCTTTGAAAATTTCAACATGATTTTGAGACCTACATTGAAACTGGGGAGAGATGTCAGGGCCAGTGAGTCCAGTAAGCTAGAACCACCAGGATCCCTGGTTTAATCATCCTTCCCAACCCAGGACCGGGCCAAGGCTGAGGCTTCCAACAAAAAGCTCCGCAAACAGCTGGCCGAGTTCCGCTCGCCCCAGGTGATGGTGTATGTGCGGGAGAAAATCTTCAATGGGGACCTGGAGAAGACCATCAGGATGTGGGAGAGGAAAGTGGAGATTGCAGAGGTAAGTCTCAGAGAACGCTAAGACAGGCAGTCTTTTAGGTCCTCCACATTCTTGTCTAGGGTTTTGCTTTTCAAGCTAAGAATACCAATGTTCGGACATGTAATGTCTATGAGAAATCTCAGCAGTCCCTTCAAGTCTTATAGGAAAATGAAGGATGCCTTTTCTTTCTTTTTTATTTTTAAGTTCTCTTTTCGGTGTTAGGGACAGGGTCTTTTCAGGTGATCAGGAAGAGACTCGGTAGTAATCGTGTGTTTTTAGTTGCTTGTTTTCTTAATGAATTCTGAAAGTTTCTGAAACCCTTCCCATACCATTGGTGATTTAGTGATTGCTACTTTATACATGGAGAAGCCAGTTTTTTAAAAAAATGAAATAATGGATTTTTAATATCAGAACCCGATTCCATGCATTTACATAGTCGCCACGGGTCTTTCATCCTTGATAACCCCGCCATCTTTCCGTATGATACAGCGTGCTCAGAGCACCCAAGCCCCTTGCGAGCGCAGAAGAGAAAATGGGAAACGCGCAAAGGGTCAGAAAAAAGGAAAGGAAAGCACCGGGTCTGCCACAGGCCAGGTTGCATACTGAGGACACTGGAGACATCAGCTGAGTAGTTCAGAAATCCCGGCGGGTCAGTTTGGAAGCCTGGCATTTTCCTGTCTAGACCCAGGCTCCTTTCCCCCCAGTACTTTCTCCTGCCCTTCCCATGGCCACTTGGTGGCAGGGATTGAATTAGGATCCAAACTTGGGCCCGTCAGATTTGGAGCCGAGAAGCAGCCCCACAGGAACCTGCAGCCTCTCCCTTCACTGAACAGAAACAAGGTCTTGGAAGAGTCTTGCAGCCTCGCACTGCCCACGCAGACCCCCTGCATCCTCGCAGGGCTAGATGGGGGTTGCGTTCTGAAAAATCACAATTGCTTTTCCCCAAATGACCTTCTCCCC
>CM052803.1:26950191-26993041 GCA_028533885.1 Nasua narica
GTCCCCGACTCTGGAACCGTTAACACTGAAAGAACCACAGGGCACTCTAATGGTTTGACACTTGTTAGCCCACCTTTAGTTCACAAGCACAAAGGAAAGCGACCGTCCCGCGTGCGGGAGTGGGGCGGAGGAGGGAGAGCCAGCCCAGTAGGCACCGTGGGCCCGGTGGCAGCCCGGGTGTGCCGACTCGAAAAGACAGACACCGAAACAGCCTGCTGGCTGCCGGGCACTCAGCATCCTGAGCTTACTCTTCAGTTGGGAGGGTTAGCTCCTAGACTAGATACCATTGCAAAAGAAAACAAGCACAAAGAAAAACCAGATAATTTCTTGGGGCTTGATGTAAGCCGTTCTGACCTGCAGTAGACCCGCCATTGTCCCCGGCCTCCCCGTAATAGTCGTAGTACATGGGTTGTACGGCCACAACGGAAGTCTTATCCAGTTCCCCTTTCTCCTCCACATCGGTACTCTTTCCAGCGCTGTTTGTTGTCAGTGTTGGCAATGTTGGCAATGCTGGCAATGCCGGCAGTGTCAGCAATGTGTGTAAGACGACCTTTATATGTCCTGGCATGTATGTTGGGGACCAGTCACCCTGGCCCAGCCCGGAATGTTTTCTTGGCGTCACGATATGTGATGAGTAGCTGGAGAAAGGAAACGATTCCTCCCAGTGGTGGAAGGAAGACAGGGGACGGCTGGTTTTCTTAGTCTTGGACATAATCCAGTCGCTATAGTCTTCCACCTTGATGTACAGAAATAGGCCGGGGCATTTCTCACCACCGTGGGACAAGATTCCTGTCAGCACCCACATGTTCAGTTTCTGGAGCTGGCACATCATTGGGTTTCCTGGGTCCCCCTGTGACAAAAGACAGATGTTTCAGGTCTTAGAAAAACTTGTTTGTTTGTTTGTTTGTTTGTTAATATATCCTTCTGCAATTTACTATTTGTTCTAGAAATGTTTTATGCTAGTTCTCACTGGAGATGGGGTAAATTATGGGATACTACCACAAATTCCAACAAGATGACTTTTTCTTTTATTATCCAAATTATTTGTAGGCTTCAGCAGTTTGGCTCTAGCTTCCTGGTTCCCATTTAATTTTCATGCCCCTTTGACTAAATCCTCACTGTCTTTTGGTTTCTCATTCCTCAAATGTTGACTCCCCGCAGCCCCCACCCCCTTTCTGGCTGGAAAGCTCACATTTTCCCTTCTCCTCTGCTTTGTTTCCATCCTTCATTGAAGCTGCTCCCTCATTCCACAGTCCTGCCGAGACCAGAGTCACACTTCTCCGGGAGCACCCGCCAGGGGGGTTCACAGTCTGCCCACCTCGGCAGTGCCTACCTGGGCCCCTGCTCTCAGCCCTGCCCGTGTGCCCACAGGGAGTCCTCTGCCACACAGACCTTATCTCCCTTCGAGGGAGCGCAGGGGAGCCCCGTACACTTCCCTAGATACATGACCCCTGTGAGTCCCCTACTGGTCTCTGAGTTCAAGTACCTGTACCACAACCATGCCTGGCATACAGTCTGCACCTAATTAGCTACCATTATCCTGGTGTCTAGGAAAGGCTATCAATTTTATGTGAGAAGTTCAGAAATATGGGAATAGCATCAAGACAGCTGCTAGGTATCATTTACCTTACCTGCCCCACCGCAAGCCTCGTGTTAAGGGAATACCTGACCCCCATTCCAGCTCCGTGGCCCATCTTAGCCCAGGAGGGGTTGCCATTCAAAGGCCAGCCAGCCCCTTTGATGCGCATGGCCTGCCTCTGTAGGAGGACGGGGCGAGCACGCGTTGCTCTTGCTGCCCCGTGCTGCCATGGAGCAGAGGGTAGAGATTTCGCCCCGAGTTCTGGCTGGCAGTGGTAGGACCATTAAGCAGGCTCCCGTCTGCACCTCCTCATGTCTACCTGGGACACAGAGGCTCTCGGGCCAAGCATGGCGTGGTCTCCCCTCCTGTCACCAGTCCCACCCCCAGTTTACTTGAACTGTGGTTTCATAGCTTGAAGAAGAAAAACATTGCAATTTAGGGCAAATGCTTTGATGAAGGAGTGCAGAGTAGACCTTCCTGGTGTGGCATGGTTTTGCAAGTTGCCGTTCCATGCAGGGGTAGAATACACGGCCTTTTCTCTTCCTCATAATCTGGGGAACCAGACTTCTGAAGCCCAAGCAGCTGAGAGAAGTAGGACAGGGGCTCCTCTGGAGCAGCCCCAGCTTAGAGGGGCTCTTGCATTGTGTGAACCTCAACCTTGACAATGAACAAAAGCCCTAACGGCTGTGGGGAAAAGGGGAGCGGTGAATTCAGAGTGATCCCGCCTTGGGCTGGGTTTCTGGGCACCCATTAGGCAATTACTGGATTTAGGTGGTTTATTCTACCAGCATCTACATATCTGAATGACTTTGAGGATCTCTGGACACTAGAACACATTTTTGAGAGGAAAGAGTCCTGGGTAGACACGTCCCTGTTTGTTTGTCTGAGCCAGTTTGCAAGCACAGTTGAGAAACAAAGGACTGACTGCAGGTGTGCTCCAGTTAAAAACCAATAGGTAAAAACCAATCTGAACTTTGCAGATAGATTTAAAAAGGTAATCAATTTAGAGTATGAGCAGCTTACCATATTCCATTGAATCTAAGATGCTCTTGAAAAATTAGCATCTTTGGAATGAAATGTGTCTTTTAATTGGTTGACGTCAAGAGTTCAACTGGCAGCATTTCCTCTCTCTTGATATTCCATAAAAAAAAATGTTGTCTTATACAACTTTGAATCTTAGATTTGTTGAAATAAGGTGCTGGATCGATGCAATGGTTGATAGCAGGATTTTGATAAATAGCTATATTTTCTACTGTATTTTAACACATTATCTACTTCAAAAAGTTGTTGGCCTTCCACCTGGTAGAGAGTCCAGTACAAAGTAGGCACTCAGGGGCGCCAGGGTGGCTCAGTCAGTTAAGTGTTAAGATCCCAGAGTCTTGGGATTGAGCCCCGACTCAGGCTCCTTGCTCGGTGGGGAGTCTGCTTCTCCCTCTGCCTCTCCCCACCCCTGGCTTGTGTTCTTTCTCTCTTGCTCTCTCTCTCTCTCTCTCAAATAAATAAGTAAATAAAAATTTAAAAAAGAAGTCAGCACTCAATAAATGTCGAACCAACTTTGGAAAGTCAAACTTATGCCTGCTGAAAGGGAGTCCTTCACACACTTGCAATAAAATTACTTTTAGAAAGAATTGTCAGCATATAGGTATTTTCCCCCTTTCTCTAAAATACTTTCTCTAGATCATCTGGAAGAAAAAATTTCCCCATCAGGGAATCCTGAAAGTTACTTGAAGGAGAGTGGATGATCAGCACCTGTAGGGGAGAAAAAGTGCCTGGAAATCGGGTGGACCTCTGTTCTCATCCTTACTTTTTAATTTATTAACTGTGTGACTGCTGTAAACCATGCCTTCTCTGGGCATGGACATGAGGGAGCCTGGGCCAAGGGCTTGTGAATTCCACCCATTTTGCTGAGGCAGTAGAACCATCTCTCTATAGCCCGCATCTGGATGGAGGGCAGGGCTTCTTACAGAAAAAAACTTCAATAACTGATGAGCACCTAGCATCAGAGTCTAGGTTCCATAGAAGCCGAATACAACGACCCCACCCTGTGGACATGCTCGAAGTATATCTTCATGGATGGTTTGAACTCACACTTTCAAACTTTTAGCCAGTGAGAAAACATCTATGAGTTAGACATGTTTAATCATGTCACACTGAAAATGGTGACTATTTCGTCCATTCAGTAGGTTTTTATTGTGCCTTTGCCGTCTGCCAAGCGCTGGGAGACAGCTATGAATCCCAGGCGCCAGTCCCTGCCAGTTCCCATGGAGGTCACCATGCAACGAGGGAGAGTCCCAAGGCTCCCTTGAAGTGACCACTGCCTAATCTCAGCCTTTAGCTTTTACTCCATCATGTTCTTACCAAGCAGACAGCATCGGTTTCCTGCTCTATGTGATTGCCACATCCTGTTTTCTTGATTTTGTGTAAAGGACACATGTCGATGTCTTTCACGGAGATTTTCCTCAGGATACTCATCGTCATGTGATTTCCTGTCTGGACCATGCAACAGAGAGCCAGGAATTATTAACAAGAAGACATTGCCTATATCAACTCGACTACAACTCACATATCCAGATGGGAATGAGTAAAAGTGTTCTGATAAACCCCTTTTCCTTATAGAAATCAGAACCTATGTATGAGTTTCTCTGAAAACTACCTTTGCTTTGAACTTGAATCTGAAAATGAACATATTCCACCCTTCTTCCACATCTACAGAGAATACATTTCCTTGTTCCCTTCCCAAGAATGAAAGAAAACAAGGTTGGCTTAACCAAGAGGATAATCAGCTCTAGTTCAGGAAATAATATCCCTTGGCCCCTCCATAACTTTGCACTCACTTCAGGTGGTTCGCTGCCTACGTACTTCTAATTTTGGTGTAGGACTAGAAGATAAAGGACCAAATGTAAGAATGGTCACAGAAAAGGCAAGCATTGCAAATCTTGACTGATTACATGAGGGTTCCAGCCCAACTCCAGAATCTTGAGCGACCTGAGTTATTAAGATAAGCCCCAGAACGGTTCCTCCAAGTCGCCCCCACTGCTAGCACACACACAGCCTCTAGGAGAAGGAAGGCATTAACTGCAGACGTGGGATTCCATCCTGCCACCCAGCAGTTCCGCAAGACTGGGGGCATGTGCAGCTTTCTGCCGAGGAAGCAGATGGGCCGGACCAGGTTGTTGAACTCTATCGCCGTGTCTGTCTTCAGGAGGGCTATGTTATTGGTCATGGTTTCATTATCAAAATCCTCATGGATGATGATGGTATTGACTGGATACTCTTCATGAGTAATCACTTTGGCATCCATCTTGGCTATACCAACTATAACGATGACATCCTTCCTGGAGAGAGAGCAAGAGAATCTTGAGAAGCCAAGGCATGATGGAAGAGTCACCCTCCCTGTTTTCATATTTACTTTTTGTTTGCTTGGAATACTCATTCAACTCATTTTTCCTGGGCTAATTTTTACTGACCCCTTTGGATGGTCCCTAGGAAATCTTTTCTGAACCCCAGGGCTTGTATCCTCCTTTGTGAGCCTATAGCATCTTGGGAATCCTCTATCTGAACATCATTTTCCCACCACCCAAAGATAATCTGTTAAGTTATGGCTGATTATCTTTTTTTCATGCTTTTATCATGGTTTTATTTTTTGTTTTTTTACATGGTCATTGTTATGCCCAAGATGTAATCTTGACTCTATTTTAGCACTTAACATTTTAACATAAACATCTTTTCATATTATATACTCTGTAAATACTCTTCAGAGAAATTCTGATTTTAATAAGGATGGAATTCATTTTGGGTGTTTTCCCTTTCTCCTCTTGGGAATCACCCAAGGAACTACAGCAGAGTCTAAGAGGACAGTCCAAAAAGAAACAAAAAAGATGAGGATGTAGTCATCTTCCATGAAATTATAACTCTAAAATGAACACCAAAACAAAAACTCAAACTTCCCAAATTTGTCAGAAGAGACATACAAAACAAAACAAAGGCAATAGAGTGAAAAGAAAAACAAGAAGGAACAAAAGCAGAAAACATAACCTAAAATAAAGATAAGAAGCAGGAGTTTTATTCTGACCATCAATTCAGAGCAGAAGGGCATGCAGTAAGATAAAAAGAGGCTCTTAATGATAAGAAAGAATTCAGTCTACAGTGAAGACATCATAGTCATAAACATCTGTAGCACATGACATGATATTCACAAAGGGAACACCCAGGAAATAGAAAACGCCGGAAGCTTGTTCATGATAGATTTTCACTTTCCTTTGGCAGCCTAGGACAGATCAAGGAGATTACCTCCCCAATTTTATATATTAAATTGTACACTGAAGACAGAGAATGAAATTTGAATTTTAACTGCGGAAAATATTCACATGGATCACATATAGTAGACCACAAGGACAACTCCAACAAATTCCTAAATAGATCAGATCACCACATAGTATAACTCAAAATTCAATAATGCCAGAAAACAAATTATACAAAACACCCCACTACCTGGATACTTACAAAATCTCTATCTTTAATAAAACTCTAGGGCAAAGGGAAAATCAAAACCAAATCAGACCAGATAGAAAATAGCAATAATGAAAACACAACACGGAAAGCAGAACCTTTCTGGAAGGCCAGTTGGCAACGGCTACTAATATTTGGCTGAGTCTTTCCACTCCTGGGTTATTTATGCTATAGTACATTGCATGTGTGTGAAATAACATATGCACAAATATCTCTACTGCAGCATTTTTTTGTACTAATAAAAGATCAGAAGCAACCCCAATTTCCATTAATAGAGGACTGTGCAATTAGAGTAGATCCGTTTTGCGATATTGCGTAGTTGATAAATGTGGGAGCTCTCTGTGTAATGGTAAGAAAAGATGGCTCAACATTCCTGATAGAGTGAAAAAGGCTACGAGTGTAAGGGTGTGTTGGTGTGCTCCCAATGTTTGGAGGTTGTTATAGACTGAACTGTATCCTGCCAAATTTGTAGGTGAAGTCCTAGCCCCAAATGTGGCCGTATGTGGACAGAGGGCCTTTAAGGAGGTAATTAAGATAAAGTGGTCTCCTAAATGGAAGGCCCTAATCTGATAGGACAAGTGTCCCTATAAGAGGGAGCAGAGACACCAGGACTACTCGCATTGAGGAAGGGGCATGTGAGGACCCAGCGAAAAGGCAATGGTCTGCAAGCCAAAGAGAGTCTTCAGGAGAAACCAGTCCTGCTGATCTTGGACTTGATCTTGGACTTCCGGCCTCCAAAATGGTGAGAAATAAATTTCTCTTGTCTAAGCCACCCTATCTGTGGCATTTTGTTATGGCAGTTCTAGCAGATTAATACGGAGAGAAGGAAAATTCTTTCTCTGTCCATAGATGTAAGAATCAATATAGATCTATAGGTATATAGATAACCATAAATGCATTAATTAAGAAAGAATAATCAAGAAACTGATGACAGGCTATGGCTTAAGGGAGGGAGTTAGTCTCTGAAGGCCAGGGGAAAGAAGAAGCTGCTTTTCCTTGTATGCTGTTTGGTTCCTCCTGAACATTATACTATGTATTTGTATTTTCATTTAAGTGCATGTATTTTCAAAAAAAAAACACAAATGCATGTGTTTTCAAATAATAGAAATCATAGGTGTGAAAAATTCAGCAGCTGTACAATATTCCATCAAGAGTTTATACTATTACTTATTTAGCCAATTAGAGTAATTATAATCTCTCTCCCCATACTTTGTATGTATATATATATTTATATACACATATAAGGCATATAAATAGTATATAGACATATAGATATGTAATTATACATATTATTTATATACTATTTATTATATGTTATACCTGTGGAAGAGTAACTATAATTTATCCATAATTGGACATTACATTTCCAGTGTTTTATGTGTAACAAACCATCCTATGAACTTTGTGCATAAAGCTTTTCCAGTGGTTGAAGTTATTTCCTTAATGCTGATTCTCGAAAGTGAAATCATGGGGTCAAGAAGTAAGATGTTTTACAAAAAAATTATTCCTTTAATACTATTGGAGCTTTTTTTCTGTTTTACAAGAATGCATATTTACTGTACAGAATTTGAGGAATAGAGAAGTTCAAAGATGAAAAGGGAAATCGTGTGCATCCTAAACATCTAGGATATTTCCTTCAGGTCTTTTCTCTGTATACGTATATTTGTGGCAGACATGTTGTTAAGGCTTGAGGTTAAGTATTTCAGGTGCAGACTCCTGTCAATTCACTTAACAAGACTAGAGTCAGGACCTCTAGTATCAGGAGTCAGTGCCTGGGATTGCAGTAACAGGGGGATGGATTTCCTGCCTGCGGAGGCTGAAGGAACAATCGTTTCACCTTGCAGTCCCCGCGGCAGCGAACACACTGGACAGCAGGACTTTGGCAGCTGGTGGTTTTAGGAGCCCAGGAGTCCTGGTGAGCAGGCGCCAAGCCAGTAAGAAGCCCTGTTGCCCCGTTACCAGGAATCCACCTTCCAGGCCTCCCTAAGCTGAGCGGGGAACGGTCCCTCCACCACCACCCCCGGGGGGCTGTTTAAGTCCCAAAGGCAGGGGTACTGGCCTGTTCTGCAAGACGGATGCGATGCTGATGATCCAGAACTCGCTAAGGATGCTGCCAAAAGCCAGGTGGGTGTACTGGGAATCCTGCAGCGACACCACCCACGGGAATTCCTTGTCGTCGACCAAACCCTCCTCGGAAGTTTCTACAGTGTTGGCTTTCTGGATGCCACAACCTGCAGGGAAGCTGTGTGGGGACCTCACCGCTGGGGCAAGGAGTCGGTGGCCTATGGCCACCACCACTGCATCAGACCTCAGAACCCTCTCCCGCCGGTTCCCCACTCCTGGCTCTCCATCTTGGTCACCACTAACTCTGCCACCGCCCCCTCGTTTCTTTTCCTGGTGGGGCTTCTTCCCACAAAAGATGCTTGATAGCATCCCTGAGTCTAAAAATAACCTTGGGCTACCAATGACCACTCTCACCTATTGGACACTTAGCACACTCGAGACAGTATCTGAAGACTTTTACATACATCGGCACATCGGTGGTTCTCAACATGGTCTGGGACCTCTGGGGCTCAAGACCCCTTCCGGGGTCTGCAAGATTTAAACTGTCTTCATAAGAACACTAAGACAGTATTTGTTTCTCTCACCCTCATTTTCTCACTAGTGTGTAGGGGAATTTTCCAGAGGCTACATGATGGCATTACTCTGACGGCTAATAGCACATGTGAACCTGTGTATTCTTCTGTTTTACAATTTTCCCAGTTTTGAATTTTTAATATGGTAAAGATGGGAAGATATAGCCTCATAACTAAAATTCTTTTGGTGTCCTCAATAATTTTTAAGACTATAAAGGGGTCCCGAGACCAAAAAGTTTGAACACTGCTGATATATACTACTTCATATAATTCCTCCAACAGAACTGGAAGTGGACACTGCCATTCTCCATTTGTGGGAGAGAACATCGACTTCTAGAGCTGGTAAGCACTGGGTACACCAAGTCACACAGCTGGTAGGCTGCAGGGCCGCACCTTCCACCCCTCACCATCTCTGTTCCCACCACACTTCACATCCTCAGATTTGTCCTTGCTGGTCCCTGCCTGAGCAGTTGGCATGCGTGGCTCCCCCATGTCTGTATTGCTTGCCAGTGTATCCCTAGAGGTTAGCACAGTGCCTGGCCCACAGTAAGTGCTCAGTAAATCATCTGGTGAATGAACGAGAGCGTTTTGCCATATCAAGCACTTCCTGAAGTCTTGTCATCAAGAGGCTAAAAGGTTCCACCAGATGGAGACTGCACCTGGCCCATTCAGACCTCCTTTGCTTTTGCCTTCCCAGGCCCTCAAGTGAGTTGCCTCCCACTGGGCGGTCTCTTGGGGAGTCTGGATTCTGTTTCAAATGAGAGTTAAATGTTGCTTAAAGTTTTAAATAATATTCTTCCCCTGCCAGGCCTGATTTCACCCAAGATGCTATATTGCCCTGTATTAAAAAAGAAGTCCATATTCATAGAATCATGGAGAGTGTAGCTATGACAGAGCAGAAAGGACCCTCGAAGCACAAAGCCCTGGGTGGGCCAGGCCGCCTGCTTTCCAGGCACCATTATGGGATGGCGTACACATGGGGTGTTTTGCTCTCGTGGGCTGCTGACTCCCTCCCTGCCCTGAGTCCTCCCTCCCATGCCACTCTCCCTGTCCTGAGCGTCCCCAAGCCCAGCCTCACTGGACCTGGAGGTGTCTGTCTCATCCCCAGTACGGGGATCGGAGTACAGGGATTCTCAGCCCCGCCTACATGACAGCCATGTGTGGCCCGGTGCTTCCCAGGCCCCTAGGGATGGGCTGGGACACTGGCATTTCAGCCTCCCCAGGTAGTTTCTAGTGTGTATTCAGGGTTGAGAGCCACGAGGGTTTGGGGAGGGCCCTGGATGCAGTGTCCCAGATACAGTTGGCCCCTATGCTGTGAGACCTGGGACAAGCCACTTCACTTCTCTGGGCCTCAGTTTCCTCTTTGGAAATGTGTGGTAACACACCTCTTGGAGTTGTAAAGATCACACGAGGTGAGGATATGGAAGGTGCTTTGCAAACGGTATCCTCATGACTGATAATGCTAAACCCAAGGCAGAATGGATGATTCCTTTTTTTTTTTTTTTTTTAATGTAAACCACTATGCTGGTTGCTATTTATGAATCCCAGACCACAAGTACTCAGTACTTGTTTCTAAATTGGTGGCACTGGGTGATGGGATGGGTGTGACATGGTGGGCGCCACTAGCCAACCACGGGGCAGATCAGTGGTGGCTAGGTTTTCAGCCAGTTATTCGATTCACAGGACATTGGCAGTCTCTACTGAACAAGGTTATGACTCTTAACCAACCCAACAAGAACCTACAGAGGGGTGATGACTTTTGCTATCTCAAAGCTCTAGTTGGCTAGTTTATTTGACATTATAAAACCCTGGGATAGAATAAGGAAATCTGACCCAGAAATGAAATGAAAAGAGGGAGGAGAGGCCCTTTCTGTTCTATGGGCATCCCTGGTTCTTTTGGGGGCTGCAAGGAGGTGGAGTAGGCTAGGAAGGTAGGGGATTCTCCCCTTGATGTGGGTGTGGGGGGGGGGGTAGAGGAGATTGGATGCTCTGTCATGTCTCGCATCGAACTCTGGGAAGGTAAGACAGAGCCAGCTGGTGGCAGCCAGAGGTGACAGAGCTTGCTTGTGTCCTCTCTCTCTACCTGCCCCTTTCTAGGCTAGAATCTTAGTCCTGGACAACCTGGAGGTCAAGGAGGGACTGAGGCCCCAGCAGGCTCCAAGGTACCTCCTTGCTCCTGGGTCCAGCCCTGCAATTGAGGGTCAGTTTAGCAATACACTCTTTTGGATTAGAGAGAAAAGGTTTCATTGGAACAACGATGCTGACGTAGGAGGACAGGGAGGGCGTGGTTCCCAAGGGTACCAGCTGCACCGAAGGCTCCCACCCAGGCAGGGGGAGGACATCCCCCACCTGGTGGTGCCTGGGGGACAAGCCCCAGGAAGAGCAGGGTGGGCCTTTCGGTAGCCTGAGGCTTACTTTCCTAATGACACCCTCGCCAGAGGACCAGCTCTGACATCAGACTGTGGAAGCCAGTTGCCTACATCCAGGCCCCAGTTCCCCTTCTTTGCCTGAGTCCCACCACTCATGCCTGCTGTCCGAGCAGAGCACTGTGAGTCATCTTCCCCCTGGGTCCCTCTCTGGACATCAAGGGCCTTTCCCAGGCCAATTCCCCCTGCCATGTGACACGAGCAGCTCAAGTCCTTATGGAAGAAGGAAGCGCACTCACTGGCAGAAGAGTGAGAGACGTAGAGCAGCACTAAGAGCATCCCCCGTATCTCTGCCATCCCCAAAGCGAACTGCAGCGGACACCATGGGCAGCTGTGAAAATACAACATCCAGAGGCACAGGCTTTTCCTCTCCTCTCCAAAGTGGTGATTTCCCCTCTACCCCCACCCCCAGTGTTGGATGCCCTGCCTCTTTCCCTTCCACTGACAAAGCTTCCAAGATGTGGGCAACAGACCTGTCACGTCCCAATTGCTTGGTTCCGTGCAGTGAAGAGCTCCGGGCCCAGCTGCCCAGCGCTGATAGTCTTAGGATTGGAAAGGTGGCCCACGGAGAGGAGGCAGCCCGCACTTGTCAGTTTTCTCCTCGATCCAGCCAGGGTCCCCGGGCTTCCCAGAGAGTTGGAGCTCAGAAAAGAGTTGTTTCTTGACTCATGGAATTTGACCCTTTTCTTAACTCTGTAGCCATAAAATGCTGCTGAAAGAAAAGCAGGATTTAGTGCAAGCCCACCCCCGGTTTTGCCCGTCCTCCTACACTCGGAGGGCTTAAATAATGCTGGGATTTCTTCTAACTACTGACAGCTTGTACTTTTACATAGTAACTGCCCAACACTTAGCTCAGTTAATGTTCGCAATAGCCCTGTGAGGCAGACAGTATCCCTGTCCCCATTTTACAGATCCAGAAACTGACATTCAGACCCTGAGAAGCCTGCCCAAGGTCACACAACCGCCAAGTGGTGGAGCTGGACTTTGAATTGCGGTCTGAGTTCGAAGCCCACGCGTGTCTCCCCATCCACCGTGCCGCTGGGCCCGCCCTTGCCTCAAACAATGCACAGTAGCCGTTCTCAGTCACCATGTTCCACTCATGACACTGATGTTCCTTGTTGTCTGGATGGCTCTCAGAGTCTTCTGTGAACTGCTACTGCCAAAGGAGAAATGAACTCACTCTGACCTTACACAGCAGAGCTCAACAGAGGGATTCCTTCTGCCACCTTGGGAAGAATGTTCCATTGTGGCATCATCGTTACCATGGTGTCACCAAGCAAACGTCTAGACATGGAGACCTAGGAGGAGCCCGGATGAAAAGCCTGCCTGTTTCCTAAACTTGGCAGGGCTCTTCTGGAGAGGAAGACCTACTTTTTGCTAGATCACAAAGCCCTGTCCATGTGGCTGTGGTCTGTCTACTTCTCAGCACCTGCCCTGTGTCTACACGACTTTGTCAGACTGGATGGAAGAAGCCCACGACTAGGCTGGGTTTGGTTTTTCTGACCCCCGTGAGCATTCTGACACTCCCAGTGTGGTTTTCTGGGGCTCAGTTTCCCTTAGCGTTTCAGCTTGCAGGTCCGAGTTAAGCCACCGGACTGGCTCTGCCAAACCACGGGGCCAGAAGGGATCTGGGCTCCAGCCCCCGCGAGCAGCTTTGGTTTCAGCACAAATGCCAGAACCCCAGACAGGTGTTGACAACATTGTGGTAACATGTAACTCCATGGAATCACAGGCTGCTGGCTCAGCTGCACGAAAGATATTTATTGGACGGGTAGATAAATGGCTGATGGAAGGAAAGACGGCTGGGCAGAAGTGAAGTCTGACTCAGAAAGAAGTCGCTATCTCCTTCCCCT
The DNA here is from genome assembly GCA_028533885.1 of Nasua narica. Taxonomy (NCBI): domain Eukaryota; kingdom Metazoa; phylum Chordata; class Mammalia; order Carnivora; family Procyonidae; genus Nasua; species Nasua narica. Next base: position 26,963,195 of record CM052803.1, read on the forward strand.
TGAGATACCCCTGATGTTCTTCGTGCCTCACAATAATCCGTCACCTTTAACACTGAGCAATGGCTGGCTTCCACTGGAGAAGAACAGAATGGGAAAGATTGGGGGCAGTGGGAGATACGGGAGTTGACCCTTCAAGACTGTTCCACATCATGGGTGTCAAAACCCTCTCACAAAACCATCTCACATTTTCTCATTCACTATTCATAATCACCCCACCAGGATGAAGGAATTACATGAGCTTTCCCATAAGAACATGGTGGCTCAGAGTAGAAAAGTCACTTCCCTACAGCCACACATCCGGAAAGTGGCTGGGGCAGGCCTCCAACCCAGATCCTTCCAACTCCAGGATGGTGAGCTGTGTCCAAGTCTGTGTTTCTCAGCCTGGACATCATGCTGCCTGATAGGGGACTGAAGCAGAAGAGGTGATTAGGGCAAAGTCAGGGGCTGCTCTTTTTTTTTTTTTTTTAATTGTGTTATGTTAGTCACCATACAGTACATCATTAGTTTTTGATGTAGTGTTCCATGATTCATTGTTTGCATAGAACACCCAGTGCTCCATGCAATCTGTGCCCTCCTTAATACCCATCCCCAGGCTCACCCATCTCCCATCTCCTCCCTTCTAAAACCCTCAGTTTCACTTATTTGTGGAACATAAGGAATAGCATGGTAGACATTAGGAGAAGGAAAGGAAAAATGAAGGGGGAGAAATCAGAGCAGGAGACAAAACCATGAGACTATGGACTCCAGGAGCTGCTCCTTGAGAGTGGGGATGCTGAGTGTAGTGTACAAGACCCTGGCTCTCCAATTCCTCTTTAATTCCTGCATGAAAAGAAGCCATGTGGAGGCCACCAGAAACATTCACTCTTAACAGGAACTCTCCAGCATAACTTGATGTTGATAAAGGCTCAGAATCTTGCAGGGGCCCAGCAGACTGTATGAACAGAGGACCTCAAATCTTCAGCCTCTCTGGGTCACTTAATGCAGACACATCAACTTTAGATAAACTTTTAAAGGACCCATCACCATTTTTTAAATAACTATTTAATTCTTTAAGGTTAATAATAATAATGGCAGTAATAGTTCTATATCTTGGAGAGGAAATTCATTTGCAGTCTTGCACCACGGGCTGCATATCCAGGTCATTACAGCACAAAACATGTAGTCGCTCAACGGGTCACTTTCTGTTTTTACTCTTTATTTTTACGAAGTTAGAAAATCCTAATTCTCAATGAAAGGACATCCGAAGTTGCAGCAAGTTCTGGAAACTGGCAGATAGTTCTGGATATTTGGATATTTGGACTATGGACTCCAAAATCTTGGAGAGGGTTTTTTTTTTTCACTCTGCTGATGATTGCCCTCAATTACTCATGGGCCTGCCCACGATGTTCAAAACCTGGGGTGTTGAAAATTTTTTCTGAGTAGTTTGCAAGTTTCATCCTACGGGACAGTAATGGTTGGATTTCTAACTCACTTGGCTGCTTTTCCCTCTGGAAAATATGTCTTGATGTTCATTGCAGTTTTGGAAAAAACATGCCGATAAGCTTTACTACATTTCAAAACCTCTTCGCTTGTGAAATTAACAGAACAACAACAAAAAAATCAAGTACTAGTTCATTTACATATCACACATTTTCCAAGTGTGACCTGCTATTGATCCCTGGTTTGTTGGATTGTTAAGCGAGATGTCTGCCAGCCCAAATATGTCATAGTTACTGCACACTGCATAGCATGACTTGATACAGATGCAACATCCCACAAAGTCTTTTGAACAGGAATTTTATCAATAGTTCATGCTGCATTTCTTTGAATTTTTCATCACTATCAACATTCATTCATTCATTCCTTCCTGTTCATTCATTCATTACTCATTCATTACATTATTCATTACTATTCATTTGTACTGTCGACACTCACTTGAAGCTTCCCAGAAGCGTTATGATGTCTATGCCAAAGAGTATAAGTTTGAATTGGGTTTTTGTCATTTGGATATCTTCTACATTGAGCAAAAAAGTACAAGAATTTCTTGGAAAGCATTATAATGCCCTCATTCTGGAAAAAAATATGTCTATAATTTATATACCAAAGAGGTCATTGTGCGCGATTGAAAATGACAAGTCTTTAATAGTTTCATGCTGTTACGTGGGAGTTTTATTTTCAAATAATCTGTATTGGATTTGCAGGGTTTTTGTTAAGCAGATCATTCATAGAATGTTTTTATATTCCCCAAAGTTTTTGAAGCGGAATGTCATGTTTATCACATTCTTAACCCCTAAAGAGCTTGTGTGCAAGAGTTTTTCAATTTTCACCCAAATGAAATGCATTTCATTAGCCACTGCCCCCTGCAAGTCAAATTACCCAATCAGCAATCTTTGAGATTGGCTGACAATGAACATTCCTACCACATGTACAAATATGTCTATTAATGTAAATTTCCCGATATGAAAAAATTTCCTTTTTAAGTTATTCAATTTAAAAGGAACATTTAGGAAATGTATTTCTTTATGTCATCTAACTTACAACACTAGACCTAGAACATTACCATTATTTTGTACCTACCTACCTACACGTTCCACCCTCTCTCTCATTCTCTTGCTCTTTCACAAGTTTATCCATAAGTATGTATGCCTACGCTATCTGCTAGAGGTTTTCTAGGGCGTATATACTTAGGAATAGGATTGCTAGATCAGAGAATGGGTTAGAATATATCTTGTTCTAGAAGATAAGGCTAAATTGTTTTCCAAGATAGTTGAGCCAGTTTACACTCATACAACAATGTAAGGTGACCTTGTTGACCCATGTATGTCCTCTCCAATACTTAACTACTGTCAGCTTTAATTTTTGGCCAGTCCAATGGATATAAAGTGATATCTCATTGCTAAGTTGCATTTCCCTAATTACTAGTAAGGTTGAGGATATTTTCCCATGTGCTTATTGCCTGTATGAGTTAATGCTTATATCTTTGGTCCTTCTTTCCTGTTGGGTTGCTCGCCTTTTTTTTTTTTAATTGAGATGTATGAATTCTTAATACTTTCTGAATATTGTTCACTATATGTATTGTGAGTATCTTCTACCAATTTCTGGACTGTGTCTTCTATTTTAATTTCTTTATGATGTTTTCAAGTAAACAGAAGTCTTAATTTTAGTTTAAATGAAGTGAAATGTATTAGTATTTTAGGTTAAGTCTCTTTGTGTCTGTTTAAGAAACCTTTCCCTAGATCCACATCAGCAATCTATTCTACTGTATCATCTTCCCAAATATTTAAAGTTTTGTTCTTCACACGTGAGTCCTCAATGTGTCTGGAATTTATTTATTTATTTATTTATTTATTTATTTATTTATTTATTTATTTATTTGCATGGTATGAACCCACTTTTCCCACATGGATTACCCATGGCACTGTTCCTTTCTCCACAGGTCTCCAGTGTGGCCTCAGACGTACATGCTGGAACTGTTTCTGAGCTCTCTCTCCTGCTACACTGGTCATTTTATCTATAGCCCTATGCCAAGTCCACACAATCGTTAAGAATTACAGCTTTGCAACGTCTTACTATTTAGCAAGGCAAGTGCTCCCATGTAATTCTTTTTCTTGAGGAATGTCTTAACTATTTTTGATTTGTACTTTCTATGTTTTAGAATCAAGTTGGCAGTTGCCACCAAGCAACCAACCAACCAAACCTTCTAAGATTTGGATTAGGATTGCATTGCATCAACAGTTCAATTTGTGTCTACATTAACATCTTTATAATATTGAATCTTTTTATCTGTAAGCACACTGTATCTCTCAATTTAATTAGGTCACTAATTAACTCAATTTAGATCACTAATTAGCTCAAATGAAGATTTTTTAGTAAAATTTTATGATTTGCTCAATAAGGTCTTACACATCTTTTAATAGGATTTATTCCTAGGTATTTATACTTTTTGGTTGCAATTAAATTGCAACTTCTATTATGCTTTTTAACCATTCTTACTAAACTGTTATTATTTGTAGTAATTTATCATTAGATTCTTTGGAGTTTTCCATGTAAAGAATCATATCACCTGCTAATAATGACAGTTTTGTTTCTTCCTTTACAATTATTAGGCATTTCATTTCTTTTTCTTGTCCTACAGCCCTGGCTAAGACCTCCAGTATAAAGTTGAATAGGATCAGTAAAAGTGGGCATCCTTGTCTTGGTCAAAGAGAAGGCTTCTAACACTAATCTTCTTCTAAATGAAGATTTAGAGTAATATACGGTATAGATTGCTAAATAGATTTCCTTAATTAGGTTAAGGAACTCCTCTTTTATTTCTAGGGTTTTTATTTGTTTTTTAAATCAAAATCTGGGGTTGAATTTTGTCAAATAATTTTTTGGCATTAGTTAAGATAATCATTTGGTTTTTCTTCTTTACTTTGTTAACGTGATTAATGAAACAAAGATTTTCGCAAATTAAGCTACTATTGAATTTCAAGGAATAATGTTTTATCATCTTATGTACTACTATTCACCAATGTTTTGTATAGAGTTTTTTGGCATCAGTGTTCATGAATTAGATTGGCTTGTAATTTTCCTTTCTTGTATGTTCCTTATCAGTTTACTGGCCTTGTGGAATTAGTTGGGGAGATGGAAATGGTCTGTTATCTGAATGTTTGCAGAACTCCTCTGAAAACTATCTGGGCTTGGTGTTTATTTTGTGGGGCAATTTCTAGCAGCTGCTTAATTGATTTTTATTTTTAGTGTTTCTAAGACTCTCCACTGTTTATCGTGAGACAGATTGGGTAAGTTGTTTTTCTAGAACTTTTCCATTTTGTTTTCAAATGTATTGGCAAGAAGATTATAGTACTGTCTTTGAGAATCTCCATTTTTAAATTTTTCTTTTTTTCATTCCTGATATTATTCATTCATGCCTCTATCTATTCTTTGTCAGTTCCTCCAGAGTTCCAGTTTGTATTTTCAGGATAAACTTTTGTCTTTGTTGATTATCTCTTTGTTTTGTTTTTTGTTTGTTTGGTTGGTTGGTTGGTTGGTTTTTGTATCCTGTAGCTTATTACTAGTATCTTTTTTATTGCCAGTACTAGTACTGCTTTATTACTTTCGTCATTGTTTTCTAGTTTATTATTCTCTGCCTTTGTATTTATTATCTGTTTCTTCTAGCTTTCTTTGAGTCTATTTTGTTATTTTTCTAAAATTTAAGCTGGACATTTAGCTCATTAATTTTTCCCCTTTTCTAAAATAAACCTTTAAAGCCATCTAATTCCTTTAAGTCCCACTTTCTTGGCATCTCTTAAGTTTTGATGCATTGCTCCTTCCTTATCATTCAGTTCTAAGTATTTTTACATCCCGTTATGAAGTGTGTTACTCTTGAACTATTTATAAGTATGTTTTTAAATTCCTAAATGAATGACTAGCTTTAACTTTTAATATCCCCTTCTAACCCAACTAGTTGGAGAATATCTGTGTAATACTGATTTTTCAAATTCTCTGAGAATTGCTTTGTGGCCTAGGATGTGATAAGAAATTTTCTAACTGTTCCATGTTTACTTCTGGAAAACGTATAATGTCCATACCCAACAATTAACCTTAAGTTTGTTAATGTTCTTTTCAAATCTTCTGTATCTTTCCTGAATTTTTGTCTGCTTGACCTATCAATAATTAAGAAAGGTATCTCCTGTTATGATGGCGAGTTTAGCAATGTCTGTCTATAATTATAGCTATTTTTGCTTTACATGTTTTGAGGTTATTTTATTAGATATACTAATTTAGAATTGCCATATCTTTGTGAACTGAACTACAATTGATTCTCATTATTCTCTGTAACTACGCTCTGTAGAGTGTGGCAAAAACCAAGTTAACAAATGCTGAACCATTGCTCTTAGGGAAAATACAGAGCTAGGTTCCTGTGAGCATGTGGTCATAACATTTTCATCAGTCAGTCAATATATAACCTTGCTTTACGTGTGCTTCTGTCTAAAGGCATCTCATTTAATATATGTTATTGATTCGTGAACATTGAACTCATGGCCGACATGAGTAACTCATGCCTGAATGAAGCTTATATAATATATATATTTTCTCCATAAAGCACATCACAGCCTTCTTGTGCATGGGATCACTAGATAGCTCTTCAGCAATCTGCTTGGGGGACATTGTGAACTGCAAAATCACCAATGAAAAACACAAAAATGCCCAAAATGTGGCATCATATAGATGCAAAAGGGACACTTGTTTGTAGGATGTGCTGCCACAAGAACACAGAGTGTCACCTTGTTCAGCCTCAACTGCGAATGTGTGCATTGAGTGACTCAAACTTTTTGCCACTCTGTGCCCGTCTACAGATGACTGCAAAGCTCTGCGAGTATTGATTTTGGAGTTTTAATGAGTGGGCAAATTTGCAATATGGAATTCATGAATAATATGGATCAACTTTATTTATGATTTCTATCCTTTTTTTAAGACTTATTTACTTTATTTATTTTTAAAGATTTTATTTATTTATTTGTCAGAGAGAGAGAGAGAGTGCACAAGTAGGGGAAGCAGCAGGCGGAGGGAGAAGCAGGCTCCCCACTGAGCAAGGAGCCTGATGTGGGGCTTGATCTCAGGACCCTGGGATCATGACCCGAACTGAAGGCAGATGCTCATCTGACTGAGCACCCAGGCATCCCTAATTTCCATCCTTAATAATACCTTTTGTCTTAAAGTTTATCTGATATGAAAATAACTATGCCTGCTTTTTATTTGTTGCTATTTCTTTTCCCAAGCTTTTACCTTTTTACTTTCAAACTTTCTGTATCCTTATGCTTCAGATAATCTCTTATAAACAATACACAGCTGGACTTTTTAAAAAGAAGCTAAATTGTCAATATGTCTTTTTAGCTGGCAAATATATATTTTGGGGGATTATTGATATATTTGGAATTGCTTTATCATTTTCCTTTAAAAAATTATTTTTTCTGCTTTTTCTGTACCATCCTCCATTCTTTCTTGCCTTTTTTAAGTTTTGCTTATTCCAAATTTTCTTGATACACGTTTGGAATTTGTATACTCTATGCCTATTCTTGTAGAGGGTACCACTGAAATTTTATCACGTACACAAAACTTAGCCACCCCTAACATCAATTACTGTCTTCATTCCCCCTTGATAATACTACAACCTTGGAATGCTTTGACTTCAATCTCCCTGTCATGCTATTACATGCTATTCTCATTCCATATTTTAGCTTTTTTTAACCTCATACATTATACTATTATTATTTTATTCAATGTTTGGTTTTAAATAGTATTTACTATGCTATTTACTCTTGTAAATTACTATTGTATTTTACACCTTGTATCTATGGCTTGTATCTTTCCCTAAAGAACACCTTTTGGAAGTGTCTTTAGCACAGATTTCTTGGTGGCAAATGTTCTCAGTTTTTGCTAGCCTGTAAATGTCTTTTTTTGGTACCATTTTTCTTTTTTTTTTTAAGATTTTATTTATTTATTTGACAGAGTAGAGAGAGAGAGAGAGATCACAAGTAGGCAGAGAGGCAGGCAGAGAGAGAAGGGGAAGCAGGCTCCCTACTGAGCAGAGAGCCCGATGCGGGACTCGATTCCAGGACCCTGAAATCATGACCTGAGCCGAAGGCAGAGGCTTTAACCCACTAAGCCACCCAGGCGCCCCTGTACCATGTTTCTTGAAAAATTGTTTTGATGGTACCCAGGTTCTAGGTTGGGAGTCATTTCCTCTCAATTCTCTGAAGATGTTCTTTCCCTGTCTTCTGGATTCCATTGTTTTGAAAAACTCTACCCTCACCCTAATTGTGGGTTTCTTTATAAAAGAGATTCTTTCTCTCTCGCCCTTTTTAAGACCATCTTGTTTCTGGTGTACTATGGTTTCATTAAAGTGAATTGAAGTATGAATTTATTTTTATTTATTCTGTTTAAGATAGGTTATGCTCCCTGGTTTTGTGTATTTATATTTTCTTAAAGATTCTGGAACTTTCTCAGACATTATCTTCTCAAATATTGCTACTTCTTCAGGCTCTCTGTTCTTTATCTTTGGGATTCCAGATAGATGTGTTAGACTTTCTCATTCTATCTGTCATATCTTATTATCACTTCCATTTTTTTTCTTTACTTGAACATAGACTTTATTTATTTAAATAAATTAAATTACAGTTGACATACAGTATTATTTTAGTTTCAGTGTACAACATAGTGATTCAACAATTCTATGCATTACCTAGTGCTCATCACTCTAAGTGTAGTCTTAATCCCCTCCACCTGTTTCACCTAAGTCTGTTTTAGGGTTTTTTTTGTTCATATGTTTTGTTTATTAGATTCTACATGTAAGTGAAACCACTTAGATTCTACATGTAAGTGAAACTATATAGTATTTGTCTTGTCTGACTTATTTCACTTAGCATAATATCCTTTAAGTCCATTCGTCACAAACGGCAAGATTTCATTCTTTTTTATGGCTGAGTAATAGTCCATAATAAATAGATAGATAGGTAGATAGATAGATAGATAGATAGCAATATATATACCATATCTTCTTTATCCACTCATCTACCAGTGGCTTAGGTTGCTTCCATATTTTAACTATTGTAAATGATGCTACAATGATGCTACAAAGCACTTTTTAAATTAGTGCTTTTCAATTTCTTCAGGGAAATACTTAGCAGTGGAATTAGTGGATTGTATTTCTATTTTTAGTTTGTTGTGGAGACTCCATACTGTTTTCCACAGTGGCTGCACCAATTTACCATGCACCAACAATGCCTGGATGTTCCCTTTTCTCCACATCCTCACCAACACCTGTCATTTCTTGACTTTTTGATTCTTGCCATTCTGACAGGTGTGGGGTGATATCTTATAGTGGTTTTGATTTTCATGTCCCTGGTTATTAGTGATGTGATGTTGAGCATGTTTTTATGTGTCTTTTGGCCATCTGTATGTTTTCTTTGGGAAAATGTCCAGGTCCACTGCCCATTTTTAAATTGGTTTGTTTGAGGTTTTTTGATGTTGAGTTGTATCAGTTCTTCATGTATCAGATATATAATTTGCAAACATCTCCCGCTCACTTGCCTTTTCATTTGATTGATGATCTCCTTTGCTGTGTAGAAGCTTGAGAAGTTCAAATTAGTCTCAGTTGATCATTTTTGCTTCTGTTGCACTTCCCAGATGCAACAGAGCCAAAAAAATATTGCTGAGACCAATGCCCAAGATTTTGCTGCCTATCTTTTCTTCTAGGAATTTTATGATTTCAGGTCTTACATTTTAGGTCTTTAATTCACTCTGAGTTTTTTTTTGTATATGGTATAAGAATGTAGTCCAGTTTCATGCTTTTGCATGTAGCTTTCCAGTTTTCCTACCACCATTTCTTTCTTTTTTTTTTTTTTTTAAAGATTTTATTCATTTATTTGACAGGGATCACAAGTACGCAGAGAGGCAGGCAGAGAGAGAGAGGAGGAAGCAGGCTCCCTGCTGAGCAGAAAGCCTGATGCGGGGCTTGATCCCAGGGTTCTGAGATCATGACCTAAGCCTAAGGCAGAGGCTTTAACCCACTGAGCCACCCAGGTGCCCCACCTACTACCGTTTCTTGAAGAGACTATCTTTTTCTCATTGTATACTTTTGCCTCCTTTGTCATAGATTAATTGACCATATAAGCATGGGTTTATTTCTGGATTCTGTATTCTCTTCCATTGATCTATGTGTCTATTTTTGTGCAAATAACATACTGTTTTGATTACTATAGCTTTGTAGTATAGTTTGAAATCTGGGATTGTGATACCTCCACCTTTGTTTTTATTTCTCAGGATTGCTTTGGCTTTTTGGAGTCTTTTGTGGTTCCATACAAATTTTAGGATTATTTGTTCTGGTTCTGTTAAAAATACTATTGGTATTTTGATAGGGATTGCATTGAATCTGTAGATTGCTTTGGGCAATACAGACATTTTTATAATATTAATTTCTTGCAATCCATGATTATATCTTTCCATTTATTTGTATAATCTTCAATTTCCTTCATCAATGTCTTATGTTTTCAGAGTACAAATCTTTCACCTCCTTGGTTAAACTTATTGCTAGGTATTTTGTTCTTTTAGATGTAATTTTAAATAGGATTATTTTGTTCATTTCTTTCTGGTAGTTTGTTACTCATGTATAGAAATGCAACAGATTTCTGTATATTAATTTTGTATCCTGCAATTTTACTTAATTCATTTATTAGTTCTAATATTTTTTTGGTGGAGTCTTTAGGGTTTTCTTTTTTTAAAGATTTTGCTTGTAGGGATGCCTGGGTGGCTCAGTTGGTTAAGCAGCTGCCTTTGGCTCAGGTCATGATCCCAGCGTCTTGGGATCGAGTCCCGCATCGGGCTCCTTGCTCCGCAGGGAGCCTGCTCCTCTGTCTGCCTCTGCCTGCCTCTCTGCCTGCTTGTGTTCTCTCTCTGTTAAATAAATAAATAAAATCTTTAAAAAAAAAAAAGATTTTGCTTGTTTGTTTGTTTTAGAGAGAGAACATGAGCAAGGGGAGGAATAGTGGGGGAGGGAGAGGGAGAAAGAAAATCTCAAACAGACTCTGTGCTGAGCATGGGGTCAGCTGATGCTGGGCTCAATCTCATGACCCTGAGATAATGGCCTGAGCTGAAACCAAGAGTCAGATGCTTTACTGACGGAGCCACCCAGACACCCCTGCAGTCTTTAGGGTTTTCTATATATAGCATCATGTCATAAGCAAATAGTAATGGTTTTACTTCTTCCTTACTAATTTAGATATTTTTTTTTTCTTGTCTGATTGCTGTGCCCAGGACTTCTAGTACTATACTGAATAAAAGTAGAAAGACTGGACATTCTTGTCTTGTTCCTGATTTTATAGTGAAAGCTCTTAGCTTTTCACCATTGAGTATGATATTAGTTATGGGTTTGCCATATATGACCTTCATTGTGTTGAGGTATGTTCCCTCTATACTCACTTTGTTGAGAGTTTTTATCATGAATGAAGTTTGAACTTTGTCAAATGCTTTTCTGCATCTACTGAGATAATCATATGATTTTTATCCTTCATTTTGTTACTGTGGCACATCACATTGATTTGTTGATCTCACACTCTTGCATCCCTGGAATAAATCCTGGTTGATCATGATTAGTGATCCTTTCAATGTATTGTTGTGTTCAGTTTTTTTGTTGAGGATTTTTTGGATCTATGTTCATTAGGGATATTTGCCTATAATTTTTTGTAGTATTTTTGTTTGTTTTTTGTGTCAAAGTAATGCTGGCCTCATAGAATGAATTTGGAAGTCTTTCTGCCTTTTCAATTTTCTGGAATAGTTTGAGAAGGATAGGTATTAACTCTTCTTTATTTTGGTTTGTATATTTATTTTTAAAGATTTTATTTATTTATTTGACAGCGAGAAAGATCACAAGTAGGCAGAGAGGCAGGCAGAGGGAAAGGGGAAAGCAGGCTCCCTGCTGAGCAGAGAGCCCGATGTGGGGCTTAATCCCAGGACCCTGAGATCATGACCTGAGCCGAAGGCAGAGGCTTTAACCCACTGAGCCACCCAGGTGCCCCTATCTTGGTTTATTTTTAATTTTATTTATTTGAGAGAGAAAGAGCACAAGTAGGAGGAGGGACAGAGGGAGAGGGAGAGAGACTCTCAAGCAGGCTCCATGCCCAGTACAGAGCCTAATGTGGGGCTTAATTTCATGACCCTGAGATCATGACCTGAGCTGAAACCAAGAGTTAGATGCCTAACCAACTGAGCCACCCAGGTGTCCCAGGTATTAAACTCTTCTTTAAATATTTGGCAGAATTCACCAGTGAAGCCATCTGGTCCTTGACTTTTGTTTGTTGGGAGTTTTTGATTACTGTGTCGATTTCATTACGAGTAACTGATATGTTCACATTTTCTATTTCTTTCTGATTCAGTCTTAGAAGATTTTATGTTTCTAGGAATGTATCCATTTCTTCTAGATTGTCCAGTTTGTTGGTGTATAATTTTTCATAATAGTCTTTTATAATTTTTTGTGTTTCTGTGATGTCAGTTGTAACTTCTGTTTCATTTCGGATTTTGTTTGAGTCTTCTTTCTTTTTTTCTTGATGAGTTTGGCTAAAGATTTATCAATTTTGTTTATCTTTTCAAAGAACCAGCTCTTAGTTTCATTGATCTTTTCTTTTGCTTTTTTAGTTTTTATTTCATCTATTTGTACTCTAATCTTCATTATTTCCTTCCTTCTATTAACCTTGGGTTTTGTTTGTTCTTTTTCTAGTTTCTTTAGGTATAAAGTTAGATTGCTTGTTTGAGGTTTTTCCTATTTCTTGAGGTAGGCCTGTATTGCTATAATCTTCCTTCTTAGAACAGCTTTTGCTGCATCCCAAAGATTTTGAACCATTGTGTTTCCAATTTCATTTGTCCCAGGTATTTTTTTTTATTATGTTTAATTAGTCAACATATAGTACATCATTAGTTTTTGATGTAGTGTTCAAAGATTCATTAGTTGCGTATAACACCCTGTCCCAGGTATTTTTCTATTTCTTCTTTGATTTCTTCATTGACCCATTCATTGTTGAGGAGCCTGTGGTTTAGTCTCCACATGTTTGGTTTTTTCCCAGTTTTTTTCTTGTAATTGATTTCTAGTTTCACACTGTTGGTGTCAGAAAAGATGTTTGATATGTTTTCAATCTTCTCAAATTTATGGAGACTTGTTTTGTGGTCTAACATGTGACTTATCCTGGATGATATTCCATGTGCATTTGAAAAGAATGTGTATCCTGCTGGTTTTGGATGAAATGTTCTGTGTATGTTAGGTCTATCTGGTCTAATGTATTATTCAAAGCCACCCTTTTCTCACTGATGTTCTCTCTGGATGATCTATCGATGTAAGTGGTGTGTTAAAGTCTCCTATTATCATATTACTGTCAATTTCTCCCTTTATGTCTGTTCATATTTGCTTTATATATTTAGATGCCCCTATGTTGGGTTACATATATAATTGTTATATCCTTTTATTGGATTGATTCCTTTATCATTATGTAATGCCCTTCTCTGTCTTTTGTTAATCTGCTTTAAAGTCTATTTTGTCTGATCTAAGTATTGTTACCCCAGCTTTCTTTCTGCTTCCATTTGCATGGAATATGTTTTTTCATCCCTTCCCTTTCAGTCTGTTTGTGACTTTAGATGAACTGAGTTTCTTGTAGGCAGCATACAGATGGATCTTGGTTTTTTTAACCCATTCAGTCACCCTATGTCTTTTGATTGGAGATAAATATTGATAGGTGTGTACTTATTGCCATTTTGTTAATTGTTGTCTGGTTGTTTTCGTAGTTCTTCTAAGTTCCTTTCTCTCTCTTTTCTCTTTCTGGGATTCCTATAACACGAATGCTAGTACACTTGATGTTGTTCCAGAGGTCTCTCAATCTCTCCACTAGTCCAGAATTTAAACAGCTGTGCTGCTGAAGCCCCTGCCCTAAGGCCATCCTTCCTCTCCCAGCCTTGAGCGTTCTGGCCTCAGCCCACTCTTCTTGGACTCTTCTCCTGTAGTTTATAAGAGCAAAGATAACTCAAAGGGTGTGTCCTCCGCACTGTTTTGCAGTGAGAAGGCTCTTCAGACCACCTAGTCTGCAGCGATGCTCAAAGCCAAAAGGGACGGAGCTCTACAACAAGCCACACGTTAGAAATCGGATGAATAGATTCCCAGTAGAGGAAAATATAATTTCCAGGTAGTCATTGTTGTACTTCCTATTTCACTTTCAGATTGTTTTGTTGCTGTTGTTTGGTTATACTCACTTAGATTTCTGGCTACTTACTTGAACTCATCATACACTCACAATCATTTATCCCAGAATAAGTGAGTCATATTTAAGTCCTAGCCTCTCTCTTTCTGAGTTACAGTATTTATGCTTCTATTTTTAAGCAGTATCTTTACACTTCACGGAACCTCCTCACCATCCCCTCACTTTGTGAATTGGAGCTGTTAACACCACACAGGCCTGCTATCCCTGAGGCCCGGGGGTGGCCCTGTGACCTTAGCCAGGCCTCCCGCCCCTGGAATTTGAGTCTTGAGCCAAGGGACAGAGAAACCAAAACAGCTGGTGCCTCCAAGCCAGGCCAACAGCAGGCCATGGTGGCCCTTCCTCCCTGTCCTGTCCTCCCTGAGGCCGGGCTCTTCCGTCCACTGGCTCGCGTGCCTCCTGCAAGGCTCTCTACTGCCTGAGAGTCAGGCGCAGTTTCTGTTCCTTCTGACCCAGGAAAACTTGACCACTCCCTTGGCCAAGCGCTCGGGCTTATCTTTTATGCCTAAGAATTGTCCTGTAGGTCTGATGAGTGACTATTGCCTTCAACAATAGAACTCTTCAACAATAAGGTCTCTTCAACAATAAGGTCTCTTCAACAATAAGAACAACTGCACTCACTGAAAAGCAGTGATCTGTCCCCGCGGAAATCCGGGACCGGTGGCACGTGCTAGATAGCAGTTCTGCAGCAACATCACTTATAGACTTTCAAGGTCAAACCTTTCTGAAATTTTAATCTTTTTTTGTCTTTAGATTTTATTTATCTATTTGAGAGAGAGAGAAAAAAAAGCACGAGAGGGAGGGAGTGTGCAGGCAGAGGGAGAGAGAGAAGCAGGCTCCCTGCTGAACAGGGAGCCCGATGTGAGACTTGATTCCAGGACCCCGGGATCACAACCTGAGCCTAAGGCAGACACTTGGAACTGACTGCGCCACCCAGGCTTCCCTGAAATTTCAATCCTTTTTATTTTCATTAATTATCCGGCACTCATCTTTCATGGATGCTTGTCATAGTTCTTACTGTGATCTCTTTGATAATGAAGTCTTAAGATACAGAGACACTTTATTTACTTATTAAAGATAAAGGAATATTCTTCATTCCCAGAAAGAAATCTGCCCTCGTATTTCTTATGAAACACACCGATCTTCCATTCTCTAATTTTTTTTTAAAGATTTTATTTATTTATCTAACAGAGAGAGACACAGCGAGAGAGGGTACACAAGCAGAGGGAGTGGGAGAGGGAGAAGCAGGCTTCCCGCCGAGCAGAGAGCCCGATGCGGGGCTCGATCCCAGGACCCCAGGATCACGACCTGAGCCGAAAGCAGACGCCCAACAACTGAGCCACCCAGGTGCCCCCCATTCTCTAATTTTTGATAGAGACTTGGGTACAAAAATGACTTCGTGTTCCTCTTACTGCCCTGAGACAACAGCAAGATAAGTGTGATGATGAAATGCCACTGACGCTTGTCAGCATCGTAGGGGACACGAATCCACAGCAGCAGGAACTGGCACAGGTGGGGAGCAGGGACCCTGTTTAAAGGAGGCTTTAGGGAAAAGCAAATCAAAACCACCCTGAGTTAGCACCTTGCACCCATTCAGGAGGACTGCTGTGAACAATAGCAACAGCAATAAACAGAAAATACCCAGTGTGGGCAGGGATGTGGAGGAACTGGAGCCTTGTGCACTGTTGAGAATGTGAAATGGTGCAGCTGCGGTGGAAACAGTGTGCGTGCTCCTCAACAAATTAAAAATGGAACTACCATGTGACTCAGTAGTCCCATTTCTGGGTATCCACCCAGAAGGATTGAAACCAAGGTCTTGAAGAGATACTCGCACACCCGTGTTCCCAGCAGCACTGCTCATAATCGCCAAGAGGTAGAAGCAGCCCCAAATCCAGAGATGGATTTATCCACCCAGAGATAAAGGCATAAAGAATATGTGGTGTATATATTAACAATGGAATATTATTCAGCCTTAAAGAGGCAAGAAATGCTGACACATGCTGCCACAGGGATGGATCCTGAGTACATGATGTTAAATGAAATAAGCCAGTCACGGGAAGGTAATTATAGTATGAGTGCATTTATATGAGGTGCTTAGAGTAGTCAAATCCATAGAAGTGAATAGAATGGCAGTTACGGGGGTAGAGAGGGGTGGGAGTTATTGGTCAATGGGGAAATTATAAATTTGTAAAATAAAAAAGTTCTGGGGATCTGTTGTTTCGTGACCATGTGAATATACTTATCATTACTGAACTGTATGCTTAGACATGGTTAAGAAGGGGGGCACCTGGCTGGCTCAGTTGGTTAAGCATCTGGCCCTCGGTTTTGGCTCAGGTCACGATCTCACAGTTGTGGGATCAAGCCCCACGTTGGGCTCTGCACTCAGCATGGAGTCGGCTTCAGGTTCTCTCTCCGTCTCCTGCCCACTAGCTCTCTCAAATAAATAAATAAATAAAATCTTTTAAAAGAGACAGAGAAATGGTTAAGACCATAAATTTTGTTATGTGTTACTTATAATAAAAAAAATTAACATCATAGGTGTGGACAAAGTATGAGATGTGGTTCAGGCCGGCAATCTCTTTTGCATCTTCCTCCCCAAGGTCAACACCATGAAAAAAAAGTGTTTTTTACACTTTTACTACAAATCACACATCCATAAACAATATGCTGCATTCCGTCTGTGTTTTTAAGACAGTCTTACACCATACCTGACCGTCTGCTGCTTGCTCTTTCACTCAACATGATTTCAGGATATAATCCATTCATTTAATTGCTATCAAGTGTTCTAGCCTATGAATATGCGTCAATTTATTTATTCATTTACCTGCTGATGGATGTTTGAATTGTGCCCAATTTTTAAAATACTAATGAATAGAGGCACCTGGGTGGCTCAGTCATTAAGCGTCTGTCTTCAGCTCAGGTCATGATCCCAGGATCCTGGGTTTGAGCCCTGCATCAGGCTCCCTGCTCGGTGGGAAGCCTGCTTCTTCCTCTCCCACTCCCCCTGCTTGTGTTCCCTCTCTCGCTATGTCTCTCTCTGTCAAGTAAATATTTTTAAAAATACATACATACATACATACATACATACTAACAAATAATCCAGCAGAAACTGTTTTCATTCAAGTCGCCATATGCAAGCATAAAGGTTTTTGTGTTTCATAGAACTAACCCATTACACTAAAGAAACATGGTTGCTTGACTGTGCTGAGTGAATGTTACAATTTGTTTTCCTGGGAGGAACTTTTCCTCCACATCAAATAAATCAACTTGTCATATTTCTTTTGTCAATCACCAAAGCCCTAGAGGAAATGGAAAATGTGATCAAACACGCTTTGTTGGGGCTCTGGGATCCCGTACAGCAGGACTCTGGTCCAGGAGCACAGCTCTATCTTGTCCCCGCCTTCTGCTGCTCTCAGGCTGGTCCAGTTCCGCCAGGGGCCCTCTTGCTGCTGGGGGACATTTGCAGCTTCCATGAGTCTGAGGCACATGGCATCCAGCCACAGGCTGGCGCTTTACAGAGGACAAAAACTTCCTTTTTTCCAAGGATCCCCTTGCAAAGCGTATTCATGTCTTTGAGGTCTGTCTGCTTTTTCTAATACAGACGGCTGTGCTCAAGGCCACGTGTGCCTTTAATAACAAATTCTGCATGGACAGGACTGTTTAGCCAGTACATAGGAGGGGATGCAAATCAATGCCAGGACCCTAAAAGGCCTGACCATCTATTGCTGAAGGAGAAAGGCAAGTTACAGAACAGCGTGTAGAGTGTGAGCTCATTTCTGGTTTGTTTTTTTTAACTACATTATAGAAAATGTCTGAAGGACCACATCCATACCACATCCTACCTAATCTGAGGACTAGATTAGGAAGGTGGGGGTGGTGGAGAGAAGATAAGAATCTTTTGCTTTGGGCTTCATTAATTGTGTACTTTCTCTTGAAAAATCACGGGTTACCTTTCTGGAGTAGGAGACATTTATCAAACACAGGCTGCAGTCCTTCCAGTCCTTCTATGGCGCTCAAAGAAGCAGAGTTAATTTAAAAAAACATTCTATTATAAATAAAAAGACTGTTGTACTTCAAAACCACATCATATCTTTACCATTTATCGGCCAATAAGCACTTACTGAATAAGAGTTAGAACAAGAAGATCTTTTTTCTTTGGAACAAAATGTGATGTATCTCAACCAGCCAATTGGCTAATTAAGGAAGGACTCTAAATGTCCCTCACTATAAAGTAAAACAACTCAAGAGAATGTCAGACTGGCTCTTAAGATATTCTGCCCCATTGCCGAAATTGACATCCTGGGTTCATCCACATCACCTTACTGAGACAGACAGGAGGGACAGGAAATTTGGGGCAACAAATACCTCCACTGACAGTTGCATGAGATGGGACAAAAGTAAGAAGAGTGTTATAGTCATGGCCCAAGTCCTACTCATGGCCCTCAAGGTCCACTGCAGAGCAAGCTTACCCCTAGCCTCCTAGCTGCCCCCAACCCCTCCACTATCTCCCATGGGTCCTGCCCCCTCGCCGGTCTCCCTCCCTCCTCCGTCCATCCTGCACCATGCTGCCAATCATCTTACTCACTGCTTGCCTCGGTCTCCCTTCTCTGCCCATAGAGAAGAAGCCCCCAGGATGGTCACAAACTCCTCTGCCATTAGCCTTCTGCCAACCTCTATAGCCTCATCCTATCACTCCCCACTCGGCACCCACGTCACCAAATCCCCTATGTCAGCAGTGCCCAGGCAACGTCCCACCCACCCACCCTCCTCCAGGAAGGCCCCCCTATCCTGCTGCTACCCCCTGTCCCTGACTCTGGTGAATTCTGTATCTATTTTTAATAGATAATCCTTAAGACTCAAATTCCACTTTCAACGCTTAAAACATCTACATTGATGTAATATGTGAGACATGTCATATTACTAGCTCATTCGATTCTCACAACCAATCTGAACAGCTGGTCCTGTGGTTATTGCCATTTTACAGTTGGAGAAACTGAGGCTCCAAAGGTTGAAGACTGAGGGTCTGAACTCAGGTCTCTGCCCTCCGAGTCCTGGGCTCCTGTCCACTGAGCCACATGAGAATGCCGTGTGGAAGTGTGTGCGCTCTGCATGGAAACTCGAGAGTCCTGAAGGGAGAGACTGTCTTGTTTGCCTTTCTCTTCCCAAGGTGGAGCACAGGGTCCGGCCCCAAAACACAAGGCAGGGAGGGAAAGAGGAGGAGAGGGAGCACGTCTCTGGGGGGCTGCATTAGACAGAATCGGGCATCTCTGAGCTTTCACTTCCTCATTCATCCCACACATGTTCATTGAGCAGCTGCTCTCTGCTGGACACAGTCGTGGAAGCATGAACCAAATAAAGTCCCTGTCTGCTGAGCTCGCCTTTTGGTAGTAAAAGAAAAAATAAATAAAACCACATACCAAGAAAATAGAATGTCACCGATAAGTGCTAGGGAGAAAACAGGAGGCTGTTGGGGGCAGGTGTTCGGGGGCAGGGTTGCACCAGTGTACCTCCAGTGTGGACGACCTGGTCCCGGCAAGGGAGCTGCTGGGGCAACCTGAGGGGGGGGGGGGATGGCCAAGGCTCAGACCAGGGAGGGAAAAGTAGGTTCAAGAGAGAAATGGCGGGAGTGGACATACATTTCAAAGGTAACGCAGTAAAAGAGATGTAAACACAAACTTGGCCTCATTCTACACTGTCGCACACTCATGGCGACGGGGGCGGGGGGAACCATTTTCACTTAATAATATCTTTGATGAAGCCATTTAAATTATTTTATTAAATCTTGACCTTGGAGTACATGGTTTTTTAAAGACTGCATAATAAACTATGAAGTAAGCATAAAACCTTGTCTTCTGCAAACCGAGGGACAATGGTTGTGTAGAGGAAAAGTGTTGTTGTGAGGAAAAGGTTGTGGTAGAGGAAAAAATCACTCTGATTGAACTAACTGCCAGCCACCTAGCCCCTTTAGTTTCTATGTAGCATCAGTTTTACTGGAAGGAATGATTTACAAACTGTAGTTATTCGGACTTGAGTATTTGGCAGACATTTTCTTGAAAACGAATTAAGGGAGGCTGTTAAGTCAAGGAAAACACCAGAAATGTTTGTGGACAATGATAAAATTTGAGCTTCCAGGTGATATTAACATTTGGAAAACTTGTATCGATTACTATGAGGTAGACAGCCTTCCAATACTTAAGTGAGATGGGCAGTGATGTTAACAAACATGATTTTTAAAATCTGTATAATGAAAACATTTGGAAAATCTGTACAACTCGAGGAGCCAATATTTTCTAAATGACCCAAACATGATGTTTCAAAATCAAGCAAGAGTAAAAGGTCCATTCAAAGAGCAAGTTGGACCAATAGATTATAACAAAGTAAAAAAAAAAAATCATTGATATGGTTTCAGGTTCCACACTGCAATTAACGTTTAAGGAAAAATTATCAGTTGTCGAGTTTAAGTGTAGTATAAAAGAAGGATACCTATAATTATTTAAAAAGGCCATTAAAATATCCTACTTTTCCCAACTACCTATATGTGGGGGCCAAATGTTCTTCATATACTTCAACTAAAATAACTGCAACAGACTGAATACAGATGCAGATATGAGAATTCAGTTTTCTACTGAGTTGGATATTAAAGATATTTACCAAAAAAATGTACAAACAATGTCACTCTTTTCCCAAATATTTCTCGTTCTGGGATAAAAATTTTTTTCAAATAATGTGCTATGTCAATATGTAATTGGTTTATTATTTTTTAAAGAATTTAAATTTAAATTTTTTGCATTTTGTTTTTATTTCTAATAGGTAGTTTATTTTTGGTAGGTATACTCTGTAACAACAAAAGTTCTTTGGAGTCCCCAGTAATTTTCATAGAGTAAAAGGGTTCTGAGACCAAAAAGTTTGAGAACCACTTGTTTACAATAATAATTTGTGTTTAGATCTTTTACGGGAATGCCCTACTTAGAAGACTGACATCAGGACCTTTGCCCTTGCTCCCTTTGTGTCAGATATCGCGTCCGGTGTTGGTGAAAAAGGGATGTTTGGAGAAGACTTCTCTATCACCTCCCCTTCTCTGACGTGAGCAATTGGCATTTTCTCTACCCTGAATACTGTCCTGAATCATCTCTACAGAAAATCTGGATGGCCATTGTTCAGGTCTTAATTTAAATGTCACTTCCTCAGGCAGACTTTGCCTGAACCTCCTCCTCCCCTGCTCCAGCCCGCAGAGGAGAAATAGACTCTCAAGGTACCCTGTGTCCCTCACCGCACTCAATACTGGGAGACTGTAGAGTCACTTCTGAGAGTATTAGTTTCATTTCAGCCTCCTCCATTCAAAATAGCTCCAGGAGGCTAGTTGCCTTATCTTTTTGTTCATGGCTGGATCCTGAATTTCTAGGACATTTGTTCAAAGAATAAATAAATGAAAATGGTTCTTCGTCTACGTGTGGAAATCTACGTGTGGACCAACAGAAGCTATGGGTTCTGGGCTTTGCAACTGTGTATAGGGGCATGCAGTATGGGAGCATGGCTGGATACCTCCAAAAAAAAAAAAAAAAATCAGACCACAGCAAACTTCATTATAGAATTTATTTTCCAGAGCATCTGTAGACACGATATTGCTGTGTTGAGTGTGAGAGACAGGAAGAGGTGAGGTGTGACTTAGATCACCACACTCTCCATCCCTCCCCTTGTGTTGCTCCTGATAAATGACCCCATTGAAGGGGAGAGTAGAAGGACCAAAGAAAGAACTAGGCCACCTTCTTTGTGGATCTCCATTCAGGCCCTCCTCTCCAGGGAGAAGGCAGAGTGCAAATAAGGAATTTTGCCTTCTATAGATTTGGCAAATGTGCAATTCAGAGAGGCCTAGTGTGGATTCTGTGGCAGACCCAGAAAATAAGTTTTAATGATGAGGAAAGAAGGAAATGATTGTCAAAATATGAATTCATTAGAGCATATTCCCTAGGGGCCTATTTTGGCAACAAAGGCAATTAAGCTTAACTTTTAAAGGTCAGTTTTAACCAGCTCAGGAGGCAAATGGCAACAGTGACATCAGACATCATCCTGGTCCTCTGTATTTATGGCAACTGAATTTCTGAGTCGTGATTAAACATAAAGCTAGAACTACTGCATGAGTCCCAGCACCAGCCCCAAATAAGTGTATGAGCAAGTGGCAAACTTGACGCATCTCTTGAGATGTTTTGGCCATTGACTGGGAAAGCAAGCAATAGAATCTGCTCTTAAAACTGCCTGCTGGGATGCCTGGGTGGCTCAGTGGGTTAAAGCCTCTGCCTTCGGCTTAGGTCATGATCTCAGGGTCCTCGGATCGAGCCCCCCATCAGGCTCTCTGCTCAGCAGGGAGCCTGCTTCCCCCTCTCTCTCTGCCTGCTTGTGATCTCTCTCTGTCAAATAAATAAATAAAATCTAAAAAAAAAAAAACAAAACCTGCCTGCTAATGGGGTGCTTGGGTGGCTCAGTCATTAAGCATCTGCCTTTAGCAGAGGTCATGATCCCAGGGTCCTGGGATTGAGCCTCGGACTCCCTGCTCCGCAGGAAGTCAGCTTCTCCCTCTCCCACTCTCACTCCCTCTGCTTGTGTTCCCTCTCTCGCTGTGTGTCTCTCTGTCAAATAAATAAAATCTTTAAAAACAAAACAAAACCTGCCTGCTAATGAAATGAGGTCATCGGCCCCTGCCCTCATCTGGGACCTTAGATAAGAGGAAGATCACCCCCAAATCCATTGCTTTTCATTCATGTATTGGTCTTAAGTTGGGGAGTAAAGGTAGCACAGGAAGCTGATTACTTAGACATTTTAATTTTTTTAAAAACCTGTCTTTTTCCTAAACATAAAAATAACTTAAAAGAAACCAATCCATATTTATTGTAGGATATTTCTAAAATCCGGATTAATGTCAAGAAGAAAAAGTACCTAAAATCTCAACGGGGGTATTTCTTTCCTTTTTTCTGCATGTGCATTTATTTCATAAAATTAGAATTAATAATATGTTATGTCATGTAAACCAACTATAAGTTATTTTTAAAAAAAAATATGTCTCATTTCTTCCTAATTGTAAGATTAATTGAAGTGTAATTCTTATACTTTACATTTTTTACAGCCTCTTCGCATGTCCTGTGCAGGCAATCCTGCCCCCTGCTTAGGAGGTGGGGTTCCTGGCATCTGCTGTGTTGGTCTCACTCCACTTTGGGTCCTCAGCGGACACTGGAATGAGGCAGTCCCATTTTAATCTCCTATTTCTTACATAACAATGAAGTGCAGGAATAACCAAGCAAAACTGACAGAAATGCAACAGTGGAGGTAGACTTTCACCCACTTATGTCAGTCCTTGTAGGACTAGATAGTGGGGAAAAGGTAAGAAAATTATAGATAATAATATAATTAATATGATTATTTAAATATAGTATTTTTGTATCATAAAAATTATATACACTAGCACTGTATTAGTAATAATGTTTATTAATAAACTAAAAGAATAATGTAATCAGTAACTAAATATTCCAAACTGCATCTCTCTTTTTTTTTTTTTTAATTTTTTTATTAGAGACAGAGACTGAGAATGAGAGGGGAGAAGGTCAGAGGGAGAAGCAGACTTCCCGCAGAGCCGGGAGTCCAATATGGGACTCGATCCTGGGACTCCAGGATCATGACCTGAGCCAAAGGCAGTCGCTTAACCAACTGAGCCACCCAGGCGCCCCCAAACTGCATCTCTTGAAAAGAATAGATTTATTCAAGTATGAACAGAAAAATTTTATAAAAATGAACTCAAAGGAACACTCATTGTACATAATGAATTAGAAATAGTACAAATCACATTCTCTGATCATAACACTGCAAACCTAGAAATAAGTTAAAAAGTAGAAGCAAAACATCAACCATTCGAGAATGCCAGGACTTTCTATCAAGCTACCATTAGACAAAGAATAAAGTCATAGACTCTGGGAAATAATGCTGACGGAAACATCACCTTCAAAACCCACGGATAGAGCTGCACTCAGAGGAAAATGGGTAGTCTCACCACGCTCCTTACTGAATAAGAAAGAAACCTAAAATACAGCAGGCAACCTTGTTTGCCCAAGAAGCAGGGATGAGGAATGTGGTTCTTCCTTTGGGGGTTCCCTAAACGAGGTGCCCCTTTTACTAACCTCCCCCAGAGTGGAAGCTCTAGTCCAACAAAACATGCAAAGAGGCAAACCAACAAATATCACAACTCCAAGGCTTATTCAGAGCTCAGTAAATTAGACATCGGTGTTTTGTTGTTTTTTCTGAACTATATTGAGATATAATTCACATGCCATCCAATTCACCCACCCAAAGTTTAAAATTCATTGGCTTTTAGCATATTCACGGATTTGTGCATCCACCACCACAATCAATTTTAGAACATTTCATTACCATTTAAAAAACTTGTCCACTTTGGTAGTCACTCTCCGTTTTCACCAACAACCCCCGCCGGAGCGCCTGGCAGCCACTATGTCTCTGGATTTGGCGATTCTGCATATTTCATATAAATAGAACCATTCAATATGTGGGGAGAGAGGGAATGGGGAGGGTGATAAGGGGAGGGAATGGGGAGGGTACAGGAAGATAAGAAAGCTCTTGAATGCAAGGCTTGCAACTAGGTGGAGCTAGGTGGTTGCATAAGGCTGTGAATCTACTGAATGGTACTGAACCATACTTTATCTTTTTTAAAGATTTTATTTATTATTAGAGAGCATGAGCAGGGGAGGAGGGGAGAGAGACAAGCAGACTCCCTGCTGAGCAGGGAGCCTGATGAGAGACTTGATCCCAGGACCCTGGGATCATGACCTGAGCCTAATGGAGATGCTTAACAACTGAGCCACCCAGGCGCCCCCTGATTTGTACTTTAAAATGGTTAAAATGGTCAAGTTTATATTATGTGTGCTTTACTACAATAGTAATTTTAAAAATCCAGATCGGTATTTGTGAAGTCATCGGACAGGATCATATCTAATCTAAGAATGAGTCATGAATATTTAAGTGGATTATGTTTATTTTGGTCACATTGTATTAAGAGAAACAACAAACGCTACCAGCAAATTATCACCCAAAACAACAAAATATGGAAGCATATTTAACTAAAACAAGGAGTTTAGGCATTTTGTTTCTTCAACAGCAAGGTACAATAATTTTAACAAAACAAACATATGGAGTTGAAAACTGTTTTCACTATAAACATGAAATGTGCTGTTGTATTTTCACAGACCAAGCTATCTGAATGACTGGGAGAGGCTGGGAACGTCAGGGTATGAGGCCGGCTTCCCCCTGCTCCTTCTCTTTATTTACACATTAGGGAAGGAAGATAATCCTCGAGCCTCTTCAAGTCCCGGGAGATTTCGGTAGCTGCTGCCCCATCTCTTCCCTCACCCCTTAGGACTGCCCGGCTCACCCAGGGCCCAGGGGGGCAAATCATGTCCCTCCCACCCAAAGGCTATCTCATCCTGCAGGTGATAACGCTCAAAGAAATGGCCTCCGACTCCAGAGCAAATTCAAGGCATCGATCATGGTCGTGCCAAACATCCTTCTGTTTCTAGGTGAAGGGACACAACCATCAGTTTCTGAATGCTTTAGGATTTTAGGAATAAAATTATTCAAGAGGGCGCCTGGGTGGCTCAGTTGGTTGAGCAACTGCCTTCGGCTCAGGTCATGATCCTTGGGTTCCAGGATCGAGTCCCACATCAGGCTCCCAGCTCCATGGAGAGTCTGCTTCTTCCTCTAACCTTCTCTCCTCTCATGCTCCCTCTCACTTTCTCTGTCTCTCAAATAAATAAATCTAAAAAAAAAAAAATTATTCAAGAATACTGCAACTGGGGCGCCTGGGTGGCTCAGTGGGTTAAAGCCTCTGCCTTCAGCTCAGGTCATGGGCTCAGGGTCCTGGATCGAGCCCCGCATAGGGCTCTCTGCTCAGTGGGGAGCCTGCTGAGAGAGCCTGACTCTTTGCCTACTTCTGATCTCTCTCTCTCTCTCTGGCAAATAAATAAATAAAATCTTATCTTTAAAAAAAAAAAAAAGAATACTGCAACCAAGCATAAGGGGTTTGTGGGGTTGGCCGCACATTAGAATCATCCGGGGGCTTTCCAAAACCTCCATGCCCTCCTTGGTCCCACCGCAGACCACCTGAGTCGGAGGCTGGTGGGGGGGGGGGGGGCTTGGCTCCCTAGGTGGTCCCGATGCCCAGAGGAGGCTGCTGTAAGGACCCGAGAAGCCTGACAAGAAGTCGCAAATACCTTCAGGGCCAGCACTGAGGCTGCTCGACTTCGCAGGAATAAACCTGTAGGAGGAACAGAAGGCCCGCTCCCGAAGGAGCCCTTCAGCGGTTCTGCTGGGAAAGTTCTGGGGGAGCTAAGCCGTGGAGAAGACGCAGGGGACTCACTCCTCACCCGCTCAGCGTTCCTTTGCTCACTCGCGCATTCACCGACGTTTTTAAGGCTCCCCAGTGGGCTGGGCCCTGGGGAAACCACGCCAGAAGGAAGGCCGGGTGTCCCCCTCAGACAGCTCGGAGTTTGGTGCTCCCGGCGACGCGCTGGGCGTCCCGGAGCATGCGCGGGGAGGAGCACGTCGCCCACGTCACCGAGGCAGGAGGAGCGAGCACCCGCGAAGACAGCCTCCTGAAGGAGGGGACACCCGACTGGGACCAGGTAGGCGCCAAGTGCTACACTTCGAGGTACAGCAACAACTCCTCCTTTGAATGTGGTTTTCAACCTGGGCTGCTCCTGGAACCCCCCCCTCATCCCGGTGGTGGTGGTGAGGGGGGGGCTTCTAAGGCCGTTCACCGCTGGTGCCACCTCCAGAGGCTCTGGTTTCATTAGTGTGTGGTGGGGGCTGGGCATTTGTATATTTTATAAATGTCATCATTTTTTACTGAGGGGACATTCACACAACACAAAATTAACCATTTCAAAGCAAACGATTCAGTGGCGTTTAGGACATTCACGGTGTCCTGCAGCTACCACCTCCGTTTGGTTCCAGAATATTTTCATTGCCCAAAAATAAAGCTCTGAACACATTAAATAGTCACTCTCCACTTCACCCTCCCCCCAACCCCTGGCAACCATAAATCTGCTTTCCATCTTTATGGATGTAACTATTCTGGAAAGGAATACTACAAAATGGGACCTTTATATCTGCCTTCTGTCGCCTAGCATAATGTTTTCAAGGTTCATCCGTGTTGTAGCAGGTGTCAACACTTCATTCCTTTTTATGACTGAGTAATATTCCATCATATGGATATTCCAAAATTTGTTTATCCACTCACCTCACCTGTCAGTGGTCATGTGGCTTGTTGCCACCGTGTGGCTATTGTGAACAGTGTTGCTGTGAACATTGGCACACAAATGTTTGACATCTATTTTCAATCCTTTTGGGTATATATTGGGCATCTGTAGTTTTTAAAAGCTCCCCAAAGATTCTAACATGCAGCCATAGTTGCATGCAGCTGATTTGGGATGGTGGTCCCCAAACTGTGGTTTTGGTTTAAAGATTTTATTTATGTATGTATTTATGTATGTATTTGAGAGAGAGAGAGAGGGTGCACAAGAGTGAGGAAGAGCAGGGGTGAGGGAGAGGAGCAGAGGGTGAGTGAGAGGGAGAGAGAAAGAACCTCCAGTAGATTCTGCACTGAGCACAGAGACCAACAGGGTGCTCGATCTCATGACCTGAGCTGAAACCAAGAGTCAGATGCTTAACTGAGCCACCCAAACGCCCCTGGTTCTGGTTTAATAGATTTCCGGACCTTGCTCTGGACAGTGTAATTTAGTGGCTCAAGGAATCTCTCTTTCTGGCTCCTTCTCTGCGTTGGCATCTCCTTTCTCCATGTTACCCTATCAGCCTCAGGAGTGCCTCTGAAAATGTACGTCTTATCAAGTGCAGGAACAGTCCCTTCCCCTCCAAGAGAGGTCCCTTGCTTCCCCAGCCCAGCGCCCCCAGGCTGGTGCTTCTGAGGCCCACTCCAGGTGAGGTGGAGATCTGCTCATCCTTCCTGCCCAGGCCAGGCCCTGCTCCCCATCTCCTGCGGGAGATTCTTGGGCACTCTCATCCTCCAAGAACAAATCTTCACATTCTGAGATGGACCAATCTGGATGGATCCTGATGGCCCGAAGCCCTCTGACTCTGTAAGGATGTGTTTGGGCTATAGATGCCCCCGCCAGTCACCTGTCTCATTCCTGGGATATCCTGGCCCAAAGCATTGGTATTTTGGTCACAGAAGACCATGCAGTTGTCACGAAGAATCTTTTGTTTGTTATCACTAAAAGGCCTATCCTGGAGATTTTCTCCAAGCAAAGGAGGCTGCTCCAAAAGTGATCACAGCCTTCCGAGACAGAAAACTGACTGCTTTCAAAACCCACTTCTCTAGCTTAAAAAAACAAAACAAAACAAAGCATTGAGTGGGTATTGGTTATTTAGATCAACCAAAATTATATGGGTTCTGGCACGAGTGTCCAATCCAAGCACATTATGGGGCCTCTGTGAGTCTTCACAACATACCTGGTATGACCTCTTGCAGGACAAGGCAGCCCCTTTCCTCTCCTGAGAACTGGAAAGCCAGGGAAGTCAACTTGTTTGCCTCAATACGAGGGGTCAAAGCAGCTCTAAAGAGCTAGAGCATTTAAAGACAAAAGTTTGAAAATGCTCCCATGTCAACCAAGTCCTACTCTATAAGTCACAGAGCAAAACCAGCTTAATATATTTAATCTACATGTTGAAACACTTATAACATTTATTTGGACCATAGGCCAAATTCTGCTCAGTGCATTAACACATATTACCTCATTTAATCCTCACAACTCCCATATGAGGTAGAGTTTATTATCTACATTTTAACGATGAGGCTATTATGGCCCAGAGAGGTTAATCAGCTTGCCCGAGGTCACACAGCTATTAAGAAATGGAGCTGGGATACAAACCCAGGTCTGTCTGACTTCAAAGTATGTGCTCTAAATACAAATATCCTCTTGAAAAATGTATTTTGAGAAAGGAATGACCTACTGATCTGCACAGATGCTGCGCCCACTTCGAGCGGTAAAAAGGATCTAAAAAGGATATCTACTGGGCGTGTTTAAAAAATAGAACATGATGTAAGCTAAGTGCTAGACTGTGCCGTCTGTGGGAGGCGAAGGACCCGAGGAACATCCTGGCCCGGCAGCAGATGGGCGCTGTGCTGGGAGAGATCTGGTCACCGGTGACGTCCCACCTGATCTTAGATTGCTCCTTCAAATTTAATCACTCATAAATCCATAGAGTGACCGCTCTCCAGAGCTTCTATTCCACAGGGTGAGTTTGTAAAACATTACTCATTTTGGACTACACCAGTTGTTCCAGAGGCTAAGAGGATTCCCAGAGAGTGGCAGCAGAAATAGTGGGAAAGTTATGGGCTGTCATTCTTTCCTGAGCTGACCACCTACCTATTATCACCTAGAAGGTCCAGCTGGGCAACTCTCATAGGTAAACTTTTCCACCCACAAGCCGCAGGGCCAACGGAAGGGCGCCCTGGCACTTGCGTGCGGTGGTCACTTCGGCCGCTAGGCGGCGACCTTGCCCGCGACATTCCAGGTTTCTCCAGGTTTCTCCCTAGGGCAGCCAGGTGCGGCTTGCCAGCAAGTTAACCGAAAAGTTTTCCGTGCGGTGCCAGTGGACTTCTTGGCAGAGAAGCTGGTATTGGTGACACCAAGAGAGTGTCAGAGCAGATGCACCTTCTCTGGTCTCTGATCACTATTTTTTAGAAGGAACTGCTTTTTAGAAAAAAGAAACAGATTTGCTTGCTTTGGTCAATGTATTGAAAACGTATTATTATATTCGACTAAAACTTGAACTACAATCTCTGCGGCTTGGGGATTTTTTCACTGATGTCTGGTAGCGGGAATTTCCTTCATTTTCCAAGGTGGTTTAGCATCTGGATTTTTCTTTTAAATGAATTCTCAAAGTTGAGACTCAACAGGCAGACTGGCCTTGCAGGAAAATGTGTGTCTGTGGCTGTTACCCCTCACTGGGTGGCAACATTTAGAACATTCTGTCAGCTTCACTGAAGCTTGGGGTTCCAGCTGCTACTCGCTCCACC
>CM052803.1:26993541-27013140 GCA_028533885.1 Nasua narica
AAAAAAAAATCTAAGCTTCAAAGGAGAAAACAGAAAGATGATCGACCCACAAGAAGAGATACCTGGAAGGAGCGTCTGCTTGTCTCAGTCAGACCCTTCTCCTGGGAGAGAATTCTGTGCTCCCCTAGCCATCCTCGCCTCGCTCCCTCCCTGCCTGAGGGAACCTTCTCTCTTGCCTTTGCCTTCCCCCTGATGTTAAGCTCCATTTTGTTGTCTCACAGAAAACCAAAGTGGCTGTCTTTTTGTTCTGGCCCTGACAAGAGATGAAGAACCACCATGGATAATTTGGTAGTTGGAAAGGACAGGACTCAGATGGTCCAACTCCCTCGCTAACAGAAGCAGGGGCCAGTGACTTGCCTGGGTTACACAGCTGGTCTGATGTCTAGTTAGGAGTTTTTTCCGTTGCGTCCCCAGTGCCTAAGCCCAGCTTGGTGGGACTGTGCACATTGAAAATTGCCTTGGAAGGGACATCTCATGACCAGGTACCCCAGAGAGTTCTTCCTGGGCCACTGACAGAACTTAGTTCCCATGATGTGAAAATAAAAGAAACAGTGAGGTTGCAGAATATTTTATGTTTTTTTTTTCTTATGACCATAATCTCATGAATAAAAGAGCTTTTTAAGAAATAATTCTTTGGGACACCTGGGTGGCTCAGTTGGTTAAGCGACTGCCTTCAGCTCAGGTCATGATCCCAGAGTTCCAGGATCGAGTCCCACATCGAGCTCCCAGCTCCATGAGGAGTCTGCTTCTTCCTCTGACCTTCTCATCTCTCGCTCTCTCTCTCTCTCTCAGATAAATAAATAAATAAATAAATAAATAAATAAATAAATAAATAAATAATTCTTTGTACATATACGTTGGCTCCTTTATGAGAGTGTAAGCTCTTTGAGGGCAGAAAAAGGGTTATATTCCTATAAATTCTGTAATACCCTCTCTATTCACAGTTGATGTGCAAAAAGTATTCATTGTTTGAATGAATCAGAGAGATGGCTCTGAATTAAAGACTGGATTCCAAAATTAAAAGCAATGGCAGGATCTTTCAGACTTCTTAATTTTAGGACTTTTCTCCTCATGAACAGGCCTCCTGCAAGTTCTCCTCTTCCCTCTTACACCTTTTCTCTGTGACACTCACTGGAATCTCGTCACCTACAGCCACTTCCTCCTGTTTCATGTACCCCGTCTTCTTTCCCCACCAAGGTTGTCCTTGAGGGCCAGGCTACTGCTTCCTGTGCTCCAGCGTCCACGTCAGTGTTGGTGTGCTAGGCCCCAGAGACGAATTCTAAAGGCTACTGAAAAGAACAGTCGCCGAATTGGTAAGGATTGACATGGTGCTTTTAGATAGCATTTTACTTTGTAAAGTTCTCTCTCAGACGTTGTTTCTTTTTCAACAACATAAGTTTTTAATTTTCAAATTTTATTCAAAATAATATTTTTTAGTTTATATATTTTATTTTTAATTGTGGTGAAATTTTCAGCACCTAAAATTTACCATCTTAACCATGTTTAACTGTACAGTTTGGTGGTAGCGAGTATGTTCATCTTGTCATACAAACATCTCCAGAACTTTTGTCATCCTGCAAACCTCAAACTCTGTAGACATTAAACAGTAACTCCCTCTTCTCCCCTCCCCCCAGCTCCTGGTAAGCCCCATTCTATTTTCTGTCAAATTCTGTAGATCTAATGACTGTAATGCTTCATATTAGTGGAATTATACAGTATTCATATTTTTTGTAACTGGCCTGGTTCACCTTGTATAATGTCCTTAAGTATCATCTACATTGTAGCGTATGTCAGAATTTCCTTTCTTTTTAAGGCTGAATAATATTCCAGTGTGTGTGTGTGTGTGTGTGTGTGTGTGTGTATTACATTTTGTTTATCCATTCATCCGTCAATGGACATGTGGGTCTCTTTCACATCTTGGCTACTGTGATTAGTGCTGGTATGAACATGTGTGTGCAAATGTCTGTCTTAGTCCCTGTTTTTGATTTATTTGGGTATATACACAGAAATGTGATTGCTGGATTGTTTGGAAATTCCATTTTTAATTTTTTGAGAAACCTCCATAGTGGCTATGCCAGTCCACACTCCTACACACAATACACTAGACTTCCGCTTCCTCCACATCCTCGCCAACACTTGTTATTTTCTGCTGTTTTGTTTCTGTTTTGATTTATCCTAATGGGATAATGGTCACCCTAATGAGGCCAAGTGGTATCTCATTGTGGTTTTGGTTGATATTTCCCTAATGCTTAGTGATATTGAGCATCTTTTCACCTACTAAATGGCCATTTTTATATCTTCTTTAGAGAAATGTCTGTTCCTTCTTTGCCCACTTGAAAAATCAAGTTATTTGGGGTTTTTTGTTGTTGAGTTGTAGGGGTTGTTTAAATAATCTGGATATGTATGATTTACAAATATTTTCTCCCATCTCATGGGTTGCCTTTTCGCTCGTGATGGTGTCCTCTGATACAAAAAAAGTTTTTAATTTTTCTATAATCCAATTTATCTATTTTTCCTTCATGATCTGTGCTTTTAATGTCTTATCCAAGAATAAGCTAACAGTTTGATAGAGTAGTGCAGTCTCCCAAAATGGTTTCTAGCCCTAAAATATAAGAAATTTAACATCAATTTAGGAGGGGAATGTCATTATTTCATATTTTTTCAATTTCATGTTTTTTTAATTATTTCATGCCCCCCGTGGGGCACCACGACCGTGGGTAGTATAGTCGGTTAGTATCCAGCTCTTGATCTCAGCTTAGGTCTTGATCTGGGGGTCAGTGAGCATGGAACCTACTTAAAAAAAAAATAACTAAAATTGCAGGTGAATTGAATCAGTAAGTATCACATTAGGGATCGGGTTGGCATTCCTGGGAATGTTTGAATATTATCTTTGTGTTTTGCCCCGTTAAGTAGTAAGAGAGCCTGAGACAGTCACTTTGAAGGTTTTCCTGGAAGATGTAAGACTGTGTCTCCCGGCCTCTTAATCAGTGGGCTTGGGCTGCAGGGTCAGCGTGACATGTTTTCACTGCTGGGTGAGTCTCTGTCCTTCCCAGAATACCTGTGAGAAGCAGAAGGGTACAGACATGGTCTCGCAGACCTAAATAATGAGGGGGAAAAATGTCTGGCATCTCAGAAAAGATTGTTACTCTTGGAATTTTGATTGGCCAAATATTATTATAAGTTCTATCTGAAAAGCATATATATGACAACTATGTGGAATAAAAATTACACCTCAGAAAACAGAAGAGGATTGAGCGAACATGTAACTCTCATCACAGGAGAGGAAGAGAGGCTCAAAAATATGCTCTGATGGCAACTTTGTGCTTTCTGTGGTATCGGAACTACCCAAAGCTTCAAGTACATTTTCCAGAATACTCTGCTTAGCCCCCAACGTATTTTATTTTGTCATTCATTTATGGTATCCATAAAGTTGCCTACCCTATAGGACGGGGGCGGGGGGAGGGACGAGGGGGGAGAGAGAGAGAATCTCAAGCAGACTCCACTGCTGAGTGCAGAGCCCCACATGGGGCTCTATCCCATGACCCCGAGGTCACAATCTGAGCTGAAATCAAGGGCTGGACGCCCAACTGACTAAGCCACCCAGGCACCCCTACTCTAGAGGATTTTTAAGTTTCTCCTACATTTTCCCTAAATTTTAAAACAAGAACTTTTCTTTTTTGTGAGCTCACATGGAAATATCAAGCTTACATGAATATGAGGACTTAAAATACAGACTCATTCTCAAGTCACCAAAAACATTGGAAATGTGAAAAATACATTCTTAATTATATTCTGGTTTGGGATTTTCAAACTTTTAAAAATCATCATGAGTCTTTATATTAAAATGTGAGTTGACCTTTTTCAAACACTAGACTTACTGATACATAAAAGACTGTCATAAAGTAAAATTTTTGTGAATTGTACCTAACAATTCATATGAATGGAGACTTTTAGGAAAATAATAATAATGGCAGGGTGCCTGGGTGGCTCAGTTAATTAAGCGTGTGCCTTTGGCTGAGGTTATGGACCCAGGGTCCTGGGATCGAGTCCCACATCAGGCTCCCCACTCAGGTGGGAAGCTACTTCTCCCTCTCCTCCCCACTTGTAGTCTCTCTCTGTCTCTCCTTCTCAAATAAATAAACAAAATCTTTTAGAATAGAAAAATAATAATGGCAATATTTTAGAGTTATTACTTACTAAGTTGGAGATGAAGGTTACAATACATTTTCCTGTCTCTTTGATGTTGCAACCTACCCAAGTCAAACAAAAATAAATGCAACATATTTTCCACCTACAGGTGGCAATATTTATACTATTAGCATGGTCTTTATTAAAAGGCAGGTGATTAGAAATAATTAGAAATCCTCTTTTTGCAAAATTTTTTAGAACTTTTTTATTATGAAAATGTCAACCATACATAAAAGTATAGAGAGTATTATAGTGAGCCACCCTGTTCTCACCAGCCGTTTCAAAACTTACAATGGCCAGTCTTGTTTTATTGGCCCATATCCCCTTCTCCACTATCTGAATTTTTTTTTAGAGTTTGTCTATTTATTTATTTATGTATTTATGTATGTATGTATGTAATCTCTATGCCCAATGTAGGGCTTAACCCAGGATCCCAAAATCAAGAGTCCCATGCTCTTCCGACTGAGCCAGCTAGGTGCCCCACACCATCTGGATTACTCAGAAGCAAATCTCAGATGACACAAAATTAAAATAGAAAAATAAAGTTATGGTCCCACCTTTAAAACACCTCCAGAGAATTCCAGTAGCACACATGGCATCCTAAAAAATAAATAAATGGACACATGAAAAACAAACCAAAAGAAGAAGTGTTGAATGTCATACCCTATAAAACATGCGGTGAAAAACCGCCATTTATCAAGTCATGGAAGAATGTTACTATATATATGAGTACGCAGGTGAAATACAGGTGATACTTTAGGTCTGAAGGGGAGAAACTTCTTTTTTTAAGCAGTAGCTAAGTTACAGAAATATTGAGTAATAGAATATATGACATCCATATCCTTCCTTGGGGCTAAAAAAGTGATAAGACCAAGTTAGAAGTGTTTGCAAAGTGAATGACAGGATATATAAAGGGGATACGAGTAAGCAAGGGGAATGGAAAATTACCGACTTGTGAGAACAAAGCAGTGACAGCTGCTAGCTCTAAAATTAGGAACAGAGAAGACGTTTTCGGAGCACCACCAAACAAAGGCGCAATCCACCCAGCACCTTTGCAGAGTTCAACCCCTAAAACAATACAAGGCCAACAGCTACTGCAGGGATGACCTCTTAGTGGCTGTTCTCTTGCCCAAACCTTGATGCTCTCTGGGTCCAGGACCACCTCTCTACAGAGGGCTGCCCCTGAAAGACGACTCAAATGAAAACCAAGGGCAGGGAGCAAGCATCTCTTGAAAGGCTTCAGCGCTTCTATGATTTGCTGAGACATCTGAGACTTCACAGACAATCTGAAAGTCCAGCACATATTGCTAACAGCTTCATCACGCTCTCTGAGCTCTTCAAGCCAGGACTCTGGAAGTGAAATGATTCCCAAAAGCACCCTAAGCCTATGGGTCATAGACTCTTTCGCCTACCTGAAGGAGAAACTTAGCCACTGTTACTGAAAAGGTTTTGTTTGTTTTACGATTTAGTTTATTTATTTGAGGGGGAGAGAAAGGAGAGAGGGAGGACATGAGAGGGGAGAAGTCAGAGGGAGGAAGCAGATTCCCCACTGAGCAGGGAGCCTGAAGCGGGACTCGATCCTGAGACTCCAGGATCATGACCTGAGCTGAAGACAATTGCTTAACCAGCTGAGCCACCCAGGCACCCCGAAAAGTTTTTTAATTACAAAAATACCCCGCATGAAGATCTATAAACAGAGCACCTCCGAAAGAATAGAATGCAATATTAGGGTCTCCAGACCTGCTTTCTAGTCAGGCCACTGCCCCGGGGTGACCAAGGACATCACACAAGCCAAGTGGGTCTTGCTTGAGCTTCCTCTCCCAGGAAGAGGGAGTAGCTGTGCTTGCCACAACTGAGTCACAGGAATATTGCTGGGGACAACTAGGAAAACTGCCATGAAGACACTTCAAAATATTTGAAACGCTGGAAAGTTAGGTGGCTCAAGGGTTTCTTTTGCTCTGTTTCATGATTGGTTAGGTATGTTTTTACACTAGTGGTCATTTGCTCTCTTGATGGCCTAGTATCACCTTCTCCTCTGAGGTAACAGTCAGCAAATCTGCCTCGAGGGCAGCCCTCCGTGCTCTCTGCCCTGGGCTTGGGTACACTTGACCTCACCCTCCCCACCAGAGCAGAAGCATCTGGCCACAGGGCAGCCGGTGCCCAGTGGGGGCCTTGGGGCTTGGGGTGGGGTTTTAGGGGAGTGATGAGAGTCGTTTCTTCTTTTTTTTTTTTTAAAGATTTTATTTATTTATTTGACAGAGGGAGAGAGATCACAGGTAGGCAGAGAGGCAGGCAGAGAGAGAGGAGGAAGCAGGCTCCCTGCTGAGCAGAGAGCCCGATGCGCCCATCCCAGGACCCCAAGATCATGACCTGAGCCGAAGGCAGAGGCTTTAACCCACTGAGCCACCCAGGCGCCCCCTTTCTTCTCTTTTTCTGCTGGACTTGAACCTGGAAGGTTGGGAGGGTAGAGCCCAGCTGATTTGCCTCAACCTGAAGCCTGGGAAGGAAGCCAACACCCAGAGAGAACAGAGGCAACAGACCAAGAGTTGGAGGCCTGAGCGTATCGCCGTAAGATCCTAACCCAGCTGCCCCAGGACTGCTCAGTTGTGTCAGTATATTCTCAGTTGAGATTGCGACTTCTAAAACTTGCAATAACAAGAATCCTAACTGACAAAGACACTCACTCAGTAACTTGCTACAAAGTACCCAACAGCATCATGCCGGGAACCTCACTATATCACAAAGGATCTCACTCAAAATCAGGGATTCATTTGACACTGACTATCCCGTAGTTTCTGGGGAGCGAGTCTTGATTATGTCGGAATTAGAACTCTGCAATAAAGTCTGAAGTTTCCCTTCCTTCCTTTGCTGTCAAGAAATCAGGGAAATACTACTAGTTGGAATTTCGAGGATTTCTATCCTACGATGGCGGCTACCAGCTACTACCTGGGCCCTATGTATTTCAGATTCATTGCTACATGGTGCTGCTGATGTGGAGATACTTGCTGCAAACTAACAAATTTGTGGATTATATACATTTTCCAGACCACCTGAAAGTCAAAAATTTGAAAGTGTTCTTGCTCAGTAGCTAAAAGGAAGAGAGTCCTGACCATCACCTCCCCAAAAAGCTAGAATACTGGTACAACTTACGGTTTCCACAGCAAATGCCTTCAAAGTAAGATGCAGGCAGAGGTCGTAAAAGCATCAGAGAAGGTCAAGTTTTGGAACCATTAAACAGGAGAAACCTTTTTAACATAACTGTTCTGAACTTATTGTTCAGAAACATTTTTATTGGTACTCGACTGGAGCCGTTAGAACCTTCCCAGATCTCCTTTAGGGAAAGAAGGCGCTTTTCAATTCCATTATGTTCACTGCGAGTCCTTCACAGGAAACGTACGGTCGGTGTGGAGCAAGGAAAGGCCCCCCCTGTGCAGATCAGGATTTCTTAACTCCAATCCTGTGGGGATTCGGGGCCGGATGATTCCTTGCTATGCACGTCTGTCCTGTACACTGTGGGAGGTTTACCAGCACTCCCAGCCTCTACTCCCCAGATACCGGGGGCACCCGTCCCCCGTTGTGACAACCAACAATGTGTCCACACATTGCCAAATGTCCCTTGAGGGGAAAAGTGCCCCCAATGGGGAACCGCTGGTGTATGGTTTCAGCCGCTGAAGCAGAACCGTCACCGAGTTGAAACTGAGTCGGTCACCTACCCGCAAGGCTCGGGCTCGCATCTGGCGTGGTCATTACGAAGATTAATGAGGAAGCTGTCTACTGTGGCTCACTTGGGAAATTCCAAAAAGTGAAATATGGGCTGATAATCCTACAGCGGCTAAAGAATCAGACTGTAATATATTTAGAGTGTTTATAAGCGGTAAGCAGTTTCAGCTCAGTAAAGTTCCTTTTCTTTAAATCATTATTTTAGTGTAAACAACAATGACAAAACTGTAGCGTTTGTGTGATTCCACTCATCCAAGGTACCTAGGGTAGTCAAACATGTAGAGACAGAAGGGACAAGGGTAGCTGCCAGGAGTGGAGGGAAAGGGGAAGTGGGAAGTTATTGTTGAATGGGCACAAGAGTTTCCACTTTGCAAAGTGGAAAGGGTTCTGGAGATGAGTTACATAGCAATGTCTGTATTTAACACTACTGAACTGTACACTTAAAATGGTTCAGATGATAAATTTTATATTATGTGTATTTTACCACAATAGAAAAAAATTATAGAGTTCACCTCATTTGTGGTGGAGAGAGAGTAAACCTTTTCCACACATTTAAACATCCCTCTTAGTTGATCTCTGACTGATAAACCCAGGGAAGGGCTCTGATTCGACGAGCTTTGGAAATGCCCATGTGTGAGCCAATCAGAGGTGGGTAGGATGGGAGCAATATGATTTTCCCAGGCTTCAGGAGAGAAGGAAAGATCACATACCCATCCCTGACCCAGTTAACTCTAGCCAGGGGTGGCGAATCTGTCATGG
Source organism: Nasua narica (assembly GCA_028533885.1). Classification (NCBI taxonomy): domain Eukaryota; kingdom Metazoa; phylum Chordata; class Mammalia; order Carnivora; family Procyonidae; genus Nasua; species Nasua narica. The sequence continues at coordinate 27,002,209 of CM052803.1, forward strand.
CCAGCTTTCATCCAAACCATATGGCTGGAGTGCGGAGACGCATGTTCCAGAGAAGAGAGGGAAAGGAGGTTCAGGGCAGACAAAGTAATAACTGAATATTCCAATCATCAATGACCATAATTATGATCTAGTGTTCTCTTTCCTAGTTCCCTCCTGTCATCACCGTTACCAAATTGAAACTGAGCTGGTTACATACCCACCGAGCTTGGGTTACCATCTGGTAGTCATCATGAGGGTTAATGAAGAGCTGCAGGTTTTTGCAAAGGGAAACATATGACTTATAAAAGTGAAGCCTGTGTTGAGTAAGAGTCTGCATTGCATAGCCTGGGAAGAGACTGGAGTTGACTCTGGTTTATTCATTGCCTTATCAGTGAAGGCATTAGACATTAGAATGCCCAGATAGAGCTATGCCACTGTGAACTTTGCAGTCAGGGAACCCGAGCTCATAGTCCATCTCCACCACTTTGGGGCAAGGGGTCACGTCACCTCTCGGAGCCTCCATGTTCTCAGAAAAATTAACCCAAGTGGCAATGTAGAACATCCCTATCAGGCAGGCTGCAGAAGACCACAGCTGGAGGCAGGTAATGGGGCATATCATGAAGTCCTCAGCCACAGGGAAGATTGGATGCTCACCCAGGCACTGCCCCCTGCAGGAGCTCACAGAAAGAGCCACCAACTGGCCTGATGGACACTGATGTCCCTTGTGGTAGGGGGACTGCAGCCCCGATGGAGTTCCCAGGAGAGAATCTGATGGGCACAGCTAATTGCCCCCTGCCCTTCATTGAGTGGGGTATTTTCAGCTGGGCCCTTCACAGGGTGCTCTTCTCTCTGAGTGGACTGGTCTGAGCCAGCCCCTCCTCCCTGGGTTGGGCATCTGTGGCCCAGGGGTAGGGTCTCATGATCTAGAAAGTGGCTACCTGTGGCTATTCTCTCTGCATGACTAGGGCAGAGTTATTTAAGAGAGGAGGACTGGTACCATCTTAACCTAGTTCAAAGCCCACATATACAGTAGGCATTCAACACATGCTTGCTCTTAACCTTAGAACACCCATGCACTGTGTTCCAGTGACTATGTTGGGCGCCAAGGAGATGTGGGCAGGATAGATTAAATCCCTGACTCCCCAACCTCCCCGACTGAGTGAGGGAAGCATATAGAAGTTCCATAGGGCGATATAGATGTTGGGAGAAGATGCTCTGAGAGCCTGACATAATGGCAGCATGGGCTAAAGAAAAGTTCGGTGGAGAAAGGCAAGATCAAGGGGAGCCTTGAATGTCACAAGTATTCTCCTGTGTCCGCTGGAGGGCTTTAAGGCGGAGAGCAATGCTTTGGTATAACCAGAGCAGCAATGTTCAGAAGGAATGTCCCCATTTCCCTTCCCCATTCCTTCATCCCATTCTGCCACTGATACTCCCGTTGTGAGGTCTACAGATGTGCAATTTCCTATAAAGACCAAAAGAACAGAGGCAGAAGAAGGAGAAAAGAGGGTGTGTGTTGGGAGGGAGGTGGAGAACGGTACAAATGGTACACAGGGATTTTTTTTTAATTCATTTTTAAGAACAGTTTTAGGCTTGGGGCACCTGGGTGGTGCAGTCAATTGAGCATCTGACTCCTGGTTTCAACGGGGGTCATGGTCTCAGGGTCATGGGATCAGCTCCACATTGGGTTCCACAGTCAGTATGGAGTCTGCTGGGGATTGTCTCTCCCTCTCTCTCTACCCCTCCTGCTGGTGTGCTCTCTCTGTCTCTTTTTCTCTCTCTCTCTCAAATAAATAAATCTTTTTTAAAAAGAACAGTTTTAGGTTCACAGCAAAATCAAGTGGAAAGTACAGAGTATTTCCTATACCCCTTGCTCTGACACATGCACAGCCTCCCCAACTATCAAAATCCCCCAGCAGAGTGGTACATTTATTACCACTGATGAACCAACGGTGACACATTGTTGTCACCCACAGTTTACATTAGGGTTCATTCTTGACATTGTACATCTTATGGATTTGGACAAATGTATAATAATATGTATTAATTATTATGGGATCATACAGAGTAGTTTCACTGCCCTAAAAATCCTCTGTGCTCTACCTATTCATCCTCCCCTTCCTTGAACCCCTGGCACCCACTGATCCTTTTATTGTCTCCTTAGTCTTGCCTTTTCTAGAATGCCGTATGATCGGACCATACAGTATGAAGCCTTTCAGATTGGTTTCTGACACTTCGTAAGGTGCTTTTAAAGTTCCTTGGTGTCTTTTTATGACTTGATAGCCTCCTTTCTTTTTTTTTTCTTTTTTTTTTAAGCACTGAATAATATTCCATTGTCTGGTTGTATCAGTCCATCCATTCCCTACTGAAAGACATGTTGATTGCTTCCATGCTTTTAGCAGTTATCAATAAAGCTGCTATATGGGGCGCCTGAGTGGCTCAGTGGGTTAAAGCCTCTGCCTTCGGCTCAGGTCATGATCTCAGGGTCCTGGGATCGAGCCCCCAAATCAGGCTCTCTGCTCAGCAAGGAGCCTGCTTCCCCCTCTCTCTCTGCCTGCCTCTCTGCCTACTTGTGATCTCTCTCTCTCTCTCTCTGTCAAATAAATAAATAAGAAATCTTAAAAAAATATATAAATAAAGCTGTTATAAAGACTTGTGTGCAGGTTTTTGTGTAGACATCAGTTTTCAGCTCTTTTGGGCAAATACTATAGAGTGCGATTGCTGGATCATATGGTAAGAGTATTTTAAGTCTTGTAAGAAAATGCTGAACTGTTGTCCGAAGTAGCTGCACCATTTTGCATTCCCACCAGCAGAGAATGAGAGTTCCTACTGTTCCACATCCTTGCCAGCATTTGATGGTCTTTGTATTTTTTTGTTTTGGCCATTCTGATAGATGTGGCACCTCATTGTTATTTTAATTTGCGTTTTTTGATGTTGTGTGATGGTGAGCATCTTTTCATTTGCTTTTTTTGCCATTTGTATATCTTCTTTGGTGAGCTGTCCGGTCTTTGGCCTATTTTTAAATTGGGTTATTTGTTTTCTTACTGTTTAGTTTTAAGAGTTCTTCATGTATTTTGAATATCAGTCTTTGTCTCTTGAAAAGATTTTCTCCCAGTCTGTGGCTTGTCTTCTAATTCTCATGTCTTTCACAGAGCAGAAGTTTTTTTTTTTTTTTAATTAAGTCCAGCTGATTGATTCTTTCTTCCATGGATAATGCCTTTGTTGTTGTATCCCGAAACATCATCACCATACCCAAGGTTGTCTAGGTTTTCTCCTCTCCTATCTCCTAGCAGTTTTATAGTTGTGCATTTTACATTTAGGTCCATGATGCATTTTGAGTTAATTTTTGTAAAGGGTGTAAGGTCTGTGTCTCAGTTCATTTTTTTTTGCATGTGGATGTCTACTTGTTTTGGCACCATTCGTTGAAAAGACTATCTTTGTGCCATTGTATTGTCTTTGCGTCTTTGTCAAGGATTAGCTGAATATCTTTATGTAGGTCTATTTCAGGGCTCCCTATTCTGTTCCATTGATCTGTCTATTCTTTTGCCAATACCAAACTGTCTTTATTACTGTAGCTTTCCAGTAGATCTTAAAATCAGATAGTGACATCCTCTGACTTTGTTCCTCTCCTTCAATATTCTGTTTGTCATTCTAGCTCCTTTGCCTCTCCATAAAAACTTTAGATAATCAGTTTTTCAGTATCTAAAAAAAAAAAACTTCCTTGAATTGGGATTACATCGCATCTGTAGGTCAAGTTGGGAATAATTGACATCTTGACAATATTGGGCCTTCTTACCCATGAACGTGGAATTTCTCTCCATTGATTTAGTTCTTCTATTCCTTTCATCAGAGTTTTGTAGTTTTCTTATATTGATCTGGTACATATTTTGCTTGATTTATACCTAAATTTTTAATTTTTGGAGTTGGTAATATAAATCGTATTGTGTTTTTAGTTTTGAATTCCATTTGTTCATTGCTGATACGAATGGAAAGCAATTGACTTTTATCCATTAGCCTTGTGTCCTATACCTTGTGATAATTGCTTATTAGTTCCAGGAGGTTTTTTCTGTAGACTCTTTCGGACTTTCTACATAAACAATCATGTCACCTGCAAATGGAGACACTTTTCTTTCTTTCTTCCCTTTTGTTTATTTTTCTGGTCTTATTGCATTAGCTAGGATATCCAATATAATGCTGAAAAGAAGTGATGAGGGGGGACATCCTTGCCTTGTTCTGGAACTTAGTGGGAAAGCTTCTAGTCTCTCAGAGAATTGTTTTAAAAACATTATTAAACAACACAAAATAGTTTAAATAATCAATAATGTGTGTGTGTGTGTGTGTGTGTGTGTGTGTGTATAAAACCCTCAAGTCTTCTAATCTTCCTCCCTCCCTCTACTATCACCTTGCCCTAAAGTCACTACCTATTAATTGTTTTGTGCATTTCATGCTGAACTTTCCCATATATATACTCACATATACCTTTTGAAAACATAGATGGAATTGTAGTCTACATTTTTGTCTGTAACTTATGGGGTTTTTTACTTGAGTGTACTAATCATTTTAGCCTTCCAGGCTAGCGCATATAAATTTACCTTATTCTTTAAATGTCTGTGTGATAGGGAAAAAAGATTTGGGGAGGCAGTGTCTGGGATTAAACATAAGACCTCTTTTGATGTCTTTTAAGATTTAGAAGAGAACATCAGAAGGGTTTTTCATTTCCTTTGGTCACTGGGGTGTGTTTCTTTGAATGCCACACCAAGCTGAGATAGACAGTGGAGACCCCAAGATTTATTCAAGTTATATTAGAAAGATTTCTGGGGCAGTGGGGTGGAGGTTATATTTCTGGAAGATGGTGGTTAGACTAGAAAGGGAAAGGAGAGCAAGGACTATGGAAGGGGGGCTGGAGGGGCACCTGGATGGCTCAGTGGGTTAGGGCCTCTGCCTTCGGCTCAGGTCAGGATCTTGGGGTCCTGGGATCAAGCCCCGCATCGGGCTCTCTGCTCAGCAGGGAACCTACTTCCCCCTCTCTCTCTGCCTGCCTCTCTGCCTACTTGTCATCTCTCTCTCTCTCTCTCTCTCTCTCTCTCTCTCTCTGTCAAATAAATAAATAAAATCTTTAAAAAAGAAAAAAAGGGGGGTGCAGGAATAAAGCCTCCAAGAGAGACTAAAAATTAGTGCTGAAAGGCAAGAGCCATATCAGTGGAGCATGCTATCTTGAAATGCAAGAGGAGAGAAAACGTCAAGAAAAGTGGAGCAGCAAATAGTATGCTGCAGAAAAGCCAAGCCAGGTGAGATCTGCAAAGGGTTCATTGGGTCTGGGAGATCACGGATAAGTTCAATGACATGGAGGGAACAGAAGCCAGAGAGCCAGGCTGCGAAGGGTAGAGAAATGACTAGGTGGAATTTAAGAAACAAAACAGATGAAATAAGGGAAGGGAAGGAAAAATAAAATAAGTTCAAAACAACCATAAGAGACTCTTAACTATGGGAAAGGAACTGAGGGTTCCTGGAGGGGAGGTGGGGTAACTGGGTGATGGGCATTAAGAAGGGCATGTGATGGAATGAGCACTGGGTGTTACATGCAACTGATGAATCACTAAATTCTGCCCCTGAAACTAATAATACTGTATATGTCAACTAAATCAAATTTAAATTAGAAAAAAATTATAAAATATTTGAAAAGCTAAAAAAAAAAAAAAGTGACTGGGGAGCAAATGGTGGGCACAGCAAGGATGTGCTATACTTTTGAGAAGTTTCACTCAAGATGAAAGGAAAGCAATTAAGCAATGACTAACCTGAAGTCACATGAGGCTATGGGATAATTTTGAACTCCTATTATTGTTATATATAAACACACAAAAAATCAAAGTTTGGACAGTCCTTTTCAATTTTATAACATCCAACTCTGTCGAGTTAATGAGCTTACAGAAGTGAGTCAGAACCCATTAGAGCTCATGTCCCTGGGCTCTTCCGGGTACCTGGCCGTGACTCAGAAATGCAGACACAGAGCCCCGTGACTCCACGGGTTACCAAGCATCGCCGATGCATCGTCAAACAGTGATGTGAAAGCTCGCATAGCGGTATACAGCTGGCAGATGGACCAGAACTATGGAAGGTACATTTCCTTCTGTGGAATCTTTGGGAGCCTGTATTTGATTCAAAAATGCTTGCGATTAGGAACGCCAATCCACAAAGTTGTAAATATCTTCCTATCTAAGTCTCTGTAGGACAAAATGTCTCAGAAATGTATTGATTTAATTCCATAGGATATATTTTTTTTCCCCTGGCTCAAGTAATTAATCTCTCTAAATGACTAGATGGCAGTGTGGAATAGTGGTTAAGACCACAGGCAGTGGGACGCCCCTGACTTGGAGTCTGAATCCCAAGTCAACCTCTTACGAGCTGTGAGGTCTTGAGCAGATTCCCGATATGTAGAAGGCAAAGAGTAATAGTACCGCTGCAGGGGTTTTGATGCACATCAAATGAGGCGTGTGTATGCAGAGCTTAGCCCTGCGTGTGGCACCGAGCAGGTGCTCAGTAAGTATGAGCTGAACTTTCAGTTCACTGGACCCAGCAGGTAAACACTGGTATGAAGGGAACAGCAGGCACGAAGGGCTGAAGGCAGTAAGGACTGTGATTCAGCTGGGAGAGGAGAGGATATTGGGAGGGAACCAACAGGGAATAAAATAGGTAGGGCAGAATCAAGGTATATGGATCTTCTTTTGGGAAAAACAATAAAGCAAGACTCTACATAGTATCTATATTATATATAATTGTGTCCACACACACATGCACACACACACATACACACTACATATTACCATAAGAGTTTATACCTATGACTGAGATGTTATTTGAGCCACTCTCTCAGTATTAAGTGACAGAAACCCAGCTTCAAGTAGCCCAAGTCAAAATTGTAATGTACCAGCTCACAGCACTGAAAACTGCAGGGGAGGGGGCCTCTGGCAGAGCTAGAACCAATTCCTTCAGGAGAGCCCTGGCTCACCCCACCTCACAGCTCCCTGGTCTCCGTGGGCTCTCAGGCTAGGCGGGGGCTCCCTTCCAGGTGGCCAAGAACTCGGTTACCTTCCCAGCAACCCCCAGGGGAAGATAATGCCCCTGGTGCCAGGATTGCTCTGGTTTGGTCACAAACCCATCCCTTTACCCTGATTACTTTTGAAGGTGGTGGCGGGAAGAAGGTATTGCTATTCCGAGTGGCCAGCCTGAGACTCATGACCATTCGGGTGAACCTTGCAGAATCCACATGGACTGAGAGTGGGGAGTGGGGACAGATGGTGGGGAGGTGGTACTGTAAGTGAATAGATCTCGAGCAAGCAAAAACAGCTCGTGTCCTCCGTCACCTTCATCTTGGAGGTTGGAAATACTTTTAAATGATTTAAATTTAGAAAATTAGGATCTGAATAAGTTCTCGTGCATCTTTTTTAAAGGTTCCAATCCTCTACAGCAGAATTTTCAAACTCATCACTATTGACATTTTTTAAAAAGATTTATTTTATTTATTTGACAGAGAGAGTGAGAACAGGAACACAAATGGGGGAGCGGGAGAGGGAGAAGCAGGTTTCCTGACTGGCAGGGAGCTGGACGTGGAGTTCGATCCCAGGACCCTGTGATCATGACCTGAGCTGAAGGCAGACACTTAACGACTGAGCCACCCAGGCGCCCCACTATCAACATTTTGATACAGATAATTCCTTCCTTGGTCCACTGTCCTGTGGATGGTAGGATCTTCGGCAAATCCCTGGCCTGTACCCACTAGAAGCCAATAACACCTACCTACTTTCTCCCTTCTGTTCTGACAACCAGAAATATCTTTCAAGATGAGCAAATATCCCCTGGGAAGCCAAATCACCCCCTGTTGAAAACCACTGCTCTAGGCTATGTGATTTTTCCCAGGCTTATTTTTATTATAATTATGCAGCTAAAAGCCAATTTTATCAAGTGATTCCAACTCCAGAAGGCTTCTCAGTGAGTACAACTGACTTTTGGGGAGTTGGGGGAAGAAATCCTGTCCCAGTAGCTCAAGTTAAAGGAGGATATCATGAGAATAAGGGCAAATCTGACTGGTCTAGCTCGTCCTTCCAAGCCACACCATGAGTCGTGCTCTGTTTGGACCAATGGTCAACCTGTCCAATCAGCTGTATCCAGGGCTGGAGGGAAAGTGGGATCTGATGCTTCAGAACCTGCCCTTTCGAGCAACAGGGGCTGAGATCAGGGAATCCTGCACGTATGGGACCACGGTTTGTGTAAGCAGCAGGTGAATCAAAATAAATTTACTGTGTGATAGAGGTGTGGAGGGGAAAAGCACAAAGGTGCAAGACGGGTGGCCCACTGTCCCAGTTTGTCCAACACTGGGCAAACTTTATACCCATTGAACAACAACTTCCGAGAGCCCCATCCCCCTGTTCCCTGACAACCACCATTCTATTTTCTGCTTCTGTATGTGTGACTATTTTATAGACTTATGTAAATGGGAATCACTGTAGGTCATCACTGTGCTGACTTATTTCACGTAGCATAAGGTCTTCTAGGTCCACCCGTGTTGCTGCAAATTGTAGGCTTTTCTTCCTTTTTAAAGGCTGAATAATACTCCATTGCATGTATATACCTCACTTTCTTTGCACATTTATCTGTTGACAAGTTTTTGGGTTGTTTCCACATCTTGGCTATTATGAATAAGGCCACAATGAACATGCATTGCAGATTCTCTCTTCAAGATCCTGATTTAAATTCTTTTGGATATATACCCAGAAATGGAATTGTTGGATCATCTGGTAGTCCTATTTTTAATTTTTTGAGGAACCTCCATACCGTTCTCCATAGCAGCTGCACCATTTTGCACTCTAGCCAACAGTATACGAGGTTCCAATTTTTCCGCATCCTTGCCAGCATTTGTTACCTTTTGGTTTTTGGTCACAGCCATTCTAACAGGGGTGAGGTGATACCCCATTGCAATTCTCATGTGGTTTACAAATATTTTCTCCCATTCCATGGGTTGCCATATCTTTCTGTTGATTGTTTCCTTTGCTGTGCAGAAGCCTTTTAGTTTGATGTAGTCCCACTTGTCTATTTTTGCTTTTGTTGCCTGAGTTCTGGGTGTCCTATCATGAAATCATTGCCAAGACCAATGTCATGAAGCTTTCCTTCATGTTTTCTTCTAGGAGTTGTACAGTTTCCGGTCTTATGTTTAAGTCTTTAATCCTTAGTGCTTAGTTTTACCACTGAAAAGTCCTGTGTCCCAAGAAACCCCTCAGTCCCAGACAGACTGGGACAGGAACCCACCTGGACAGGAACCCAGCTAACACACTGGATGCCGAGACATCAGCACAAGCAGGTGAGCTGGAGCTCTGTCCACTCAGAGCATGATTTCTGTGATCTAGGAAAGGTGACCTCTCCCACACAGCCTCGGAGGACAGAGCAGGCTAAAGAGAGGTGACTCTCAGAGGCCTCCAATGGACTGTCCAGTGCTCAGTGACAGAACCCATGTCCAAAGGGGACACCAGGGGCGCCTGGATGGCTCAGTCAATTAAGCGTCTGCCTTTGGCTCAGGTCATGATCCCAGGGTCCTGGGATCGAGTCCCGCATTGGGCTCCTTGCTCAGTGGGGAGCCTGCTCCTTCCCCTGCCTCTCTCTCTATGTGCTCGCATGCTCCTCCCCAACTCAAATAAATAAATAAATCTTTAAAAAAAAAGGGGGGGGACACCAAATAGAACTCTCTCTCTCTCACATTCACACGACAGGACTCAGTTTTGCCTAAACCTCACCTTATTTACAAATGCAGTGCATCAAAGACCTAACTCTTATGAAGCTAAGAGGGTTTTCCATTAACAAGAAACTTTATTGCAGTCATGCGTTTTCGGTAAATCTGCGATCAGTTTGTTCCTTTGTGTTTTCGTGCATTATTTCTTAAATGTGTAGCTGCCTAACCCTTCTCTACATATGGTTTTCACACTGCATTGGTTGTGCAGTGTAGAAACTGAATGCTCACTCTCTGGCATTAAACATGTTCTTTGATATGACTATCGGCATAACCAACAGGGGCTTCTGTTTTTCGTGGTCTGTAATGTGGCTTGTGTGGTAGGAAGAGGAGCAGTGGGTTTTGGGGAGGTGTGACCTTCTGTTCACATCGGTCTCACAGCTGTTGAACACTGACAGATTTGAGCATCTTGCAGGTCTGAAATATCTTAGATCTTGGATGGCACTGGAGTTGGGGGAAGGGAAAGGGAAGTTTTAAAGAAATAATTACTTTTGTTCTTTAAATCTCGTGTTTTAAAATTCCACCGTGTGATACTGGCTTTTGTCTGCTGGTAGTGTGGGATGCAGGAGTTTTTTTTTTAGTGTATTTTTACAGACTGCTCATCTAATTTTTCTGGTTTTGTTTAAATAAAAATCTTTACCTCCTAAAAAAAAGGCTTCACCGACAAATATTAGGTGAACATGATCAGTGGTAAAAAAAATAATAATAATAAAATAATAATAAATAAATAAAGCTTGGTCATGATGATGTGGTCATTGTAAACTGAGTAAACAGGGTCTATTTGTAAAGATCAAACAGCCCTAAGTAGCTTCCCTACGAGGAGCAGAAGGATCAGAATTGTCAAGGGGGCATTCCTGGTTCCTACTGGGAGCGGGGGCCTCCCTTACCTTCAGCTCACCTTCCAACTCAACATGTTAATACATAAGAACACCTACGTAGCGGGGACTGATGATTGATTTTAAATGTTAAATTATGTGTAATGATATTTCAGAGGATGAAAGCTTCCCCTGGGACTGAGCCGAGGGGCTTAAACAGAGAGTCATGGGATTCTGCCCGCCGCAGAATGTCGGCAATGCTCTTGTCAGTACCAGGAGTGCAGGGCAACCCTCCCGCCCTGAACTTACAAAGTAGGAGACACCAGTGGCCTTCAGGCGGGGGGGGGGGGGGGGGGGGGGGGGGCC
>CM052803.1:27013640-27054416 GCA_028533885.1 Nasua narica
GACCAGGATAGGGACATCGATACACTCCATCCACATCATTCGGATTTCCCCACTTTTCCTTGTGCTCCTTTATGTGCCTCGGCTCCGCACAATCTTATCCCACACGCCGAGTCATACATTCACCACCACGGTCCAGGCAGAGCAGCTCTGTCACCACGGGCATCTCTCCTGGGGGTGCTTTTATCACCATACCCGACTCCCTCCCAGCCCTGCTTCCTCATCCTGAACCCCAGGCAAACAAATCTCTTCTCCATTTCTAAAATGTTGTCTTTTCTTTTCTTTTTTTTTTTTTAAGTTAAATTTTAATTTTTAAAGCCATCTCTCCACTCGGTGTGGGGCTCGAACTCACAACCCTGGGATCAAGAGTCGCACGCTCCACCAACTGAGCCAGCCAGGCACCAAGCAACCCCCAAATTTTGTCTTTTCAAAAATGTTACATGAGTGAAACCATACGGTAAGTAAACCTTTGGTATTGGTTCTTTTTCTCTAAGCATAATTTCCTGGAGGTTCATCTAAACAGTTGCATCTCTGAGGAGCTCATTCCTTTATTATTATTTTTTTAAGATTTTCTTTCTTTATTTGAAAGAGAGAAAGAGCACGTGGGTGGGGGAGAGGGGAGGGGCAGAGGGAGAGGGACAAGCAGACTCCCCACTGAGCGTTGAGCCCTACGCAAGACTTGATCTTCTGACCCCGATATCATGACCTGAGCCAAAATCTACAGTCCGACACTTAACCGGACTGAGCCACCCAGGCACCCCAGTTTGTTCCTTTTTATTGCTGAGCAGTGTCCCCCAATATGGATACAGCACAGTTTATTTAGCTATTAACCTGTTGGAAGACATCAGGGTTGTTTTCAGCGTGGGGCTCTTATGAATCAAGCTGCTATGAACATTCATGTACAAGTTTTTGTGTCAACGTAAGTTTTCATTTCTTTTGGGTAAATGCCCGAGAGTATAATTGCTGGGCCATATGGTAATTTTATGTTTAATTTTATAAGAAACCGCCAAACTTCTATTTTAACCACTTTACATTTCCACCCGCAACCCAGTTTCTTTGCACCCTCGCAGGATTTGGTGTTTGTCATTTCTTTTTCTGCATGAAGGGAGTTTTATTTCTTCCTAAGTTGTACATCTTATATTTCTTTTTCTTGCCTTCTCACAGTGTTGTTGTTGTTGCTGTTGCTTCACTTAAGAACATAACTTTTAGGGGGCACGTGGGTGGCTCAGCTGGTTAAGTGTCTGACTCTTGATTTCAGCTCAGGTCATGATCTCAGGGTCGTGAGATTGAGCCCCATGTTGGGCTCTGCGCAGAGTGGGGAGTCTGCTTGAGGATTCTCTCTCTCTCCCTCTGCCCCTGCCCCTGCTCTCTCTCTCTCTAAAATAAATACTAAAAAATTTTTTTTCAAAGATTTCATTCATTTATTTGACAGAGAAGAGATCAAAAGTATGCAGAGAGGCAGGAAGAGAGAAAGGGGTAAGCAGGCTCCCTGCTGAGCAGAGAGCCCGATGCGGGGCTTGATTCCAGGACCCTGAGATCATGACCTGAGCCGAAGGCAGAGGCTTTAACCCACTGAGCCACTGAGACTGCAACCCACTAAATTTTTTTTTTTTTTTAAAGAACATAAACTTCTAGTTATGAGATTTTTCAGCTAAGGATTTTCCTTCTTTTTGTTTTTTACTTTTTTTCTTAATGGGGAAAGTTGGTGTCAAAATCAAGAAGGTCTATGGGGTGCCTGGGTGGCTCAGTGGGTTAAAGCCTCTGCCTTTGGCTCAGGTCATGATCTTGGGGTCCTGGGATCGAGCCCCATGTCAGGCTCCCTGCTCAGTGGGAAGCCTGCTTCTTCCTCTCCCACTCTCCCTGCTTGTGTTCCCTCTCTCACTATGTGTCTCTCTGTCAAATAAATAAATTAAATCTTTAAAAAATATATGTTCATTTTATATCTTGATAGATATAAAGGGTTGGACCTCCAAAGAGGTTGGACCAATTTATAGTCATATTCAATACAGTCTCCTCAATTTTTTAAGATCTTTGCCAATTTGATAGGTAAAAGAAAGGATTTTGTTGTCATAGTGGCTGACTTTTAAGATGAGTTTAGACTTAGCTTAAAATGAAATCAAATTTAGGGGTACCTGGGTGGCTCAGTTGGTTAAAGGTCTGCCTTTGGTTCAGGTCATGATCTCAGGGTCCTGGGATCGACCCCCATGTCTCCTGTGGATGCTGTCTCTACAGTAAAGATTAAAAAAAAAAGGAGCTAAGCTGCACCTGGAGGTTAGAGAAGGTTTTGAGCTGAGTTGATAAATAAAGACGGAGTGAAGTCTAGGTAAGTGTAGCGAGGAGGGAATGGCAAGCTAAGCAGAGGGAACAGCATAGGCAAAGACATTGAGGCATGAGCAAACAAGCTTGGGGAGTGAGGAAATACCAGAATTACAGCATTGCTAAAGGGCCAGGCAGAGGATTAGGCCAAAACTTCAAGCAGGGGCCCAGTTAGAAGTAAAGATTTAAGCTCTTCTAGAGGCATCACTGATGTCTGTATGAAGAAAATGATCATATTTGCATTTCCCTTGTTACTCTTTCCATGTTGTACAAGCCTGGATATACAGGTACTCAAATCATTATGCCTTTTTGACCTGCCTAAAATATCTCATAGTAATAGAGACCAAATATGGTTATGTATTAACATTTCTTCTGATTATGTCCTTGCCCTTTGTGCCCTTTGTATTAATAACTGCCACAAACTTAGTGGCTCACAACTACACCAAGTCCATAATGTTTCAGTTCTGGAGGTCACATGTCTGAAATGGGCTCCATGGGGTTAAAGCCATGATGTCAGCTGGGCCATGTTCCTTCAGAAGGCTCTAAGGGAGAATCTGTTTCCTTGTGTTTCCAGCTTCCGCATTCCTTAGCTCATCACCCCGTCTCCCTCTTCAGAACCAGCAGAGCTGCAGCATGAAATCTCTGGCTCCCTCTGTGGCCTCGCTATGTCACTTATAAAGATCTGTGTGTCTACACTGGGTTGGCCGGAACCATTCAGCACAATCTCCCTATCTCAAGGTCAGTTGATTGACAACCTTAATTCCCCCTTGTCATGGAACATATTTCCAGTTTCCAGGCATTAGGTCTTGATGTGTTTAGGGGGGGCAATATTCTGCTTACCACACCAGCCATCCAACATTAAACCTTTTTACTCAAATTGTGGTAAATGAGACATGACATAAAATTTACCACTTTTCAGAGGACACTCAGCATCATTAAGTACATTCATGTTGCACACTGTCACCACCATCCAGCTCCTGAACTCCAGCTTCCTAAACTGAGTCTCTCTACACATTAAACATTAACTTCCCATTCTCCCGTCCCCTTACATCCTGGCCACCACCATTGCTTGCTTTCTCTATGAATCTTACTGTCCTCAGTACTTTATTTCTGTTAAGATTTTATTAAGTTATTATTTAGAGAGAGGGAGAAGCAGACTCCCCGCTGAGCAGGGAGCCCGATGCGGGACTTGATCCCAGGACTCTGAGATCATGACCTGAGCTGAAGGCAGACATTTAAACCACTGAGCCACCCAGGCATCCCTATCCTAAGTCCTTTTAAAAACATTTATTGAACATCTACCATGTACTCTGCCACATACTCTGATTCATAAGTCATTTTACCCTGATACTTTTTTCTCAGCTTTTTATTACAAAATTTTCACATACAGAAATGTTAAAAGAGTTTTATGATGAACAACCAACCATATACCTAGTACTTGGAATCCAGCAATTAACCTTTTGCTGTATTTCCTTTGTGCGTATGTCTGATTATTTTGCTGACGCCTTACATAGTAAATTGCAATCATGAAGACATTCAATCCATGATTACTTCAGGAAGTATCTCCTAGAAATCAAGACGTTTTTTCTACATAACCGCAAGACCATGATTGTATCTAGAACGTTAACAATAATTTTAAAATGTTATCTAATAGTCCATGTTCAAGTCTCCCCAATTGTCCCCAAATTATTTGCAATTTAGTTTTTTGAACCAGAAGCCAATCAGGGCTGACTTATTGCATTTGGCTGCTATAGTCCTTTAAACCGACCCATCTTTTCCCCAACATGACTTTGACTTTCCAAAGAGCCACATTCTGTTCTGGCTGTCTATAGAAAGAAAGTTGAAAATATTCTATAACTTTAGTAGCTTGAAACAACTATTTTTTATTTTAATTTTTTTAAGATTTATTTTTAAGTAATCTCTACATCCAACGTGGGGCTTGAACTCACACCCCTGAGATCAAGAGTTACATGTTCTATTGACGGTGCCAGCCAGGTGGCCCTTAAAACAACTGTTTCTAACTCACAATTTTGTGAATCACGAGTTCAGGCAGGGCCCAGTGTTCTGTTACCTATAATGTTAACAGAAGTCGCTGGCTGGTGTTTGGTTGGAAGATGGACTGGGCAGGGGGGTCCAAATTGGCTTTATGGTTGTGTATGCAGAGCCCCTGGGTCAGGGTGGCGGGAAGGCTGAGCTCAGCTGGGAATACCCACCAGAGCATATCCATGGAGTCTCTCTACCACGGTGGCCTCACAGTGGCCAGTGGTCTGACATAATGGCTCATCATCTGGGAACAAGTGTTTAGGTAATTGGGACAGAGGCTACATTACTTTTGTGACCTAGCTTCAGAGTCACATAGCATCACTTCCATCACACTGACAAAGCCCAACCAGATTTAAAGAATTTGAAGCTATGACTTAAAAATTGCCATTGGAACACTGAAAAAATAAAATTAAATTAAAAAAAATTTTTTTAATTGTCATGAGACCATCGTGCTCTCCGGCCACAAATTATTTGCTTTTCTTTCACTTGCAAAAGACACGCACCTTTTCCCAGGACTTCTGCAAAATCTTATCCCATTATGACATTAGGATCAGGTTCTTTGAGAGATGCCGTTCCTTATCCTGGGGTCCTTGCGAAGCTTCTGTTGGACCACATCCTCAGGAATACAGTCTGAGATATTACTACACGTTCAGTTCAGACCACCCCAACAGAGCGAGTCAGATGAATTTTTTGGTTTCCCTGTGCTTACAACATTTATATTTACACTACTGTAGTCTATTCAGTGGGTAATAGCATTATCTAAAGAATGTACGACCTTAATTAAAAAACACTTTATTGCTAAAAAAAAAAATGCTAACCATCATCTGAGTTTTCAGCAAGTCGCAATCACTGATCCCAGATCACTGTAACAAAGATAATGCTAATGAAACATTTTGAAATATTGTGATAATTACCAGGAGGTGACACAGAGAGACATGAAGTGAGCAAATGCTGTTGGGAAAATGGCACCAACAGAATTGCTCAATGCAGGGTTGCCATAAATTTTCAATTTGCAAAAAATAATAATAATAATATTCATGATGCAATCTCTGCAAAGCACAATAAAATGAGGTATACCCATATTAGAAGCCCTGCTGTCTAGCTGAGAGGAGCTGTAAAGCACGCCCGTAAGACTCTCTGAGAGCTTCTTGTACACCTGAGTGGATTATGAGGAACCATCTGCGCCTCTGAGGTCATAAACATACGTCTCAGGGGCAGGTACCAGATTCCCCCAAACAGTGTTTTATTAGTTGGTGCCCTTGGAGAATGGTGCACATCCTGATTTCGTATACTTGTTTCCTCTTGGTATCTTTCAGCTTTTTCTCACAGCCAGCCCCCACCCCCAACCCAACTCCCATATTTCCTGTGACGTCTAGACGCTTGGCTGGATTCAGGTTGGAATCCTAGGTGGGTCAGCACATGCACTGCAATCTGCAGGCACAGAGACTGTCCCACGGCTCGTGTGTTAGGTTTGAGCACTTCCGTATGGCGGTGACTAGCAGATTTCTCCACTGTGAAAGCTCATTTTCCTCTTTGTGATTAGCATGTAGTCTGCGGGGTCATACTGTGAAGAATACGGAATGCTTCACAAATTCACGTCATCCTCGTAAGGGTCCACGCTAATCTTTCTGAGATCCTCCCAGTTTTACTCTGTGCTCTGCAAGTAAGCCCTGGCCTTTACGGTTAAATGAGGACATAGAGGTAGGGCCCAGACCCCAAAGTACTGGTGTCCACATAAGAAGAGGAAGAGAGGGGCGCCTGGGTGGCTCAGTCAGTTAAGTATCCAACTCCTGATTTCGGCTCAGGTCATGATCTCAGAATTGTGAGCTCGAGCCCCGTGTTGGGCTCTGCGCTGAGCATGGAGTCTGCTTGTCCCTCTCCCTCTCTTCTTCCTCTCTCTCTCTCTCTCAAGTCAATAAATAAAATCTTAAAAAAAAAAAAAAAAGAGGAAGAGACAACAAGGATGTGCATGTACGGAGGAAAGGCCATGTGAGGTCACAGCAAGAAGGTGACCATCTGCAAACCAAGGAGAAGAGCCTCGGGAGAAACCGACTCTGCCGACACCTTGAACTTAGACTTGCAGCCTCCAGGCCTATGAGAAAGACTGCTATTGCTTAAGCCTCCCAGTCTGTCGTATTTTGTGACGGTGGCCCTCGCAAACTAATACACAGTTCTTAGAAGACACCTAAAACTTACCGAGGAGTTTGGATGTATTCTGTAATCAATAGGGGGTGATTTGGGTTGTGAGCTGGGAGTAACAGGATGAAATCTTTTGGACGGAAGGTCACTGCCAGAGAAGTACAAAGGAACTTTGGAGGAAGGAGAGAGTAGAGACAGAGAAAAAAAAAAACAGTCAGGAGGGATTTTAAGAGCATGGGTGAGATATGGTCAGGACTCAAACAAAAGAACTGGACAGACAAAAGAATGGTAAGGAGGTAGAATGGGCAGAATGTATTGACCAGAAGGACATGGGGAAGTGAGAAAGGAAGCAATATGGAATTCTCCCAGGTTCCTACCTGGGTAGTGATTGTAGTGCACGTTTATTTGTTTTCTACCCAGCTTCCCCCATCCTTAGAACACTCCAGAAATGACCCCAGATCTTCCCTATTGTATAGCCCCTGTGCTTTGGGGAAGCTCACCCTATCCCAACATTAATGGTGGGCTTTGGCTGCCTTATACTAATTAGTTCATTCCATTGGTCTGCCTATAGTTTTTGGTTCAGGAGTGCGCATGTGGTCTAAACATTGTCTATGAAGGCGAATGTCAGAGCTCTCAACTAGAAGGCTAAGACTGAATGCTCTCCCCCACTGAACAAGAACAAGGAAGCTTGTAGGCCTGACTTAACTGGCAAACATTTCGCGACTCCAGCAGAAGGAGCCGTAGACTAGAGCTGACCGTAGGCAGAACAAAGCAAAGATAGATCCCCAGGGACACCCTTGGGCTGTTGGATCAACTGACCATGAAGTCCTGGGCTCTCCAGTTATGGAGTCTAGAAATCCACTGACGTTTAAACCAGTTTGAATTGAATTTCCTATTACTTGCCAGATAGATACAGGTGATCGGGTGAATGGTGGAGCCATTAACTTGCATATGCAAGGCAAAAGGAGGGGCTCCTTTGAAAGGAAAGAAGTTTCATCTTCAACTTCCACAGTCCCACCTGTTTGCTCAGAGTTGATCCTTGGGTCTGGAATGACCCCCTCCTCACGTCTGTGGGCCTGCCACAAAAGTCCTCTTCACACCCTGAGGCCCCATTCTTATGCACCTTCCTTTGTAAAGCCTTCGTGAACCCCTATTCTGTCCAGGTCAGAATCCACTGTCTCTGAGCTTCCATAATATTTTGGACATGGTTCTATCATAGCTTTTATCACCTCATGTTACTACTTCCTCCACAGGCACCAATTATTAAATTATATATGGATTTTTAAAACATAATAATATATATTATATAATATAATATTTTATATAATATTAAATTATATGGATTAAATTATATAAAGATTACCCAAAAAAGATGAAAGTATAGGGATATGAGGAAGGGGTATTTTTATGGAGCTGGGAATACAGAAAAAGAAAAGTTGGATCAAACAAACGCCTCAATTATAATGATGTGATCGCTGTTCTTTTGCCAAGTTAGGGTGACACACACACACTGAGTCTCTCTGGATGTATGAGATGGGTTTACAGTGTCTCCTCTCCTCGTACTGCTGAAGACTGTGGGAAGAATCCAAAATCGGCACTACCCACACATAAGGTCGCATCATGCCTATCAATTTATTTTGATCTCATTGAAGGCGTTTTGGAGCAGTGCTCGAGAAATAGCTCAACTAAAAGAACATTTAAATTATGTAAAAATGAACTCCAGTGATTTAAATCCATTAACCTTACATAATAAAATTTCAAACATAGTACTGTAATTTCAAAATACAAAGAAAAAAAAACCTTTAATAATTTGAACTCAGGGGAGGTAAGTTCTATCTGAATCTTTACAGGAAGAAGTTGAGGAATACTGATCTGTCCTCTTCAAGTCCATTTGGAAACGTGAATTGCTGGGGAAGCAAGCATAGCCACGCCTAGATCAATGATGATAGTAGTGAATGATGATAGCCTTGAGCCTCAGAGTGCGTGCTATGTGCCAGGGGTCATCTGAGGTGCAGAGGACACAGCATCTGACTAATGACAGTACGAAGGACATTTACGGAGCCCTTGCTATGTGTGGACCAGGCCCTGAGCTAAGTGCTCTGTGTATATTGGCTCATTCATTCCACTCCCACCATGGTTGTTCCCATTTTACAGGTGCAAAAACTAAGCTTCAGATAGGTAACTCCACCAAGGTCACAAAGCCAACTCAAGTGGTGCAAGTAGGACTCTATCCAGGCCTGTTGGATCCAGCAGTCAGTCACACAGCGGTTGAGTATGAATGGCTGCTGCAAGTGTTCCATGGGTAGGGGGCTAAGCCATTTCAAATCCTGTTCACTCCTTTTGCTTACGCATTCCATATTTACAGTTGGTGTAAAGGTGAAATTAAGTATAGTTCTACTAAAACTTCGACAACTTTAAATCAGGGGAGCTCAACCAATGAGTTTTCTTCGGGGCATTTAGCAATGACTTTAGTCCAACAAATCTAGAAGATTACGCAACCTAATCTGTACCTTGGCAAACTATTTTTTACTACTTTTTAAAAAAGATTTATTTATTTGTTTATTTATTTCAGAGACAAAGTGTGTGTGCGTGAGGGGGTAGAGGGGCAGAAGGAAAGGGAGAGAGAGAATCTCAAGCAGACTCCCCACTGAGCATGGAACTTAATGTGGGGCTCGATCTCACGAATCTGAGATCATGACCTGAGCCAAAATCGAGAGTTGGATGCTCAGCTGAGTGAGCCACCCAGGTGCCTCCGTTTTTTTGCCACTTTAATTCAGTGTCCTCTGCGTTTCACTACTACCCTTTGTGACTCTGGTAATAGCTGCACACCACTTGTACTATTATTTACTTAAAATTGATTCATTGTTTTTTCCTAATATCTTAAAGCAAAATGTCACCACTATAAATAATTAATAATTCATTTGACAAATATTTATGAAGTGCCTAATATGCATGAGGAAGTGAGGATATAGTAATGAAAAATGCACCTCAAGAATCCCTGCCCTCAAGGAGCTAATGTTCAAGTAGGAGTGGCAGACAAAAAAACACATGAAAAAAGTAAAATATAGGAAGGCCTGGGTGGCTCAGTTGGTTAAGCGTCTGCCTTCAGCTCAGGTCATGATCCCAGGGTCCTGGGATTGAGTCCTACATTGGGCTCCCTGCTCAGTGGGGAGCCCGCTTCTCCTTTTTCCACTGCATGCTGCTCCCCCTGCTGTGTGCTCGCTCACTCGCTCTCTCTCCCTCCCTCTCTCTGACAAATAAATAAAAATAATTTAAAAAGGAAAATATATAGTATATAAGAGAGTGACCGTCCTAAAGGGAAAAGAGTGAGAGAGAGGGTCAGTTGGGGAGGGATAAAATTTTAGATAGGGTGATGAGGGAAGCCTCCTTGAGAAGATGACTTTGAATACAAAGCCCTGAAAGGGAAATTCAATAGAAAGGCAATCCAGGGAGTGGGGACAAACAGTGCTAAGCCCTGAGAAACGAGCAAGCCTGGGACTTTCAACCATAAGGAGGTCATGGGCAAAAGCAAGAAAGCAAGCTGCTGCAAAAATCCAAGCAAGAGGTAATGTTGGTGTGGACCACAGTGATGAGAAATAATCAGATTCTAGAAATACTATGAAGGCAAAGCCAACATTTGCTGATGGACCAGTCACAGAGTCTAAGGGAGATGAATCAAGAAAATCCCTAGAACTTTTGGCCTTGGAAGCAACTGGAAGGATGGAGTCCAAGATATTTCTTTTTCTTTTTTTAATCCCTCCATAGATCCTCCCCCGTCCCCTGGATCTGGATCTCTCGCTTGCGTCACAGCCTCCCCACTCAGTGGAAGAAATTTAGAAAGCACCAGCATTCAAAAGAACAGATTTAAAGCTACTTGTGGTTTTGCTGATCTAAAGTCTTTGTGTGTCCCACGGTTCTAGGATTCTGCAATCTCGAAATGATGACACTGGGAAAATTAATGATTTGTTTGTTTGTTTCTTTCCAGGGATCCGGCAGACACCTTTGGAATACCGAAACTCTGTATATGGTAAATATATTGAACACACTCTGGATACCATAAATATGCTGAAATTCTGTCTAGTGCAATTCTGGTACAGAGACTGATTGGCTGGGTAGTAAGGAACACAAGCTTTTGGAGAGAAAAGGAACATTCCTAGCTCTTAAAATATAGGCTATAAACAGATCTATACTTGATAAACTACGTACCGCTTGTGTCAAGTGAATTAATGTAATTGTTTAGCATCCTAAGCTCAAACTTTAATTTCACTCTTTCTGGCTAGCTCAGTAGTTCAAAAAGAGGACAGATTAAATAGAGCAAAAATACACAAGCAGTGAATGAGTTTCATGGTGAGCCAAGACATCACAGAAGAAAAACAAGG
Source organism: Nasua narica (assembly GCA_028533885.1). Lineage (NCBI taxonomy): Eukaryota > Metazoa > Chordata > Mammalia > Carnivora > Procyonidae > Nasua > Nasua narica. The sequence goes on from CM052803.1 coordinate 27,024,515, forward strand.
TAATCCGATTTTATCTTAAACACTGGCCTGTTACTTTGGTATTAAAATAGCAGCGGTATTTGAGTTTAGAGCCAATGGTCTCTGTACAAAAATAATGCCTTTCTTGGCACTGACAAATCATTAACCATCCATCTTAAAGGTTTCAACATCAAAAATAGCTTACTGGCCTTGTCGGTAAATAACCTGCATTGCCTTCAGTTAGACAAATTAACATACTGTATCGGCCCTACAGTAATTTCATCAAATTATAAATTTTGACTATGAATTATGTTTACTTTTACAATGGACAGTGTAGCAAACTGAACATTTAAAATATGATAAAGTTAAAGGCTCTCCTGTAACTGCCTCTGAATAGAAGCCTAACTAAAGGTTCACGGCTGATTTCTCTGCAGCGCTCCAGACCTACCCATCTAGTGGCTCCTGGACTCCATCTTAAGTGCCATCCCAAACTCCTCTGTGGCCCCACATTGCCCACATTCCTGTGCTCTGTATCTGTTAGTGACATCTCCATCCACCTGGTCAACCAGGTTAAAAACTCGAATTACCTTTGACCCCTCTCTGCTCTTCCCTTCCTATATCCAATTAGTTGCAAGGTATTGCCCTCTGAACTTCCAGACTGACTTCCCTGTATCGAATCACTCTCTTCTTCACCTCACTGCCAGATTTATGTTGTCATTTGCTCAAAAATCTTAATGTTTTCTATTTCCTGTGGAATAGCCTAAACTCCTTAGTGCCAAAGGCTTTCCACAATTTGGCCCTGATTCCCCCATAGCCTCTTGTTTCAATTACACCAGGATTTAATTCATAAGGGTGACTGAGTAATGACAGAGAGGTCAGTGCCATTGAAAGAAGTCTTTTTTTTTTTTTTTAAAGATTTTATTTATTTATTTGAGAGAGAGAGAGCGAGAGAGAGCATGAGAGGGGAGAAGGTCAGAGGGAGAAGCAGACTCCCCGCAGAGCCGGGAGCCCGATATGGGACTCGATCCCGGGACTCCGGGACCATGACCTGAGCCGAAGGCAGTCGCCCAACCAACTGAGCCACCCAGGCGCCCCATTGAAAGAAGTCTTATTGCTCGCTTTTCCCAAGAGAAGGGGGCACATTGTGCCATTCAAAGCCACACAGGGAAGTACCAGGGTCAGAAAGGAAGCAAAAGGAGTGAGAGGAGAGCATGACCCAGAGCCTCTATTGTGTTTCTGTGGGAAGAAAAGGGTGAGACAGAGTAGGCAAATTTGAGCAAGCTTAGGATGGGATACTTTGAATAATGTCGGTGGACTCTGGGCTATCAAAGGTGTCTCTCATTGTCCAGTACTCAGCCTCGGGGGTGATTTAGGGCAGGGGAACTGTTGGCTTGGTGAGAGTTAAAGGAAGTGGTTGGGGATATAGGCTTTCGACTGTTTGGTTAATGGAAGGTGTGTTCACAGGCAAGTTGTTTGTTACTCTAGGCATTAGCTCATCCAAAGAGGGACAGCTCCTGGGGGTAGAGGGGGCCAAAGGCCCCAAGATGTCATGACATCTTAAAATGCAAGAAATAAGAAACATGACTAATACACATTTTCCTTCCCATGAACCCCTTGCTCCTAGCTCTCCTAACCCCAGAAAATGCCTTTCTGTATGAAGTTCTACAGTGCATCTCTCAACACTGTCACTGCCCACAGCTGCGACTGAATGGTGCCCCCAAGTCTGGTAGCGTGTAACTGTCAACCTTAAAAATAAAGCTGCCAATTATTTTACCAGCAAAAATAGGTTTACTCAGGAATAGCAGAGAATACCCACTCAGGGAAAGCAATCTATGGCAAAACCAAAGATAAGACCGGAGAACACATGAGACTTGGCTCATTTATGGAGGAGAGAGGCACTTGGGGAAGCTGTTATAAACAAGAAGTCCATTGGATTAAAATGGGAGGTCCAAGTACAGTGGCTTCTCATTGGCTGAGTCAGAACTGTTTATCATTGGCTGGGCCTTTGGAGGAAAGCCTTTCTTCCTCTTGCCAAGGTAGTAAAATTGTATCCATGTGCAAGGTCCTTCCCTCCTTGTTGGATTTGTAATAGGCAAAGAGGGGTAGGGCATGGGAGCTCCCCCTGCTGAATCTCCTGATTCCATTTTAGTGAGGTTTCTCTTTATTAATTTTCACATAACCATCATCCCTTTCCAACCCCTTTCCCCTGACTAGACAAGCAATTGCACCTGACACGGATACCCGTCCAATCTATAGGGTGGCTGGCAACATATGACTCTTAACGACCTTCTTCAAAAAGACAAACTGGGCCAATCAGATTTCCTCTCTTAAGGATTCAAAGCCATAAAAGATTTCCAGTGGGTGGTAAGGTGAACTGGGAGGCCCTGAAGTAAACTCGGGACCTTTGTGAGCCAGACATAGCCTAGTGCTTTCCCCCAGCTCCTCCTACTCCATCCCTTACCCATGCCAAAATACTACAAATAGTCCATAACTGTTTGGGGCTAGTGCTAGAGGTTTTGTTTGTTTTTTAATGTTTCTTTGAAGTAGGAATATTAATAGATTCAGTGGCAAAACTGTAGTAAATAGGTCTGACTTGATCAGGCCTGAGGAGGCCACAGTGATGCTCATTTATAAGCCCGCAAACATTTGCAAACGTGTTGCAAAGTGTTTTTAACTTCATGTAAACATTTAAAGGACCACATAAACAAAATCTAGTACAAATGCATCCAGAAACTTTAATGGGCATTTCCAGCTCCTTTTTAAAGTTCCCACACTGTGGGACGCCTGGGTGCCTCAGTGGGCTCCGCTCCTACCTTCGACTGAGGTCATGATCCCCCACGGTCGTGGGATCAAGTCCCATATCAGGCTCCCCACTCAGCGGAAAGTGCTTCTCCCTCTGTCTGCTGCTCCCCCTGCTGTTCTCTCCCTCTCTCTGTCAAATAAATAAATAAAACCTTCCCAAAAAAATAAAGTTCCCACACTGAGCTCACACTCCGCAGGATAGAAATCTCTCGGGACGGGGGAGGTACTGTGCCCGTCTCCTGATCACGTGGGACCAAGTCCTCAGGCTTTCGATTGCTTCTGCCTGAGCAACCCGCCGGGATCCATTGCTCCAGTCTGGCCCGAGCCGGGAGCGGGAAAAATTTCAATCCGGCCTGGCGGCCACAGCGACCTTCACACCCATCACAACCCAGACCAGCGTCCGCTTTTTCAGGCTTTTACATCTCGGACTCCAGTCATCACAAACGAGTGGAAGCGGAGAAGTTCAAGCCGCCCCCGCCGCCATGTCCGAGGCTTATTTCCGGGTGGAGTCTGGTGCGCTGGGGCCTGAGGAAAACTTTTTATCGTTGGACGACATCCTGATGTCCCAAGAGAAGCTCCCGGTGCGCACAGAGACACCGATGCCTCGCCTCGGCGCTTTCTTCCAGGAGCGGAGCGGAGGGCCCGAGACTGACCACGCGATCCCTCAGGTAAGCCTTTAGACGCGCGTTCCCCGGGGAAGACTACAATCCCGGGTGGGCCTCCGGGCCGCGCCCGAACCATGAGGTCCCTTGGGATTTGTCGTTTTGTGGGGAAGCCGGGCTTTAACGCACAAACGAGTTGTAGTGGCCGATCTCAGCGCGCTGAAGTGCATTCTTAGCGGAGGCCTCCTGTGTGGAACCAAGTTTATCCTAGGTGGTCTGATTTCATATTTGAAGCTGTCCAAATTGAGCAGTACCCCCACTCGCCCCGTCTTGTGTCCAAGGCTTAAGGATTGGCTACTACTGACGACTTTAGGATCGGGGTTCTGATCACGTTTGTCTTAAAACAACAGCTTTGGGTTCTATAAGAGGATGTGATACGTCTGGGAATCGCAAATTGCTAGATTCATTCCTGCGCTATGATGACGGAATCAGTAACCGTCTACCAAGGGCGTTAGTGCCGGCGTGGATGGGGTGGGGGGCAGAAACCTTCCCATCTGTTACTCCTTTAATCCTTCAATGACCCTATAGTTAGATCTGGTTACATACTAGGAATCTGAAGCCCAGAAAGGTTGTGTAACTTGCTCAGGGTCTCACAGCAAGTGGTGAGCTTGGGATTGGAGCCTGGAGCTGTGGGACTTCACAAGCACGTTTCCCCCAGGAACGGGCTCGTCGTGGTTATTTTGTTATTTCCTCTTTAGCCTACATTTTGTTTGGAAGGGTGTGTTAGTTTGGCTTGTTTGTTTCAATTTTTATCAAAGTAATACATATACGAAGTTTTAAAGGTCAAATGGTACCAACAAAATTTCTAACAAAAAATAGGGGGCCCTGCCTTGCTTTTTTCCCCCCACTTTTCCTTGCCAGGTTCACCAGGTCTGTCGACTTTTAAAGAGTTTCTTCAGGATTCACCTCTATTTTTAAATAGTAGTTGTAAGCTTGTTTTTTTTTTTTTTTTATTTGTAGAAAATTAAGACATTATTTCTCGGCTGTGCATTATAGTCAGAAGGATTTTGTGCCGGTACACACTTGTAAACAGAGATGTGCTGCCCATATGTTATTTGTATTGCCTTCGTTTTGCCAGATAGTATTTTTGTGTTCCAGGATTCCATCCAGGTCACCCCATTGCATTTAGTATTCTGTCTCCTTAGGTTGCTCGTGGCTGTGATAGTTTATCAGATTTTCCTTCTTTTTATTGACCATGACGGTTTTGCGGCATGCCGGTCAGGAAATTTGTGGAATGGTCCTCGATTGGGATTCGTCTGATGATTCCCTCATGGTTAGACTGCAGGGACAGGTTTTGAGGAGGAAGATCACAGAGGTAAAGTGCCATTTTCATGGCATCATATCAAGGGTGCTTACTGTTGGCATGGCTTATCACATTGATAGGAACCTCGATCACTTGGCTAAGGTAGAGTGTGTTGGGATTCTTCACCATAAAGTTACTTTTTTCCAGGGCACCTGGGTGCCTCAACTGCTTAAGCATCCAACTCTTGATTTCAGCTCAGATAGTGATCTCAGAGTCATGGGAGTGAGCCCCGAGTTAGGCTCTGTTCTGGGAGTGGAGCCCGCTTAGGATTCTGTCCCTCTCCCTCTGCCCCTCGCCTCCTCTATCTTTCTATCTCACTCTTTCTCTCTCTCTCACCCCCCCACTCAAAAAAGAAAAGTTAACTTTTTCCGCCTTTCCATACTGTTCTCTTTGGGAGGGAGTCATTATACACAGCGTCGCGTAAAGAGTGGAGAGTTATGCTCTACTTCTTTGCCGGCCGGCGGTGTCTGCATAAATTATTTTGAATTCTTCTGTGTGGGAGGTTTGTGTAGGAAGGTTTTTAATGACATATTTAACTTCATTCATAGATAAAGGACTATTTAGATTTTCTATTTCTTCCTGTGTTTTTCTTGATACATTGTTTCTCCCCTAGGAATTTGGACAATTTCATATAGATTTCCAAATGTAGTGGTATAATGTTCAAAATATTCTGTTACCATCCTTCTGACATCTGTAGGATTATATTGGTGTCTTGGTTTTTATTTTTAGTTTTTTAAGATTTTATTTATTTATTTGACAGAGAGAGACAGCGAGAGAGGGAACACAAGCAGGAGGTGTGGGAGAGGGAGAAGCAGGCTTCCTGCTGAGCCGGGAACCCAATGCGGGGCTCATCCCAGGACCCTGGGATCATGACCTGAGCTAAATGCAGCCGCTTAATGACTGAGCCACCCAGGTGCCCGGTTTTTATTCTTGATATGGAGAAATTACGTTCCTTTCATTAGTCTTGCTAAGAGTTTTATCAATTGCATTAGTCTTTTATTTTTTCTTCTTCAAAATTTTATTTAAATTCTAGTTAACATACAGTGCAATATTAGTTTCAGGAGTAGAATTCAGTGATTCATCACTTACATACAATACCTAGGGTCATTAAAACAAATGCCCTTCTTAATGCCCATCACCCATCCAGCCTATCCCTCACCTCCCTCCCTCCATCAACCCTCAGTTTATTCTCTATTGTTGAGTCTCCTATGGTTTGTTTCCTTCTCTCTTTCTTTCTCTCTTTTCCCTCCCTCCCATGTGTTCATCTGTTTTATTAGTCTTTTAAAAGAACTAACTTATAGCTCTGTCAGTTTTATTCTTTGTACCTTTGTCTTCTAGGTCATTAAGTTCTTAATTAGTTCTTTACTGCTACTTTCTTTGTATTTAATTTCCTATTGTTTCCCACCCCCCACAAACCTGCCCATGCATTTTGAGATGGGTCCCCAGGTGATTGATTTTTCAGCCTTTCCTTATGCATTTTTCAGCTCTGTATTTCCTCTGAGCACAGCTTTAATTGCATTCCACAATTTTTGATTTGTTGTATCTTATTTTCATATCAGTGAGTTCAAAATAATTTCTAATTTCCATTGTGATTTCTTCTTTGACTCATGGTTATTTAGAAGACCAGTGCTTAATTCCAAACGTGTTGGGATTTTGCTTTTCATCTTTTCTGTTTTTGATTTCTAGTTTAACTCATTACACTGTGGCCAGAAAATGTCAGAAAGATTTCAGTCTTTTGAAAGTTAAAGCTTGCTTTGTACTGCAGCATAAAATCCACTTAAACATTCTATATGCTCTTGAACAGATGTATATTATGAAGTCATGGTGTGTGATAAATAATGTGAGTCAGGTCAAGTTTGCTCTTTGTTTTGTTGAGATCTTCTATAAACTTATTGGGGTTTTGGGCTATCATTTATCTAAAGAGATATGCCAAAGTCTCCCTCTATGATTATGGATTCATCTATTTCTCCTTTTACTTCTGTCGGTTTAGACAGATACCTGTCTTTTTCTTGTGGATATGATGACCCTTTTATTATATTTCTAGTGTGCTCCTTTCTTTTGATTACTATTTGCATGACATTTTTTTTCAATCTTTCTGTGTCTTTATATTTAAGATATTTCTTTTTTTTTTAAAGACTTTATTTATTTATTTGTCAGAGAGAGAGAGAGCAGGAGAGAGCATAAGCAGGCAGAGTGGCAGGCAGAGGCAGAGGGAGAGAGAGAAGCAGGCTCCCTGGCGAGCAAGGAGCCCGATGCGGGATTCGATTCCAGGACGCTGGGATCATGACCTGAGCCAAAGGCAGCTGCCCAACCAACTGAGCCACCCAGGTGTCCCTTAAGATATTTCTTTTAAGCAGCGTATAGTTTGGTTTTGTTTTTATTTGGTTAGACAATTTTCTAACTGGTGTGTTTAATTTGTTTACATTTAATTTAATTACTGATATATTTGTGTTTATTTTTGTCTTCCTACTATTAACTTTGTGTCCTGAATTTCCATATTTATTTCTGGGATCATTTTCATTCTTCCTTCAAGATTTCCTTACCCTGTGTCTTCTGGTGATAAATTCTCCATTTCTGTCTGTACAAGGGGTCCCCAAGACCAATCCCTGGTTTGATGATTCACTAAGAGAACACAAAGGACTCAGCGTACAGTCATTCTTGTGTTTAAATTTTTTTTTTTAAGATTTTATTTATTTATTAGAGAGAGAGAGGCTGAGAATGAGAGGGGAGAAGGTCAGAGGGAGAAGCAGACTTCCCGCAGAGCCGGGAGTCCGATATGGGACTCGATCCCGGGACTCTGGGATCATGACCTGAGCCAAAGGCAGTCGCTTAACCAACTGAGCCACCCAGGCGCCCCTTGTGTTTAAATTTTGATACAGTAAAAGGATACAGTAAAATCAGCAAAGGGAAAGGGTGTGGGGAATGAAGTTTGCAGAAAGCTGGACACAAGCTTCCAAGTCCCAGCGGAGTCACACAGGATGCACTGAATTTCTCCGATAATGCATTGTGACATGTGTGAAATATTTGTGTACCAGGGAAACTCATTAGAGACTCAGTACCCAGGGTCTTATTGAGGGCTAGTTACATAGGCATTCAACATATACAAAGATTCCAGGCTCCCAGAGGGAAAACAAGTGTTCAACGTAAACCACATTGTGCAAACTAAGCACAATGAAGCACTCGTATCCATTCTGAGATTAGTGGGAACCCTCCTGAAACCCAGGTTCAAGAACACCCACCAAGGACCAACCTTGCAAGCAGGCCCTTCTAAGGAGGGCAGTCTTAGGCTTGCTGTGTTAACTTTCTTCACACTTCCTGTGTGAAAATGCCTTTATTTCCCCATTAATTTTTAAAGGATATTTTCACTGGGTATAGAATTTTAGATTTGCAGTTATTTCAGGCCTTTTTAACAGATGTCATTCCAGGGGTGCCTGGGTGACTATGTCCGTTAAACGTCTGCCTTTGGCCCAGGTTGGGGTCCTGGGATGGAGCCCAACATCGGGCTCCCTGCTCAGTGGGGAGCCTGTTTTTCCCTCTAACCCTCCCCCTGCTTGTACACTCTCTCTCTCAAATAAATAAAATCTTTTAAAAAAATAAATAAAAATGAAAGATGTCATTCCGTTTTCATTTCTTTCTGTCTTCCATCATTTCCGTTGAGAGTGGGTTTTGACTCTAATAGCTCTTTTTGTAAAGGAGATGTGTTCTCACCCCCACCAGCAGTGCCTTCTAAGATTTTCTCTAGGTCTTCATTTTTCAGCAATTTCAGTAAGATGTGCCTAGTTGTGGTTTTATTAATATTTATCCTACTTAGTACTCGTAGTGTTCCTAGAATCTATGATTTGATATCTCTTTTTAATTTTGGAAATTCCATGGCTATTGTCTTTTCAGTTACTTCCTTTGCTTCAATCTATTCCTCCTCTCTTTCTGGACTTCAAATTACATGCAGGTTAGACTTCTTTTCTTTCTTTCTTTCTTTCTTTCTTTCTTTCTTTCTTTCTTTCTTTCTTTCTTTCTACTATATTCCATATGTCTCTCATGCCCTTTTCTGTACTTTCTTTCTATGCTTCAGTTGGATGTTTTCTGTTCATCCTTTTTTCAATTCATGACCCTCTATCTGCGTCAAATCTGGTAAGCCAATTGAGTTCTTTTTTTTTTTTTTAAGTGGGGAGGGGGGGAGAGAGACTCCCAGTGGTGGTGGGGGGGCTCAGTCTCAGGACCCTGATGAGATCATGACCTGAGCTGAAATCAAGAATTGGATGTGTATCCAACTGAGCCACCCAGGCACTCCCCCCTGTTGTGTTCCTAAATTACAATTCTTGAATTTCTCATATCTGGAATTTCCATTTGATTTTTTAAAATTTGTTTTAAAGTTGGTGCCTAATTACTCTTGATATTTGGTACAGAAATTAGACTTCATTCTCTCTCTATCCTTTTTTTTTCTCAAATCTTGGTCCCTTATGTTCTGGCTGCTTTGGCAGCTTGAACTCAGCATTTGTCTCCCTGGCCCTGGGAGGTTGGCAAAAAAGCTCTGCACACACACACACACACACACACACACACACACACACTGCAAAGCCACTCCCACCTTTTACAGCAGTTTTGCTCCCTGAGAGTTCTGTGCTGTTGTTGCCTCCTTCAACTTAGTTGGGTTTGACTTTTTATTTTATTTTTTTTTAATTTCTCTCAATTTCTGGTCTGTTATGGCCAGTTCACCATATTTTCCAATTCTGTTAAGGCTTTAAAAATATAGAGAGATTTATCTTTTCTGTCATCTCTGAAACCATGAAGTGGGATACAGAGGGGCTGTGGTCTGAGCTCAGGCTGATGCTGTATTTCCTTCTAGCCCTCAGCACCCAGGGTGGTGCTTCTTAACACATAGTAGGCCCCCAGTCAGTGTATATGAGGAATAGATACTAAATATTCAAAGAAAGCAAAAATGTTTATTATACTTCTGAAGTGTCTGCAATTGGAAGTTTTTATTTCTGTGAGTTAGAAAACTTTCCCTTTATACTACATTTTTGTTCTGTACTATGCTTCTGTTGAATAAATCATTTCTCGCCATTCATTCCATCATGACCTAAAACTTGCGCCCCTCTGGCTCGGTTTTTCAGGTCACAACCAGATCTGCACGTGATAGCCCTGCCCCCAAAGAGAATGGGTAACACTAATACTTGCTCAAGGGCGTGTGTATTTCCTTTCTGCCACACACATCTGCTACACACATTGCTATGCAATTTGTTGTTAAATCTGCATTCTTGTCTGATGCAGGGCTCAAAGCTTGAACTCCCCTTGTGGCTGGCAAAGGGACTTTTTGACAACAAGCGGCGGATCCTTTCCGTGGAACTTCCCAAAATCTACCAACAAGGTTGGAGGACGGTGTTCAGTGCCGATGCCAATGTGGTGGACCTCCACAAGCTGGGGCCACATTTCTATGGGTTTGGCTCCCAGCTCCTGCATTTCGACAGTCCGGAGAATGCAGACATTTCCCAGTCTCTCCTGCAGGCAAGTGATTGATGTGCAAACCTAGGGTACTACACATGCCCCGGGAGCCGGCGTGGCCGCTACCAGACTGCACTGTTCCCCGGGGAAGTGTATCATTTACACAGTTTATTCGTTACTCCACGTCAAGCAACAATTAGACTGGGTTTGCCGATTATATACATACTTCAAAATGATCAGTTTGCAGCTCTTCATGTTTGCTTGTTAAGACTTGAGACCAACAGGAAGTCCTGGAAATAAGAAAGGGATGATGGTTGACCACAGGGGACAGGCTCTCAAATGTACCAGCCCAGCCCCGGGACTGGCCTGAGGGCGCCTGTCAGGAGCACGCGGTTACTTGTTCCCTTCGCTTGCTCTGGGGCTGAGATGCGCTCTGCTCTGCCATGTCCTCACAGTGTGATTTGGTCAAGCTACTTGATCTCTCTAGGCTTCTCGATTTTTCACCTGTTAAGTGGAGATATAATAGTGCCCAAATTACCACATCACAGTGAGATTATATCCTGCTATTTAGTAAATGGTACCTATTTCTGTTACGTTCCATGGACAAGACAATGTGATATACATAGTACCATCCTTTAGATATGACCTTATTTTAACTTTTTATTTTGCTAATATTAGAAGAAACCACCTTTTCTACCTCTTGTTTTACTCCCTCATTTCTAGGTTTATAAGAATTGGTGGCTAGAGGGATGCCTGGGTGGCTCGGTTGGTTGAGCAGCTGCCTTCGGCTTGGGTCATGATCCCGGGGTCCTGGGATCGAGTCCCACATCGGGCTCCTTGCTCGGCGGGGAGCCTGCTTCTCCCTCTGCCTCTGCCTGCCTCTCTGCCTGCTTGTGCTCTCTCTCTCTCTCTCTGACAAATAAATAAAAATAAAATCTTTAAAAAAAAAAAAAAAAAGAATTGGTGGCTAGAGACACATTTTCTGCCCGGTGTTGGGCTAATGTGTCCTTGTGCAGTTTTTAATGTGGATCGTAAAGAAACACCTCATTGCTCTCCATTCAGATAAAGAAGCCAATACACCACTGGTCTCCAGTGTAGACCACTGGAGCTTAGGAAACTCTTGTGATCAGAAAGTTAAAAATGAGGAAGACCCATTTGTCTTGCAGTTTCTCCAGGACATGTTCTTAAACTGGAACACTGCCCTTTGCTAGTGAGTTGTTTTCTTTTCCCATCATTGCTTTGAAGTCCTGTAAAGTTGGTGACATATAAAGTGACGTCGCCACCGGGCCGTGGAAGAAACTGAAGCCAGGGCTTGTGCCTTGGTCTCGGAGCCCTAGGGTAGTGATGCCTCTATATCATACGTGTCTCTATCCTGCTCTCAGACTGAAAAAAGTAGAAAATGGGTTCAATTAGATCAGGGGTCTTCTCTGGTTGAAACCTGTCTGCACGTGTCACAATACATTTTATGGCCTTTGTCCCTAATAACAATAACGGGTAATGCTTTTCGAGGAGCTTCCGCTTGCCACCCATTTGTGAGATGCTCTACATGTGTTGCTTCATTGGTTTCCATAACAACCCGTTGGATTTTCCTAATAGTCCATTTCACAGACAGGGAAATCAAGATGTGGCAATGTGATATAACTTCCTCGAGTGATAAAGTAGCCTCAGACCTCCTTCCGACTGAGTCCAAACTTTCCCTTTGTGACATTTAATGTTCGGAGATGGATGTTCAGGGATGGGGCGCCTGGCTGCCCCCGTCGGTGGAGCGTGCAACTCTTGATCTCAGGGTTGTGAGAGCAAGCCCCACTTGAACTTGGTGTAGAGATTACTTAGAAATAAAATCTTTAAAACAGTAATGTTCAAGGGTAAAAATGGGTCTGATTTCTCTCACTCCCTTCTCCTTCAGACCTTCATTGGACGTTTTCGCCGCATCATGGACTCCTCCCAGAACGCTTACAATGAAGACACTTCGGCACTGGTAGCCAGACTGGACGAGATGGAGAGGGGCTTGTTTCAAACAGGACAGAAAGGACTGAACGACTTTCAGTGTTGGGAGAAGGGGCAGGCTTCTCAGATCACAGCCTCCAGCCTCGTTCAGAACTATAAGAAGAGAAAATTGACTGACATGGACAACTGAAGGCCAGAAGAACACAGAAGTGCTCCCAGTGGAGGGAACCACTCTGTGTGTCCTTGATAGGAGCCTCGCTGACCTTATATAGGACCAGAACCGTGTCCCATGTCATGGCTTATTTCCTGCAGCAGTCTGTGTGGGAAGGGACGTGCCATAGGACATCCCTGGCCTATAAGGTGTATGAGACTGTCCCAACCTGCAGACCCACACTGCAGGAGTACTTAACCCATGAACCCCCAGCTGGAGAGAAACCAAAGTCCCTTACAAAAAAGGATGGTTAATACATGCATCTCAGTACAGTTGGAACTGGGATCCCTTGTGCCTGGGAGTGTGACAGCCTCCAAAGTCCAGTTTCATTAGCTCCAAAGGACAGGTACAAATGGGCTGTCTTCACCTGTTCACAAATGTTCTCTTGAGCGTAACTGCCCCATCTCCCTCGTGGGTGCTCAGAGGACAGCACCCCCAGGATGCCAGCCTTACTTGTGTCCCCTGCCTGTGGGGAGTTACCCCAAGCCAAGAATAAAGAAGAAAAAGGAACAGGCAGATGAATGGTGGGGCTTTTACTAAAGGGAAGGCATTGCTTTCCTCCTCTGTCATCAGGGCCTTGGGGTCTGGGCAGCACAGATCTCTGCAGTCAGCCTGGAGGGGAAATGGTTAACTTGAGCCTGGCTTTTGTCTTGAGATCTTCAGAGCCACCGGTACAGCAGTTCCTTCCCTCCCTAGAAAAGCTGTCAGGGAGTCATTTGGAATAGCAAAGTAGTTATTAAAGGGTGTTAACCAGCTCTTCTTACATTGAAAGCTGGACTATAGGGTGGCTGGGTAGGAAGGGCCCCATTTGAGAAGCTTCACGTGGCAAATGTAAGTTGGCAGGAGACCTTGACAATGTTTTCCCTCTTCAGTAAATTCGGCATCATTATTACCTAGAGGATTCCTGACCATTTACTGAGGATACGTTTCAGCAAGCACAGAGCTCTTCCCCGGAGATCAAGGCGGAAACCTCGGCCTAAGTAAGAAGCATCGTTCCCTGCAGGCCACCCCGTTTGAAGGATAGTTGTCTCTGTGCCGACTTCTCACAACGAGTGACAACTGTCTTTGTCATTATTATAGAGGGATTTGGGAATCCAGATTGTACAGATGTCTCCCTACAAACTTAGAATGCCAGAACGGCTTTTAAAATGCATGTTTCGGGATGGAACTAGTGTTTTTATCATTTGATTTTGGTGCTAAATAAATGATCCGTTTTGCACATGAATACATTCCGTACAAGTACTATTTCTGTAACTCGAGTACTACAGATGATCAGACAAAGCAATCAGAGAATCTTGTCTTTAATCATATTTGACAATAATGCCCAACTAAATCTATGTTTTCGTGGCTGCTCTTTTGTTTGCACTAGACCCATGAATGTGAGGGACGTTCTCTGTAGGAACAAGATATATCCCAGAAAGGTGGGCCTTCCTTTGTTAGCACAGAGTTTATATAGAGTCAGGGCCCCGGAGACGATTCATAGAGGAAGAAAAGCATATTATTTCATTTTTGGATTCACTGTTTTCACAGATAGCTTTGTATTTAAAATCTGTCCTAAGGCTGCTGTCATTTTTTTCTCTTATTGGGGAAAAAAAATTGTGCCAGAGTCACATGCTGGGAGTATATGGGTATGCATGTGCAGAATTTATTCCCTCTTTTACATTTTGAACAGATTATTGTAAGTAGCTTTTGAAACCTATTTCCAGTTACAAGGTTGCCTTCAAGCCTTTCAATTACTACCCCTCTCCCCTGCAGTCCTTCAAAGAGGTGAATTTTTCAAAATGAGTCCACAAATGACTCAAATAGCAAATTGCTCCTAAAATCAAGCAGGGAAATGTGTCCTTTCCCCTTAAGGCTGTGTTCCCAGGTAACTGTGGCCTTAATTATATGCAAACACCTCACTGTATTCAGGTTTTTCCATGGGACCATCTGGGCTGCCAGGGGAGTGGGGCAAGTCTGGACCCCTGGGGTCGTCCCTCCTGCTTTCCTTGACCTCTGAACTTTGGATGGCCCCAGTCTCAGTCCTTGGGTCTCTCCTAGCCGTTTTTCTTACTCATGAGGGCATCTCATCCTATCTCAAGCTTTTTAAATACCATCTCCGTGCTATCGACTGCCCAAAATTTGACCTGCAGCTCAGACCCTCCCTTCAACTCCAGACTTGGATCCGGCCACTTGTCATCCAAAATGATTGACGTTTCTGCTTCAACATCTGACCAAACATGGCTGAAATGGAACTGATCTGCTTCAGTCTGTTCCTTCTATAATTTTTGTCTTCTCTGTTTCTGACAACACCATCCTTCCCCGTTGCACAGGACAAAAACCCCGGTGCCTCCTTGGCCCTGCCGTTCCTCTCCGTGTCTTTCGGGTCTACCTTCAGGTCACCTGCACAATCTGAGCACACCTTCCCCGCCTCCAGTCTCGCACTGGATGGTCGTGGTCACCTCCCGATGGCCCCCCTTCATCCACTCTCCACCCACCTTGAGACTTCTCACCGTAGCAGCCACAGGGGTCTTATTCAGAAATAAGTCAAATCTTTTTTTATTCTCAGCTCAAAACCCTCCCAAATCCAAGAAAAAGGTCATTCCACCAATCCATCCCCTTCTGTTAAAAAAGTTCACTTAACCCCAGTGATCTGGCATAGAAATTCTTTTTAATCTATTTTTTAAAAGATTTATTTATTTAAGTTAGAGAGAGAGTGAGTGAGCAGGAGGGGCAGAGGGAGAGAAGCTCCAGCAGACTCCCCACCGAGCATGGAGCTCGAGGCATGGAGCCTGAGGCGAGGCGGGTCTCAGTCTCAAAACTCTGAGATCATGACCCGAACCGAAATCAAAGAGTGATGTTTAAATGACTGAGCCACCGAGGCACCCCTGGTGTAGAAATCTTTTAATGTTTCTGTAGCAGAATTAATTTGTTTCTTACTTTAAATAAAAATTTCACATTCTGCTTAAGAGATTTCTCAGTATCTTACAGAGTTTCTCATTAATCTCTCAGCACCACTGGACCTGAGAAGTTTCCGGAACGCTGCATCTGCAGTAGTGCAATCAGAATGCGGAAGTATTGAGGGCCTTGCTCAGGTCAGCCCCACTGTGAGTCTGTCTGTTCTCTTCTGTTCCCCCATCCTTCAAGAACCCCCAAAAGAGCTTCTCATCTTTATGCTTGGAACAGTTGTCCATGACTGAAAATGTAACATTTTACATACCTTAGCAAAGGAAAATAACTATGCAGAGGCTGTATGTGTGTTTCTGAAAGCAGATATCTTTGTGTTTGAAAGAAAAATCTATACTTGAAGTAACTTGAACAAAATGGAGGATAAATGCTTAATGATAAGAACCTTAATCTTAACAATCCTTACCTAGTATGGGTAAGCTGAAAATTTTAATTCAGATACACACTGATAATTTCTAAAAGACAACCAAATACCCTAAAACCTAAAGAAATTGTCTGAATTTGGACTTCTGTTGCTCCCACTTGATACCACTATTTTGAATGAGCAGTAAACCTCCCCTACTCAATGAATAGTGAATAAAATGTATATGGATCAAGGGGAAGCCTGAGACAATGTATAACCACGCTCTCCTACTGAGAGCAAATGATTAGCAAAGGTGACAGGCCCAGCCTGCTTTTGTTTGAGCTCATTTTGTTGATTTTTCCAGCCTTGTGCATTTCTGTCTAGCACAGAGACCAAGACCCAGCTCACTTGTCTGGCAGCCTTCCTTAGGACACGAGCATTCTCGTTCCGGGGTACCCTCCCATTGCCTGTGCTGTGGTTTCGGGGAAGATACAAATGGGGCTCCCCCTGCCCCCGCCCCAAAGCCAGAGGTCTCCTTTGTCTGCTCCTCAGAGATCAGAGTCAAGTCAACCAACGGGGCCCCATTCCACTGAAGATAGTATCGAGAGGCACCCTCTATACCTCACCCAGCATTCCCCCTCATCTTATGTAACCGTGTGCATTTACTAAACTCTGTTAACTAAGCCACAGGCTTTATTCACATTTCACCAGTTTTTCCACTAATGTCCTTTTCCTGTTCCAGAATGCAATTTTAAATCCTCGGTTGCATTTATGGGGCAGGGGGCAATCGGTTTTGAAAGCAAAGAAGAACATCAGACTCTACTATGTTAATTTCAGGAGTTTAGCTTATTGGAAATGTTTGATTGCATTGATGTAGGTCAAGGTGGCCAACTAGGGGCCTGTTAGGCCTTGCCCAGGAACAAGCTGCTGGTCAGCTCATCAAAAAGGCAGAGTATTTGTTTTTCACTTGAAAATATCACTCCCAGATACTTGGATCTGTTGGGAAAAGGTCTCTTTGATTTTACTTAAAGTTTTTTGCATTCTTTCTCTGACAGCAATAACATGATTTTCTCTCCTTTCCCTTCTGGCACATATTCGGTGATTTTCTTTGTGTCTAAGTGAGTTTAAAAAGAGCACAGCTTTACACACCAACATTATTAACAAGTGTCAGGACAGCTCTGAAAATAGTCCTGGGAACTGCTAGTGTTTCCGAATCCATAAAGGGAGCACACAGAACCAGCTAATCCTCGCAAACATCTCCCACCTATGCCTAATTAAAAAAAAAAAAAAAAAAAAAATCCCAGAGTTTTAATGCTTTATGACATTCTCTGTGCCAGTATCACCCTTGAGAGTTTATTTGATTCCCACACAATTTCCATGCCTCCCTTCATGCAATGAACATTCTTCCCTGAGGAGAGTTTCTTTTCTTTGGATGCAGAAAAGCAAATGAGTGGCTAAGGTATAGATTCAAGTGCAACTAATGAGACAGATCAGAGAAAGGGGGTGTGATTTATTGGAGGGAATGTGTGGGGACGATGCATGTTGACACTTGAAGACTGGGGACAGAAACCAGTAATAAGAGTCGGCATTTGCCAGAACCCACCGGTTGGGAGAGGTGACAACAGTTGTTCCCGGAGAGCGGCCTTATCTTAATGGGAACAAGAGGGCTCGGCACTCGGCTATCTTGTAGGTTCAGGAGCAAAACACTTAACCAAACTTTTCAAAAGTCACTGTCATTTTCTAATTTAGCATTTCATGTTCACATGTTTATCCAAGATTCCAGATAAATATTAAGTAGTGTGCCTCTTTTCAAATCACTGAGAAGTCCAGGAGAGGTTTTTCTTGGGTTTTGAGCCAGCTCAGGCCTTGATCCACATTCCAGAAGATTCTCCTGACCAAATGTCCACATCATTTCAAAGATCTTTAGGGGGAGCTGTCTGTAGAACATGATACATCATGTTTCTTGGCCAGCAGTGATAATTAAGTTCTGCAATGTTTAAGGCAATTTTCAGAAGACATTAATAAAAACTGACAAACCTCACTTCATTTTGAAAGACTAGTTATCTCCATAGACTGTTGTGATTTTAAAAGGCTTTTCTGCCACTGTGCTAAGACAAAGAAACCATAGGGAAAAATTGTGTCAGGTTACGTATATGTATTCGTTGAGAGAACAGGGTGAAGCTGAGTTATGTGGTGACAAGGGTATTGCCTCACTTAATTATAGGTAAAATACACACCTTCTTATGTATCGCCCAAGAGGATTCCGTGGGGACCCGCACCGCACAACAGAGCTCTCAGGAAAGAGGTGATGTCTTCAGGCCCCTGCTGTGGTCATTAACTCTGGGAAGTCTTATAGTGGTGGCTTCCTGATAGCATTCTCCGTGGGACCCCTTTGTTTAGTGGTTCCATCCCCATTCCTTCCCAGAAATGTAACAGTCGGTAGATGGTTGCCTGATGACCCACTCATTCTCTGTCTGACTTGGGCCAAAGTGCAGGAAGGTGCACCCTAAAGAGTTCTAGCAATCCTAGGGGTGGTGGGGGCGCTGGGTCCAGCACAGTTTGTCGTCTGGCTCTTTCCTCCTGCCTTGGGGTCTTTTCCTGGTGCCTCCTCTTTCCAGCCTCCAGCCTCCACTCTGGGTTCTGGGCCCAGAATTTGTTCTGGAGGTGGTGACACGCCTGCTTTTTCCAAATTCTTCCCCCAAATAAGCAGATATTGGAATAATGGAGCATTTCCTGTCAAGACCATGCTAAACTGGCAGCCATGATGCAGTAGTTTAGAGCCGAAGGGGCCCGTGAGGATTAACTAGTACAGGCTGTAAAAAAGACTTAGTTTCTTGGTAAGTAATTTCTATACCCAGCGTGGGGCTCAAACTCATGACCGCAAGATTAACAGTCACACGCTCTACCAACTGAATCGGCCAGGCACCCTTGTAAAAAATACTTTTTATCATGTTATATTTACATGTCAACAGGTGTAAAAGAATATATGCACCATATCTTTAGATTATGAAGTATTATAACACGAACACCCATGAATGTCCCTTCATTTAAGTTCTGGAACATAATCAGTGCTTCTGGGTTCCTTCTGCATGGTGTCCCTGCTGCCTCCTGCCCCCAGAGTAGCCACCTTCCTGCACTTTATATTTATGATCTCCTTGTGTTATCTATCTAATGAATAGATGGTTTTGGTTTGGTTTTGAACTTTTGTCAAACACCACGCTGCATGCACCTTGCCTCTCTTACTCAGTTTTAGGTTTGAACTGCCAGCCACACTAGGGCAGCTCCTTTTCACTACTGAACGATAGCCTATTGTGGGAACATGTCACGATTTCCAGAAGCCTTCTCTCTTCACTGAACATCTCGTTCATGTATGGTCTTTTCTTCGAGCATAAAAATTGTCACTGTGCACATTCTTTGATGCATCTGGGTCATTTATTTGAGAGTTTCTCAGGGATAAGTTTCACCCAAGAGTGAAATTGCTGCTTGTAGGATAAATCACTTGCTTGACCTCACAAGATAGTGCCAAAAGGTTCTGATCTGCTCTCCGATCAGCTGTCCTCATTATTAGAGTTCTTAACTTTTGCCCATTTAATAGGTATAAAATAACTCGTGATGCTGATTTGCATTTTACTCAACACTAATGAGGCTGATATATGTGTGTGTGTGTGTGTGTATATATATATATATATGGCCGTTCATGCTCACTCTTCTCCGAAATGCCTTTTTATGTGTCTTACCTGTTTTTCTACTAGGTTGTTTGCCTTCTCCTCACTGATCTACAGGACTGTTCTGGATACTGATCCTTTGTCAGTTATCCATGTTGCAAAAATATCTCCCAGTTTGTGACTTGTCTTTTAATTTTCTTTGTTGTGTCTGTTGATGAATAGAAAAGTTCTTTACTTACTTTTTTCATAGAAAAGAAACTAGGCAAAAAGAGGTGATAGGAATTCCAATATAAAATAATTACTACAGAAGAATGAAGTTGAATCCTTACCTAACACCATATACAAAATTTAACTGAAAACAAATTAAAAATCTAAACATTAGACCTAAAAGTTTAAAACTCCTATTAAAAAACAAAAAAAGGAATATCTTCATGATACTGGATTTGGTAATGATTTCTTGGATCTAAAACCGAAAGCCCAGGCAATAGAAGCAAAAACAGGCAAATGGGACTACATCAAATATGAAGCATTTCTGCAAATCAAAGGAAACAATCAACAGCATGAAAAGGAAAACACAGAAAGGGAGAAAATATTTGCAAATCATCTGTCTGAGATAGAGTTAATGTTCAGAATATATAACCAACTCCTACAACTCAACAATAAACCAACCCAATTAAAAGTTGGGCAAAGGACTGCATAGACTTTTCTCTAAAGATGACATACACATGGCCAACAACCATGAAAAGATGCTCAACATCCCTAATCATTAGGGAAATGCTAATCAAAACCACAGTGAGATAGCACCTCACACTCACTAGGATGGCCACTATCCAAACAAACAAACAAACAAACAAACCAAAAAAACCCCCCCCAAAAAACAGAAACAACAAATGTTGGCGAGGATGTAGACAAATTGGAACTCTTGTGCACTGTTGGCGTGAATGTAAAATGGTGCAGCCACTGTGGAAAACAGTATGACATTACCTCAAAAAATTAAAAATGGAACTACCACATAATCTGATAATCCTACTCCTGGGTATACACCCAAAAGAACTGAAAGTAGGATTTTGAAGAGATATTTGCCTACTCCTGTTCATCACAGCATTGTTCCCAATAGCCAAGAGCTAGAAGCAATGCAGGTGTCCATCTCTGGATGGATGAGTAAACAAGATGTGGTTTAAGCCTACAGTGAAATATTATCCAGCCTTAAAAACAAAGGAAATTCTAACACCTGCTACAACAAGGATGAGCCTTGAGGATATCATGGTAAATGAAATAAGCTAGTCACAGATAAAGACTTATATGAATTATCTAAAATAGTCAAACTCAGGGGTGCCTAGGTGGCTCAGTTCGTTGGGCATCTGACTTCAGCTTAGGTCATGATCTCAGGGTCCTGGGAGCCGGCTCCGCCATGGGGCTCCCCACTAAGCAGGGAGTTTGTTTCTCCCTCTGTCCCTCCCCCCCACTCATTCTCTCCCTCTCTCTCAAATAAAATCTTTTTAAAAATTTAAAAATTAAAATAATAAAATAGTCAAACTTTTAGAAAGTAGAATGGTGGTTGTCAGGGCTGGGAGTCAGAAGGAATGGGGAGTTCAAGGCTATACAGTTTGAGTTTTGCAAGATTAAAAGTTCTGGAGATCAGTTGCACAACAAAGTGAATATACATAGCACTACTGAACTTATACATTTAAAAGTGGTTAAGATGGTAAGTTTTATGCTACCTATTTTTAACCACAATTTAAATTCTTTTTAAATTTTTAAATGTTATAGCTAATAATAGCTGTCATTTATTGAGCACTTACTCTGTGACACCGGCTTTCTGTGCATTATCTCACTGACTCCGTGCATTATCTCACAACAGCCCTGAGTGATAAATCACTCATTTTCCTGGGAAAGTGGTTCAGTGAGGTTAAGTCACTTCTCAGTGTCACACAGCAACAAGGGCCGAGCCCAGGACTGGGACCCAGGTCCAGCTGTCTGAAGGTTGAGCTCTTCACGGCACTGCAGTGTTGTCCGGTGGGCAGGAGAGCCCAGCCAGGCGCCACAGGAGGCCCTCTTCCCCGCACACTGCCAGGTGTCTTGTTCTTCAGCTGTGGTCCTTTCAACACAGCTTCTTTGGGCATCTCCGTGCCCCCCCTCCAAAGTGTCTCTTCCGGGGGTATTGCCCCAACATCTGCCCATGTTGCACCAACCACTATGCGATATAAATAGGACTCCTCTCTCTGTTTCCAAACACTGCTCATGTCTTTGACAATTCATGCTCGTTCCTGAGATTGTAAGCTGCTATTTTTGAAAAGATATTCTGCATGGCTCTTGCCCTCGGGGCCCTTGGTATCTCACTTGGCAGAACACAGTGCAGCCTTCTGGATGTGATTGTAGGTGTCTAATCTGCAGCTTTGGCTGTTCCCAAAACTCCCCTCCCCTCCCCTCTGTCCCTGCCCCAACGCCTTGCTCAAAACAAAGTGCTGGGTGCTTAGCCTGGTGGAAGGGAGGTTGGCAGGAAGAAGAGTCCCCAGGGCAAGGCTGGTTGGTTTCTCTCCTCTTCCAGTGTGGGTTTCACTGAGCAGAAACCATGATATATTCACAGAAGGCCTCTCTGAGGAAGGAGCCTGCTGAGTGAAGAGCCTAGAGAAGAATGTTCTAGGCCATGAAGGTAGCAAGTGCCAAGGTCCTGGGGCAGGACCTGTAGCTTGGCCTATTCTGAGGAAGGAAAGCGGGCATGGGTGACAGGAGTGTGGAAGGCAAAGGGTAGGAAATAGCGGCCAGATCCTTTGAGGGGTAAACACAACAGACCCCCACCCTGTGCATGGAGCTGATAGGTAGGGGGTGGGGGAACATTACTAAATGATCACAAGCAAGAGCCCGGGAGAGGCCATATAGATTGCCTAAGAACCTAGGGCAGGAGCACCTTCCCAAGTCAGTGTGTGTCTCAGGGGGAGTGACATTTAAACCAAATCTTAAAGCAGTGGTTCCCAAAGTGTGGTTCCTGACCGAGAGGGTCACCACCACCTGCGCATTCACGAGAAATGAAAATTCTCGGGCCCTGCCCCAGGCCCATCAAATCCCCCAGAACACCAAGCACAGAAACTTGCACGAAGTGCTCTGTTACGGAACGGTTGAATCGCAGGCCCTCCGGTTCCCGAAGGTGCTCCCGTGTTGACACAGGAGTGTGGTGGACCCCACACACCAGCAGACACGGGGGTGTAGCCAACTTCGAGGTGCAAAGGTAGAGAGAGAAATGCATCCCTATAGCTCTGCCAGGTGAAACTTCACACTTGGCCTCCTGAGGCCCTGGGGCGGTGTTTCAATTTTTACAAGGTGTGAAAGGAATGAACATTTGCTGCCGCTGGTTGGAAGCACCAAAAAAAAAAAAAAAAGCAGATAGGAAATGACGTTATACTCAAGCTCAAGCTCCGCTAACTCAAGACCAGCTGTGGACGATGTTGCCAGATTACCCGCTAAGAAAACCCACCATGGGGTTAAAAACAAGCCTGAGACTTCACCCCACCCCCAGGGTCCTTTAGAAGAGAGAATTCTCTACCTGCCCACAGCCATGCAGAACCTGAGGAGGGGACCCGTAAGTGCTCTGATAGACACAGGTTAATGGGGTTTTAATAACAATAGAACCCAAAGAGACGTGGAGTCCCTCGTTTTGCATGTAGAGGCGCTGCCAGGTTTGGGTTCCGCGGGTGTTAGGGCTGGTCCCCCCTTGGCAGCCAGGGGCCCCGTGGAGAGTCCCGGAAAAGGAGAGTCCGTGGATTCAGTACTCTGTCAGCCAACAGCAGAACCCTATGGCCTGTTCTAGCCTAGATTCAGGCCCACGCAGGTCAAACCGTGTCCCTCAAACTACCACAGGCAGTAAAAGCTTCCGGGTGCCCATCCCAGGAGCTGTGCACCCCACTCGCCAGCAACACGCAGCCCTCCCTGTGGCTGCTCCTCCAGCCACTTCAAATCTTCGCAAGGTAGAGAAGGGGTCAGTTTTTATTTCATTCGTGGTCTGGGGCAGGGTCATTTAGTAGGGAAGGGCCCCAGCCCAGGGCTGAGGCCGCCTTGGTTCGGATCCCTGCTTTGCCAGTTTTTTGCAGCCTAACTTGGGGGGCAAGTCCTCACCTCTGTGCCTCACTTTCTTCCTCTGTAAAATGGGCTCATAGCCGTGCTTACCTTGTAGGGTTTCGAGGAACACTAAATGGGTTGTCTGAGGCACCAAGCACCGGGGACGCCCTGGAATCATGGTGTCTGGCGGGGAGATTGGGAACCGAAGGAGACACGAAGATGTCAGGTAAGCCTGGACCCGTGAAGGAGATCAGCACTGGCTGCTGTGACTGAGCCGGGGGAGGGGGGGGTGTTGGGGGGTTGGGGGTGCGCCAGAGGGGCCCTCCCTCTGGGAGGCTAAGGAGCGGCAGTCACGGGGAGGCTGGGAAAGCAGGGAATGGCGGCCCGGGGGCGGCAGGAGCTCGGAAAGGCAGCCCGGCTGGACTGAGATGGTGGAAAGGAAGGGGTGAGAGATGCTTGTAGACATGGGCGAGAGTGAGACTGTGCAAGGCTTTGGATCCTGGGGCAAAGACGTGATTCTAAAAGCGATGGGGAAACAGGGAGGTGGCCCTTGGCAGAGACTGGAGGCCAAGCTGGCTGCTGGGCGGGCAGGAACATAGGCAGGAGGGACGGCCTTCGGGAACAGAAGACTCGGGTATGAGGCCCCTGTGATAATGGAGTGAGAGGCAAAGGGGCCAGAGGGGGGGATGTGTGACCACTGACTGGGGCGTGAGAGAAAGGTGAGGTCCAGACCACCCGCAGGTTCAAGAAAGCCCTAAAAGGAAACAGCCTTTGGCCAAGACAAGAGGATCCCATCAGGTTCTCAAAGCCACTGTGGCCCCTCTCCCTGGGCGTGTGCGTGTCCCCCCTGGTTGTGCTGTGTCCGACTTGACTTTTGTTGCTTAGTTTCCACACACCCTACCTGCACCACCTTCTAGAAAACCCTTCGCCCCTTGCTGGTGACGGAGCCTGTTTCTGGTCCTAAAAGTAACCAAGATCCCCGGCCCTGCCTGATACTTCCTGTCAGCTTGGAAATGGAGCTCTTGAGTGGCCAATGGTGGGGCATTTGGGAGTTTGGAGGCTTTTTTATTTTAAAACGATTTCATAGTTTGACCGTGTGCTTTTTAACTGATTACGTAAATACTATGTGTTCATGCATATACAGACTCGTGAGAGATTCAAATCATGCAGAATAAAACATAAGGTCCCCTCGTCCTCCACCTCCCCCACCCCACGCCCAGCTCCCAGTCCCTCCCCAGAGATAAGCCCCGTAGACAAACAGATGGCTTTCCGCCAGGTCGCCAGGTCCGGCAGCTCCCCGACCCTCTCCCGCGCGTCCTTGACGTATGTTGGCCCTCGTTATACACCTGTGCTGCTCCTTACCTTCCTGACCTAACGATATGTGGCAGAGGTTCTATCTATTTAGGTTTTTTCCCCCTCTTTAACAGCTATGCAGTTTTTCGAGTATGAAGATAATCATATTTTATTTAACCACTCACCTTCTCTGAAGGTTTTAGGCTTTTTAGAAATTTTCACAGCAGTACAGTGAGTATCACTGGAACTGAATTCAGACTCGCATGTAAAGATTTCTCTAGAGCACATTCCTGGAAATGGAATTGCTCCTTCAAAGGGGGATGTACACCTAAAATTTGGGTACCTACTACCCAATTAGCTTCCCAAAAGTTGTCTTTTCCTTTAAAAAAAAAAGTCTCCTTAATTACACGAATAATTCAAGTTCTTATAAAAACTGTAAAGAATTGGGGCGCCTGGATGGCTCAGTGGGTTAAGGCCTCTGCCTTTGGCTCAAGTCATGGTCTCAGGGTCCTATGATCGAGCCCCGCATTGGGCTCTCTGCTCGACAGGGAGTCTGCTTCCCCCTCTCTCTCTCTGTCTGCCTCTCTGCCTACTTGTGGTCTCTGTCTCTCAAATAAATAAATAAAATCTTAAAAAAAAAAAAAGAATACAAACAAGACCAGGAAATAAAATTTAAAACACTCATTGTCCCATTACCCAGAAATGACAACTGTTAACCTGTGATCTATTTGAGTCCTTTTGCCGTGCCTATATGGACGCATGAATTGTTACAAAAATGTGGTCATAATGGATATCCTTTTTATAAACCTGCCTTTTGAAGTTACCTAGCTATCACAAAGCTCTTTCCAAGTCATTCAAGATTTTTCCTCAGTTATATTCGAGATTGCTAACACAGTTTGGGGGCAAGAGAAGCAAAGCTTACACGGAAGGATGGAAGCTAAAGAGAATTTTTTTGAAAGGCTCTGCTGAAAACAATATTGACAACCCATGTGTAGGATATATTCATATGAATCTGTTTATGTAGCAAAATTATTCTACAGCCTGGTTCTTGGGCAGCTTGGAGAATCTGGTAAAGCCGTTTTCTTCCCTGCATTGTGTTTGAATACATAATTTATATGTAATTTCAGGGGTCCATCCCCCCCTTACCAAAAAATCCCTAGTCTACACCATCATTTTATTTTGTTTTACTATATACATATTTAATATATTTTTATATATTTATATTTTAGAAAGAAAGGAAGAGAGGCAGCATGTGGCGGGGGAGAGGGGGAAGGAGATGGAGAGAAAGAATCTTGAGCAAGGGCCACGCTTAGCATGGAGCCTGACACAGGGCTCGATCTCAGGAGCCTGAGATCGTGACCTGAGCCGAATTCAAGAGTCAGACACCTAACCGGCTGAGTCACTCAAGTGCCCCTACAGCATCACTTTAAATGGTCGCACTGAAAGCCTCAGTATGGGTGTAGCATAGCTTATTCAACGCATAGAATAGTTAAGAATATGGGCTTTTGAGTCAGACACCATGTCAGGTGCTGGCTCTGTTTCATATTCCCCAGTCCCTCTGTCTGTCTGTGTCCTGGCTTATAAAATGCAAACAGTACCAGATGGGTTATAGGGTGGTTGTGCAGTTTAAGGGGTTCACGTGCATAAGATGTTTAGAACAGGGCCTGGCACGTGGTAAGTGCTAATTAAATGTCAGCTCTTATTATTTCCCGTGTTTTGCTTTTGCAACATTTCTAACTATATCTTTGCACACATCTGTGATTACTTCCCAGGGATAAAATTCTAGATAGGGACTAGCTGGGTGGGATTAGCATATTTATAAGATTTGAGATACATAATGCAAATCTCCTCTATAAAGATTCAGATTCAATAATGAGTCTATGACTGGGTTTACACTGGTAAGCAAACAGACCAAACTCTCTGCCCTCATGGGGCTTGCGTTAAAAGGTGGGCAGACAATAAACAAAATACAGAAGTAACCTATTTGAAAGTGACAACTACTATGGAGAAAAATTAAGCAGGGTTGAGGTTGGGAAAGCTGGGACAGCATGGGGGTGGCAATTCTAAAGAGGGTGGTCAGTGAAGCTCCCCGGAAAGGTGATACTGGAGCAGAGACCTAAAGGCAGGACACAAACATGAGGACAGCTGCAGGGAGAGTGTTAGGCAGAAGGAATAGCAAGTACAAAGGGCCTGGGGCAGGAAGGTACCAGGGTGTGCACTGGGGGGACCTGGAAAGAGAGGGGACAGGGCCGGAGGAGGGCAGGGACATGTCACAGAGGGCTGGGCAGATTGAATCCAACTCCACTTTGGGAGCAATTTTGGTTTTGTGCAACTAGAAGTGTAGGAAGGATGAGGTAGGTGTTCAAGGAGACATTTAAAACAAATTGAAATTATGTTTTCCTTGTTGCAGTCTATGTGGAAAGGAAGTGATAATTTTCACTGTTCCCCTAAGAAGATCAGAGTTTCCTTGTTTTCTGAGCAAAACACGTGAATGTTTCAGATACTCGAGTCCAGTCTCTTTTTCCTAGAACAGCTAGAACCACTAGAGAAACGAAAAAACACAAGCATGTTTTTTTGTTCCCGGGCTACGTTCCTGGACAGCCCATTTTCCAGGGGTGCGGCTTGGAGTCACCAGGGGAATTTAGGGCTGCGAGTCTGAGATGACATTGCCAGGGCCCCAGGCTTCCCCGCTCCTCTTTTCCCTGTACCCCATGAAGCACCAGCCCCAGAGACATATGCAGAGAGTGGAAAGGCCGGCTCTGCGGAGGCTGCAGTTCGGGGCAAAGAAGTAGCAAACCACAAGTTCAAGGTGGGGACCACCTGGCTGAAATCGTGACCTTGAATTTCCACCCACTTCCTTGAACTACAAAACCTCCGCCTCGGATAAACGAGAACATCCCAGGGGCTTGGCAGGACCAGGCTTATAAAGGAGGGGAGACAGATCTCTCTGTGGCGCAGGGTGGTGGAGGTGCCTGTTGCCACATGGGGTCAAAGCCAAGGCCTGGCAGAATGCTGCTTGTGCCGTTCAGGCTTCATCTACACTTTGATGGGCGCTCACCTTTGTGACTTGGCTTGTCGCCGATATGTCACTGATCATCTACTGAGGACAGGCACAGGGCTAGGTGCCATCAAAGGGCTCTGAAGGACTGCGCCTTCGGGAGCTGCTAGCTCCTCTGGGGGCTGGGCGGGGGGCGGCGGGGGACGCTCTGCTCCATGAGACGGTTGGCACCGTGCCCTGCGAGCCCTGCCTTCTCCAAGTGAACACCGAGCAGCTTGTTCTTTTTCTCCGCCTTTCCTTCCCTCCCTTCTTTTTCTTTTTTTCTCCCCTATTATCTCTTCTTTCCCTCCTACTTCCTTCTTTCTGGTTTTATCATGATGAAATGAGATTAGACAGAAAAACTTGTCCTCTGAACTGTGTCTTAGTTTACTATTTCAGCTGAAACAATAAATGCTTGTTGAAAAAAAGAAAACTGCGAAAACATCCAAATGAAAAGAGCAAATCTTCATCGCATTCACTCCCTGCTTTTCCTTTCCCAAGTTACTCACTGTTAACAATTTAGCGTTTACTTCCCAGACTTTTTTTTTTCCCATGCACACACGTATTTCGGTACATTGTTTTCATACAGAAAGGGACTATGACGTCCTCCTGTTTAATTGACTGCTGTGTCCCCAGCTCCTGACACACGTGGACACTGAAAACATTTGTGGAACAAATGAGTTTTGAATTTCTGAAATTTGTCTCTCTCGAACGTACACCATGGACATCCATCCATGTCATTTAGCTCATTCTTTTTATGGCCGCGTCGTGTCCTACGGAATGTGTGCACCATTGTTGAACCAGACATCAGGCTGTGTGTTTTCAATATTCAAATCCTTAGCACCTCGGGATCTGTTTCCTCACGTGGCAAAGGCCTTGCACGTGTGAAGAGTTAAGGCTCCTAAAATGGGGCGTGTCTCCTGGATTAGCAGGTGGGCCCTGTATAATCACAGGGTTCCTTGTAGGAGGAGTTTCAGCAGGTGACAGGAGAGGAAGCAGGGCTTGGAGGATTGGCCTTGCCGGAAGGAGGCCACAAACCAGAGAACACAGCCTCTAGAAGCCGGGGAACACAGGGAAATGGCTTCTCCTCTAGAGCCTCCAGAAAGAATGCCCCCTTGCAAGCCTAGTTTGGACTTCTGACCTCCAGAACTGTAAGATAATCAGTTTGTGGATTTTTTCATATTTTTTTCCTGCGGTATAATATGTGTAACATAAAATTTACTATCCTAACCGTGTTTTAAGGATACCAGTTAGTGTCATTAAATATATTCATAATGTTGTTCATCTACCTCCAGAACTCTTTAGCTTGTGAAACAGAAACTCTAGACCTCCCTTCTTCCCCTTTTCCTCTCCTTCCTCCCTCCCCACTGCCAACCAACATTTTTCCGTCTCTCTGATTTTACTACTCTAAGAATCTCACATAGTGGAATCCTACAATATTTGTCTTTTGGGGGCTGACTTTGTTCACTTAGTATAATGTCCTCAAGGTTCATGCATGTTGTAGCGGGCGTCAGAGTTTCCTTCCTTTTTAAGGCTGAATGATATTCCATGGTGTGGTGGTGGATTTCCAGGGGGAACTGAGTCAGGCGTTCTTAGCTGAGACCCCAAGAGGCGGCAGCTGCTTCTAAGCAAAAAAAACCAGCTGACAATGTAAATGATATCCAGGGGAAAAAAAAATCAGTGACAATTTTATCTAATTTGTAACACTTAAATTTAACAAAAGGGTTATAACAGTTTTCAGAAGGAAATCAAGTCTGGTTTTAGTTTTTTGTTTTTTTTTTTTGTTTTTTTTTTTTTAATGCAAGTGGGTTAGATCAAAGCCGACTTGATATAAAATTCTAAAAAAACAAATGGGTAACTACTAGAGGATTCTACCAGCCACTGGAGACGCAAACATACATGAGAAATTCTGTGCTCTTGGTGGGTCAATAACTAGCGTGTAAAATCCTGGAGAAGCTTTAAACATTGAGTGAAAGCAGCTCCTTTCCACAGATGTTCTACAGACTTTGGTAGTTGCAGATTCTTTTCATTGCTGTGCTTTAAAAAAAAAAAAAAAAATCAGCTTTAAAATGATCCACTCATCTGTCAATGGACATTTGGGTTTCTTCTGTTTTAGTGATTGTGAATAATGCTACTATGGACATGGGTCTACAAATAGCTCTTTGAGACCCAGCTTTCAATTCTTTGGGGTATATATCCGGCAGTGGAATTGCTGGGTCATGCAGTAATTTTAGTTTAAATGT
>CM052803.1:27054916-27082130 GCA_028533885.1 Nasua narica
CCCCCGACATTCCTATATCGAAATCCTAACACCCCCTCCCCCTGGCGAGGTGAAGGTCGTAGGAGGTGGGGCCTTCGGGAGGCGGTGAGGTCGTGAGGGTGGAATCCTCCTAAGTGGGGTTAGTGCCCTTGTAAAAGAGACCCCGAAGAGCTCTCTGCTCTCCACCATGGAGGAAGCAGCCGTCTGCAGTCCCTGAGGGGCCCTCCCCAGACCCTGCTCTCAGACCTCCAGCCTCCAGAACGGCACATAAGCACCCAGTTTGTAGTACTTCGTCAGAGCGACCGGAGATGCCTGAGACGGGGCTGCGAGCTGACGTGAGTGTGGGGGCGGTGGTGGGGCGCGCTCCAGACCCTGCCCGGCTGTGTGTGGTGTGCCTAATGATTATGGAGGCAGCTGGTGCGGTACCCAGAGTTGGCATCCTTCGGCCTGAGGCTGTGGGTGGTCCAGGATGCTGACTCTCCCTGCCCAGCTTCGGTGCTCACTCACCTGCCAGGGGCTCTGTTCCCTAGAAGGCCGCTGTGTCTTCCCTGCGGCCCAACCCAAACCAGCCTGTTGAGCCAATGGCTCTGTCTCAGGACCGAACTCGAGCCCATCTTGAGACTTGAGACCTCCCAATTAGGACTCTGATGTAATAAACCCAAAATACAAAACAAAACAAAAACACTTTATGTGTCTTTTCAGATAGGAAGTGGGATGCTTATAGTCATAGTCCAATTCAATTGGATGGTCATGGAGTAAGCAGCTGCCGAGTGTGGTCCTCGGCGTCAGGAGGGACCAGGCTGGGTTTTGGTGGCTGCTGTGAATGCTGAGCGCATTCAGGGCTTCCAGCTACCCAGATGTATTTCCGTACAGATCCCCAGGTCCAAAGTCTGAAATAGGTCTCACTGGGCCAAATTCAAGGTGTCCTCAGGGCTGCATTCTTTTTGGAAGCTCTAGGGGGGAATCCACTTCCTTGCTTTTTCCAGCTTTTAGAGACTGTCTCCTTCCCTTGGCTCGTGGCCTTCCTTCATCTTCGAAGGCAGTGGCACCCACAGGCCACGTCCTTCTCCTACCGCCACCTCTGCTCTCTCCTGCCTCTCCTCCACGTTGCAATTACATTGGGACCCCTCAGAAAATACAGGATTATTTTTCTACGTTAAAATCAACTGATCAGCAACTTCATCTCATCTGCTACCTTTGTTCCCCTCTGCCAAGTAATGTGACCTTTTCTCGGGCTCCTGGGATTAGGATGTGGATACATGGGAGGCGGGGGGTGGGGGGCATCATTCCGCCTCCCGCAGGCACTGGCACTTGCGGGTTGTCTGTGGTGAGCCCAGCACCGGGTGGGTGGTTTACAAACATACCCTCGCTCACTTGTGTCTTCAAGCATACTGGCAGAGGACTCCCATCCTGAGTCTGAGGCCCAGTGCTGGAGGCTAAAGCTGAGCAGCCAGTGAGACACAGTCCCTGCCCTCAGGAAGCTCGCAGTACAGGGCAGAGAGGGACCCGGCTACAGACACTGCTGTACGGGCCTAAGGGAGGGTGTTCCAGTCATTTACTTTGTGTGTCTACACCTATTTCTTCCTCTGTAAAATCAGAAAAATAGTCTATGGCCATATCACCCTGAACATGCTGGATCTTGTCTGATCTCAGAAAAGTAAAGTGGTGACTATCTCTCCAAATGTTAGGACAATTAAATGAGATAGCACATGTATCTTAGCACCATGTTAGCACATAGTTAGCACTACACCAGCCACACAGTAAGGGCTTAATGAATGGTAGACTATTGATACTGGTATGTTATTATTAAGCATGTGGTATGATGGGCACACAGAGGAGGGGAGTCAGAGAATCAGGTGAGATCCAAATTGACACCCCAGGGATAAGCAGGATTAGCCAGGAGAAGCATAGGAAGTGAAAGGAAGGGTCCCCAGGCAGAATGCATGTGCAAAGGCCCTGTGGTGAATAGGACCCTCAATCCTCCAACCTGGTACCACCCCAGGTCTCTTGCTGCTGTGTATGTATAGGAGTTGTGCTCCCTCCCCAGAGGTCTAGAAGCCATAGGGATCCCCTGGATTCTTAGCATCTAGTTCCAAGGTGGCTGGATGGGTTACTGTACCTACTTTACTCATCACAAAGATCCTCACTGGCCCCACACTTTGTGGCCTGGAGCCACAAAATCCATCATCCTAACAGCCACTAACCAGTGGGCCCTGACAAGGTGCCAGGCCCTGGGTTGGGGCCTCTTCAGTTCACAACTTCTCTCCTCATGGCTTTATCGTTAGGCCCATGTGCAAGAGGAGGAAACTTGCCTAAGGTCATGCAGAGAGTAGATGGGGGAACCCAGGGCTGTCTGACTCCCCACTGCGGGGGCCACACAGGCCAGCAGCCTGGGCTTTGATGGCTCGTTCTGGGTATGGAGGCTGGATAGAGGAAAACAGGCTGAGGCAGAGCCTTTTGAGGAATAGCTAGGCTACCCAAGATTCAACTTTGGGTGGCCAGAGCCTGGGGTGAAGGCCAGGGCAGAGGTCAGGGCATTTGTTAAAAAGAACACACTCCTCTCTTTCCCAGGATAAGTTGCAACAGCAGCAAGCCCCAAGATTGAAAAGGAGACACTGGCTTAGACACTTAAGGGAGAGTCCCAGACTGCCCTCCCACCCTCAGCAGAGCCTGGCCTTTCCCAAGGGCGGGGACATCTGATCTCGAGGTCGTGCAGGAGCCAGAGGGAGCATCTCAGTTCATTTGTCCTTTACCTGGGGACAAAGCTGGAGGGATCAAAGGGAAAACGCACGTGGACGGTTCCTGGTACAGGGCAGTAGCTCCTGGCCCCTCATCCTCAAAGCTAGCGAACTTGGGCCAACTGTTTTCTCTTGGGGAGCCCTGACCCGTATCGTATCATGAAATCCAGCCTACCTTCTTGTAGTTAAACTTCCCCTCTTTCATAAAATCGTGCTGCTGCTAGAGGGTAGTTCACATATAAATACAGTGGAGTGAATAATTGGCCTCTGTGCGGTAAGGGTTCAGCTCAGCAGGCCTGGGTTGCCCGGATCCTGCACATTCCAGAGAAAGGACCAGCCGGTTCTTGACCGCTCCTGGGAGGTAGATAACCTCTGAGCCCCTGGAATGTTCTCTCTAATCGCAGCTTGTTCGCGTCTGAGGCCCTGGGCCACACACTGTATGGGTTTGCCCTGCTGGGTGACAGTAACTCTATGACTTACGGAGAATGCTTGTTTGGGAACGCCGAAGGCCCCGGGCCGTGCTGCATCAGTGGACCTCTTGGGGCCCAGAGACTGAGCGGCTAAGGTCAGTCACGCTGGTGCTGCGTTCTTATGGGACCAGTAAAAACTCTGAACACCAAGGCTCAGATGAGCCTGCCTGGCCGGTCGGTCCTCTGCATGCGTTCTTGCCCCTGGCGCCGGAAGTAAGCCTGTCCTGTGTGACTCCTGGCTGGGGGACGGGGGGGGGGCGCCCCTGGAAGCTCGTGCCTACTGGCTCTGGTCGCTGCTCCGGCACCTTTTCTCTCCCCTGATGTGGCTCCATATCCTTTCATGAAAATAAGTGGTAACGGTGAGGGATGATGGCTTTTCTGAGTTCTGGGAGTTCTCCATGCAAATCGCTGAGCGCGAGGGTAGCCTTGGAGACCCTGGTCACTTCCTCAGTTTCTAGCCTCTGGTCATTATGGGGTGGAGGACTCTGCGGGAACACTGTGGCCTGAAGAGGGGAGACCACCCCCCCACCCGCAGACAGTCCAGCCACAGGGCAGAGTTCTCCCCAGGTATAGGAGGGGCACCTGTCTGGTCTAACTCAAGCCTGGGTGGGGCTGGGACAATGACACTGCAGAAAGGGGGCTGCTTCTCCCCAGAACTTTCGGACAGAGGCTCCTCCAGCCATGTGTATCCTCTTTGGAAAGGAAAATGACTCTGTCTCCTCCAGAGAGAGCATCTCAGCTTTCGTCTGCTTCCTGCCAGACTCCTATCTACCTGGGAGCTCCCTGGAGCCCGAAGGAAATCTGCTTCCTTCTGCCCCTTGGGGTTCCCCTGCCCTCTAGAGCTGGATAGAGGACAGCCTGGAGGGCCACACCACCAGCAGGGCTGCCTTTCCCTAGAACCGTTCATACCCTTGAGGGAAACTGAGGCAAGCTCAACTAAGCCAAATGTAACTCTGGTCCTTGTGACAAAGTATAGACATAAAAACATTAGTTGCTGAGATTGGGGCCAAATATCTTACCTCCAGGCCTGCCTCAGTTTTTTTTTTAACTTGCTATTTGAAATGATTATAGATTTATAGGAAGTTGCAAAAAAGTACAGGAAGTTGCAAAGGAAAAGGTCCTCTGTTCTGCATTCAGCATTCTGCAATGGTATTACCTTACAAGATCAAAACCTCAGGCTTTAAAATGATATTGGAACAATCAGGAAAGTAAGGACTGGCAACCAGTTCATCGGTTCCCCTGAATTCCCCCAAGAACTTGCATAGGTGTGAAGACAGTGAGGGCTTTTAGGCGCGCATTGGCCCCCTTCTGAGGATAGATGCGCTGCACGGGCAGAAGTCAGAGACCAAGTAGACAGGCAAAACGAGGCTGCAGAGTGGCCTCAGGAAGTCATCCAAGAGATATGGGGAAAGCTGTCTTTGGGAGGATTGGGATTGCTTGCAACATTGTTTCCAATAATGAAAACTTGGAAAGGTCCTGCATGCCTGGTGATTGAGACTGGCCAAGGAAATAATGAGCCCCCACACAGTAAAGACAGTACAGCTATGTGATTACACTGTAGAAGAATAACTTTTATCAGGGTAAATGTTCATGATATACTGACAAGGGAAAAAAAGATTGAGCAGCAAAAATAATATAGGCAGTATGATTCTTTAGAGGAAAACACACACACACACACAAACGGCCGAAGGATATAACCCCCAAGATATTAACACGGTAACACTGGTTATTATCAGACAAAGGAGTTATGAGAGATTTTTATTTTTCCTTCTGCATCTTACAAGTTTTCTGTACTGAATATATATGACTGTTAGAATTTTTCAAAAGTATTGCCAGATCCACCCTTTGTCTTGACGTAGCACAAACTCAGGCTCCGCACGTCTGGTAAAACTTCCATTGGGGGTGGGTGGCGGCGGGGAGGGGTCCTGCTTCGCTCCGGGGCGGGGGAAGAGATGGTAGGGTACCCGGAGTTACCCGGAGAGCAAGGGCTGGCGCTGCAGGGGAGAAAGGGGACAGCAGCACTGCCAGTGCGTGGTCCAGGCTGGCCGGGGAGCAGGGAGCAGGTGATCTGGGGCCTGCTGACATTCAGAGGCAGCTTGAGGCCAGATGCTCACTCTCACCCACTTCCTGGTTCCAGCTTCTTTACCTATTGCTCATGCACACCCTGCATTCTCTACCTCCATTCAGGAACTCCTGGCAGGGTTTAGCTCTGAGCCTCCCTGAGCTTGGCAAGAGGCCTGGCTGACCTAATGGATGATAGATGGATGGTGTCTCCATCATCCCTTTTCCCATCTCCGTCCACTGACTTTCCACCTCTCTGCAGTCTCAGATGCCTCTTCCTCCAGGAAGCCCTCACTCACCCCTGCAGGTCCCCACCGTACTGCATGCTGACCTCAATCAGGCATTTTAGCAGAGGCTGCCTAGTTCCTAGATTATGGAACTCTAAGCTGGTTTCCCCTCATAAACTTTAGCAAGGCCAATGCTCTGGTCAGC
Source organism: Nasua narica (assembly GCA_028533885.1). Taxonomy (NCBI): domain Eukaryota; kingdom Metazoa; phylum Chordata; class Mammalia; order Carnivora; family Procyonidae; genus Nasua; species Nasua narica. Next base: position 27,060,597 of record CM052803.1, read on the forward strand.
TCTGGTTGGCCAATGCACTCCACAACACAGGGCTTGCACCAAAGAAGCACTCAACCAGTCCTATAAAAGAAGAGAAAGGATCCACTCTTCTCCCCCTGAGGCCTTCTCCCCCTGAGGCCTCCCCCTTTGGCTCACAGTGAGTGGGGAGTGCGAGTGGGGAGTGGGGGGCGGTTCTTGCCTCATCCTCCCTGCCAAGAGAGCAAGCTTCCGAGGCCACAGGCTCGTCTGCACCTCCGACCCCACCTGCTAGTTCTTATTACTTTACTTTTACTTGCTCCAGTCATGGTCACGAGGGGACTGGAGAGGAATGGTGACTCAGCCCAATTCATCACCACAATGGAAAAAAACCCAGTCACCTGGCCTCCTGGCAACAGGACCAGCGCTGTCTCTGCGTCTAGAAGGGCAGCAAGCCATACTGCTTTCAAGGTCCTTTTGTCTTTCACCTGCCGAAAAATCAAAGACTTGAAATATGGAGGAGCACCACCGCGGACACCCGAGACCTGCAGCGCTGTGAATCTCGGCGACCCGGACTGCTGTGCTCCCCACACACCAGCCTCACGGCGGCTTCACAAGTGCCCTGTGGTCGGAAGTGCACGCTGCCAGGCTCTCAGCCACCAGCACCTGAGCCGCCCTACCACGGAGAGCCCACCTCCTCCTAGAGGACCGGACAGTGTCTTTTCCCAGCCTCCCTTGCAGCTTTGGCAGACGACCAGCTCTGGGCGCCTCTGAACAGACACGCCCATGCTTGACCATGACTTAGAAACTAGTGGCACGAGGAAGCCAAGGTCACATGGAGTCCATGCTGGCGAGGACACAGCAGCAGCAGCAGCACCTGAGGCTTCACAGGCAGCCACGGTCCCGCTGGATGGAGTGCCCAGTGTCCTTGCCCATGGGCGGCGCTGGCTACAGCGGCTGTGCCCGTGGATGGCAGTGGTGGCTTTGACACCAGACCAGTGCTGCAGTGTTGGGCCAGAGCTGCCTGCCCTCCTTTTAGCAAAGCCTTTTTCTGCTTCAACTAGCCAGGGTCAGGCTCTATTTGTTGCAACTGCCCAGACTGCTGCATTAGCTGGAATTTCCAGATGGGGAAATGAAGGCTCGGAGGGATCTTCAGAAAGGCTGTGTCTCGTCTCCAGCAGAGGTGCAGCAGAGGTGCAGCAGAGGTGCAGGCCCATTTTACAGAAGGCGAAGGGGAAGTCCAGCAAAGGCAGTGACTCAGGCAGCACCTTTCAGGTCATTAGGAGCAAGGCCAGGGGACGTGTCTTAGAGGCCCCGATCCCAGCCATCAGCTTGGCCCTCTGCCAGGCTCTGCTCTCCTCTGTTCAAAGCCCTGCCATCCGGCCCGTCCTCAAACAGCGTTGCCTTGCGTGTGGGCTGTTAAAGATGAAGGGAGCCTGAGAGCAGAAGGGACTGAGCCCCTGACTCAGCAGGGACTCCTCCTTTTCTGGTTCCTTCTGGACCATGCCGTCCAGAAGGGGCCAGGGCCCCCTCTACCTACTGGTTCCCCAAGCTAAGCACCTGTGCTTGGTGCAAAAAACCCTGCCCCAGGGGTGGGGAGTGGGGGTTCTTAGAATTACATTTCTTCACCATCTATTAAGCGTCTACTTTTAAGGGTTCAAATCTGTAACTTGCCCTGCCTGATTGCCCGCCCGGGGCTTGTGAATTACCTGAGCCTCGTGGATCGTGGGTCCCAGTTCAAGGCCATGGCAGATGCCGTTCTACACACAGACAGACATGTCATAGTGTCAAAAGCTTTTGTTAGGCGGCCCTGAGACCCTCTTGGGGCCTGTGTTCCCCCCAAGGAATTCAGAACAGGCTAGGCCTCATGAATTATGTTACTAGAATATTCACAGTTTGTTTTGTTTGATGACTAGGTCTGAATTTATTGAAAACAGCAGAACTCAGGAAAGCCTGTATCTCTAATACAATCATAACAATTTAATTATCAATAATAGCAACTATTCAGTGAACGCTTAAACCACATGTTGGACCCTACACTAAGCATTTTCTTCATGATCCATCACTTTTTTTTAAAGATTTTTTTTTTTTTTATTTGACACACAGAGAGAGCACAAGCAGGAGGAGTGGCAGGCAGAGGGAGAAGGAGAAGAAGGCTTCCCACTGAGTGGGGAGCCTGATGCAGGACTCCATCCCAGGACCCTGGGATCATGACCTGAGCTGAAGGCAGACACTTAACTGACTGAGCCACCCAGGTGCCCCCTATTATTTAATTCTTCAGGAACCCTCTGAATGTTCATCACCCCAATTTCAGAATATGGCATGAAGGCTCAGAGAGGGTGAGTAGCTTGCTGGACATCACACAGCCAGGAAATTAACCACCCATGCTGTGCTCTTAAGGACTGGCTCCAGACCTGTATATATAGAACCAAGTCTCCTGGAGGTTTTGGACACACAGGCACTCTGTCACCACCGACGCCCCCCATCCCCTTTACAAAAGTGGAAAGTGAGAGGCAGGGATTTCCCCAAGGTGAGCCCCAGGGCTGTAAGGAGAAACCAAGCTTTCTGCCTTCCATGTGGTTTATATACTGTACCCCAGGCAGGAGCATGCACCCCATCTCAGGCAACCAAGTCTTACCAGCTTTTTCAAGACTGGAGAGTCCGCTAATTCAATGCAGACTTCAACATAGCCTGGAGCTGAGGGAGAGCCACGACCTTAGCCCAAGCCAGCCCAGACAAAGGGGAGGAGGTGCTGCAGGATCTTCTTGACCTCCCACCCAGTGTCATCCTGGACCTCCCGGATGACTGGTCCAACCCATGGGCTCTGCACAGAACAGGCTGGAATCCGGGAGAAGGCAGATCTCTGAGCAAGGTCACCGGCAGGGCCTCAACAGAGCCGCCGTCTCCAAAAGCACTGTTCTGAGCTGTCTTGCCCAATTCTTTCAGGTCATGTTTCCATTCTCCCTACCGTTGGACTCCATCTAGGGACTTTAGTGCTGCCTCATTTGGGGTGACAGGTGAGAGCAACGTCACTGGGCCAGACCAGAGTGAGCCTGAGGAAGACAAGGCTGGGCCAGTTCCCCTCCCTGAGGAGAGCAGGGACCCTGACACTCTGAGCGGGACTCTGGGGGCCCAGAACACCTTTACCTGGAGACCAGCACCCCCCTCGAGTTCCCCCAAGGAAACCCTGGGACTCTGAAAACTGGACAAGGCTCCAGGGCTCCTGAGCACCAGGTTCTTTCCGACTCCCTGGGGCTTTTCCCAATCGGCTCTCAGAAGGCGGCGGGTGGGGCTGAGCCACAGGGGTGGAGGCTGTTGTCCCCACCGGCCAGCCAGGCTTCCCCTTGGGAATCTAAACAAAGACGGACGCAAGGTCTCCCCCCTTCCCGGGAGCCCGACCCCGCGCGACCGCAAGGGGACTGGAGGAGCGGGCGGGCGGGGGCCTTCCACCGCACCCCGCCGACACCGAGCGGCGGGGCCCCTTCCCCCCCGACGCCCGCTGGGCGCTCCCGCCGCGGCAGGAGGCGGAAGCCCAGCGCCCGGGACCGCCTGGGGCGCGGCCGGCCGAGCGCCCACGCCCGCCACACCCACGTGGGCACGCCCCCCGCGGCGCACCGCCCCCAGCCCGGCCCCCGCCCCCGGCAGCGGCTGCGCGACGGAGGGGCTCCAAGCTGCCCGCACCTGCACCGCGCGTTGGCGGCCGCGGCCCGGCTCCCCGCCTGTGCGTCTGTCTCCTTCACATCACCCTCGGTGAGTCGGCGGCGCCCTCGGCCCTTCTCCCCCTCTCCCCGCTACCGGGGCGTCTGCGGCCAGCCCCCCACCCGGCGCCGCCTCCCCGCGGGCCCCAAGACTCGCCAGCCGCGCGCCCCTCGCTCCGGCCGCGTTTTGCTTACGAGGGCGGCGCCCCCTCCCTCCTTTCCAGCCTGACTTGGGGACCCCCGGGGATCGCGGTGGAGGAGGCGCGGGCGGCAAGTCTTCTTTGTTAGGGCGGCAGGCGCCGGGGGCCCCCCGCTAGCGGCCGGGAGTGTCACCCGCACCCACCCCGCGCGCTCCCTCCGCCTCCCAGAGCTCACCCCGACCAGGTGGCGGCGCGCGCCTTTTAGGGGTGCGCGGTCGTGCAATTGGTGGATTTTTTTAACCCGTTTTGGAGAGAGGGGGGTGCCGCGAGGGAGGCGGCGAGAGTGCTCCTGGCTCCCGGCAGCTCCGCCTGCCTCGCTCCCGGCTCTCCTGCCGCTTCGCTTCTCGCCTCCCGCGCTCCTCTCCCGGCGGCGCCGAGCGCGCTCCCCGACGCCGCAGCGCGGAGATGAAGGTGCTGGGACACAAGATCGAACTGCTGACAGGTACCGCCGGCCCCGGGGCGCGGCCCTCGCCGGCCGCTACTTTCCGAGTTGGAGCGGGAGCCCCGCGCGCCGGCCGGGGTCTGGGGCGGCTCGGGCTCGAGCCAGACGAGGGGGTGCGGATGCCTGCTGATTCGTGCTCGTGTGCTGTCTGTCCCTGTGCGGAGCCCGGCCGCGGGAGAGGACGTAGGGTGTGCTCCGCCTGGCCGTGCTCCAGCCCCCGGGGCCGGCTCCCCGCCGGCAGCAGCGCGGGCCAGGGGAGCGGCCTCTTGGAGTGTGGACCAGCCGAGCTCTAGTCAGGTCACTGAAAGGGAGCTCAGAGCCCCTGTCTTCCAGTGAGGGTTCCCTGTAAAGGAACTCTTTAGGCTCCGACCAGGACCCCTGCCAAAAGCCTCTTATTTCCTGCTCCGCCGTGATGATCTGAGCGCCTCTCCCTAGCAAGAGAAGTTTCTTTCTGGGAGTAGAGGCCAAGTGGTCTGGGAAGTGGGAAGCCAGATGGGACCCAGCTGAGGGACACCCTCAGCCTTGGGGCCCTTGGAAACCACCTCCAGGTTGCCGTGGCTGGAGATCCACAGAGGACACTGGGTTTGCCCAGAAGTGGAAGCAGGGACAGGGGAGCTGGCATCTAGAAGGTGGGAGAGCTCTCCCAGGCCTGAGGTCGTGGAGAGAGTCAGGCAGGAGGAAGGGGGCTAGAAAGGGAACCATCTGGACCCCTCTCCCCTATTCCCAGGACGGTGGAGGCGATCAATCAGTGTGTACTGGGTGGATCCATGGAGTCCTGTACCCGTCCTCTGGGACCTGGAAGGCTCTGGTTCCTGACCTCCAGGACCGGAATCGTCTGGTGCAAGAGAACAGAGCACGGGAACCCTGGTACAAGACAGGGACGGGGCAGCCGTGTGGGGGTGCACTCAAGAAACAGGTTGGAGTCTGAGGTCACTGGAGGGGAGCAGAGAGATTTGAGCGTGGGGCAATGTTTGAGCTGGACCCTGAAAAAAGACAGAATTTCTATTACTGGAGAGAGAGGTGGCATTCCAGGCTGCGGATGGAGAGACCCGCTGATACCTAGGCCCTGGGTGTGATTCGGGAGCTGGAGGGCCCGGAGCAGGGACAACGGGGTCTGGTGAGGTTTCAGGCTGTGCGTGAGAGCTAACTCACTTGCGGCTCATGACAGGCTCACAAGGGAAGCGCTGGATAATCTGCCCAGGTGCTCAGCGGGGCCACATCTGAGCCCCGTTAGCCAAGTTAGCCCCGGGCAGGTTGCAGGCAGCCCTCCCGTCCCTCACCAGCTTTTCCTTGTAGCCCTCACTTGAGGCGGGCCAGCCCACAGGACTTCGAAGGGAAGGGCAGGGACCACTGCACTTGCTAATGCCCTTGAGGGAAGTTTTTACAAGCCTGTGAGTGTTTGAGCCCTACTTGGAAGGCAGAACTTCTAGATCCTCCCCTTCCCCTCTTTGGCTCCAGAAAGGCCTGGAGGAAGAATGCTCTCCGGAGACATGTGGAGTGGGTGGGGGGGGTCCAGCTTTGGGGTCCCTGGTGCAGTGGGCTGTTATCTCCTGAGTACTGGGGTCAGGGCCCCTCCTCCCTCATCAGACAGGCTTGCCGTTCTGGCAGACTCTTCAAGCCCCCTCCCGCTCCCTCCCTGCCGGCCGGCTGGAACAGGGTCCCCTCCGGACTGTCTGTCACACGGTCTTGGGTCATAGGACCCCCACCTTGCACCTCTCACCAGGTCCTGAAAACCAGTGCATCCCCTTGCTCTCTGCCTTGTGGTCTTTGTAGCCATCACCCCCAACTCCTTCCTGTCCTCTTCTTTGTCCCGCAGACAAGGGTTCAAATCCCAACCCCGCTGCTGGCCAGCTGTGTGATTTCAGAAGCCTGCTTAACCTCTCTGACTTCAGGTTTCTCCTCTTAGAGATGGAACTGCTGACCCCTCCCTCCGAGAGTCGGCTTGAGGGCATGAAGCTCCCTGAGGTAGCACAGGTGAGGGGCCTGACCCCCGAGGGCACTTCTGTGCTTTCATCTTCCTTCTGGTTCCTTAATCTTGGCTGTTCCTGTACTGGAGGGCCACCCCCCTGCCCTGGCTGGTTGGCCACTAGCAGGTTTGGTTCTGTCCCTACCCCACCTTACCCTGCTCGCGTGCATCGGTGAGATTTTGACCCATCTCTCCCGTTGGATGATGAGCAGGTCAAGGTCAGCGCAGTGCCCGGATTATTGTGGTGGCATACAGCAAGTGCTTCAGAATTGTCGACTGAGCCCAGGCACACCTAGCCCATCCATCCGATGTGCCTCCAGGATAATTTCGTAGAGACCGGCAACTCCCTGCCCCCGTCAGCATTAGTGAATTGTTTCATTAAACCTGTTGGCCGAATTCCTATTTCTCTAGCTTGTTTATAGTTTTCGCATTCTCACCGTTTGTTATTATGCCTGTTTTCCCGGTGAGGTCAGTCCCGTCTTCATACAGCTGGGAAGAGGTGGAGCGCAGCTTGGGACCCGAGTCCTGAGCCCTGAGTCATCCTGTGTGTTCAGACTGCCTGGCTTCGGGCCAGTGTTGGAGCTGCTCTCCACGGCTCCCATCTGTGAAATGGGATCGTCACGGTGCCTGCCCGGTTGTGTTCCCCAGCAGCGAGCTGGGAGAATGTGCAGGAATGCTGAGTGCAGCGTCCGGCAGGGCAGGCAGTCGGCAAAGGGCAGTTGCAGGGCCGATGTCCCCGAGCTGCTGCTCAGTGTCCTGGGGTCTCTTCTTCTGGAATGTTCCGGTTCCTTCTCTGGCTTCTCCACACAACCCAGATCGCCCCGAAATGTGCCCCTGGGGACTCTGCTGAGACCTCGGGTTCCTGTCACGTGGGACAAATTGGGGTACGGCATCTGGAATGACATCACAGCTCTGACATCAGGGGCGGAAAGCCAGGTGCCCTTCCCCCGTGTGGCCGGGAAGATGTCCGGAAGGAGTCATGCCCAGCCTGAGCATGTCTGTTTGCTGCAGAGAGAAGTGGGTGGTGGGGGCCGTTCTAGGAAGCCTCACGGGGGACTGGTGCCCACAGTGGCCAACACTTTCCAGGCACCTTCGGATTCTTGAAGTGCGGGGAGGGCAGGGATTTGACGACCAAAGACTATCATGTCAGGGTCTCCTCTCTTTCTCTCAGCTCTGCAGAAAAATTCTTAATTTCTCTGAGCCTCAGTTTCCTGGTCAGCAATATGGGAATAAGGGCCCTCCCTCATGAGCACTGTGAGAAGGAGCCCAGGCCGCTGCCGTGCCCACGCACAAACTTGCTACCGTCCTCAGAGGGCAGACTCTCGGCGCCTTTTGTGGTGGGGCGCTTGATATTGGATGCTGGAAGTGGTTTAAAAATACCCCCAATTTAATCGCTGGATGTGTGATGAAAAAGCCAAACGTTTGCCTGTTCTGTCTGGAATTTCGGTGTCATTTTAATGCATGGAATATGTAGTCCCACACAATTTCATAGACTACCTTTAAATAGTGCTTGATTCTTGGCAGGTGTGTTGACCCACATTTTACATGTGGGGGAAAATGAGAAGCGCAGATTTTTCCTGGGAGGCGGAAAATAGGATTCCCAAACCTCATCTCCAGTTCATCCATTTCAGCAAACTTCACTGCTTCGCTGGAGGGGGGCGGGGGGCGGCAGGGCTGCAGGGTGGGGGCGGGGAACACGCAGCCGGGTAAGGAGGCCGGGTAAGGAGGCCGTCTGCAGGAGGGAGAGACTAGACTGGCCCAGCGCCCCCGGGGGGGGGGGGGGGGGGGGCGCGGGGAGCGCCGACCTGGGTGCTGTAAACCCGGTGCAACTTTTATGAAGGGCACGTTGGCAGTGATGTATCAGAAGTTCAAAAATATGTGTGATCTGTGACTCAGCAGTTGAATTTTTAGAAACAAAGATGTGTGCAGAGGTGTTTGTTCAAGGATGTTTATCCCGTAGTTGTTTATAGAAGAAGAAGAAAAAAAAACCTGGAACAATGTAAATGCCTAACGGGAGAGGTTAAATGAATGCGAGTGCCGTCCTACCAGGGAACCCCAGCAGCTGCAAATGATGCTACCCAAGGAGATTGGCCACCTGAACAGATGTCCCCTGACATAACTAATAATAATAACAACAGTGATGGCAGCTTGCACGCATTTGCCACGTGCTGGGGACAGCCCTGAGCGCTTTCTGTGTATTAACTCCTCATCCTAACAACCCTTTGAGGGATGCGCTACTATTTCCTCCTTTTTAGAGATAAGGCCAATGAGGCACAGAGAGGTTAAGTAACTTTCCGGAGGTCACACAGATGGTAAGTGGCTATAGCTAGCGTTTGAACCAGGATATCTGGCTCCAGAGTCCAAAAATATGTTTCAGAACAGTGTGGTTTTTTTGTTTGTTTGTTTTTAGAAAAAAAATCCCTTTTCAGCATGTCGATCAGCAGTGAAAACTGATGAAAGGGCCTAAGTGAAAATGTCAACGGTGGTTTCCTCTGGCGAGAAGGGACTATATGTGCTTTTTACTTCCTTTTGCTCTTCTGTGTCTCTGACTTTTCTCGGTAAATGTGTGTTACATGAAACTCGAGTTCTATTTTTAAAAACTAAAAATGAACAAAAGCAGAGAGGAAAGTGCTAAGCGCTGGGATTCTGATGACTTCAACCCGGCGGGAACTCGGAGGAATAGCTAAAGTCCAGGGATATGGGGGGGGTGTTCTTCGAAAACTTGAGGGCAGAGCCGTCCTTCAAGGTGGATATTGAAGGCGGTTTTCCACAAGTGCAGGGAGGAGGAAGCCACCAAGTCACCGGGGGCATAGTGAGCAAGTCTGACACACGTAAGGACTGCCAGACCATGGCGGGGGGCAGGGGGTGCGCTAGGTGACTAACGGCCCCCAAAGATACTCAGATCCTAACCCTTAGATCCTAGGAATGTTACCTTATAGGACAAGAGACTTTGCAGGTGTGACTAAGTTAAGGCAACTGAGATGAGGTCATTCTCCTGGAATAGCCAGGACCCTAAATGCAGATTCTCCCCGAGAGCCTCCAGAGGAAGAACGGTCCTGCCAACACCTTGAATTCTGCCCAGCGCGGTGGGGTTTGGATTTGACCTCCAGACCGACAGACGATAAATGGGTCTTGTTTGAAGCCTCCGAGGTGGTGGTGCTTGGTGCAAAGAGCCCCAGGAACCCAGGTCGGGCGTGCGGAGGCTGGCAGCATGGGGGGCACACAGACCGTGGGGTTGGCGGGGGAGAGCTGGTCCTGATCAGCCTGGCCCCGTGACCCCGGGCCGAGCTGGCAGGGTCAGCTGAGAGAGCGCCGCGATGCTTATGTAAGCAGAAGACCATCCTGTGAGCATTGAACCTGGTTTCCGTGTGGGGACAGAGAGCTCCCGTCACAATCATCCTCGAGCACTCGAAACCCCAAGCCTCGGATGAAATGCACGCTCCAGCTAGAGGGATCGTACATCGTAAGCCCCAGAACAAATACCTCTGAGGACCTAAGGGCTTTTTTAGTTCACCTTTTGGGAGGGTCGAGGCCGGGCAGGTGCTGCATGCCTGGTGATGCCCCCTGTCTCCGGCAGGTGCGATGGGGAACCCCAGCCTCCCGGGGGACTATTTCTGGCCTGTCGTCTCCCTAGACTGGGGGGTCCCATAGCCAAGTCCGCCGTTTGTAGCCAGGATCTTGCACCCGCGAGCATTTCCTGACGGTCTGCTCCTGGGGCCAGGCTTTCGAGCGCCCAAAATCTTCCTCGTGGTGGTGCTGAGTAGACATGGACTGATGGGGCCCGAGGCCTGGGACTGAAACAGGGAGGCTGGCTGGATGTCCCCCGGGTTGCCTGGAGAATCCCGTCTGTCCCACCCTGAGCCCTTGCACGTGCTTTCCCTCGTGCCTACGGTGAGAGCTCTCAGCCCACTGCGCCCGAAGGCCTGGCCAGCTCCAGGATATTCGCCGGCATCCTGGGACAGGGGAGAGGGGGCTGTCTTGGTCGGGATTGACCCGGAGGCCCCTTGAAATCTAAAGTGGTCATCCAGGAGGACTGTAATCCCCAAGATGTGCTGGGCTGGAAAAGCCCTGAGCAGCTAGAGTGGACCGTGCCGTTGCCATTTGAGTGTGGAGACGAACTCCTGCCTCCAAACCGGTGAGCCTCTGATCCCGCGCCCGGGCCTGGCTGCCCCGGGGTGAGCGCCGGACGGGTGGGTGCCGTGCGGGAGAGAAAACCCCAGACGTGTGAGGACTCTCCTTTACGGAAACTGAACACAAAGTGACTCTGAGGGGACTGGGGCGGTGTCTGTGCAGCACCGTGGACCCAGGGCACACGGGGCCACCAGACTTTCTCCCCTCCCCCCCACTGCTCCCCGTTCAGTTTTTTGGGCTGGTTTGGTTCTAAGTCAGGCCCTGCCTCAAGATGGCGAGAGGGCGGCGGCCTCGCAGACCATCCTCCTCATCACCTCTCTACCCGCAATGAGGCCAGCAAGGCCTGGTCCTGACTGGAGCTGGCAGCTCTCCCTGTCTGTCTCTGAGGCCAGGCCCTCTGTCGCGTCCTCATGGTTCCCAACCCCGCTGTCCTGCCTCACGCCTGCTTTCCCCTCCTCTCCTTTCTCTGGGCTCACTCACCCCCTAGCTGGCCCCATCTCTGTGGTGATGTCAGCAGCCCAGACAGGGGCAGCTCTACCTGCTCAAGGCTACACCTGTCCCCAAGCTGTCCCCCAGCCTCTTCTTCCCAACTCTCTTCCTCCAATAACTCAGAGCAAAACCCAAGTCACGCTTGACTCTTGTCCCTCCCTCGTCCCCCACGTCCGATGGCCCACAGCTCCCACCGGCCCTGCCTTCAGGATGCCCCCAGAATCGGAGGACTTCTCCACCTCCACTGTCGCTGTCGAGTCTCTTCTGGATCTTTGCAGCTGCTCTCCCTGTTTCCACCCCCCCTCCCCCCAGGCTGCCACACAGAGCAGCTGGAAGGGGTCTTTAAAGTGCCAGACCCTCCAGGGCCCCCCCACTCAGAGTGAAACCAGAGTTCTCCCAACAATATTCAAGGCACAGTAGGGTCTGATGCTCCTGCCCTTACGGCTATGTCCCCAGGTCCTTCCCCACCAGCCCCCTCCAGCCGTCGTGCCGGCTTCCTCACACGTACCTGCACACATCAGGCAAATGGCTGCCTCCCAGCCTCTGTCCTTCTCTCTGCCCGAGTGCTCCTCCACGTCCACAGGGCCCTCTCGCTCAGCTCTGTGCGCCCTTCAGACCGCAGCCTCCCGGCCCCGCCGTCTGGTCCCTTCTCTGACACCGCTTCCTTGGATAACTTGGCACATCTGACGCACGGTCTATTTACTCAGATGTGCTGATTGCAGCCTCCACTAGAAAGTTCCCCAGAGGTAGGACGCCTTGTCTGTAATGGTCAGCGGTTCATCTCGCGTGCCTGGAGCAGTGCCCGGCACATAGTAGGTGCTCCGTCAGTATCTGGTGAATAAATGAATGCATGAAGGACTTAGGCAGGAGCCCCGTGGCCATGCCTGGAGCTGTGGTTCTCCATGCCTGAAGCCCCTAGATTGAGAATAGAGCAGGGGCGATGGAGATGCCATTATGAGTGGAAGGGACCTGGGTGCTGAGTGGGTCCCTACACGGCCCCTTCTGGAGACGTTGTGTGCGAGGCAGGAAGACTCTGGGAGTCGCGTTAGTGAGCCCTTCTCTGCTAGGTGAATGCTGTTCCTGGAAACACTAATGCCTGACGGCATTCCAGGGGGATTGGGGCTTCCTGTGGAAAATGCCCAGGCACAAAGCTGCTCACTCTCTCCCTAATTCAGACCATATTGCAGCCCCCCAAGCTGAACGAGGCTTGTTGCCTTAGCTTACCTCTTTAAATCTTGCACAAAGATCCAGGACAAGTATATCTTGGTTTCTGGGAAACTTGCCGAATAAGGCAGATACACAGCTGAATTCAAGCACTGGTGTTAAAGCAGCTTGAGAAACTGTGGCAAAAAAATGCCAAACTGGCTTTTTAGCTAATTAAGGTAGGTCATGGTTTACCCATATCAGCAGTTGCTGTGAGCCTGTGAGGGGTCGGGGAGAAGGGCTGGCTCACTCGCTGAAGAGCCAGCAGAGAGGACTGCTTCATGGATCTTGCTGCCCACAGGAAAGGGGAAGCTGCGAGTTCTGGTTGAGCTCTAGCATCCCCCTGGTTTCCTTGGGGCAAGCCCTTTCCTTTCCCTTTGCTTCCCACTCCTTCAGTATGTTAGGGTGGGCCTCCAAGCAAAATGCCCCATGTTTAGATAGTTTCAACAGAATGGGACAGAAAACCCAAGATAATGATAGCTTGACAAGATAAAAGTGTATTTCTTTTATAAACAGCATCTGAAGATTGGCCATCCAGAATCATGGCTTCATGAGTCTCAGGTACCCAGACTCCTTAGTATTCTGCCCCAGGGTCCACAATGGCTGTTGAAGCCCCCACCATCACATCTATGTTCCAGTTAGCAGGAAGGAGGATGGACTGAAGAATGGCTTGTCTCCTCCCTTTAAATCATGTGCTTCCATGATTGGCAGAATGTTGTCTTGTGGTCATAAGTAAGTTTTATTCCCATGATCCACCTGCCCATCTAAAATGTAGGGATGTACCGGTTCCTGGCTCAGTCAGTAGAGCATGCAACTCTTGATGTCAGGGTCATGAGTTCAAGCCCCAGGATGGGTGTAGAGCATACTATAATTGAATGAATGAATGAATGAATGAATGAATACCAAGTTTAAAAAAAAGAAAGGAGAGTGTAGGGATCTAAAGGAAGAAGGGGAGGACAGATATTGGAGGACAATTCATCTCTGCCACAGTGGGACTCTTTGGTTCCTACAGCAGCTGCCCACATGGAATGTGTTACTGGGATTCTAGTTCCATCTCTCCCTGGTCCTGGTCTGGGGTTGGAGGTTTACTATGTCTGTGTTTAATCCCGGGAGCCACGTTGTGCACAGAAACAGAGCTTCCACAGTGGTGCTGAGCCTCAACAGGAGGAAATTTCATGAAGGAGCTCTGTTATGTCAACTCGGAGACGCATATCATTGCCATACTTGAACGTCTAAAATGCAGTCTGTGTTGGTGAGGCGGTGGTGAGGTTGTTGAGCTAGCTGTCCTTGTGCCCCCCTGCACCTCCAAGTTCTCAGCCGGGAGGGAAGTCCTGGGGATGATGCGGAGGCCTGATGTCAGACGCTGACGTCAGAGGAGCGGGCACTGTGTGAAACAGCACGAGGGCAGCAACAACTTCGAGACAGAGCGATTCAGGGGCGTCGGACCCTGAATGTAGAGAAGTTTTAGGAAGACCTTAAAGAACTTATTTCATGTGTACATTCCTTTTTAATTTACAAGAGTGATAGGTGCTTTTAAAAGTCTGGGTCTGGGGCACCTGGGTGACTTCATCTCTTAAGCATCCGACTCCTGATTTCAGCTCAGGTCATGACGGGGTCCTGAGATCAAGCCCGGCATCAGGCTCCATGGAACCTGCTTTAGATTCTCTCTCTCCCTCTCCCTCTGCTTCTCCCCACCTTTCTCCCCTTCTCAAACAAGCAAACGAACAAAAAGTTTAAAAATCTGAGTATGAGTCTGAAAGAGTAAGGTACAAAAAACTAGATAAAGTACATACAGAAAGTTCTGAATAGTAAGAACTCATATGAACAGCACTTCTAAAATTACTTTGTGAGGGCGCCTGGGTGGCTCAAGTGTCTGCCTTAGGCTTGGGTCATGATCCCAAGGGTCTGGGATGGAGCCCTGCACCGGGCTTCCTGGTCAGTGGAGAGTCTGCTTCTCCTTCCTCCTGTCCTCACCTCTCATGCTCTCCCTTGCTCTCTCCCTGTCTCAAACAATATCTTCAAAAATATATATAATTACTTTGTGTGTATAGTAGGAAGGAACAAATAAGCAAAAATCGCCAGCTTTCTTATCATGGTAGAAAAAATTACAAATAAAGGGGGAAAATTGGGAAAAAAACTTTCTTTGGAGCATGCAACTCTTAATCTCAGAGTCATGAGTTCAAACCCCATGTTGGGTGTTGAGCCTACTTTAAAAAAAGTTAAAATTAAAAATTTATTTAAAAAAACTGTGGTGTTAAATTGGAACTAAAGATATCAGTATAGATTTCAGATTTATGCACACACACTCAGATAGATACAGAAGTGTGTGTGTTAATGTTTTTATATACATATCCTCACTCCGCCTGTTGAGACCGCTGAGAACAATGGCACCCCAGTGGCAATGAGCAGCCCTAGTACCGAAACCTTGGTTTCTTTTTTTTTTTTTTTTTTGAAACCTTGGTTTCTAAACAGCATCTGCAATCCTGCAATACAAGGAGACTGGGCTCCCTGGAGAAGTGGTTGATTCCAGGATTCAGGCAGAGAAGATACGAAGTGAGATTCGAACATCATAAGGGACTAGAAAATAAGAAATTATTCAAAAAGTAATGGGTGTGTAGTAAAAGAACCCAACTTGGAGGAACCCCCCCCCCATGGCCCAACCTGACACAGTGTAAACAATGAAATAATGACAGCAATGGGTTATATAACCCACTCAATAGAACAACTATCCACGAGTCCATACTGCGGTAAGCAAATAATAGAATGAAGAAGTAAATGGAGGAGAAAGGCCAGCTCTTTCTCACAGGAGAACTCTAATTAATAAATGTTAGAAGGGATGCTAGAAATAGGAAAGTATCCTAAGAAAGCATGACAGTAATAACTGTAGACAAGAATCATCCATGGCTGCTACAATTAGTGGGGGAAAGTGATGAGAAACAGGAGGCTGCCTAGTCTGAAAGTATCTTCCCACAAGATACCGCTTAGTTACAAAGAGAAAATAGTAACTTTAGAGAAACCTGCAGACACGACCTGGCTCGAGGGGTCAAGGTCAACATCCCCAGTAGTAAAACAGACTGACGTCACCTACTTACTAATGGAACACAAGGAGAAGGGCTCCTGGTGTATGTTTTGTTTTGGCCAAAAATGCATAACCTGGAGCCTCGGGAAACAACCGGCAGCCCCGAACTGAGGGGCGTTCTGCAGAAGGAACCGGTCAGCGTTCCTCTGAAGTGTCAGCGCCGTGAAAGACCGAGACAGACTGAACTGTCCCCGACTCCATGAGAACGACAAGCAACACGCATCCTGGACTGGGACATAACTGGGAAAACTGGTGAAATTGATACAAGGTCTGTAGAGGACCGCACCACATCGTATCGGTGTTTCATTTCCGGCTCTCTCTGGTGTCTTCTAGTTGTGTTCCCGTCTTGTAGCATGAGGACATTAGGGGAAGCTGGGGGACAGGGCTGTGGGCAATTTCGGTGCTTTGTTTTTGCTTCCGTTTCTCAAGAAAGTTGAAATTCTTTCAGGATAAAATGTTAAAAGGGGGGGACAGGCTATGTCTTCCTTGGCAGTGTTTTTTTTTTCCTCTTCTGTCGGTACCTAAAATGTTAGCGTGAGTTACAACCAGTGGTATCTTAGATCTGATAAAATGTGCCGTGTGCGATAAAAATCTCCTGCTCTACCTTTCAGACCATAGCCTTCCCTAGAGACAAGCACTGTCACGGCTCCCCTGCATCATGTGAGGACCTTTTTTTTTTTTAAGATCTTATTTATTTGAGGGAGAGAGAGAGCGCGTGCAGGAGGAGGGGCAGAGGGGGAGGGAGAAGCAGACTCTCCACTGAGCAAGGAGCTCTATGTGGGGCTCCATCCCAGGACCCTGGGATCATGACCCAGAGCTAAAGGCAGACACTTAACCGACTGAGCCACCCAGGCACCCCTGACTTTTTTTTTTTTTTTTTTTGCAAATATATGTACTTGTGGTGCACATATGCTTTGCTTAAATGGGTTTGTTTATACTTAATATTCTGTGATATCCCTTTTTATCTTAACAGCATATTTTAGAATGCTTTTCCCATTTCAGTGGAAATACAGAAATACCACACATTTTAAATATCTTATGGTGCTCCGGGTGTAGATGTCTCATTCTCCGGACATTCATTTGGGTTCTTTCCACCTTTTTTACTGTTCCAAACGGTGCATCCTTGCACACCCTGCCTCATAGTATATTCTGTGATTAGGATAAATGCCTAAGGACAGACGTGCAAAGTCGACAGATATTTGCATTTTTACAAACTACCAAGCTCTGCTCCAAATAAAGTTGAGCCCACTGCAATCCAACCAAGAGTATATAAATCCGACCACGGAGTATATAAAACTCTATGCTATTTTCCACAACCTCACCCACACTGAGTGCTATCCATCGTTCAGTACTTTGAAGTCTAAAGGGAAGAATCAGTCATTCACCTCATTCAACAAAAACATATCAGGTGCCCTCAGAAGAGATTGATGATTGGTTTCGGTGTCGTGTAGGGAGTGTGATGGGGAAAGGCCTTCCGGCCGCAGGGAGCAGCACGAGCGAGGGCACGTGCTTCCTGTGGGTAGGAATGTGTCCACTGGGTCAGCTGGGATCCTCAGCCATGAGTGTCAGCACCCACGTAAGGCTGCCTTAAGCCCAGTGGAATGTGCTGGAAGGATTAGTGTGTGTGTTCGGGCAGCAGTGGTTGTGGGGCGATGGCAATTCATGGGCCCAAATCAAGGAGAAACCAGGAGCACCGGCCTAGTTCAGGCTGGGCATAAATCAAGGGACCATAATTAGAGAAAGACCTCGAAGCTGTGCCAGCAGAGAGTGCTATCCCCTGCGCGCTCCTGTCGGGCAGCTCCCGAGGGAGGCAGGACGTACGCGGAGTGAGGTTCAAGAGCACGGGCTCTGAGAGCCGTTCTGGATTTGCCACAGGACACCTGCACGGGTCACTCCCGCCTTGCGCCTTCCTCCTTTTCTCGTCCGTGAAACAGGGATGCAGGAGGAAGGTCTGGCCCCATCCAGGCTCTGCCCCTGATGCTGTCCCAGCCTTGTGAGGTCAGGATGGGGACAGGGAGAGGGATGGAAGGGGCCAGCTACGGGTATGGTTCCAAATTCCCTAGAAGTGCATTTGGAAGTAGAATTTCTCATTTCTAGGGTCTCCCCAGAAATTTCCTGTCCCCTAGTTTCTGGGGATTGTTTTCAAACTGCTTTGCTCGCATGGTGAGGCTGGTGGAAAGGTGCTTGGGTGCCCAGGCTTGGACGTGAGTCACGAGCTCGCCCTTGGCAATGTTATTCTGTCTGTGGCCAGAGCCCTCCCCCAGGGTGAGCTGGCCAGGCCCCCTTGGACTCTGCTCCTGGTTGCAGCTTATTTCATTTGCTTGTGGCTTTTCTCGTAATAATGGGACCTTATAACCAGGGCTTTCAGGAATGTAGCATCCACAGGGCACCTTGGACTGTGATCTTGACTATGACCTGCCAGAGGCCCCCTCACTCTTAGCGTGGAAAGAATACAAACCGTTGCACACTCCTGCCTCTTCTCTTTCCTTGCCCCACAAGGTGTGGTTCGACCGTATGGTTTCTCCTGCGTATACTAACTTCACTCTCTTTCTGTCTTGCCTTTCCAGGGCTTCAGTTCCTGTGTGGCTCAGTGGGACAGCGAAGGGTTTTCTGGGGTGGGGAGCGATTCTTCGTTGTGTAGCACTGTCCCCGCACGGCACCCTTCTCCCCTCCGGCTCCTGGGCACTAAACACGCATAGGGGTCCCCAGTTGCTGAGACAACAAAGCTCCCCACTGTATATTTCCAAATCCCCTTCCACTGTCCGAGCACTGTTTCTGTTCAGCAATTGCTTTATTAGAATGTGTAACTGATCACTTTTAATCGACATATTGAATAGTTACAGGAATGACCATAGTAATCTCTTACATATATATGTACATATATGTGTATGTATATATATATATTTTTTTTTTTTTTTTGAGAGGTGGGGAGGGACGGGAGAGAGAGAGAGAAGCTTAAGCAGGCTCCACGCCTGAGGCAGAGCTCAATCTCACCACCCTGAGATCATGACTTGAGCCGAGATCAAAAAGCAGGCGTTTAACCAACTGCGCCACCCAGGGGCCCCAAATAAAAAATCTTAAAAAACAAAAAACAAAAAAACAAAAAACCATAACTTTCTTGGGAAGAAACCTCAATGCCAGCCCTGTGGGAATGTTTCTGGTCTGCAGCCCCACATCACCACCTGCTGGGCCCTGGGCTGCCTGTGCTTCCCCTGGGCTGCCTCGTTCCCAGCTCCCTGGATTATCGGGTTTCTCTCCAGCCCCCTTCCCCAGCATCCCGGGCCATCTGTCCCTGCGCTGCCCACTCTCAGCCCTCGGAATAGCTCCATCCTTGGGGAGGAAGGTTTCATAACAAGCCTGGGTGAGGGGAGGGACACCCCAGTGCTGCCGGGGTGTTCAGTCGAGCTGGTTATTCACGGAAACTGGCAGCTAAAAAAAAAAGTCCTAATGGGGGAAGAGTTTTCCAAGATGGGGGCCTTTCTTTCAGCTCCCCCCCCGCCCCCGGGTGGATGGATGAGTGTGCACACATCAGAAAGGATAGAAGGGGGGGAGGGGAGAGGATGCCTTTCTAAAAATACAGCCCATCTGCACTGTGTTAGCTGGTTTCCCCGGAAACCACTGGGAAGAGAGCCCTTCAGCGCGGCTGGGAGGTGGGGGACCTGGGGGCCTGAGCAGGCAGGGACCTCTCCGTGCTGGGGACGAGGCTCTCCCAAGAGGGCTCTGCGGCTCTCCATTAGCCGTCTGAGAGGCATGGGTGACCGGCAGCTCCCAGCCCCACCTCAGCCTGTTTGAACCCCAAACTAGACTCCGGTGGGGACCCCTGTGTAATCTGGAGGCACTGTCTTCCTAATACTCTGGAGCACTGATGCTTCCTGCTTCTAACAGGAGGGAAGGAAGCCCAGGGAAGGTCTAGAGCTGCACCCCGGCGTCCTGACCATCTGTCACAGAAGTCGGTTTCATCTGAGGCCCCGTGCCCTTGGGTCCCAGGCACCCACTGCGCCAACTCCGCAGTCACTGGGCCTTCCGCAGGGAGAAGGGACGGGCAGGGGCGGGATGGGCTGGGGTGCGCCTTCTGACCAACCAGCTGGTGGGACTGTCAGCCTTTTGGGGCAGAAGGGAAAGTCTACTTCTGCACCTGCATTTGGCTTCCCCACACCCATCCGCCTGCATCTCGATGGATGCAGAATTTTCCTTAAAATTGTTTTAAGAATCATCCTGTGGTGCTTTTTCTCTTCTTTTTTCTTTCTTTCTAAACGTGTTTTAAGAGCAAATAATACAATGACGTCCTTTGAGCTAAACAGACAGGTCTTGCGGACCAAGCCTCGCTGCCCCTGCGAAGCCCCGCGCTGAGGCTGCGCTTAGGAACCCCCCGGGGGGGGGGGGGGCGGGTCGGGGTTCCAGAAATGAAGTGGTGGGTGTGGTCCCCTGCGTCCCTGCACGGCGCTTGTGCTGTCCGGCAGGGGAGGTTCAGCAGCAGAGCCCAACCCTCGTCCTCCCTCCCTCCCTCCCTAGGGCTCCTGCTCCACGACGTGACCATGGCCGGGCTGCAGGAGCTGCGCTTCCCGGAGGAGAAGCCACTGCTCCGGGGCCAGGACGCCGCCGAGCTGGTGAGTCGCCCCTTTGTGGTCCTGGGGTGGAGGGCGCCACCTCGTGGCCAAGAAGGAAACCGCGTGCCTTCCCTCCAGTCATGCCGATGTCAAGGAGCCTGCGGACCCCCGTGAGGAGCCTGGGAGTCCTCTGGCCATCCTGACACCCAGCCCAATGCTCTGTGGCTTTAGCTGCCTTTGAGGCGGGGAGGTTCTTTAGGAGAGTTAGTCCCATTTCAGTGATGAGAAAACAGGCACAGAAAGTTAACTGACTTGGCCCAAGATCGGAGAAAATTGGGAAAGAGGCCATGTTCATCCCTTGGTTCTGGAAGGCCCTGGAGCCCCAAGAGGGTACCCGCTGGGCAGTGGCAGGACCTTTCCTCCTTCCTCACAAGCCTCCCAGGGCCAAGGACAGGTATGACCAACAGTGTAAAAAGGAGCAGTGGGACTAAGGCACTTGAGATTGTGTTGTCGCAGAGGATTCCCTCCCAGGCACTGGGTGTTAAATTCCAGAATTGTTTCTACCCCACATTTTCTTATTGTGGTGATGCCTGGTGCAGCCTCCTTTTTCCTCCCTGCAAGGAAAAGCTGTGGGTCCACTGCTTGGAGAATCCTTGAACGTGGGGACCCCAGGTCTCTGCTGGTTGTGCCGCTCACCTCTCATTTTACAGGTGGGGAAGCCAGGAGCCCCGTCCCGAAAGCTCGGCACACTGGTCTCTGCCCTGCCCTGTCACAGCCTCCGGCCAGGAGCTGAGCCCCAAAATGGCTGAGTGCCTTGTGTTGGGACAGGGGGGCTGGCTGGGGCTCCAGGGGCCCAACCACCCCAGGCTGGCAGTCCTGCCCCTTATCTTCCAGACCGAACCTTGGGTTAGCAGGCAAGACCTGAATATGTGGGGGCAGCCCCCGGGAATGGTCAGGGACGGCTGGTGAGCTGCTGCCTTCCTTCTAGCTCTCTCCCTGCCCTGTTCCAAGGCCCCCCACCTCCTATCTTGGAGCTGCCAGGAGCCTCCCCAGTGCTCTCCTTACTCTTTTAAAATACATCATGTCACCTTCTGCTTAAAGCTGGCCAGTGGCTGCCACCTGGCTCAAGCTGCAACACTGTCCTTCCCAGGCCCAGGAGGAGGTCTGCACCCCACCCCCAGCCTCCTCTCCTGCCGAGGGTCCTGCTGCTCTTCCTTGAACCAGCCAGTCCTGTCCGCAGCTCCTGCTTCCACACGGGATACGGAGCTCCAGACTTGTCCTCCCTTTATTCAGGCTCAGATCCAATGCCCCCTCCTCAGAGAGGCCTTCTCCGAGTCTGAGGCCAATACTGACACCCTAACAGAGACCCTGTCCATTTTATTACTGGTCTCCCCGGGGCCTAGCGGGGCCTTGCCCACCTGAGGCTCTCAGTGAAGAGGGTTGGGTCATCGCAGATAGAGATGTGTCTCAGAAGAAGGGAGCTTCCCAGAACTTCCTGAAAAAGTCCCTCCTCCACACCCCCCCCCATTTCGAGGCAAGCAGAGCCCTGCGCTGCCCACTCTTCGAAGCAGTTCGAAAGTGAATTTAATGCAACAATTTTTAAACGTACAAACAGAATTTGAACGGTAACGCGTTTAAAAAGACCAGTTTCATCTTTCAGTCATTATCCTGGCATCTCAGTAACGTGGGCCAAGTTCACAGCTACGCAGCAAGCCAACAGGAGGGGCCACCGAGGGTTCTCAAACGTCTCATTCAGAGTTCAGACTTCTTGAGTTTGCCAGCTACCATCTAACTTCTCAGCTTTTTAATGTCCGACCACATCCA
>CM052803.1:27082630-27099643 GCA_028533885.1 Nasua narica
CAAACGTCTCATTCAGAGTTCAGACTTCTTGAGTTTGCCAGCTACCATCTAACTTCTCAGCTTTTTAATGTCCGACCACATCCAGGAATTCCACTCTGTTTGATTAAAAGGCTTTGTAATGAAATGAGAATTAAGTGCTAACCTTCTTCATGGGTATCACTTTAAAAATAACCCATTCACTTTATTTTAGGGAGCACTTGCTTGCGAGTCTAGGTGGGTCCACGGTGCCCTTGGGGACCCCTGCACCCCACCGCAAGAGCTGAGGCGTGGGGGTTAGGGAGTGGCTGCCCAGAGGTGCTGCCTGCAGGTACCAGGTGTCTGGGCCGCACAGAGATCCGAGGGCACCCTGGCCTGGCTCTCCCACCCCTCACCCCCACAGGACACCCCAAGAGATGCCCCTGCGCCCCTTCCCTGCCAGCCCGGCCCGGTCCTTACCGCCCTCCCACCCTGACTTGTGAGCGTGGCCCGGCTCTGCCTTCTGTCTGCTGCATCTGGTGTCCCCTCCCTTCATCCCTCCTGGACCCGGACCAGAGTTTGCCACCATGACGTGCCCGTCCTGCCGAAGGGTCTGCATTTCAGCCCTGAGCCCCCCCACTGTTTCCCTCTCCCCTCAGCTTGGCACAAGCCTCACACCCTAGCCCTGGTCACATCAGCATCAACAGCCCTCCCCCCAACCCTCCCCCCCCCCCAGAAACCCATGTGCTCCCAGCATGGCCACTGCAGATTCTCGCCCCTCAGAGCCAATCTGGCCGTCCCCCTCTTTCCCAGCTGTCCCCCTGGTTCTCCTTTCCTAGCTCAGGAAGGTATCTGTCTCCTCCCTTCTTAAACCTTCTGCAGGCTCCTGGGTGCCAGCTCTTTGGGTCCAGTGGGGAGTGCAGAGTTCCACATGTTCACTCACCACCGATCTCACCATTCCAGGCTTGCTTGCCTTCGAAGACTCGGGCACCAGGCATGTCCAGGGCTCCACGGGGGAATCGTGGCTCCTTCTGCCCATGCCTGTGCTCCCGTCCTCCGCGTTCCGCGGGCCGCTGCTGGACTCTCTCCCACCTGTCTGCCTCACACTGTTCCCACAACTCCTTCCAGGACCTCCTGGGGCCCTGGATTGGCTTGTATTATTCCTGCCTCTCCAAGGCCTTGCCGTCTCCCGGGACCCCCGGCCCGCTGGGAGGGCACAGCACGCCCTGCCATTATCTGCCTCATCCTTTGTGTCGATTTTGCTTTTCACAAAACTTCTTCCTCCTCTGCGCCCTTCGGGTCTCAAGCATAAAAGTCTCTCCGATCTCTTTCCCTGCCCTCCTGCTCCGGCATGATCTTCCAGTGAGAGACTTCATCAGGACCCAGACTCGTCCCCTTCCCAGAGACCCCCATCCCCGCCCGCGCTCCCTCCCCCTCCCCCAGGCAGGACCTCCAGGTTCTGGAGGAGCCTGGGAAGTGAAGCCAGAGGACAGCCACCGTGCCTGCCACAGTCCCTGCCCCCGGGCAACCTGGCTTTCCGCTTAGAGTAGGAGACCTTCTAGAGCCTTCTCATTCTCTCCACCGCCCCCACCGCCCTAGCTGTCGGAAAGTAAGGGGTTGAACTTTTCCTTATGTTGAGAGTAAAACATCCAAATTGCTGGTTTTCATTCTTCTCCTTTTAACTCCCGTGATTCGGGGTCGTCTTCGTATCTTGTCCGTTAGCCGCGCAGCGCTTGTCGGCTCTCCTCGGGTCACACCCGGGTCTCGGTTACCCGCGTGCTCCTCGGAGGGCCTCCGGGAGCTTGTGCAGCGCGGAAGGTCAAGTGCAGGCGTATAAAGGGCAGCGACAGCTAACACTGAGATCTCTCGAGATGAGAGGCTGTGAAGCGAGTGGCCTGCCCAGTTAGTCACACCCGAGGTTTCGAGACAGGCATAGCAGAAAGCAAGGCAGAGGCCCAGGATCTCTGCTTTTCCTGGACGTGTGCCGCTCCCCTCTGGCCCTCACTGGTTTCCTTCCCTAGTCCAGACCCACAGGCGACACACACTCGGGGTTCTAGCCCCCCTCTTCCACTCCGCCTCCCTGCTGCCTTGCAAAGAGTGGCTCCTTCCGAGCTGAGTTCCCCTCGTTTGCAAAATCAGACTTCTTCATCCAGCTCTGTCTGGGTTTGGGGAGCCCATTCCAGCCCAGGCCTTGTGGGGAGAACAAAGCCAGATGCGGTCCCACCCTCACGGGACTTGCAGCCCAGCGGGAAGGATGGGCGCCAGAGACTCCCACTGTTCCATGTCTATGGGCCTCAAAGCAGGGGACCTCCGTGCTTGGGGAGCACAGAGCAGGCAGGGCTGGAGAGGTGGGAGGAGCCGCAGACCCACAATGAATGAGCCTTGGCGCAGCTTGGAAAAGCCCCAAGTTCCTCCCCTGCTGCATGGGCCTCAGCTTCCCCATCCCTAGCGTGGGTACGTCTGTCCTGCCTCTCTCTGCCCTCCTTCCCCGACATCCTCTGCCGTGAGGCCCCAGAGGTCTGACCTTCAGAGCCATGTGTGGGGGTGGCAGGGCAAAGGGACCCCCGGCAAGGATTTGGCTCCAGAGGTCCCACCACTTTCTAGCCACGTGAATCAGCCTCTCTAAGCCTCACCCTTCCCACCCGTAAGATGGACCTTCACGTTTTCAGTTACTAGGTAAAGTTGGTCTGAGTTGCTGCTTGCAGGCGTATCCAGGCACTTAACTAGCCCACTGCCTGGGCAGCCCTGGGTCGCCTTTGTTGGCATTAAGCCGGACCCAGCAAGTGCATCTGCTCGGAGCTGAGAGAGCTCTGCTCCGGAGCCGCTGGGCCAGCCCGGCCTGACGTGCCGCCCGTTCGCCTTCCCGCAGGAGAACGCCGACACCTTCCTCTCCGCAGCGGACACAGACTGGAAGGTAGGTTTCCGCTCCACGTCCCCAGGTGGGGGGCTGCCGGCCGCCAGCCCCTGACCTTGCCCAGCCTGGTCCCAGAGCAGGGTCACTGCCCTTCTGTGTGGGCACCTCGCCGCCTCCAGGACCCACCCCGGGTTTTCCTGCCCCCTGCTCAGTGAGACACGCCTCCCCTGACCAGGACTGAAGCAGGGGTGAGGCCTGGGGGAAGCAGGATGGAGCTGGGATGCTGCCATCTGAATCAGCACTTTCCTCCAATGAGGAAAATCTCTAGTGAGGTTGGCGCTCTGAAATAGCTCCTGTTGCCATGGAAACTGTCGCCGGGACAACCGTGTCCTCTTTAGTTCGATGCCAGGTTCCCTGTGAAAATTGAAATTGTTCTTTGTGTTTATTCCTCTGCACGGCGGCGAGTTCACTCACTTGACCAGCCATGCCTTCCCTCTGGGTCCCGTCGTCGCCCTTTATCTCAGGCCTCAGAAAACATCTGAGGGCAGACGCAGCGCGAACCTCCGTGGGTTCCAGAACGCTGCTGGCCATCAAAAGCTGCTGAACAAAATCAGACCCTTCCAGGACCTTCCTCCTGGCTGGCTGGCCCTCGCCTGGGCCTGCCTTCCGTTTGGCTCTGTCTCGGAGTCCCATGACAGCCCCAGCCTCCCGGCCTGGACGTCAGGGTGACAGGAGGTGCAGAGGCCTGCGGGCTCCTCCCTGCGGCGCACGGCGCACCGCACTGCAGCAGGGACCCGGATCCCAGGCCTGCGTGTGAGGCCCTAGGTCACGTGTCCCTTCAAGGACACCAGAGGAGGCTTCGGAGCAGCCCGCGGGCATGTGCTCCGGTCCCCTGGGAGCACCGGTTCCAAACACAAAGGGCTCTGGTGCTGAGGACAGGATGGGGTCTGGGAAACAAATGGGAGCCCAGGAGCAGGAAGAGGAGGGACGTGGCCAGGAGATGGCCCAGGCCCAGCTAGGGATCTGTGCGGGCGCCTCAAGGGGCACTTCTCGTCCTCCCAGCTCAGAGGAGGACAGGAAAAACGGCCCCTTTGCGCCAGGAGAGGGCTGGAGAGGTGAAATCCCCGAGCAGCCAGCCTGGACCTGGCCGACAGCGGGTGGGACCCGCCAGACCAGTGGTGTTGACTGCCGGCCCCCAAAACACAGCTGGGGAGTCCGAAAGGGGCCAGGGGAATCCTGGGGTCCTTTGCACCTGTGCCCCGTGGGCCGGGCCTAGCCCAGGGCTGCTGCAGCTGCGTTCAGGCCCCTTGGCTCTGTAAAGGGCAGCAGGTGTTAAAAGGCGCCCGCCTCTCTACTCTGCTTACACCCCGCAGAGGCTGCCGCCTCTTTTATTTTTTTTCCCTTAGAAAAGCGGCCGAGAGGATGCATGGCCCTTATCTGGGCCAGGGCCTTGCAGGAATTTTATCCCCTTTCATTTCTTGCCTCAGTGGACCCAGCCAGTGGGGAGGGGGGCAAGACAAACAAGAGCCTGACAGACCTGGGTCCAGGGCCTGTCCCTTCCACTTACGGGCCATGTGACCGCCAGCACCTGTCACCACCTTATCTGCACAGTGAGGACAGAGAGCTCGGACCTCCCTGGGTGTTTGTAGGGTCCGGGAAGTGATGCACGAGGCCCAGCACTCAGATCCCAGGCTCCCGGTGACTGCGGCCACCAGAGCGTGGAGTTGGAGGCAGGCCTGGGTGTTGCCCCTGGTCCTGTGTGGTGGTGGGCAGGTGACAGAACCTCTCTGTGCTTCATTTTCCTCGTCTGTAAAGTGGATGTTAAGAAGATGAAGTCAGGTAATGTGTGCAAGGTGTTCGGAAGAGGCTGGCAAGTGGGAGATACGCTAATGAGCATTGGCTCCTCTTAATAACGTGACCCCAGGCCCAGAGTGCTAAGGGCCCGGAAAGCTCCGTGTTTACTAGCTAAGCGGGACGCTTACCTTCTCTGTGCTTTAGTTTTCTCATCCTCTTCCATAGCTGTGTGAGGACTCTATGTTATCCTGGTAGCTGCCTATACAGGCAGCACAGCTGTTCTCCCATTTACAGATGTGAACATCTGTAGGCTCAGAGAGGCTGACTGACATGCCCAGGGTCACACAGCAGAGAAGTGGCGGCGATACACCTGGGGCCTAGGTTCGGCTGGCAGGACCTGAGCCTGCCTTGACTGGCCACAGTCCAGGGAAAGGACCACAGTGTGGAGAGACACACAGATTGCCCTGTTTCCCCCCTTGGGGCCTGGGCAGGCGTGAGGTCAGGTCCGGAGCCCCTCATGGAGCTCTCTCTTGTCTTCATAGCACCTCTTCAGGAAGGCTGGATTCCTGTGTTTCCACTGCGGAGCCTGAGACACAGAGAAGTTGCCAAGCCTTCCCTGGGGTTACCAGGCCAGTGGGTGGGAGAGCCGGGACGTGAACTCGGGCCTGTGGTTTTGACGCCACTGAGCTGAGCAGAAATGAGGGCCTTGGCTGGGAGTGGGCAGTAGCCAGGGTTAGCTTCTCACCAGGGTCCAAGGGTGACAGAGCCCCTCGGAGGTCAGAGGTCAGACCGGGCATCAGTTGGATGGGGACCATGGAGGAGCAGGGCTTTCACGGCAGGAAGCATGGGAGGACAGCCCTCACCCCCCTTGAGGAGCAGGTCAGAGGAGTACATGGACAGGGCAGGGCCCCGGGCTGTGCCCGAGTAGCTGCGGGGAACAGGGAGCATGGCCCATCCATGAGGGGCGGGGGACGCCCCGTCCGCACCCTGGCTGCCCCGGGAGAGCGCAGGGTGCAGGGTCCCCAGAGCCAGAGGTCACAGATGGGGCAGGGAGAGTTGTCGTGCGCCCGGGGCCGAGGATGTGGCCGGGAATAGCATACATGGCATGTGTTGACCAGGTCACTGGGCGCCCGGAGATGGGGAGGCGACCCCCTCTCCCCAGGGTTGCCAGCTGAGTGGCACGTTCCTTCGTGAAAGAGGTGGAATGGGGGCACAGGCGCCCAGCACCCTCCTCTGAGTCGTTCCTGCTTCTCTCAGTGCTCGGGCTCCCTCCTGGGCTCCCCTCCCTGACCCACTTCCTCTCCTGTCCTCTCTGCCGCCTTCCCGTTCACTCTGCCCGCAGGTCTCTAGCCAGCTCCCCACGCCAGTCCTTGCTGTTCAGGAGGACCGGGCGCGGCCCGCCAGCGCGCGCTGTGTGTCCTGCCCCACACCGGGGCTGGCCACGGAAAGAGAGCTGGGGCGTCTGCAGGAGGTGGGCGCGGCCGCCCAGAAGGCTGACTCCTGTTCGTCTTCTCCCCTGGTGGCCTCCAGCCCCTCGCTGGTGTGTGCCCACCACGCTGCTGGTCCTGCCCCTGGCCCTGTGGGCAGGCACGGGGCATACAGGGGGTGGAGTGGGGCTGCCCTAAGGGAGACCCTGGAGAAGGAGCAGCCCCTGGAACAGGGCACCGCAGAAGGTTGCCCCAGATAGGCAGGCACTCCCCCATCCCTTCGAGGTTAAGTGATCCAGACCTTCCTGAGATGGAGGCTGGGGCTCCAGGCCCTCTCAGGCCCTCCCTGCTCCCCAGGGAGCGGGTCAAGGACTGCGCCGGGCCGGCCGGTGGGGGCATGCCTGTGTGGCCCTGCCCTATGCTGGGGTGCGTTTCCGTGAGCGGCTCCTGGGTACCTGACAGAGGACACACCTGTATGGGTAGCTTCTTGTCTCATGTTCCCAGGCCCCTGCGTGCAGCTGTGGCTGCGGGGGTGAGGGGGGTGGCTGTGTGCCGGGGGCGGGCGGGATGCAGGGGCTGGGGACCAGCAAGGAAGCTGTGTTGCCGGGGCGGGGGTGGGGGGGGAGCGAGGGGGGGAGCAGGAGGAGGAGCAGGAGCTGAGGTGAGGGAGGACTTCGGAAGCCAATGAGGGCCAGGTTCGTCTCCCGCTCGCCAATCCGGAAGTGGGGGTTCGGGAGAGCGAGTGGCTGCTCAGAAACCCCGCAGGGAGGCGGGGCCTGCTCCAAGGAGCGGTGGCTCTGCATATAAATGGCGGGGGAGCGGCGCCCCATCACAGCACAGCCGTCTCCCGCTGGCTGGCGCTGCCCCCTCCCTCGGGACCCTGGTGACTCAGGCCTTTGTTTGCCCTGCCTGGTAGAGGCGGATCGCCTTCTCGCTCGGCAAGATGCCGGAGTCCTGGGATGGGGTGAGTGAGGGCTCTGGGGGCGGCCAGGTGGGCAGGGAGGAAGGGACAGCCCTTTGCCTCTGTCCGGTGGTGGAGCTGCTTTCGCCCGCATCACCGTGGGAATCGCGGAGGCAAGGCCAGCAGCAGGTTCTAGGGTCCCTGTGTCCCTGGCCTGCAGCAGTGGCTAGGGGTTCGCTGCTAGTCAGGGCCTGCGAGGAAGGGCTGAAAGCCGCGGAAAGCGGAATGAGCTGTGCGACCCGCCCGCAAGCCTGGGTGGGCCGGTGCACCAGCGCGCGCACTCCCGCTGACCGTGTGCCCTTGGCC
Source organism: Nasua narica (assembly GCA_028533885.1). Classification (NCBI taxonomy): domain Eukaryota; kingdom Metazoa; phylum Chordata; class Mammalia; order Carnivora; family Procyonidae; genus Nasua; species Nasua narica. The sequence goes on from CM052803.1 coordinate 27,089,928, forward strand.
TGGCAGGTGCCTGGCTGGCATCTGCTGCAGCCTGTGACTCAGCCCTGGGGGAGGCTCTCTTCTCAGCACGTGTTGGGGTGTCTCCCTCCTGACCCGGCGAGGGCTGCCCTGGTTGTTTGGGTGACTGCACCGGAGTGAGACGGAAGGACGGCCTCTTCCTTCGTCCCCGCGGTCCCCAGGGAACTGCCGTGCCAGCCCAGCTGAAGCGGGGAGATCTGGTCGGGGTGCTGTCCTGGCCTTCAAGCGAAGGTCTGTGCAGGGGAGAGGAAGAGAAGGGGTCCCGGTGTCTTACTTAGTAGGTGGGGAAAGGCAACACTGGAGCCATGATCCGGGGGGATAAGGGCCCCGGCAGCAGTGCCCAGGGGTACTGTTCTTCAAAGAGGGAGAAGCAGGGGCCCACGTCCTCCTCCACCCCCACGTCTGGCCTGCCCTGCCGGGACACAGGCCCCCAGGCCCCCTGGCACCCAGGCAGCGACATCAGGGCCTAACCTTGGGTGCAGTCCAGGTTGGTTGAATCACTGATGTGGTTGATGGAATGAATCGTACTAGCCTCCTCCCTCTAGTCCCTCGCCCCTGCCCGCACGCTGAAACCCAGCTGGGAGTGCCCCCCACCCCAACTCTCAAGGTCATGAGCGAGGGAGGGGAGCCTGATGGCTGAGAGAGGGACCGGCTGAGAGAGGACGTCAGAGCCCCCGCCTCCGGGTGGGCGCCGGCCCTGCCGCAGCAAGGGAGGGGGCTCTGACGTCACCGGGAGCCAATGGGAGCGCTCAGCTCTGGGGGCCTGGGGGCTCAGAGCGCATCCAGCTGCGGCCCTCCGGTCGCGGGTCTCAGGGCTGCACCCCGAGGGACAGGCACGCTCAGCTCCTATCTGGCTGAGCTGGGTCAGAGCTCCTGGGTCGGTGGGGGAGGGGGGTTCAGCCAAGTCATTGGGCCACGGGGACCAGCCTTTGTGGGAGGGGAGCACTGTGCCTGAGTCCGGAGGCCCAGGGGCTGTGGATGGTGGTGGCGCCTCATACCAGGGCTGGGAGCGGGTAGACACCCCTCAGGCATAGCGGGGGGCAGTGGAGGTGTGTGGGTGGAAGACTACTGCCTTCCACTGAGCCCTGACTGGTACCCCGGGGGGCTCGCGCCCACCCTGGGGGAGAACCCCCCTTTACCGCAGGAAGCGCACTGCAGCTCTCCTGCAATGGGTGCCCCTCCTGCCCTCAACCCTCGCAGTCTCCCCCCCACCCCCCGCAGCCCCTGCCCTCCAGAGCTGAGAGAGTGGTGTGGGGGCTGGGGGACAATGCAGCACACACCCTCCCACCGCCACCACCCCCCCCAGGGACCCACGGCTGTGGAGAGCTGCCTCCTTGGAAATTTGTGGGGTGGCAGCCGCAGGGCATACCCCTGGCATCGGAGGCACCTGGCAAGGCCTGCTTAGCCCTGTCTGGGCTTGACCTTGAGCAAGTCATTTCTCCTTCCCCAACCTCAGTTTGCTTCTCTGGGGTTTGGGTCCCTATGAGAAGTAAGTGACACACACAAAAAGTGGCTGGTCAGCCGTCAGTGAGGAAGAAGTGTTCCTTGTTTTGATGGCCGTGAGGGAGGACAGGCCTAGGATGTGGGGAGGCTGTCGCAGCCCTGGGCCCACTTAGGGGTCATGAGGTTTGTTGGACAGGGCCTCACAGCAGAATCGTGGATCTCAGGATGTGGCCTTTGGGGCCACATTTCGGGGCTGAAGCCACCTTGTCATTCCCCGCTGGAGACACAAGCCTGAGCAGGGGTCCTCAGAGCCCCGACCCAGGAAGACCAGACCCCAGGAAGCTGTCTCCTGCTTCAAGTTCCCCCTTTTCCATCAGGAGCAAGAACTTGGCTTCTCTCTGAATCTAGTGTCCTCCACATGCAAAAGGGGAAAGTGCATGCAAAATATACTTGGCACACATTTGGGGGTCAGTCACTTCCTGCCCTTGACCCTAGCCCCACCTCCCACTCGCAGGGCCAACTCACAGTGTGTCCCATGGTGCAGGGCAAGGCTGCTAATTCAGCCCTGGTTCAGCCCCTCTTGGAGTCTGACCATCGAGCGGCCACATATGACTAGTTTGCAGAGAGACCAGTCCCCAGGGCACCTCCCCGAGGCTCAAGGATGAGGCCTCCTGCTACAGCATCCAGCACCTGTTCTCGAAGGACTCGCAACCCCAAGCCACACAGTCAAGGGTGTGAACCCAAAAGGATCCCACAGTGGTCACTGCAGAAGGCCTTTGGGGTGGGGGTGGGGGTCTAACCATGCCCTGCCGGAAGAAGGGAGGACTTGGGGGTCTTTGGAAGGGGTATTCAAGGTAGAAGGAAAACGTGAGCAGGAGTCTGGGGGTGGGAGCCGGGGCAGTGCGGGGGCTGGGGGCCGGGCTTGGCTGATGGGGCGGCAGGGTGGTGACTGCAGATTCCAGGATTCCAGGCAGGGCTGTCGAGGCCATTGACCTTCAGGAGCAGCCCTGAAGGGTTCTGAGTGGAGGACCACGGCGAGCACGGGACTCAGGCTGAGGTGGGAGCTCTCGGCCCTGGGGGCCATCCTGGAGGGGCTACAGTGACTTGGAGAGAATGAGTTTCACTGGACCCTGCGGGGCCGAGAGTGGCAGGGCCTGGGCAGCGGCAGCCACCCTACTAGTTAGCAGCCCCCCGGGAAGGATGCTCCATCCGGTCTGTTCTCCCGGGGGCCTGTTGGGGTGAGGGGGGTGAAAGGAGAATAAGGTGCCCCCTGCTGGGAGGTGGGGGCCCCACCACAGGCCCAACAGCCCCTAGGCTGTCCCACAGCCAGGAGTAAGGGCTGCCCCGAGTGTCCCGTGCTGTTTCCCCTCCAGGAACATGACATCGAGACACCTTACGGCCTGCTGCACGTGGTGATCCGGGGCTCCCCCAAAGGGAACCGCCCGGCCATCCTCACCTACCATGACGTGGGCCTCAATCGTAAGTGCAGCCCAGCCCCATCCAGCCCCTCGGCCTCCTGTCCTTCCCCACAGGGCCCCCTAGATCCCCGCTCACGCTCGGCTCTGTGACCTTGGCCATCTGGGCCTCGGTGTCCCTGCAGGACCGTGAGGCTGATCGCCTCCACCTTGCCCTCCCTCTCAGGCCCACAGGCCTCCCCACCCCTTTGCTGAGCCACAGCTGAGAGGTGTGTCTTTGCAGACAAGCTGTGCTTCAACACCTTCTTCAACTTCGAGGACATGCAGGAGATCACCAAGCACTTCGTGGTATGCCACGTGGATGCCCCTGGTCAGCAGGTGGGGGCGTCGCAGTTTCCCCAGGGGTACGTACCGGGGAGCACTCCCGTTCCAGATACACCCCCCCCCACCCCCGGCGCTGTGTCCCAGGCTGCGCCCGGCCCTGACCTCCCCCTCCGCCTGCAGGTACCAGTTCCCCTCCATGGAGCAGCTGGCCGCCATGCTCCCCAGCGTGGTGCAGCACTTCGGGTGAGTCCCCACCCAGACCCCGTGCCCGGGCTGGGGGCCGGAGGGTGCCCGCCCCACTGCAGAGCCAGCAGGCACCAGCTGAGGGCAATTGCGGGAAGCGCCTCCCCTGGCCCAGGAGTGACCAGCCATGCTTTCTGCCAGGTTCAAGTACGTGATCGGCATCGGAGTGGGAGCCGGAGCTTATGTGCTGGCTAAGTTCGCAGTGAGTCTCCCTCCTCCCACCCCCATCCCGGGGCTGGCCTCTCCCTTCAGCCCCTCAGCCACAGGAACATTTGCTCTTTCTTCCTGCTCTTTCCCCTCCCCCCACTGCCACATCACTTAGAAAATCCCCCCCTTTTTTTTTCTTTTTTTCATCCCGAGAAATTTTTAAAAAGGGTTATTTTTCCATACATTTCCTCAAAAGACTAGAAACGATAACTTGCTTAGCCATCATCCAAAGCCCAATTTTCTGCGAGCAACAAACTACAACAAATAGCTCTAGCCACTAAGTAAGGATTTTCCTAGTCCTTATATGCTAATTAGGGTAATATTTAAATGCGAGTCATTTCTTAACCCAAAATTACACTTACGTTAAGTTTGGAAGGTTTAGTTATTTTTTCAAACTGTCACATTCCAGTTGCCATTCTGATATTAAAGATTTTATTTATTTGTCAGAGAGAGAGAGAGAGGGAGGGAGCACAAGCAGGGAGAGCAGCAGGCAGAGGGAGAAGCAGACTCCCGGCTGGGCAGGGAGCCCGATGTGGGGCTCAATCCCAGGACCCCGGGATCATGACCTGAGCTAAAGGCAGATGTCTAACCGACTGAGCCACCGGGGCACCCCAGTTTGGAGGGTTTAGAGGAAATTGCATTTCAGAACTATCACGTTGAGTAGGAGCCCACAAGCTTTCCATCTCTGAAAACAAAAACTTAATTTTCACGATTCAAAATATTGAGGTTTTTTTGTCTTTTAAAATATTTATTTATCTATTTATTTTAAAGATTTTATTTATTTGTTTGACAGAGAGAGAGAGCGATCACAAGTAGGCAGAGAGGCAGGCAGAGAGAGAGGGGGAAGCAGGCTCCCTGCTGAGCAGAGAGCCCAATGCGGGGCTCGATCCCAGGACCCTGAGATCATGACCTGAGCCGAAGGAAGAGGCTTTAGCCCACTGAGCCACCCAGGCGCCCCATGAAATATTTATTTTTCCAAAAGAAAAGGCCAAGCATTTTGGACTCCAGCGTGGCTTTCAGCGCGTAACCACGTGTTAGCTGCCGACCGTTCCCTGTCCGCCCAGGAGAACTGACAGGACAGCAGAGTCGTCTGTATGTCACTGCTTCCCCCCGAAGAAATCATCTGAATCTCTTGTACATTTGAACACAACACAGGCTTGGGAAATGTCAGTTTCCTACTTCACTGGGATTTTTTTCTCTGTGAAAGCAAAGAAACAAAATACTTTATTGAAGATATTTACTTCTCAGTTTTACACCAGCAGCATCTTCAAAAATCTAAAAGGCATGGAAAACGGTGCCGTACACATAGATTTGAAATCAAAGAATTGTGAAGGGTTCCGGACAGGGAGGAGGACGGGCAGGGGAGCCCAGGCAGGGGTCCAGCTGTGCCCGGTGGAGTCACCTGTGGCGTCCCGAAGCCCTTCCAGAGCATGGCCTTCTCCTCGGACCCTCCCAGCCACCGGCCACAAAGGAAGGGCCGCCAGCACCTTAGAGCCCGTGTTCTCGGTGGGAAGATGGGGCTCCCTCCACACCCTCCCGCCCCCCAAGCCCCGTCTCCCTCTCCCCGCAGCTCATCTTCCCCGACCTGGTGGAGGGGCTGGTGCTGATGAACATTGACCCCAACGGCAAAGGCTGGATCGACTGGGCGGCCACCAAGGTGAGTGTGGTCCACTTAGACGGGGGTGCGGGGGGTGCAGGGGGAGCGGGGGAGGGGCAGCACTCACGCCAGCCTCCACCCCGGCCCACAGCTCTCCGGCCTCACCAGTACTTTACCCGACACGGTGCTATCCCACCTCTTCAGCCAGGTAAGGAGGGGGGCCCACGTGGGAGCCACACTGGGGGCTGACCTGGGGGTCTTGGGAGCCCCACTCACTTCCGCCCACTCTCCAGGGAACCCAGGACTTGTACCCCCTCGCGGCCAGGCCGGAGGAGGAGGTCTGGGTGGGCGTTCTGGGGCATCTGACCTGTCCCTGCTCCGCTGAGGCAGATGCCGTGGGGGGGGTGCTTCTCCTTCTCCCCCCCTTCCTCCTCCGTGGAGCCCTCCCCGCACGCCATGAGGCGCCGCCCCCATCTCCATCCCCCACCCCGGAAATGGGCCAAGGGCCGCAGGCTGTGCCATCTGCGTGCTGCCTCTGAGACCCCGCCCCCGTCTGTCCCCCGGCTGTCCCCCGGGCCCAGGAGGAGCTGGTGAACAACACTGAACTGGTGCAGAGCTACCGGCAGCAGATCGGGAACGTGGTGAACCAGGCCAACCTGCAGCTCTTCTGGAACATGTACAACAGGTGCGGGCGGCCCCAGGCCTCGAGCGCTCGCTCTGCCGGGGCTCGGGGATCGTGGAAGGAGGCAGGCCGGACGCAGGCGCTCCCCGGTCTGCAGCTGGGCAGCTGGGTGGCTCTCTGAGAGGAGGCACTGCTGGCTCAGGGTCGCCCCCGTTGAAGGGCAGACGGGGAGCAGGGCTGCAGACTCGGGTGCCTGGGCTCTTCTACCACTTCTCCCTTGGGGCACTGCGGTCCTGCCGGGGGCGTGGGGGGTGCAGGCGACACCCCTGAGCCCCACAGCCTGAACCTCCGGGCTAACATCTGTAGGTGGGGAGGAGGCTGGATGAAGCCCACAGTTTTCAGGCTCTGCTTCTTGGAGCCCACCGGCCTTCCCTCTTTCCTTTCTCCTACTAATATTTATTAAGCGCCTGCTGTGTGCGTGGTGCTGGGGATACAGTAGAGAACAAGAGGACCAGGCCCTGCCTGCCTCTCTGATCCTGGAACCCCACGCACGGGCGGTGGCATATGTCAGGGACGTACTTCGAGAGGGAGCAACAGCCAAATTGAGGGCCCACCTGGCATGAATTGGGGGTTCTGAGAAGTCCCACATGAGGCGAGGCCTGAAGTCCCATTTGTGTAAGGCGTGTCACTGTCTCCCTATTTACCAGCTGGGACCTGAGAGGCCTTTTCCATAGCTGAGACAACTCCTCTGGGCCCAGACGGGGTCGTCGGGCCCTGTTGCCCTTGTGGGAGGCTGGGATGAGGCCCTGGGGCGCATGACCCCCGGGATCCCGTTGCGAGCTGCCCGCCTCTGCTCTGCCTCTCCCTGCAGCCGCAGAGACCTGGACATTAACCGGCCCGGAACAGTGCCCAATGCCAAGACGCTCCGGTGAGTGCCCTGCACCCCCAGCCTGCCCCTGCCTCCTCCTCCCCCGGGCCAGGCCGGACAGCCCTTTTCCTCTGTGTCTGCAGCTGCCCAGTCATGCTGGTGGTCGGCGATAACGCGCCTGCCGAGGATGGGGTGGTGAGTGACAGACTGCGCCCTGGCTGAGGGGTGGGAGGCAGGGGTAAGGACGTCTTTGGCCTCTGGCCAGGAGGACCAGGCCCTGGATGTCGGACTTCTCAGCCCGCCTCCCCGCAGTCTTGCCACGTCTCCACCAGCAAGCCTCACGCCTCAGGGGACGGAGGAGCTGGGGCCAGACCGCCTGCCGGCCAACCCCCTGCCCACAGTGAAGCCCCACCTCAGTCTCTACCCACCTCAGGCCCAGAGACGGAGCTCTCTTCTCTAGAGCCTGCTTCGTTCACTGTGCAGGAATCGCTGAGCACATGCATCCTGGGACTAGCTCTACTCCCATTGTCTTTGGGGATTGTCACCTTTCCCACTGGAACTCGGGAAGCAGGCAGCCCGGGCTTCATGTGCCCGTTAGCACAGAGGCCTACGGTCCAGGAGTGCTGGGGCTGCCCCCAGCGTGCCCGGAAACGAGGACACCTTCCCTGCGCCCGAGGGCTCGGAGGAGTGGGGTGTGGGCCACACAGACTCTCCAGACCGAGGCAGAGGCCCCATCTCCTGCTGATCCTTGGCCCTCCCCTCGCCGCCTGACCCCTGCGGGCCCTGGTGCTTTCCCAGCCGCTCCCATCGGGACGGCCCCGGCTCCCTGTGGAGACATGGCCCAGCCCCTGCCCCACTGCGCCCTGCCAGCGGTTGTGAGTGGAGTCCGAGTGTGTCGGGCCCCTTGGGGTGGGGTGGGGGTGGGGGGCTGCTTCCTGATCGGCAGGGGCTCAGACTTTCCCAGGGCAGCCTGCGTGCCCTCCCTCACCAGGAGAGCCTCCCAGCTCTGGGACCAAAACCTGCCTTAGCAACCAGGGTAGGAGACGCCCCTGACATCCCTGGGCCTGCAGCCACCTCACTTTGCTGACCTTGTTCCTAGGTGGAGTGCAACTCCAAGCTGGATCCAACCACCACGACCTTCCTGAAGGTGAGGCTTCCCTCCCCCGCTGGAGGCCAGCTCCCAGTCAAGAGCCCAGCCTCGGAGGGGTGCGCCTGGGGTCCCACCAAGCTGGGGGCGGACAGTGTGTCTGCTCAGGGCAGCCCGTGTAGGTATGTAAGGCCTGGGCAAGGTGTGGGGTGACCCCTGCTCAGCTCACCCCCCCTCTCTTCCCTGCAGATGGCAGATTCCGGGGGGCTCCCCCAGGTCACACAGGTGAGACTCCTGGCCCTCCCTTACCTAGCCCACGTGGGGGAAGCCTCCCTTCCCCCCCGACCCCAAGCAGCCTATAAGAGCATGTGACTTTCCCTCTGTCCTGCAGCCAGGGAAGCTGACTGAGGCCTTCAAATACTTCCTGCAAGGCATGGGCTACAGTAAGTAAACCTCCCGACCGCACCCTCGAGGCTGGTGCGCAGGCGGCAGGGGGGCTGGCGCACCGTGTGGGGCGGCGCTGAGCGGCCCGGGCGTAGGCCCCGTGTTAGCGGGGCCGGAGGCCGCGCCGCTCCCCGCTTGCTCCCCACCGTGGCTGGGGACTCAGGGCATCTCCCCCTGAGTTGTGAGCAGGTGATCCCAGGCTGCGTCGGGCCCTCCCGTGCCCTGGGGAGGCTTTGGGACACTGTTCTCACAGCGACGTTGGGGTGGTAGGCTCTTCTTCAGGCCTGGGGGACCAGAGCCCGGGCCTGGGCCCTGCCCCGAAAGCCTACGTAAAGCTGAGTCCTACACACCGCCCGCTCCCCTGCCAGACCCACAGCACCTGAGAAGGGCTTTTGTCACAGGCGGCTGATGGTATCAGGGGCGTTTGAGGGGCCTGAGGAGGGCACGTGGGAGAGCTAAAGGCAGCTGAACCTGGGGGCGGCATGGGTGAAGACCCCAAGGCAATGGGGGCTGCGGGGCGGCCATGGCCACCCCTCTCCCACTCCAGACTGCCCCTTGCGCAGGGATGAGATGCCCAGACTGCTCAGGAGTGCCTCCAGCGCGCGTGCACACACACACACACAAGCAGGCACGTCTGTGCACACGCACAGCTTCTCATCTCCTTGATTCCTCCCCTTTCCCCCATGTACCTGGCTCTCCTGCTGGAAGCGGAGCTCCTCTCCCTGGTTTGTCTCCCCGCCAGCCTTGAAACTCGGGAGCTTGTGCCTCCGTGGCAGGCCAGGCCTGTGGGGGAAGGCTGGGGGCCCAGCCGGGAGCGGGCCTGCCTCTGGGGGCTGACAGAGGGACACAGAGGAGCTCGGAGGCTGGGCCCGAGCCCCAGGGGATCCCACTGGACATCTGTGAGATGGGTAGACGCGCACCGCCTGGTGGGCTGGGACGTGTTCTCAGGGCCCCGCGAGAGATGCGGCCGGGCAGCGCATGAGCTGGGCAGGACTTAGGAGGTTGTGCAGGCCTCCCCCAGTCTGTACCTGGGGAGACTGAGGCCCAGAAGACAGGGGGGTGCTGTCGCTATGATACGGGCCCCAAAACCCCTCTCGCCACGAGGCCCTCAGTGCCGCCGCCCAGGCTGGAGAAGCGGGGGTGAGAGGAGTGCCCCCAGCGTGGTGTCCGGGCTCCCTCCGGGGCGGCTGTGTCGGTCTGGGCAGGAGTGGGCTTCCCGAGGCTCTGCCCCCGCTCTGCGCCCGCCCTGTGGCGCCCTCTCCCCGACGCACGGCGACACCCTGGCCTCGCGGATCCCGCTCTTCACCCGTGTTCTGTGTCTCCCCCGCCCACCCCCCCCCGCCCCTCTGGCTCTGTCTTCTCTCTTAGTTGCGTACTTGAAGGACCGAAGGCTGAGTGGAGGAGCAGGTAGCCCCGTGCCCCCCTGCCGATGCATGGACCCCTGCCCC
>CM052803.1:27100143-27111478 GCA_028533885.1 Nasua narica
GGGCGCGGGGGCGCAGGCCAGCTCTGACCGGCCGCCCCCCGGTTCAGGTGGCAGTGAGCCGGCAGGGAACGGTGGCTGGTTACGGCATGGTGGCCCGGGAGAGCGTGCAGCCTGGGGAGCTGCTGTTCGCCGTGCCGCGGGCCGCGCTGCTCTCGCAGCACACCTGCTCCATTGGCGGCCTGCTGGAGCGAGGTGGGTGCGCCGGCGGGGGTGGGACGGGGAGGCGGGCCGCCGAGCGGCGCGGCGTTTCACCTCCGTGTCTCCCTCAGAGCGAGGCGCGCTGCAGAGCCAGTCGGGCTGGGTGCCGCTGCTGCTGGCGCTGCTGCACGAGCTGCAGGCCCCGGCCTCGCCCTGGAGCCCCTACTTTGCGCTCTGGCCGGAGCTGGGCCGCTTGGAGCACCCCATGTTCTGGTGAGAGCCTTAGTAGGGGGTGGGGAGCACCAGCCCCGGAGCCTGGCTCGAACCACTCGGGCCCCGGGCCCCAGGCACTAGTCCCGGCGGCGTGTGAAGGGAGCCCGGCTGGGGTGTCGCCGCAGGCCTGAGGAGGAGCGCCGGCGACTGCTGCAGGGCACAGGCGTACCGGAGGCCGTGGAGAAGGACTTGGCCAACATCCGCAGCGAATACTATTCCATCGTGTTGCCCTTCATGGAGGCGCACCCGGATCTCTTCAGCCCCAGGGTTCGCTCCCTGGAACTCTACCGCCAGCTCGTGGCTCTTGTGATGGCCTACAGGTCAGTGAGCAGAACCTTGAAGGTCTTTTTTTCTTTAGAACTCTTTGCTGGGTAAGAGGGGAAAGAGCAGTGAACCACACCCCAGTCTCTCACCCTACACTGGGCTTTAGCAAAGTTCTCTCTGTGGCAGCTTTCAGGAACCACTGGAGGAAGAGGAGGATGAAAAGGAGCCAAACTCCCCTTTGATGGTGCCTGCTGCAGACATACTAAACCACTTAGCCAATCATAATGCCAATCTAGAATACTCTCCAGTGAGTGGATCCCTCTCAGTTATTGTTCTTATGTGCACTGATGATCTGGCATTTCATTCAAACCAATGCCTGTCATTTATGGTGGCCTGAGTGTTGGGCTAAGTGGGCTCCATTCTCCTCATGCTAAAAATGCAGAGGTGAAGTTTGCTTTTCTTGTTACATAGGTTGTTTGCATATTCCAAACAGTTGGAACACAAAACCTCAGTACCCACAAAGAAAGTTGCGGTTATTTTTCTAAGCTACTGCCATGGCTTATTTGGTGCCAGAGGTTGGGTATACTGTCAGTACTTTGGGGGGAGAAAGGGGGGAATGGGGATGGTCATAGATCAGGTCTAAGATAATACCAGGGTTGTATCAGTTCCATTTACTAGGTGGAAAGTTGCAAAAAAAAGATCCAAGTTTATGGAATTAGGGAATGGCTATTTTTTAATCCTGGCGTCCATCTGCCATTCCAATCACTTTGGGTCAAACTGTTCATTTTTAAAAACAAGCAGCTTTTTAAGTACTGCAGATGACTGAGCAATGAGGCTGAATTTGACCTTTATAAGTCTCACCTCTTTCATCCTACTGTATAGGCATATTTTACTTCAGATATTGTGCATTTTACAAATTGAAGGTTTGTGGCAACCCTGTGTTGAACAAGTCTGTCACTGCCATTTTTCTAAGTCAGTCCACTTGCTTCATGACTGTGTCCTATTTTGGGAAGAATTAAAATTGCAAGAATTGGCAGTATTTCAAATGTTTCCATTATTACTGTATGTTTTGGTGATCTGATCAGTAACTACAACTCACAGAAAGCTCAGATGGTGTTTTACCAAAAAAGCTGTTTTCTAACTAAGTACATTTTTATATGCACTGGGACATCAAAAAGTTCATTTGACTCGTTTTTTTGTTTTAAACAATATTTACTTTTTTGTGGTGTTGTGGATCCAAACCTACCCAATCTGAGGTATGCCTATACAGACTTTTAATAGGAACTAAAAGTAACATGTGCGTTGGTGTATCATCAGTTCCAGTGCTGAACTGTACCCACTGGGAAGCTCTTCTTAAGAGGGAATTAATCTTCATGGGGCTGGCCAGGGAAGGGCCTGGTCCCAGCTTCTCCCTTCCACCCCAGAATTGTCTTCGGATGGTGGCCACTCAGCCCATTCCTAAAGGCCATGAAATTTTCAACACATATGGGCAAATGGCTAACTGGCAACTGATTCATATGTATGGTTTTGTTGAACCATATCCTGACAACACGGATGATACAGCTGACATTCAGATGGTGACAGTTCGTGAAGCAGCATTACAGGGTGAGTGGTTGATCCAATCTTCGACACCAGTGGATATGTCTCTTGTGTCCACCCCAGGTGCTCTTAAATAGCAGTTGCCCCATTTTTTGGGAAACTGGGTGGTAGACTAAGAAAGGAACTGCTGGGTTTATGGAGACTTTTGCACTATTATTTACAGGAACGAAAGCTGAAGCTGAAAGGCTCCTACTGTATGAACGCTGGGACTTCTTATGCAAACTGGAGATGGTTGGGGAAGAGGGAGCCTTTGTGATTGGGCGCGAGGAGGTACTGACTGAAGAGGAACTGACCACCACACTCAAGGTAAAGGGCTGAGAACGGCCAAAAAAATATTTAAAACTAGATGACAAGAGCTAGATGAGAAAGGAAACATGGAACGGAGGGAGAGCACATGTAAATGCTGCCAAGATAGGCTTCTCTAAATTTAGAAATTCACAATTCAAGGGCCCAATGATTGCTTCTAGGTACTATGCATGCCTGCTGAGGAGTTCAGAGAGTTTAAAGACCAGGATGGATGGGGAGATAATAAAAGGGAAGAGGACAGCTTGACAATCACAAATATCCCCAAACTCAAAGCATCATGGAGACAGCTTCTTCGGGACAGTGTTTTGTTGACCCTGCAAAACTATGCCACAGACTTAAAATCTGAGCAAGATTTACTAGCTAACAAGGAGATCTACACCAAACTGAGCTGGAGGGAACAGCAGGCCTTGCAGGTTCGCTATGGTCAGAAGATGATCTTACACCAGTTGTTGGAACTGACAAGTTAGAAGGTTTGGTGTTGCCTGAAGGAACATCGACAAGAACTTTATTCTATGGGGCGCCTGGGCGGCTCAGTGGGTTAAAGCCTCTGCCTTCGGCTCAGGTCATGATTTCATTCTAAGCTAATATTCACTGATGCTTAAAAAAAAAAATGAAAATTTGATCTTTTCCTTTGCTTTTCCTTTTATTAAATACCAAAAGGAAAAGTAGTAGCAAAGGTGGTGTGCTGAGGTTAACTCTGAGGTAAGGGTGAACTGTTTAAAGACTGGGCACACACAGTCTTTAAAATTGGAAATTGCTGATGGTTACTAAGACCAATAAATCTTATAACTGCTTTGTTCTCCGTTTGAACTACAGTTAGCAGAAATGTGATAGTAGTAAGGTCTTGATTGTAGTCCAGCATTTAATAACATGGACTTGAAAGTAGACCTGGGCCTATTTTGAGCAAGCTGCTTCTTCCCTCCAAGACTTGGTTTCCTCTTTGAGGGTTTGATGAGCTACATGGCGCTGGCACCCAGCAACTGTTTTACTTCCTCAGCAATCTGAAGTTTGCTCTAGATGGCACAACTCACCCTTAAGGGAAGAAACTCTAAGACACCAATGACATTCAGACCTTACTTGTTAAAATTTCTATTTAATCTTGAACCTTTTTGTCGTCTGTGGCCATAAAACTTGACAATCAAAGGTAAGGTATTTTTTAAGTGGCATACATTTTAAATATATCAAAATACCATGAGGAGAAAGGGTATGAAAAATCTTTTGTAATTCTTTCACCACAGAAACCTGCTCCAGTGACTTTCTACTGTTGAAACATGCCAGATTAGTGGGAAAGATCTATCGTTCAGCAAGAACTGATGTTTCCTGATGGCCCCAGGCTCTGTGAGACTAGGCTGTCCACTTTCCTCCTCACCACCAGCACTGGCTGCTGCTACTGAGAAAGGCACAGTGGACTCACATGTATGTCATGACTTTAATATTTTGACTACAGTATGCATACACATACAAGTAAGGGAGTTAGAGCCCAGGAACTAGAAAGGCTACAAAATACAACACTTGGACCAATATATTTACAAAACATTCAAAATCCTTACAAAAGGGGCTGTATTGGTCCTTTTGATTTTTTTGTTGTTCAACATAGCCTGTATGGCTATTCACTGGGAATGAGGAAGGGTAATTCATACAGTATTAGTCCCCTTTCCCACAATTTACAAGTATGAAGAGAGAGCTTGGGGTACTTTTTATAAAGGGAAACCAGATCAGGCCTAAAAGAGCTGACTGTATCTTGGGGCCTACGGGGGTAGTTCTCCAGTAGAAATGAGAAAATGATGCTCTCCCAGTAGTCAGCTGCAGATTTGGGGAAGAGGCAAAACAAAAATCCATGGGATCTCAATTGTGAGCTCTTCCCATGTTCCCTAAGCATACCAAATAGTAGCACACACTCATTTTTAACAACTTTGTGATTTTCAGGGTCCCCTGTCCACATTAAAAAAATAAGTTACACAATATTTAAACTGACTTTTTTGCTATTCTTTGGGACACCAGGAATGTCAGAAGACGTGGAGCTATGTTATATCCCCAGACAAGTGCATGGCATCAACAGCCTTTTTAGTTACAAGCTAGGCATGTACCAAGTTTATCTACTTGCCTTGGACACGTTTTGCACAAACCCAAGAAGTTCCAGACAAAGGTTTTATCTTTCATATATTTACACAGTTCAAAATGATATTCACAGCATCTTCTAAATTTTGGCCAAGAGTCAAAAAAAAAATGCATTTAAACTTTGGAACGTGCCCACATAGACAGGAAGCTGACCCAAACAGTAATTGGGGCAGGTACCCGAGAACTAAAGGGCTGGGAAAGTCAGGAAGAGCTGAAAGGATTCTTCAGCCAGTTTATAAACCTGGTGCAGTGGGACCTCCAGGCGGACACATTTACGGCAGAGATGCGGTTCCATCTAACTGGCACCTGTCCCTTCCATTACTTGTTGAGCCTGCTTCTGTCCCATGCAGCACTGTGCAACCGACTGGAATAACCTGAAAATAGAGACAGTTAACAAGTCCGTGAAAACACTTCAGACCTGGCAGTATCTTGGGTCACACTAGCTTTGGCTATCAGTAACCTTCTTAATCACCCACCCTAGCCACAGCCATCATCTGTGTCTCATTCTTAGACAAAAAATTACTTTGAACTCACTTTTCAATTTCTGGGGCACAGTGTACAAACTCGTGGTTCCAGAACTTAAACGCTGGATTTTTAATCAGCTCAATGAAGGTAATAAGAAGACCCCAAGGATGTGGCCTATTTACAATCAACCGTTCCAAGAGAACCCTGAAGGGAAAAAAAGGTTAGTTAATGCATAGAGAAACCTACAAATTTATGAATTCTCCTTTATTTTTCCTAACTTTTCTCCTTGATTATGAAACTACATGCAAAAGTTACTAGCTTTACTAAGGACAGGTGGATTAATGTATACATATATAACATGGTTAATGCAGGTGGATCCTGGAATTAGAAAACCTGGGTTTGAATCCTGCCCCTCTTCCCATTAGTGAGCCTAGAAGACTGAATTAAGGTAAAGAAGGAATAACAGTATCAGATTTAAATTCTGGGGCCACTTTTTAAAGTGTGTGTATATCTCTCTCTCACCAGAATCTACCCATTGCCCAACCTCCAATTCTATGCACAGTCAGTCTAAAGCAATCTGCAACAGATTCCTAAATTACCATTACATCGAAAAAGAAAAAAAAAGTATTATTTGGTTATTTCTCCTTAAAACTTCTCAACCTAGAGGATAAAGAAAAGCCCAAGTTCTTCTTTAAGATGGCTTTTAATAGGCCTGTGTGGATTTAGGACTCTGGATAAAAAAAAAAAATATCACCACTACTACCACCTGAGAGAAACTATTGACTTTCAATCAAAATGCTGGTACCTTTTGTTAAAAACCTTTTATTTTAGCAATGATTAGAATTTGTAATTCTCCACTTGTCATTTTGTGTCCAGACTAATCAAGTGCTAGGGCAGGAACCATGTCCATTTTGCTCACAACTGTATCTCCTATTTAACACATTAAAAAATGTCTTAAACAATGTGAAAGATACTCAACATCAACTGCATGGGGGGAAAAATTTTCATAATAAAGGGGAAGAGGCACCACTTAGAATTATCTGAAAAACATCTCCCTTACCTTGTAATCTGTTCTTGGATAGCTTCAGTGTTGGCTTCTGCAAAAAGGTACAGCATGGTACAGCTGAAGTAGTGAGTGTGACTATTTGGGTACCGCAGCTGATTTGCAATGGCATTCAGGAAGAGATACCGACCTAGAAATTCAGAAAACTCAGTTTATCGCAGACATGCTTCAATATAAAAAGACAAATCAATTCTGAGGGGCTAGGGTTTGGAATTCTGATACAGACTTTCACAGTATCCTTTAGTTTCAACCAGTGGTTCTTGGGTCCCAGTGTTTCCATTGGGGGGGGGGGGGATTGGTTATTTTGTATTTTCATTTTTTTTAATATTTAAAAATAGGCCCACTGCACATAAGCATTTAAAAAAATAGGGAAGAGGGGCGCCTGGGTGGCTCAGTGGGTTAAAGCCTCTGCCTTTGGCTCAGGTCATGATTTCAGGGTCCTGGGATGGAGCCCCACATCGGGCTCTCTGCTCAGCGGGGAGCCTGCTTCCCCCCACCCCGCCTGCCTCTCTGCCTAGTTATGATCTCGCTCTCTGTGTCAAATAAATAAAAATCTCTTAAAATAAAAAAATAGGGAAGAATATCAGTTTTAATTTCACAGATTTCTTTAACGTCGCTTAATAGACAGCTGGATTCTTCTGCCCTGTGTTCAGTGTGTTCCAGTATTATGTTTCCTATAGACCCTGGAAAACTCCCCTGTACACTCATGACAACTTGAGTACACACACACACACGGTCATTACTGTGAAAGTAGACCTGACCTCATAGCTCTTAAGTAAAAGGGTCTAGGGGACACCCCCTAGGGCCTCCAGTCCATACTTTGAGAACTGCTAGTTTATACTATATTGGAATAAATATCTTTTAACTGGGTCTAGTTGTCTGCCTCTGCTTGATTATTACTCATGTTTGTAAGGCTATCCAAGTGAGCTTTAACACTAAAGGCTACCCCCTCCTCCTTTTTTTGTTGGGTTCTGGACATAATTCTGTTCAGTCTTGTTAATCTTGATTTTACATTATCTCAAATCCCTTCAGAAATAGACAAACAAATGTATATCAAGATTAACTAGCCCCTCAAGAATTGATAGAGCAAAGTTAAAAGTAGGCATCCTTTTTAAAGTGTATGTGTGTTAAGGGCGCCTGGGTGGCTCAGTTGGCTCAGCGTTGTCCAGCTCTTGATCTCAGGGTTGTGAATTCAAGGCCCCTGTTGGGCTCGAGCCTACTTTAAAAAACCTTTCTTTAAATAAAATAAAGTACTTTTGTGTTAAAATAAGCACGTCTGTGTAGTTTATTAGTACCTACTGGGGTCTCTATAAGAATGAATAAAGAAGACCAAAAGAAACATGATTCAACCAGGCAAGATGCATGCAACCTATGAGAAGAATTATACTGTCGGCTTTCGGCAAAGCAGGTTAGGGAAAGTCCTATCTGTTAATTTCTATATACCTAGTATTTAACAAGTTATCTAACAGACACTAATAAGTGCTGGGGAGAAAGGTACGCTAACAATCTAAGATAAGCTTATTTTTAAAGAGAGGCTAGTAAAAGGAATATGTTTTCACACTAAAAATAGTGTAAACATACACACTGAAATACTAAGTAATGTAGTAAGGATTCTGGATATGTCTTTCCATTTTTCCAAATTTTTTGCATTAAGCAGATCCTATACAGCTGAAAATAAAACAGTCATCAGAGAAAGACAAATACCGTATCTGTTCACTCGTGAAATTTAAGAAACAGGCAAAGGGGAAAAAAAATATATATATATAAATATTTTTAAAAAGGAAAAAAATAAAGCAAGAAGCACTTCTAATTATAGAGAACAAACAATCTAGTGGCTACCAGCGGGGAGTGGGTGGGGAGATGGATTAAAGAGGTGATGAAAATTAAGGAGTGCACTTACGATAACTACTGGGTGATGTATGGAACTACTGAATTACTATATTGTACACTTGACACTGATGTAACACTGTATGACAACTGAGACTAAAATAAAAATTTAAAAAAATAGAGCCATAACCATATTGATAAAATAACTATTTGTCTGATATGGCTTAAAATATTTTTATGACCAGACTGTGGCAGAAGATGCAGAGAACTTAACTGCTTCACTCACCTTCAGTGTCCAAGTCCACAGCCAGGTTCTGGAAGATGTCCATGTGAGCCGAGTGGGTGATCGTGCTCATTGATGGCGTGCTACCCTTGTTGTGGATGTGTGCGATGGCCTGAGTCCCCACGTAGAGCACCAGTGCATTGATGAGCTGAAGGTTGTATCGATTGCCAGGCTCATTGGATACCTAAATGAACAAAACAAAGCTGCTTATTTTCACAGAGAACTCAGTATTTCTAAACACTTTTTATGAGCTGAACTGCTCAACATTGTGATTTAAATTTTAGAAATTTGCATGACTTTGTGAGGTTGCTGAACAAATACAAAGTTGCCTTAGGGTGGTTGGGTCAGTAACAAAAACATGATTTCCTTTTGGAAGCCAAAGTTTTAACAGGTATCAGCAAAAAAGTGAAGTTTGTAAATCAGACTGTATTATCTCAACTATGTAAAATATTTGGAGGGGCATCTGGCTGGCTCAGTGGGTGGACTCCGCGAGTCTTAATAATGGGGTTGTGAATTTGAGCCCAAAGTTAATGATATCTTAGAAAAAAGAAAAGTATTTGGAGGGGAAAAAGTGGTTCTCTGGTATGGAAAGACTAGAAAGATAACACAATTTCAAGTCCTCTTCATACCCCCAACTAAACCAGAATCCATTTAGAACAATCTTGGGAGGACTGACAGGGACCAATTATCAGCATTATTATTCTTAAAGATAATGTCAGTGATAAAATGAACTAGTAAAATGCATAACCTAGGTCATCTCACCTAATCTCATCCAACCATTAGATATAACACTTTTTTTTTTTTATACTTTTAAAATTTTTAAATCCAGTTGAAAACACTAACTCCCAGGGGCACCTGAGTGGCTCAGTTACGCATCTGCCTTCAGCTCGGGTCAGGATCCCAGGGTCCTGGGATTGAGTCCTGCATCAGGCTCCCTGTTAGGCTAAGAGTCTGTTTCTCCTCCTGGTGCCCTTTCCCCTGTTCGTGCTTTCTCTTTCTGTCTCTCTCTCTCTCAAATAAATAAATAAAATATTGTAAAAGGGAAAATAAAAAACACTCATTCCCAAATGGGCCATCCACAGGACTATGCATACGATATGTCTTCTATGAATGACACAGCTAAAAGTTTAAGTCAAACCAGCTAACCTGTAGGTTGCTTCGCAAATCAGACAAAAAAGTGACTGGTGACCGAGTTTTAAGATAGGAATCCAAATCCTTTTTGAACTGAGGTGGCATCACTCCAGTAAAATTGGTAAGAATCCGGGGTGCAATGTTAATTTCACTCAACATATCCACCTGCAACAAATAAAATAATCAAAACCAGAAGTATATGTAGGAGTTAACAGCAAATTCTCTGCCTTAAAAAGTGGTAGGATTGTTTTCCCAAAACTGCACATTATAAATGTTTTGACGAGAGCTGCCACTTTTAATTAATCTTTAATTAAAAGAATCTATCTCCAAATGATACGAATCTCTCATTCTGTAATAAACTTTCTAAAATAGGGGTGCCTGAGCGACTGCCTCCGGCTCAGGTCATGATCCTTGAGTTCCAGGATCGAGTCCCACATGGGGCTCCTGACTCCACGGGGAATCTGCTTCTTCCTCTAACCTCTCCTCTCATGCTCTCTCTCACTTTCTCTGTCTCTCAAATAAATAAATAAATAAAATCTTTAAAAAATAAAATAAACTTTCTAAAATATATCTTTCTAAATTAAAACAGATCTAATGTATACCACTAACAGTTTGTTTCCTGACTTGGATTTCAAAAAAGAATACAGAGGAGATTCCTCTCACCCCAGGAGTCCTAATATTTGAAAAGATGCTCCAGCAGAATAGAACATCATACTTGCTACTTAAAAAAAAAAAAATGCATGTGAACGAAAGTACAAAATACATAAAAATTACAGTAGCCACATCAGGGCTACATACATAAAAAACACCTTTGAAATATGAGCATTACAAAGATCTGTTCTACAGTTCTGTGCCATCAGGGCCATCCAGCAAATAACTGGTTCAACACCTCTATTAACGTTCTATAAAAATAAATTTACTATCAAAATTAATTTAAAATAGCAGCTAGGCAAATACTGTGAACTAATTAATATTCAGCAGGCTTAACAACATGATTCCCCCAAAAAGAGCATTCTCACCTAACAACTTGTGTGTGTATATGCCCGGGAAAGAAGGGTTAAATAGGTCTACCACTAGAGAAAGGACTCAAATTCTAAGACATAATTTATTTTTCCTTGAACTGTTTGGGACTTTACCTTCAGATTAGGAGTGAATGGGTCTGGGAGCCTCATGTTTCTTGGAAAGGCACTCAGGATGAGATTTCTTAGCTGAATACAGTTAGGTGGGATCACATCACAGAATCCATAATGGTAATCACAAAGGAACTCAGGGAAATCATGCAAAAGAACCAGTAGCACTCTCAAAGTGCCCTGTTTTTAAAAAACAAGAAAAACATTGGCTGTTTTCCACATTAAGTTAGGAAATGAGAGTAACATTTATATTACTGTAAGTAAAAAAAGACAAAAGTATATACTACAGTAGTAAATCACAGGCTTTTTACCAAAATATTTACATCTGGAAATCACCAAAAACCAGCTTTGGGGAGTTTATACCTTAAATGTATATGCTTTAAGAGGCTGGCAAAAATTAATTAACTAATTAAAAGATATAAGATTCTGTCTTCAGAAACTGGAAAAAACAACTAATGAAAACCAAGAAAGTAAAAGAGGAAATCAATTACTTTTTTTTTTTTTTAAGATTTTATTCCTGGGGCGCCTGGGTGGCTCAGTGGGTTAAAGCTTCTGCCTTCAGCTCAGGTCATGATCTCAGGGTCCTGGGATGGAGCCCCACATCAGCTCTCTGTTCAGCGGGGAGCCTGCTTCCCCCTCTCCCTCTGCCTGCCTCTCTGCCTACTGTGATCTCTCTCTCTCTCTCTCTCTCTCTCTCTCTCTCTCTCTCTCTCTCTCTCTCTCTCTGTCAAATAAATA
>CM052803.1:27111578-27216314 GCA_028533885.1 Nasua narica
AGTGGGTTAAAGCCTCTGCCTTCAGCTCAGGTCATGATCCCAGGGTCCTGAGATCAAATCCCGCATCGGGCTCTCTGCTCAGGGGTGAGCCTGCTTCCCCCTCTTTATGTGCCCGCCTCTCTGCCTACTTGTGATCTCTCTCTCTCTGTGTCAAATAAATAAAAACTTTTTAAAAATAAATAAATAAATTTTAAAAGGTAATTTTTTCCAGCTCTTTTAATAAGATTTGCATACTCTTGATACCAAAGTTTGATGTGAAAAATCACACAAAAATCCTAAATATTAGAAATCACAGTATATATCATGATGAAATGGTCCCAAATGCAATGGCAGTTTAAACATTTGATGGAGTTATTAACCAAAAAAAAAAAAATTTTTTTTTCATGATTTTGAAAAGGCATTCCATCTAACTCAATACCCGTTTAACGATTTTAAAACTCAATAAATTATGAACAGAAGGGCATTTCCTTACAATGGTATCTGCAAAAGAAAACTATAGATTTATATAAACATACTTAGTGGTGAATTACTGAAAGCTTTCTTTAGGATCATTAAGGAGATAAGCATGCCGTTATCACTATCTTTTACTCAATACAGTCGTGGAGTTACTGGCCACTGCAGTAAAGGCACAAAAATCCACTGTTGTATGTAGATGAAATGACTGTGTATATAGAATATACTTTTTGGGATGCCTTGGTGGGCTCGGTCAGTTAAGCCTCTGCCTTCCACTCAGGTCATGATCCCAGAATACTGGGATGGAGTCCCCAGTTCACATCCACTTCGGGCTCCTTGCCCAGCGGGTAGCTTGCTTCTGCTTCTCCCTTTGCCTGCTGCTCCCCCTGCTTGTGCGTGTGAGGATGCTAACAAATAAATAATCTTTAAAAAAAAAAAAAAAAAAAACGACAATACACTTCTCCTCCCAAAAAAGACACAGATAAGCTCCAAAAAACTAAATTCAGCAGGGTAGCTAGATACACAGCTACAAGGGAGCTGGCCAATAAACAAAAATCAATTTTGTTTCTATATGCTGCCAACAAATAAGAAAAAATTTAAAGATATTTTACAATTTTACAAAAAAATCAAACAACTAAGGATAATTCTAAAAGAAGAGGCTGAAAACCTCTATGCTGGAAAACTACAAAGCATTGCACAGTAAAATTAAAGGCCTAACTAAATAGAAACATACATGTTCAGGATTGAAAGGCTCAATATTATTAAGAGGTCTCTATTCTCTTCAAAGTGATCTACAGATGCACTGCAATCTCAATATAAATCCCAGCCGGCTTTCAGAAGTCAAGCTGACGGTGCAGTTCTTTATGCAATGGCAAATGACATAAAATAGCCAAAATAAACTTTAAAAGAGAGCAAAGCTGAAGAGGGTTTACTCTGCTCGTTACTCTAGCTTAATAGTAAGTCTTACAAATCAAGAGAGTTTGGTCCTGATCTAGGAACAAATAAACAGATCAACTAGAGAAACCCATACACAAATGGTCAATTATTTTGACAAAGGTGCCTCATCAATTCAACAGGCAATGAAAACTGGTACTGAAAAACCTTATATGACTCACTGGAGGAGGAGTATTAGAAGGATGAAGAAATGAACCTCGCTCATACACAATAATAAATTTGAGACAGATCCTATCACCAAAACACAAAAGCCAGAATAACATGGATTCTTGGGCAGTGAACAAAGTACAAGAAGAATAGATTGCAATTTGGGATTGGCAAAGATTTCTTACATGAGATAAAAAAGCCAACATTTAATGAAAGCAAAAACTTGATCATTTTTACTACATTAAACTAAAAGTTTCCATTCCTCAAAAGACACCATACTTTTAAGGGAATGAAAACGTAAGCCACAAGAGTGGGAAATGTCTGATTATTTATTAAAAGGGCTCATATCCAGAATATATGAAGAATTCCTATTAAAAAATAAGAAAAACACAATCTGGTAAAAAGATGAGCAAAAAACTGTAAAAGTAACATCACAAAACGATACCCAAATGGACAATGTACTCATTAAAAAAAAATCAAGGATAGCAAAATAAATTCACAGTGAGATCCTACTGCACAACTGCCACAATGGCTAAAACAAAAAGCAGACAATACCATATATATGTTGGCATAAGAGTTAATGGACACATATACTTTGTAAAACTAGCAGTATCTACTAAAGGTGAACCTATGAATACCCTGTTTGGGGACTGGCTGTGAAGTACATTTGATTTTTGTGTTTTTCTGATTATCTGTTATTCTTTAAAAACTTAATAAGAAAACTGAGGTACCTGAGTGACTCAATCCGTTAAGCATCTGACTTCAGGTGAGGTCATGATTTCAGGATCCTGGGATCAAGCCCTGCTTCAGGCTCCCTCTCCCTATCCCTTTGCCCCTCCCCCGATGCCCTCTCTCAAATAAATACAATTTTTTTAAAAAGCTTAATAAAAAAAATTAGGCCTCATATTCCTGACAGTGTTTAAAATTTTAAGTTTAAATTATTTTAATTTGTAACTGCAAATTAATTACCTTATAGAGGATTTGCATAGGTTTGGTGAGTTCCACATTTCTAAGGAAAGGCGCTAAATATTTGAATAAATCAATCAGTAGCTGTGCATACATAGGCCATCCCTGAAAGAAAGAAATGCACATGAGCCATAATTATACTCAGCTGCTGTTCTACCACCAAAAAGTTGCCCACGCACCTACACTGTGACTTATTATCTTCTTCATGCTAGTATAACTAGAGAATACTGACGTAAGTATCATAGTCAAAGACTGGCATGAAAAAGGAGTAAGCATAATTATTGCAATACCGAGAAATAATATTTAAAACAAAATGGCTCCAGGAGTGTCTGAGTGTCTCAGTTGGCTGAGCATCAGACTCTTGATTTTGGTTCAGGTTGTGATCTCAGGGTCAGGAGACTGAGCCCCCTGTCTAGTTCCCCCCTCATGGGGGAGTCTGCTTGAGCTTCTCTCCCTCTGCCCCTCGCCCCACCATGTATGCATGCACTCTGCGCGCGCTCTCTCTCTCTCTAAAGATAAATGGGGGGGGGGGGGGGCGCCTCCAGAAATTCCAGGATAGACGTCCTTGTTCCTATAAACAAAATTTAAAGAGGACAAGGAAACTCAGAAACTTTCAGACACAAAACACTTAGTCAACTAAGAAACTGACAGAGGTCTGTTTTCTTAACTCCTTCTTTTAATTAAGTCCTAGGTCTCAACCATTTCCTTTCCCACTTCCAACTCTTGTCCAGTAACTTGATCCAGTTTATAAGAAGTTCACGACACAAATCCTCTCAGCCAAACATGGCCTGTCATTTCCCAATTATAGAAATTATGTTCATTTTTGGACGATTTTATTATGTTACTGTGTTCCTCCTCCTGGAATACCAAATAAAACCCACTCCATTTAAGGATTATCTTACTCTTCTT
This sequence comes from Nasua narica, assembly GCA_028533885.1. Classification (NCBI taxonomy): domain Eukaryota; kingdom Metazoa; phylum Chordata; class Mammalia; order Carnivora; family Procyonidae; genus Nasua; species Nasua narica. The sequence goes on from CM052803.1 coordinate 27,115,008, forward strand.
GTTGCCAATCACATAAGTAGTCACATTTTCTTTTTAAGGGCTAATCAAGGATGCTTTCTACAGTATTCATTTGCCATTTAATTGCAAAATGGAAGAGAAACCTCTCATGTTAACTGTGTTTATTTGTAACTATACTTTTAAAAAAAACTTGCTAGAACTTGATCCTAACTTCTTCAAATATAGACCAGTGGTCTTCATTCCCCTTGAGAGTGAAAGCTTTAGCATTTAGAATGAAAACCTGTAAAACTGGCAGGTTTTAGAGCTCCATTACTCAAGTTTTTGGTACTCCAAGGTTTTGACTTAAAAAAAGTTCTTAACCGAGATTAACACATGGTTCACAACAGACCTGGAGGAGCACTAATCTAATCACTGAGGAATGGCTTCTAGGCAGAGGCTGTCAAGTACTGGTTAAACCTCCATAACTTTACTCCACATTAAATAATTCTTGACTAAGCCTGGAAGAAGTACGATTATTATTAAGTGACTAAGAGAGTTAATAATAAGCTCCAAGTAGTTATAGTCTTCATCTGTAGAAGATAAACTGCAGCCACACCTTCTGCTGTGGCGTATGTGCCAGCATTCTTGCAATAAATATCCGATGAGAGATCAGTTCAAGCCAGGCATACACAAAGCCAGGAGCTTTGGTAGGCCTCAAGATGTGGAATGTATTGCTGAAAGAAAAAAAACCTTTGTCAGAAGCAAGGTCCAACTGAAATACAAACAACACATCAATGTAAGTAGAAAACATGTAAGCTAGTTTTCAAATCAACATGCCTCAAATCCACAACAGTACTACTCATCAAATTTTACCACTAAGACAGCAATCCTTAACAAGAAATCTCTATTAAATTCAGTAATACTCACCAGAAAGCTGTAAGTGTCTGGAAATTAATGGTTTCCAATACATGCTCAGGTGCATTGAGTTCCAAGAGCAACATGATAAAAATTCGATGGTAGGGAAGCTGCTGAAATTCACTTTGCCGAACATCATGATCCTGCAGGAGAACTCCCACTACTATACCAAGGACCTACAGAGCACAGATTACAGCCTGTAAATCATCAAGGTAATTCACTTTTATCACTCTCGAGACATGTTTTCTTCTCGTACCCTTATGCCCCACATTAAAGAAAAAGATACAAGCCATTTGAACACATTACATGCTGGTAATCAAAGGGGCCATATAGTGGTTTGATGTGGCCTGCAGAATTTTGTATTTTATTTGAATTTCAATAATCTTCAACCAGAACTGTATACTCTCCACATATCGACTGGTTTTTCTAAAGCTCTGGAAATGAGCATGATACATCATATTCTATCATGTTAATACAATCTAAAAACCTAATTTTTCTGGTCTGATGTGAAAATGACAAGAGGCAAAATGGATTATACTTCTCTTTTGAGGAGATGTTTTTATGACATTTAGTACATGGAGGGGCCAGGGACGATCTTGGGTTGCAGACATGTCTTGTACAAAGAACCATCCTGCATTCCACTTAATTTTCCCACTGAAGAGTGAGGGATATGATAATCTGTTTATTAATTACCCAAGATCAAACTCTTAAGTTTGTTTTTATAGTTTTAATAGTTAAATTTCCAGGAACTGCACTGTATATGTCAAAATAAAACTATTTTGTTCCTTTTCAGAAAAACCAAGACAACTGCAACATTACTCCTGGTGTTTGAGTGCTAATCTATTATCAGTGGACACATCTAGCCATTTCATTCACAGTGATTCTGTATCCAGGCGAAAATTTTATATTATCTAAATATCTTCCTCCAATGTAGTCATTACCAAACATTAACATACTGAAATATGCTGTTCCGCCCACCACCTCTGGTCTTTAGTTAAAGTACCATACTCTTCTACAATTTAGTGATTATAATACTACCCACAAATTTAATTTCAGGAGAGAAGAAGGGATCTTACAAAATGTTCTAGGGAACAGGTTGGGCCCTGAGAATCACTGACGCAGATTTCAAGTGTACCAAAACTAAGGCAACAAAGAAGTTCAGACCTTGTTCAGCAGATTGATCTTTGTGACAGTGTTGGTGGCCTCCCCTGAGTGCTTTACTAGCAGAGCAATGAGTCGGACAAAGGCATCCAGGTTGTGATAACACTTGGCTCGGATCATGGTGGGATTAGCAGCAGGATTGTGCTGCTGCTCTGCCTGAGCACGGTAACTAATTTCAACACACATTTCAGTACACAGACGAAAGAACCTCGTTATGAGGTCATCAGTCTTCAGGATTCCTTGCTGGTGCATCTACCAAGGGAACAACAACAACAAAAATATATATAGATAGATAAAACATACCAACAAACCCAGTAAGATAATACACATAAATTTCTAATTTTCATGCTTAAGAAGTATTCTCTTATTTATTCCTTGTCACATTTCTAATTCTTACTTTAAAAGAGGTGTCATGAAAATAACTTCTCCATTAAGGACCCATGATGGAATTCCTCAACTTAAGTTTAATGGAGAATAGCAAAGATGAAACAGAAGAGATAATACCATGGCAATTTTTAACAGTCCACAACCAAATACTGTGGAAATTTAAGTAGACAAACCAACTTTCAAGAACCCACTAAAATCATATAAAGACATTCTAGCCAATCCATTCTTCCCCCAAGTATATATTTCATTTTTACTTTCCCACAGAATTTATTTTCTTCTGACTCAACCAATAACAAAATTTTTGAAACTCCAACCAGCTGCAACAGGAAAATCAAGTAATAATTTGTATGATAAGTGGGTACCAAAGAAAATAGCTACAGATCATATCTGGCTATTTTAATGAAAACTGAAGTTTAATGTAAATTCAGTTTAAAGTAAATTGTTTTAAAAGTACAAATTTTATTACATATGATTTGGAAGTGAAGCAGAGCAATTATCTGGCTAGTATGAAAGAAGAAGACAGTATAAAAACGGTTAAAGCTGCAGAGAGAGAGAGGGAGGTTAGTGCTTACAAACCAAGCTCAGAATGAAAACTTGACCATTATCTTGGAAATGTTAAAACAATTTCACTGTCCTTTGATAAGCAATAAAATAACCGAACCGACATTAATGTACTCTAGACAAGACAGAAGGTCTTCTGTACACTGAAATCTGAAAAACTAACGGGGTTAAGGTAATGAAGACAAACAGCTATGATGAAGAGGGAGCAAAAAAAAAAAAAAAAAGAGGGAGCACAAGGAGGAAAGAATTCTCAAAAGGATACAAAAGAGAACAGAAAAGTATAAATTACACTTTTTTAAACAGAAAAGAAACAAGAGTAAAGAAGCCAGCAGGAATAGCTGAGACAGGTGCCACATCCATACCCATGAAATATTGATGATCACAAAAACCAACTGATTCAAAGTTCTTCTATCCAAATCAGAAATCAAACTATAAACATTCAATAACACCCATGCAATAAAGTATATTTTAGAATTGTGTTGGATACAGACCTACTATACTGTGTGATTTATTTAACTAAGTTAACATTCATTTTAAAAAGTTAAATCCAATTTCTAATTTCTAAAATTCAAATCAGCTCTTACATATTATCATTTATTTGATAACAGAACTAATTTGCAATCTTTCTTTGGTAGTACTCCTAAACTTTCATCTCGGTCTAAAGAAATACAATGGTCAATCTGCAGAAATACGCAGATAAACAAATAACTCTCCCCAAATAAACATCACAATAGTTCTACTAAAAAATTCTAAGGCCAGTTCAGCACAAGTACCACTCCTGTCATTAAGTAGTATGATTAGGACACACTGACTATTGGGTATGAGTCCCCCCCAGTGGCTGACAACAGACAATAAATGATCAAAAACGGAATGCTAAATGGTACTACGGCTCTCTTTCTACATTTTTGTCTGTTCATCCTGTTCACAAATATTCTTTCCAAACCTAATTATTCTAGGACCTTGCTTCCTAGAATGTTCCTTCCTTTTTAAAAGTCCAATTTAGATCAAATTGAATGAAAACAAATACTGTAAACTATTTTCCAAAAGAACATGTTAATTAGTTTTAGGTGATTATTAGGTTTTATTAGGTTTTATTTTATTTATTTTATTTTATTTATTTTATTAGGTGATTATTTAGGTTTTATTAATTTAGAAAATAAAAGGCTCCGCCATTTAAATATTTGTTTTTTGTGGTTTTTTTTTTAAACATGAGCTATTGTGAGAATTTTATTTATTTATTAGCCCACAATACCTTGATTATCAAGCTAGTAAAATTATGACATACATCTGGCAATTTCATTACTCATTATCTGATCCTGTACTTTGTAACTGTGACAACTGAAATGGGATAAGCAGAACTAAAGGGGACATGAAATGTTGAATTTACTGGTTAGGGTCCAAAGATGAGGAAAGAAGTAGGCTTCATCAATTTAACAGAGTAATGATGGTGACAATTTTTGATTTACATGAGTATGGAGGTAACTGTCTGACCACAGGTACGTAATACTGAGCTTAAATATTGGAGGCATCACACCCTACTTATGTTGAATAAAAAGCACCTTTCTTTCCAAAAGCTCTACCTGTCCAACAAACGCAGAGAAAGCTTTGGTACTGTCACGGCCAGCTGCTGCAGAATGGTAGAGATTCACCCATTCCCTCAGAAGATACTCCGCCTTCTCCCTCAGGCCTGGAGGATCATCATACTCTGAGGCTTGAGAGATTCCAGAATGCATCATAAAGTTAGGGCCTCCATGAGCACGATCAATCATTGCTTCATAGTTGGATCGCACTACTTCCATCAGCTGGGGCAATCTAGTACAATAAATCCAGAGTGAAAATCAGTCTACTCATGGTTGTGATTTTAGACACACACAGTTGGGACAATTTGCTTATTTAATAGAAACCACAACAGATTTCCATATTTAAACAAAACTATCCTTGGTATCTGTTTACTCATAACCACATAACACACAACTGACTGACCTTGGTTAAGCCACTTCTTGACCCCCCAAAAATGGTGCCTGTTGAAATGGAGCTGACTGATGTTCACAGTCAACAAATATTCACCATGGGCCTACCATGTGCCATGGTTTGTTATTTATCTTATTTCAACAATTCTTTAAGATATTACTTCTATTTTATTCAGGAAAAGGTAACTCAACTTACCAAAAATCCAATTTTAAAGTGGCAGAGTCAGGGCTTAAACACAGGGCTCTTGACACCAAGTCTAGTACTGTATGTACTGTTTGCTCCAGAGCCAAAAAGGCTGGGCCGTTAAGTTTTCATACTTCAAGGGACAAGATTAGGCCTTGCTAAAGCTTCCCACATATGTTAGTTAAGTCTGCACATTGATTTCTAAAGCTCCTTCATAAACTGAATACACAAAGATTTCAAAACACTTTATCCTCACCCTTCTGGAGCATTGCCTCTGGAGTGAGCATTAATCCTCATGAGAGTTTCAATGGTGTGGAACAGATCTGCCTCAGTAACATGAGCAACACTCCTTTCATCCACCAACAGGATTTTTACCAACTGCATAGCAAATGCCACGGCCATGTAGTTTAAACCATTCTCCATTGACTGGTGACACAGAAAGCACAATGTAAGATAGACAACACTTGCAGCAAACACTCTTCCCAACTAACCAGAGTACTTTTTCCTGTTTAAGAAAATTCCCTTCATACCTGAGCTAGATGAAGATCGTACTGCTGCATATTAACCAAATGATTGCGAATGAGCAATTCCACTGCTTCCACATTATATTTATATTCATCCCGACATTCAATTAGGCACCTAGAAAAAGTATTTCTTTAAAGGCCTAGCCATACTGTATCAAATGAAATAAACAATTTTATTCAATGGTAATTTGTTCTAAATTAAGGATGCTTTGAGACCCAACTGCAAATTAGTATCTAAGATTCAAAACAGCCAATAATGAAATAGAATAGACAACCCAGTGTTAAAACTCAGGCATTGCTCTCAAAGTCTAGAAAACAAAGCATTCTACTTAAGACACTGAAATGTTTATATACGAACACCACTGCTATGAAATTACTGAAACCTTTAAAAATCAATGATCTACATACAATTTATCCCCCAAAGAAAGGTGCTGGTTTTCCATATTCATCACGAGCACCAAATGGGAAAGGGCCAAGCAATCAACCATTCTCACTACTGAGAATTGGGATAAATGTCCCACTTCTAGAAAAAAGAAATCTCTGGACATAAACAGGCATGTATGTTAGAAAACAGTCCAATAAATAATACTCTTCGTTAAGATGGGTACTGACCTTGTGATCTGTTTGTTACACCACGGAGACCCATATGCCCGGCCATCTTGAAGAGCTTTTAAGACCAAAAGGTGGCACTCCCTGTAGCGCAGCAACAGGTCAGCATCAGCACCACTTGTGGCATCCAGTAAACCCTCTACAGCCTATGGAAGAACAACAGTCCTCACAAACATGGATAATACAGTACTTGACCCAACAATCAAAGCCAAAACCAAACCTTAACAAAAACTACAATATACCTTCTAAAGCCTCCAGTTAACAATGTCTACGCTCACCAAAACGCTTTTCAACTACCCTAACACACACAGACACTCTCGAAATTCTATCTAGTTTATATTCACTGTGTTCCTCACATGAAAGGCCCCACTGTCCCTACACAGTTAAAATCCAATGCTCCCTGCCAATCCTCCCAAATCACCCAAATACTTGGTATCAACCTATTCCTCCAAATCTAAAGTGCTATCTTTTAAAGTTTCTTAACTGTATTTTTGAAAGACCTTAATGAAAAAAAAAATTTCCGATTCACCATCAGTAACTGTCACAACTACATTCTATTCTAAAGAAAATTACCTGATTACCAAAAGGAACTTGTTTCTTCTTAATTTTAAAATCTTAAGATAACCGAAGGAGATGATGGTGTGGGTCACTACATTTACAAACCTGTGCTTGCTTCAAACTCAGTCTCTTCTTAAAAGTAACATTTAGGAACTAACCTTCTGGAGCAATCCAAGAGCAGCTATGGCATCTCGAGAGTTTCGAGATAACACTACAACCTCCAAAAGACTTCTAAGAGCCTGAGCTTGAGGATTCATGGCCAAAGTCGGTGGGATGGCATGTAGGTGCTGCTCCAATTCTGTAATGCACTTATCATAAATCTGAGCTACATCATCTGTTGCCCAAGCTTGCTGTTTTAGAAAAGGAAGCAAACAAGAAAGAGATAAGCAAAAATTTTTGAGATTTTTCATTGGCTCGAACAGCAATTAAAAAAGTCTTTTATAGTATGTTTACACCCTTGAATTTTTTTTTTTAAACAACTTTTTTTTCCCCTGAAGATTTTATTCATTTATTTGAGAGACAGATACCGAAAGAGAGCAGGAGCTTAGAAGGGAGGGTTCAGAAGCAGGGTCCCCACCAAGGAGAGAGCCCAATGCAGGGCTAGATCACAGGTCCCTGGGACCATAACCAGAGCCAAAGGGAGACGCTCAACTGACCAAGCCACCCAGGAGCGCCCCCCTCACTTTTTTTTTTTCATCAAAACATAGAGGGGCTCTTCCAGTCCCCTTCCTGAACTATTCTATCTTAATAACATTAGGTGGAGCAGTGAAAGGCAGGGATGAGGGGAGGGGTATTTCACTTGGCTGAGGAAAACCCACCAGACATCAACACAATCAAGTAATCAAAGCAAGCAAAATAAACAATCGGATAGGACAGAGCCTAGAAAATTAGGAAATCCAAACAATGGACAAATATAGTACTCAGCTGAAGTGTCAAAGCATGATAGAATAATAACACAGCAACATTTCTGTGATAAACATATCAAAGATGCCGGATCTGAATCTATTCCTGACAACATACTGGACACACCCTAATCAGGCCATTCTAGAAGATAACTGGCCTATAATCTGCAGAAGTCGAGGTCATGAAAGATGAGGAAAAAGTGAGGTGCTGTACCAGAGTAACCTGGGGTAAATTTTAAAAATAAAACAACTAACTGAAATGTATGATTCTGAAATAGGTCCTTTTACTGTAAAAAGGTGCTATGGGGACACTTCCTAAAACCTGAATGAGTTCTAAGGATTAGGTATTAATATATCTGTGGTAACTTCCTGATTTCAACAGCTATACTACAGAATGTCTTTTTAGATAACACACACCAAAGTTTTCAAGAGTGACTGGGATATCAGGGTATCTTATATTCAAATGGTTTAGGGGAAAAATGTTTCCCCATCCCTACATCCTCAACTTTTCTATATACAATTATTTCAAATTCTTAGAAAATGTTTTTACAAAATACAGGCGAAGCCTTGGGGATCACCATGTAAATTCGTCTAGTCAGGCCAAACATGAAAATCAACCTCATGCATTTTTTTAAAAAGTCCCCTATATACCATGTTCATCTGATACAAAGAATACCTATACTCAATAACTATGAGTATGTTTTCCCCCTATAACTTAAGCTCACAGGAAGCAACTGACAGATTAACAAGATAAGAACATTCAAATTAAAATGTTAAACATTTGATTTAATCCCAGGCAAAGATTTACCTTCATGGGTTGAGCTAAAAATCCTGTGGGCTGACTTAAATCATTTGTGGGCAGGAAGCCAGGCACATTTCGTGCAAACTCTTCGTAAACAGCCAGCTGCTTTGGGTCCACACCACCAACCTATAAAGAAGAAAACCTACTTTGACAAAATCCTCTGCACAAAATTGAAGGCAAGTTTTTTGAAAGTGAAGAGTGTATATGAGAGTAAGCAGAGGTTCTTCTGAGAAGGGACACAGGAGTCACTACAATATATTGATGTTGCATGCATGACTGAGTATGCATGCATCTGCACACAATTCACAGTGTTTCCCATTTCCCTGAATCTTATAGAGAGTACCCTTCATTTATAAACTCAATTCAGTTTTTCCACTGGAAAATGCCTAAAATAAAACCATACCAAGTGCAATTCTCCAATGGAACTGATAAAAATGATCAGATTTCTCACATCATCTTCTCACCAACAGGTAGCAATAAAAAACTTAAGTACCAGAAGGGAAGACCAAGTTGTAAAACATAAAAACTAACAGGGACATGAACTCTTTACGGTAGCACTTCAACAACTGAAAGGTGCATATATCTAAGGTTATATTTATACACACACTTAAAGACTGTTTATCTTTAATCTCTTAAAGTACTTTATCTTGGGACACCTGGGTGGCTCAGTCAGTTAAGCAGCTGCCTTCGGCTAAGGTAATGATCCTGGGGTCCTGGGATCGAGCTCCCTGCTCAGCCAGGGAGGCTGCTTCTCCCTCTCCCTTTGCCTGCCACTCCCCCTGCTTGTGCTCTCTGTCAAATAAAATCTTATAAAAAAAAAAAAAGTAATTTTATCTTTAAGTAATCCCTCATGTGGGGATTAAACTCCGTCCCTGAGATCACAGTCACACACTCTACCAACTGAGCCAGCCAGACACCCCTACCTCAGGTACCTTCATGCGTTCTCCACAGGTAGCCTTCAAATGATAGGCTACTGAGGTGGGATCTGTCTCAGAAACATTTACCATTTCACCCCACTGTCTTAGTCTTGGTGAAGAGTTTAAGCAGTAAGAACAGAAAGAAAACAAAGATGGACAGAGACAGACAAAGCCCCCAATTCTCACCTTTAGCCTGATTTGCTCTGGCATCCGCTCAGCTTGGTATGTTAACACAACAGGATCACAGTATCTGCGCCCTTCTTGCCTAGCATGTTTTCTCAGCTCAAATTCCTGCAAATAAAAAAAGTCACTGAGGTTCTTGTTATGAGGCATTTTCTGAAGCAGAAAAAAGGAATACTTAAATGGCAAATGCTAAACACTTACAGTTGCTAATCTCTTGTCCATCTCAGGGCCTGCTTTTTCTACTGCAGTCTTCTGAATAAAACAGCAAGCTAATTCACAATTATCCTGAGCTAACTGAGCAGCTGCCTGATCCATCATTTCCCTTTGTTGTGGTGATGCAGTCTATTGGAAGGGGAAAGAATGAAAACAATTTAAAGTTTTCTGTGGATGGACAAGACCGATAAGAAAACAGAAAATGCAATGCCTAGACAAATTTTAAAAGTTCTGACTTATGATTCATTAGCTATGATCATGAAATAGCCTAATAATCATCTTCATCTGTACACAAGATGAAAATAGTACTTACCCAAAACATTTTACTTATCAGGCTATTGTGAAAATGGTGAACAATATGTGAACAGTAAAGCAGTTAAAAAAAAAAGTCATTATTAACCATGACATGTAAGACCCAAAATTATTAACTGAGTTACTTAAAGAATGTATGCTTATGTGTGTTTATGTGTGTACATACAAAGTCACTTTCCATTTTGTACTGTCCTATTCCAAGTGTTTTAATCTAAATTCTCAATGACGAACAAAAACAAATTATTAATTTAGGCATTTTTCAAATCCTTTGTTTCTTTAAACCAATAAATATTTGGATATCTACTATCTGCCAAACACTATGTTAAAGATATAATAGTAAGCAAAAACAAACATGATGCTTCACCTCACAGAATTACAATCTAAGAGAAAGGAAGATATCAAACAAATTTGGTGATGTGCAAAGAAAAAAAACCTCTTTCAGACAAAGCAGGAAGGTACTACACCAAGAACAACGTACACGAAGGGCTGAGGCAAAGCTGTTTTTCAGGTTGGTAGATATGCTCATTAGCAAAGGTTCCCTGCAGGTAATCATAGCCATTCCAGCTGTTAAATTACGCATCATGTGATGAGCTGCTATTCGCATTCGAGATTCCTCAGAATCCAGGGCAAAATCCTTCCTGACTATTTGCTCACAAGTAGTCATGGCAATCTTAATTGATCGATCCACCACAGGATGGACCAGCTCCTGGACAGCCCGTTCAATTGCCTGGCGCACACACTGCTTCAACTGTGGATGGGCCTGAAACAAGGGAATCTAGGTGGGAAAAAACAAGTTAAGTCAGCAGCTTATTTAAGTAAGACAACCCAACTTCCATCAGTAATCGCACCCATGATTTTGGAAGTTACTTCAATATTAACCATTAACTACCAATTTTTACTTTAAATTAACCAAAGAAGAACACAAGAAATAGAAGCTAAGGTACAAAGAGAACAGTTTACAGTACACCTTATGATACATGATAAGAAAAGGTCTGGTTTTTTAGAAGTCTGAGGGGCAAATTTTTTATTACCAAATGATTATATGCTTCCTTAATTAAAATTAAAATTTGTGCCTTAAGTACTCTTTTGTTAAAGATTTTTATTTATTTGAGAGAAAGAGAGAGAGAAAGAGAGAACCTGAGCACAGGAACCAGGGCAGAGGGAGAAGGAGAAGCAGACTCCCCACTGAGCAGGGAGCCCAAAACGGGGCTGGATCCCAGGACTCTGGGACCATGAACTGAACCAAAGGCAAATGCTTTAACAAACTGAGCTACCCAGACACCCCATGTGGCTTAAATACTCTTAAAGAAAGTGATTTCTTTAGCTGCTTAGAGTAAGGCAAATGAATCAAGTTTATAGAGAAAGATTTCTAAAAAAAATTACCACAAATAATTCCTCAGAATAGCAAACATTTACACTACCATACATTAAAGCCATTTTGCTTCACTTGGAAGACTATTTCCAATCTTTTTTTTTTAAAGATCTTATTTATTTATTTGACAGAGAGATCACAAGTAGGCAGAGAGGCAGGCAGAGACAGAAGAGGAAGCAGGCTCTCCGCTGAGCAGAGAGTCCGATGCAGGGCTCAATCCCAGGACCCTGAGACCATGATCTGAGCCGAAGGCAGGGGCTTTAACCCACTGAGACACCCAGGCACCCATATTTCCAATCTTTTATCTCTAACACAAACTATGCCCTAGTACTCACTTGGTCTCTTTAACTTAATGACCTTGTAAGAAATTTTTAAAATATTCATCACGGATACCTAAAGTATTCAGATTACTGACAGTGTTATAAAGGGGAACCACAATTTGTAGATCTAGCCCCCACCTCCAACAAAAAATAGGATGGGGGCAGCTTAAAATATCTTTCAAAAATCCTCTTATGTCCTTTAAATAAAAAGGGGCTCAAGGTATTAATGTTACTCCTGTATTTGTGAACATTTTCAGTTTCTAAAAAACAAAGACGATGAATACTCCAAGTACCTGATTCTGAACAAGTATTAAGCAGAATAAAAGAAAATAATCATCACTCTGAACATACAGGGTAACATAATACCTTTTAAGCATATGAATTTTATAGGACTTCAAACCAAACTTCCTCCTAGAATCAGGCTACAGAAATATAACTGAAAGTGTTAAGTCCCACTTCTAGACCCTGGCCTGGAGATTTCACCTACACATAGAGGAATCAGCTCAGTTCAAACTATCTGCCAGGAAAGGTCATAATGCAAGGCTAAGGGCGGCACGATAACGAAAATAAAGAGCAAAAAGCTGTGAACACACTAAGGATCTTTTGAACTGTGGAAGGAATTCCTGGCAATTGTGATTATACTGTCAGCTACTTAGTATCTCAGTGTTTGGATATAAGGAACAAATATAGATGATGTCTAGTCACAATAACTATTTTTATAGTAGAAAAAAAGGCCAAGATGTACTACAGAGCAGTTCCTAATTCCTCTCTGCACAAAAGTCTACAACCTAAGAATCGAGAAGAAAGGGAAAAAAGAAAATCCTGTCACAAAGCAGGAAATGGGGCATGGAGCAGTGTTTACATACCGTAGGATTGAGGGTAATGTGTGGTGCCAGGCCTGCGAGGGAATAGACGTTGATGTCGTGGTAGCTGTACTGCGGCTGTGGTGGAACCGTGGCCGTGCAAGTGGTGCTGGTCGCTGGTGTTGTAGAAGTTGCTAAACGTTAAGAGATAAAGTAAGAGCTAATAAAAACCATACTTTTTGATTTTACTGTAACATTAGCAGGGTACCAAAGTGGTCTTTCATTAAATTAACCAGATTAGTCCCTTGGAGGACTCGGGGGAATGGCACAGTTCACATTTTTCCACCCTAAACTACACCAAGAAAACTTCTATTGTTTTAATAGAGATTTGAACAAAGTATGTAAAACTGTGACAGTGCCCCAGGCCAAACCATCAACTGTAAGGACACGCTACATTAATAAGCCCAAGCCATGTTGGATTACTCTTTATTACAGACATCTTATTTCCAGTCTAAGCTGTTCCCTGGATTCACTTGGAGATTCTTAGCCACTGAGGACTCGGAGAGAATGAAAGCTGATTTATCCTAACACGCCTCCTGATCTTTTTTTTCCAACACTCCTACAGCCCCCACACTTCCAATCTATATGATCCAAGTATAATAATTCACCCCCCTGGCAGATCTCACTGGTAGTCTGGCCAGCCCAAGATAAGACCAGGAACAACACAGACCATCGTAACCATGCAGTTTCTTCTGAGACCTCAAACAATGTACAAGATAACCTGGCTTAGTTGGGATATGATTAATGATGCTTAATTAAGAATACCATAGGAATTCTAATACCTAAGACAATGCCTACACATTACTAACTTTTCCTTAATTTAGATGGCTCACCAAAAACTATACAAAATTTCAGCATCACATTACATGGAAAATTACAACTTGCTATATGCATGAAGATGTACCATTTAAAAAAAACCTTCTGATAAGGAGAGGGCTAATTATCATACTTACTTGTGGTTGTGATGGGAGGGAGTTCTTCTGGCTGCTTGACATCTTTCTTTGGAGCAGAGAGTTGCTCATCTAAGTTCTTTAGGCGGTCTTTATCCTTTAGGAGGTTTCCAGGTTTTAGCTCATTGATGTCTAATGCAAGGTTCTTACAAAGGACCTCAATCTCAAACTTCAAGTTTAACTGCATAATTCAAATATTCAAAAAAATTATTTTAAAATGTAGTTTTATTCACAATATATACTACTCTTACCCAAATGTTACAATGCTTCCCCCAAATATACTCTACCTTTCCTGTAAATTTTAATAACGTGAAGGCATAGAGTGTTCTAAAGGATAAAGCAGCAAAAAATTTACCTTTAAATCATGTTCCTGATGTAGCTCTGCTAACACATTCATAATTGCCATCGTCCACGGGTTGGGTGGCCTAAAAACCTAAAGAAAAGCTATTATGTTAAGGTGGCCACCAAAATCATCCTTTAATTTGTATTATTTAAAACAGCTAAGGGGGTGCCTGGGTACTAAGTCTTAGTTAAGCGTCTGCCTTCAGCCAGGGTCATGATCCCAGAGTCTTAGGATTGAGCTCTACATGGGGCTCCTGGCTCGGCAGGAAGCCTGCTTCTCCCTCTCCCACTCCCCCTGCTTGTGTTCCCTCTCTCACTGCGTCTTTCTCTGTCCAATGAATAAAAACAAACAAACAAAAAAAACTTAAATAATAAAAATTTAAAGATTTTAAAAAATTAAAGTTAAGCACTTACACCTATGTGCCCAAAACAAAACTCTTGGGTTTCCCATCTATATATTTTAGGAAAACACCAAAACCCAAAGCCATTCTTTGAAATCATGCTACTTTAGCCTCTCACACTGGAAATCCGAGTTTCCCTGAGGAACCCTGACTGAACTGGCTCTATGTTCATAGGAACTACGAACATAATCTCTCACCCTTTTGCTGAAACAAAGTAACTTTTAAAGTAACTGATAAAATATTAAAATCTACTCACCACACTACGAATGCTAGATTCTAAGACTTTGGCAACAAAGGGTACTACGTAGAGCAACTCTTGCTGTCCTTTAACATAAGCCTCTAGCAGCAAAGATTTTACATCCAAGTCCTAGAAGAAGAAAAATATTTTTTTTTTTTTTAAGAACTGGGACTACATTTCAAAACCCCTCACAAATTACAAAATGAAAGGTACCTTGCCAAACTCATTCCCAAATTAGGAATCAACATAATATGACCCTTGCCTACAAAAAGGGATGACAGTCAGACCTTACTGGATTTTCTTTATCCTAACAATGCAGGATCATGAGCATGCAATTAAATTCAAAACATGGGCCAAACTCTTACAAACACCCAATCATCATTAAAATAGCCCCAAATAATTCAAGATTTTTAGACATAATATGCTCTATGAACATTCTCAAGTTTTACATGAACCCCTGGAACTCACAGTGTGTAAGATGGGTTTATTTTTAGCTAGTGTGATCATTCCTAGCCAATGTCCCAAATTCTTCAGCAAAGAACGATCTGAAAAATTTGCTGCAGCTTTATCAGAGGTCAGAAGCACCTGAAATGGTATAGGATTAAGAAAGAAAATGAGCTTAAGAAAAAAAATTCTCAAGTGAATGTCTGAGAATTCCACCTTATCCTACATTAAAATGAGTCCTCAATTCTGAGAATATGCCCCTGCGTTACGTCTATTCCATATTATCAGAGTATAACTACACAAGGTTAAGGGGTCATGTATAGTCCTACAGAAAAGTATTTAAAAACTGAAAAGTTTAGTGAGATTTGAAGCAGACATCCAGCTGCAAATCTAGTTTTGAAGAGCCAAATTCAATTCAAATGACGATAAAGTTACACCTCTAAGTCATTCAAGCATAGGGAGAAATGTAACCAATATCATAGTAGTGAGTGCAATCTTTAGCATTATCTAGGTCACTGTGTATCTCTACAGAGAACTAAAATAGCTTTTTGAAATAATAGTATAATAATGCTTAAATGCTTCTTTTATATTTATTTCATTAACATGCTTCTTTTAAAATTTCTAGAATACCTATTTCATTAATTCTCTAGTTGTTACTCTCCTAAGGGGGACATAACCATCACGTGAGTATATTTTGGGGCACATACCTACATCTATGTGCAATATGTTACCCCTTAAAATTTATGGCTATCAAGTTGTAATTTCAATTTGTTTATAAGAATCTTGGAAATTTTGTTCCACAATATGTGCATACTTTCATATCCCAATCACAATTTTAATCAGGTAAAAAAGGGTAAATACAGTTATGTTCCTTAACTCTATCTAGCAACAGCAAAATGGCACGCAGTCAGCTGTGCAACAGAAAGAGCCAGGAATTCTTTTGCACTACAGCGTAACCAAGAATGGGGAAAATTCCCATCCACAGGTTTAAATATAGTGCTGATTCCTAAACCAATGCCCCAAGTTATTCATCAAAGAATGATGACAGCTATATGCTGGCTTTCTTGAAGCATTATTCCTCCTGAAAAATAAAATACCTACTTTTATTGAACAAGTGTTAGAGCACAATTGGGAAAACTCTGACTCTGAACTGCTGAGAATCCTTCACAACGGCTATTCCCTAATTAAGGATAAGAGTATAGAGAGATAGAGGCGCTTGGGTGGCTCGGTGGGTTAAGGCCTCTGCCTTCGGCTCGGGTCATGATCTCAGGGTCTTGGGATCAAGCCCTGCATCTGACTCTCTGCTCGGCGGGGAGCCTGCTTCCCCCTCTCTCTCTGCCTGCCTCTCTGCCTACTTGTGATCTCTCTCCTCTCTGTCAAATAAATAAAAATATTTAAAAAAAAAAGAGTATAGAGAGATATATGGCACTTAAGAAGACATCAAAGACTCACTGCAGCACTGTCTTTATACTACCTAGTTATTATAAATAATCTAAATATCCATTAATAATAAATATACAGACAACGGATTTCTTTAAGACTATTAAAAAGAACCTGAGGGACTACAGCTCAGAGCCTATTACAAATATGAAGAAGAGACATGAACAGAGGATTAAGATTTAAAACCATGCACAGGATGAAAACAAAATCAGAATACTAAGAGTTACTTTCAAAGTAAACAGTACATGTCTATATAACTAAATTCTTCATGAACTTAGTTCCATATTTGAAACAAACCCTAGAGCAACTTTTGTAGATAACCTAATATAGACAACATAGAGAAAAAACAGCAACATCTCCCCAAAAATTCTACTTGTACAATCAAGTATTTCCAAATTCAAACAGTAATGAAAAGAAATACAAGAACTAAATTTTACTTTGATGTTTCTGTAGGTCTCATTCAGAACCATCTTATTAAATTCAGGGTTCTTCAGCGTGTCAAGGAAGTTTGAATAGAGGCTGTGAAAGTTTGGCTCAATACTGACTCTCTTCATAACCAGGTACTGTGAAACCCAAGGCATAAATTCTTCCTTCACAGTTTCCTTTAGTTCTTCAACCTAGCCAACCAACGCAACACAGGAAGTACACAATTAAAAGATAATAAAATATATCTTTGTAGTTTTTTTCTGTGAATAAATACAACATGTAGCATGTGGCTCCCTGCAAAATTAGATGCTAAAGCACCATGCTTTATCTCCTCCCACATCAGACACATGCTATATATATAGTACAGTATATTCAATTCCATATTAGTATACAGTCATCTCTCAAACTGTGGGTTGATTAGGACTACCCCTTAAAATTTTATAGTCGCATCTATAGTCGCTTTCAGCTTTAAAATCATAAAACATGAAGTCCCTCACCTCCATCTTTCCCAACTCTCCATTTGACCATTGCATAAATTATTAATGTACAACCTGCCATTAAGAGACCTAACACTGGAAGTATGTTTTCTTAATTTCCAAACTCCAGGAAACTTCTCTTCCAAAAGGACACTAAAGATTTTTATTCCCACCCTCCCCCAAATCAATTCTGGTGGGATTTTGAAAGATTTTGTAACACAGGCATTTCCAATGCCTTACATATAATCTTGATGGCAATGGTCATTTATTAGCTTTGCACAAGGTTACCTCAGTTATTAGATACCTAATAAAAGCTCTGAATGGTCTCTGGGAAAATATGACATATGACAAGGTACAAATGAAACCCTCTACCATGATGAGACGAGAGTTTACTTCAACAGCCTATGAAACTTGCTGCAAAACTAGTGCTACTTACTGTCTACAAAAACCACAGCCAAAAAACAAACAAACAAACAAAAACCACAGCCAGTAGTTGTATATCCTCATTCTCTGTTCTGATTCTATTATTTCCGCCTTTAAAGTGAATATTACAAAGGGTGCAGAACACCAACTATGAATCACCCAACCCATTAGGGATAAGAATAGACAGCATTCATAATGGTATATAAATTATTACATCATGCTCACCTTTTGGGTCATATTCGATTGTGAGAGATTATTGAAGATAAAAGCAATTTTCTCTTGGATATTTTCCGGGGGCTCTACAATTCTCTCGGTTTGATCTGTGGCCACAAGCAACGTGTCTATATTTGTAGTATTAATAGAAGGCTAAAAAAAAAAAAAAACACACAAATAAATTGAAATGCCTGCTTGACATATCCCAGGGAAAAATGTATACTGATTCCTTCAGGAAAAAACATACACATGATATATACTGTGGTAGCCAGAAAATGTACTGAACTATTAATAGTGCATATCTCTGGGAAATCAGGGGAGGGGAGATACAGAGGGAGAAATGCTGGCCTTTATACTTTCAGTAAGCATGTGTTATTTATAATAAAATTAAAATACATGCTCACTACTGGCGACATTACAACATAATATACCCGAGGAAAGAAAAAAGATCTACTTACTGGCACATCTTTCTTAAAGCTGACTCCAGTTGGCCTGGTGACTGTAACCGTTTTAGCAACAGTGGTGGTTGTTGAGGTGGTTACCATCGTGCTAACCTGACCAGCAAGGGGAGCTTTTGCTGGAACCTGGGCCTGAGCCTGGGCCTGAGCCAGTGCAATACTTCCAGGGGTTGTGATAGAGCCCTGCATTTTCACAGGAGGATCTCTAGACTGTTGTCCATATTCAATATACTAGGGGAAGGGAGAGGATAAGACATTAAAACATTTAACAAAAACTAAAAATTCTGAATTACACTCCTCTCATTTCTGAGAGGGGATATCCCTTACTCCCTGCCCCATTCTGGTCCATATTCCTATACATAATATACATTAAGTAGATACCATGGGGCTCCTTGGAAGGTAAAACAATATGTCTTAAAATATTAAAAGGGAACTAGTCTAGCAACACAACTTTCAAAACAGCCACCACCAATGCCTGCATATACACTTTCATAAATCCCTTAATATATGTAAACTTTAACATTTTTAAGTCTCTATAACTAAAATTTTTTTTTAATTTATTTATTAGAGAGCGAGAGACTGAGAATGAGAGGGGAGAAAGTCAGAGGGAGAAGCAGACTTCCTGCAGAGCCAGGAGTCCGATATGGGACTCGATCCCGGGACTCCGGGATCATGACCTGAGCCGAAGGCAGTTGTTCAACCAACTGAGTCACCCAGGCGCCCTCTATAACTAAATTTTTTTAAGATTTTATTTACTTACTGTTTGTTTGTGTGCATTATTTATTTATTTATTCATTCATTCATTTGACAGAGAGAGAGACAGAGCAGGAGAGCACAGGCGGGGGAGCGGGAGAAGGAGAAGCAGGCTTCCCGCTGAGCAGGGAGCCCGATGCAGGCAGGGCTCCTTCCCAGGACTCAGATCATGATCTGAGCCAAAGGCAGCCGCTTAACTGAGCCACCCAGGCACCCCTAAATTTCTATACTACATTGATCTCTTTTACTGGATGCTGATGAGAAACCTAAGGACCAAAAAATACAGTAAGTTATCTCTTAATAACTACAACTATTACTACAAAACAAAGAAACATTCTGTAGAAAGCCAAGCCAGCTAGAGAAAAATAAGCAGGAAGGCAGACTTCTTTCCACTTTACAGACCACTCAACCCCTTTTCCACAAATTAGAAAACTGATACAGGGCTCCTAATCCTATTTCCAGCAGTCCATGCCTGAAGAAAGCAAAAACTACTACGTAGCTGCACTGAGGTGGCTCAGTCAGTTAAGCATCTGACTCCTGATTTCAGTTCAGGTATCATCTCAGGGTTGTGAGATCGAGCCTCAAGTCAGACTCTACGCTGGGTGAAGAGCCTGCTTAAGATCCTCTCTCTCCCTTTGCCCCTCCCCAGCTCTTAACAATCAACCAACTACTATCTAAATATGTAACTTCATTCAAAAAATGGACATTCTCGGGTGCCTGGGTGGCTCAGTTGGTTGGGCGACTGCCTTCGGCTCAGGTCATGATCCCGGAGTCCCAGGATCGAGTCCCATATCAGACTCCCGGCTCTGCGGGAGGTCTGCTTCTCCCTCTGACCTTCCCCCCTCTCATTCTCAATCTCTCTCTCTAATAAATAAATAAAATCTTTAAAAAAAAAAAAAAAAATGGACATTCTCAAGCTCCTGAGTGGCACAGTAAGTTAAGCATCAGACTTTTGGTTTTGGCTCAGGTCATAATCTCAGGGTCCTGAAATTGAGCCAAGTGTTGGACTCCATGTTCAGCAGGGAGTCTCCTTAAGACTCTCTCTCCTCTAAACTTCTCCCTTGCTTTGGATAAAAAAAATAAATCATCAAAAAACTAATAAAGGGCATTTTCAAGTAGGAAAGACAATCTCTGAATAAAGTATAGCACTTTAAATTGACTAAGGGGCGCCTGAGTGGCTCAGTCATTAAGCGTCCCCCTTCAGCTCAAGTTATGATCCCAGGATCCTGGGTTAGAGATCCACATCAGGCTCTCTGCTCAGCAGGGAGCCTGCTTCTCCCTTTCCCACTCCCCCTGCTTGTGTTCCCTCTCTTGCTGCCTCTCTGTCAAATAAATAAAATAAATAAATAAATAAATAAATAATCAAATAAATAAATAAATAATCTTTTTTTTTAAAAAAAAATAAATTAATTAATTAAATAAATTGACTGAGTACAGAAATACAAATACCCTCTCTCTCAAATTCTATCTTGTTATAGGAGATACTAGAGACCACTGTTTTGTGTGATCATCTCCAGGCCACCTCTCTTGTCTCCACACTTCCAAGGTCTCTATTTACCGGCTCTTGAATTCCAAACACATTATTCATCTGACCCTTACAAAACTCCACTTTCCTGTATTGTACAATAGCACTGGCATATTCCCCAAACCCCACACATGAATGAGCAATACTCGTGGCTCCCCTCCACAGGTCTCCTAGGTTAACCCATCACAAAAACCCTGCCCTCCTACAAACAAATCCAGCTGGATCAGGTGAAAAGACTGGACTAAATTCTAATAAATATTAAAAGTAGATTCAAAAAAAAAAAATAAAAAAGTAGATTCATATTCTGATCTTTCTGATTTGTTTAAATGTTATAAAGCCATTTTTCTGATTTATGCAAAATGAAGTTAATAAAGATTAATTTTCTTGTTCTCTATAAGCAGGTTTTGACCAAAGGCAAGACAAAGATATGAATATTAATCAATTAGTCTAAAAACAACAGTTTACAAATTTCATGAACAATCATGTAAAATGGCTTAAAATATACAATTATCTAGGGGCACCTAGGTGGCTCAGTTGGTTGAGCACCTGACTCTGGATTTTGGTTCAGGGTCATGGCACTGAGCCCCACAGCAGACTCCATGCTCAGTGCAGAGTTCAATTGTCCCTCTCCTTCTGCTTCTCACCAGACCCCACTCACATGCGCACTCACACTCCTTTATAAATTAAAAAAACAAAAACTTTAAGAAAATGTGCAATATCCCAAGTTCATTTCCTCAGGGACTACCTTCTTTTTAACAAATACATCAAAGGAATCTAAGCAGGTGCTAAGGCTATGTATTTTTTTAAGTTATCTCTACACCCAACATGGAGCTTGAACTCGCAAATCAGGCAGGAATTTTTTTTTTTAATAGGATTTTACTTATTTGAGAGAGCATGTGCATGGGAGGGGCAGAGCTGGAGGGAAAAAGAATCCAAAGCAGACTCCACAATGAGCACAGAGCTCAATCCTGAGATGAGCTAAGCTGAAACCAAGACTCCGATGCTCAATCAACTGGGACACTCAGTTGCAAGAAATTTTAGTAATAGCAGAAAATGTCTATACTTCAATAGCAGTATCAGGTTAAAATAACTGATAAAAGCCTTTATTAAATGAATCAAAACCACTGCTTAGTAAAGACCATCCAAAAATGATCTTTTCATGACCTATTATTAAGCTGCAAAATGAGCAACAAATAGTACATATGGCTATATAATGCCAATCATTAAGAAATCTTAAGGCCAGTCCCAGCAAATCCAAAATCAAATTATAATAACCTCTCTAACTACTAGACAGATTTTAGGTATTAAGGACACTTACCTCCTGTAAATGATGTGGAAACTGCATAAAGTGACTGATAGAAGCCAAGTGCTGACAATACTGGGGATAGTCCTTCAATCTGCCAACAAAAACATTCATTCATTCACTCATCACCTCATGTACGAACAAAAGTAGCACAATTAACAAATTTTCTTTCAAATGCTAGTCTAGGCCACTTCCCCCATTCTACCTAGAAAACATCTTACTTGAAGAGATTTCCAAAGATAACAGCACGGAAGTTGGGGAGAGAAATATCTATGAACTTCTTTTTACAACGGATAACAGTATCTTTTGTTTTTTAAAGATCCTATTTCAGTTAAAATTTGATTACAACAAGCCATTAAAATTGCTATCTGGAAACAATTTCCAATGTTCATTAACAGGTAAATGGAAAAACAATTTGTAGTTAATTCATACAAAAATCCTCACAAATAAAAAGGAACAACTACCGAAACATACAGTAATAGAGATTAATTTCAAAAGCATCAACTTAATTGCAAGAAGTCAGACTCATACATACAACTGTGTATGGTTCTGCTTAAAGAACACGAGAAAAACTAGAAAGAAATCAGATCAAGGATTGCCAGGGGTCAAAAACTACAAAGGGGAAATGAGAACTGCTTGGGAGTAATAGAAATTTTCAAAATCTTGACTGTAACTGTGGTGGTTATACAACTCAAAATTCTGCCAAAATTCAAAGAACTATAATCTAAAATGGTGCCTTTCACTAAAGTATACTTCAATAAAACAAAAGCACTATTTCAGTTTATACTTTTCCTACCACTTATTTGATAATTGTAATGAACTGTTTTCACTTCCTCGCCTTCTACTTCATATAGATGTTAATATACATATTATGATGGGGCACGGCAAGAATTAGTTGATAAATGAGTTATTATTTCTTCTTATATTAAATAAAAGATGCTTCCGGGGTGCCTGGATGGCACAATCAGTCAAGCATCGGACTCCTGGTTTCAGCTCAGGTCATGAACTCAAGGTGGTGAGATCAAGTCTCATGTCAGGGCTCTGCTCCACACTGTGTTTAGTGTAGAGTCAGCTTAAGATTCTCTCCCTCCCTGTCCCTATGTTCCTCCCATTCTTGCAGGCCCTCTCACCAAAATAAATAAATAAATCTAAAAAAGAGAGAGAGGGGCACTTGGGTGGCTCAGTGGGTTAAAGCCTCTGCCTTAGGCTCAGGTCATGATCTCAGGGTTCTGGGATCGAGCCCCGCATTGGGCTCTCCGCTCAGCAGGGAGTCTGCATCCCTCTCTCTGCCTGCCTCTCTGCCTACCTGTGATCTGTCTCTGTCAAATAAATAAGTAAATAATCTTTTTAAAAAATAAAAAAGAGAGATAAATGCTTCATAGGAAACCTATTCACTCACCTATTTTTAAATCTATCTAGTGCAGCAATCCCAAAATAATACATTTTGGAACCAAAAGGCTTGCGTAAGGCTTCAAGAACATATCGCAGGGCCAGACCTAGTGCCATGTAAGTGACCAGTCCTTTTTCAATTATCCCACCAAACAGGCAGGCTGTTATATGTAACTCTTTATCAGGGTACTGGGGGAAAAACCGATATTCTTCAAACAAGTTCCTCAGCATACAGTTAAAGACTTCTCGTTCCCTCTTTATGGTAGAATCTTTAAACCTCTGTAACATTTCTAATACCTAGAAAAGGCAAGACAAAAATAAAACACGCATCAACTATTATGAAAAGCATTCCTTAAATATTCTAAAAAAGAATTGTTAAAAAGAATAGATTTTAAAAAATAAAATCTTTAAGGTGAGGGGAGGCTGGTTGGCTCAGTTGGAAAAGCATACATCTCTTGATCTTGGGGTCGTGCATTCGAGCTCCACATTGGGTGTAGAGATTAGTAAGAAGAATAGATATACTTAAAAAAAAATCTTTCAAAAAGGATTCTTAATCAAAATATTTAATACACTCAGCCTGAGATGAATGTTAAGATTTCAAAGGGAATATATACACATACCAGAACAGTCTGAGCTGAATTTCTAAAAAGTTTGAAAGGGGATTTAAGATTTATATTAAACCATAAAGTATTAGAACATCCTAGACACTTACCTCATCAACAGACATAGTTGGATGTGGTGGGTGATTATATATTCTCTGAAAATAGCTGTTTGCTTCATCATCTATTTCTTTACTAAAGTGCTGATTTGCCTCTGGCCACACCTGAGACAAGTCCGCTGTTAGAAACAGAAAAGCAACCAGTGGGCATTTAAGCTCTTTCCCCAATGACCCACTTTTATACAGAGAGCCAAGAGAAAAATACCATTTTAATTTTAAAGGAAAAAATAAAGAAAATGAAGAAATTATTAAGTGGCCAAAGATCAATATTCAAGTATTTTAGGTACATATAAAAGATTTTAACAAATGCCTTACAACTATAGTTCTACCTTAGTATTTTCTTCATCAGGCTTTATCAAACCATGACAGTTCACTACATTCAAATTCATACTGCACTTACCCTTAACACAACCTCACTTGACATTAACAAGTCTTTACGACTTTATAATAAAAATGACATCTAACATATAAGAATTATCAATGCATGTGCATGACACACTGATGTAAACACAGAGCATGCTACAAAACATAACATTCAGACAAGTCTTTCACACTAACATCTTCAAGTCAATTGGTATACTTTCAAATCCTGTATAATGAATATCTGGTCCCAACAACAACGGTATTTGTAGGTAAACGATACCTACAAATTTACAAAGAGGACTTTTGACTTTGAGAATTAACTTACTAAGGAGGTGAAACTTCAAAAGCTGTTTTCCAAGTTATATCAGGTATGTCATATGGTGATATTTATTATATATAAGGCTATACATATCATAAAGCTTTAACCTTAAAATAAATTGCCTTATATAAACTGTCAGGCTGAAACAGAAATTTGAAATTCTCATGGCTGCTCCTGAATTGTTTAAAAAAAAAAAAAAAAACACACACACACACACAAAAAAACAAAAAACACCACCAACGCATTTTTAGTATAAGTGTAAGATTTATACACATACATTTAAACTTCTAAAAGCCGCTTTTTACTATATTTCTTACTTTGAGAGTAATGCCCCTAAAAGATGCTACCTTTTATTAACCATCATACTATTCTAACAATCAAGATCATGATTTGATAACTCAATTTTTTGAGTTTTGAGATAACTCAATTTTTTATTTCAGTAACTCAAGTTTGTGAATTAATGCCTAGAAAGTACATCAACATACGACCCTACTAACAATATATTAAGATAAGTCAATTTTTTGTCCACATAACTATGGGGACAACAAACTGGAAATCTAAAAACTTTATGTACATCAGTCACACTTCACAATCACAGACAACACTACCACTTACAAGGTTTCATCTTACTCTGCTGGAATGTAGGCTGGTTCAGTCCAGAGGTGCCCAGTTTCCTCTGTACAAAAGGATCGTTATTCACTGCAGGGAGTCCAAGAGCCCCAGTTCCTATACCAGTCAGGCTGCCTGTGCCAAGACCACCTACTAGAAAGAAGGAAGGCAGCCAAAGTCTTATTACTCATATTCTTTACTTATATCAAAGATCTAGGTTCTCATTTAAAAAATTTTATAGAGAATCTAAACTAATCAAAGTAGATAAAAATGGGCAAGGTGGGGCGTCGGGGCGGCTCAGTAGCTTAAATGCCTGCCTTCAGCCTAGGACATGATCTTAGGGTCCTGAGACCAAACTCTGTGTCAGACTCCCTGCTCAGCAGGGAATCTGCTTCTCCCTCTCCCTCTGCTCCAACCCCTGCTTGTGCACACACGCATGCCCTCTCAAATAAATAAATCTTTAAAAAAAAAAAAATGGGGGCGCCTGGGTGGCTCAGTGGGTTAAGGCCTCTGCCTTCGGCTCAGGTCATGATCTCAGGGTCCTGGGATCAAGTCCCGCATTGGGCTCTCTGCTCAACAGGGAGCCTGCTTCCTCCTCTCTCTCTGCCTGTCTCTCTGCCTACTTGTGATCTCACTCTCTCTGTCAAATAAATAAAATCTTAAAAAAAAAAATGTACAACACGAAAATGTTTCCAGCCTTTAGAGTTATTCATTTATTTATATTTTTTTTAATATTTTATTTATTTATTTGATACAGAGAGAGATCACAAGTAGGCAGAGAGGCAGGAGCAGGCTCCTCACTGAGCAGAGAGCCTGATACGGGGCTCGATCCCAGGGCCCTGAGATCAAGACCTGAGCCGAAGGCAGAGGCTTTAACCCAATGAGCCACCCAGGCGCTGCATTTATTTATATTCTTAATAAGACTATATAGAAATCTTTAATTGTACATTCTCGTAGGTGATACGCTATGTAAGATAGTCAAATTAAGAGGAACTGGTTTGCTTTTAATGGGAATTGATAACTAAAGTATTTCATACTATCTTCCAGTTAGCATGAGCCAGGACTTGCTTATTCCCCTCAACTCTAGCAAACAGAATTTATAATAATTAGAACTTTACTAAGTAGGCCTTATTAAGGAAATTAATTTTGACTTAACAATCAGGGCTAGAACCATACAGCAGCACTGTTAATCAGGGTACTGAGCCATCCCTTTTACAGTCCTTAAATTCTGGAACAATGAAACTTATACCCCGAAGATAAAAAGATGCAGATAGCTTAGGAAATACAAATGAACACAGGAGAGAGAGCCAAAATATTTGAAATAACTAAAAAAGTTTTAGGGATTTACTATCATTTTAAAGGTAGATGAGGTAAAATGAACCAGAACATATACCTGAATCTGATGTGAAATATTTTTTACCATTATTTATTGAATGATTCGTAAAGCTGTGAATTCTTTATCTGAACCTCCATCTTTCAGAATGTGATTCACACACTTGTTACTGTTTATACTATCATTTGGTAAAACAGAATCCTTACAATCTGAATCAATTAATATTATAATAGTACCGTTTTCTCTTCCTAGCTTTGAAGATTGAAACAATCTTACAATTTTTTTTAAGATTTTATTTATTTTAGAGAGAGAATGAGAGAGAGAGAGATCACAAGTAGGCAGAGAGGCAGGGAGAAGCAGGCTCTCTGCTGAGCAGAGAGCCCATGTGGGGCTCGATCCCAGGACCCTGAGATCATGATCCGAGCTGAAGGCAGAGGCTTTAACCCACTGAGCCACCCAGGAGCCCCGAAACAATCTTACAATTTAAACAGCTTTCATTATCATAGTGACTCCAAACACCTTACCCCACACTAAAGCACAATGAGATTTACAAATAATCTACACTCTTATCCACCACTGCTCCCCCTTACCTGGAAGCTGTGATGAAAGTCCTCCAATACCACTGAAAGCAGTTGTCTGATTTGGGGTTGAAAGGGGTGGAAATGCTTTTGCTGGTGACTGAGGGGTACTGAATGCAGAACCCAAATTTGGAGGAAAACCCTGCATACTCTGGGTGTGAGGGGCAGCTGAACCACCTATGCTAAGAGATGCCATTCCACCAAGAGGGTCAATCTGAAGAAAAACATTATAAAAATGTATTAAACATACTTCCAAGAATACACAGACAGATACAGGTAAAGAAATCTTTAGCTCTTCATAGGCTTAATAAGTAAACTGGAAAACCCAGAGCAATCATGATGATACCTAAATCCTCAAATCAAATCAACTGTGCTAGTCTTTTTTCTTACTATATCACAGAGTAGGTTTCAAGAGTTAGCCTCTGCCAAAGTATCAGAGCCGTAATATTAGGGATTCAAAAATAACAATTAAGATGAACTGCCCTGCAGCCATAGCACTAAGCACTCAGCAGTGACACAGGACAGATTTTAGGTTTTCAAAATTTCCAATAAGCCCTTTTACAACAGAAAGAATCTCTTAAACTACGTTATTTAACTTTTAACACAAAAGCTTAGCAATCAGAAATAAATCTTCCAGTCAAAACAAATAAATCTACTCGAAATGTGAAGATCTTGAGGGTTGGAGGAGATCAGCTCAAATTTAAAACAAACAAAAAACAAGGTATGCTATTCACCAAAAGATCTTTTAAAGTATCTATAACTGCACTTTCAAGCTTCTTAGTTTCATTATTTCAGACCTTCTTGACATAGAAATGCCTTTTCTAAAGTGACCCCTAAAGAATCACTAAACATTCTTTTCTTAAAGCCCAATCTGCCAATCAATGCAGATGAAAACAGAAGTGGAATATGTTGCTCCCAGAGAGAAGGGGGGTGGTTGGTGTCAGGGAGTAACTTAAATGTACCTTGTTTTTAAAAGAGCAGTTCAGTTGAGAGCTGAAGAGCCCCAGTTATAACAAGTCCTTATGCTCTAGCACTGTTGCTTGGCCCGTGAAGCTACAAACAAGACACATCAGGTTCAAAGGCAGTGCTTATTTCTCAAGTCTACATTACTCTTATTTTAAAAAGAAGCCCTTATCATTTATCTAAGTAAGTTGTTTTGTACCTTTCCTCTCAGAGTCACGTTCTATTTAATGATTAAAAGTCTATCCTCAACTATAATGCCTATTTATATGGATCTCCTTTAAAATGTAGTAGTGGATGCTAAACATGCAGATGTATCTATAAGGTAATAAATTTAGACAAAATTTCCTTTGAGAAATTACAAATGATGTAGAAGTTTATTCTATTCCAAGTCTATGAACACACATAGGTGTACCAGTTGTAGCATTCATTTACCTGAACAGGAGAAATGGCATCTAAGCTGCTAGCACTAGGAGGGCGTCCTTTTGGCATAACTCCAGGTGGCGGCTGTCTGGCCTTGTTCATAACATTACTGCAATTGGCTACCATGGTGAGGATGGTTTCTGATAACTCCTGAGAAACACTCCTAATGACAGAAGAGAAATAAAAAATATCACTTGCTATTACTCAGAACACCTAAAGAAACAAACCTCATTTTTCTTTTTAAGTAGGCTCCATGCCCAACGCGGAGCCCAGTGTGGGGCTTGAACTCACCACCCTGAGATCAAGACCTGGGCTGAGATCAAGAGTCAGATGCTTAACCAACTGAGCCACTCAGGCACCCCCAAACCTGATTTTCTAATAAAGAAACCCTGATAGAACATATGGTTAAATTTCTACCATACCCCATGTCTTTGCATCCATCACTAAACACAAGGATTTTCTGAGCAATGGCTCTCTCGTGGAGATTATCTAATTTATACCCCTGAAACTAAACCTTTTATATGGTACAACAAATATATATATATATTTTTAAAGATTTTATTTATTTATTTTAACAGAGAGAGAACACAAGCAGGCAGAGAGGCAGGCAGAGAGAGGAGCAGGCTCCCTGCTGAGCAAGGAGCCCGATGTGGGACTCGATCCCAGGACGTTGGGATCATGACCTGAGCCAAAGGCAGAGGCTTTAACCCACTGAGCCACCCAGGCGTCCCAACAAATATATTTTAAAACACTCCAAGAAATATTAGATATCCTCACCCACTTTATCAAAAACTATGCCCAAACCTGGACATAGCAAAACCAACAGATAAGAAAACTTAATACTAGTTTCTCATGAAGACAAAACATTTATTCAAGTATAGATAAAAACACCATATACATGTAGTCACTACATTTGTCAAGCACATAAAGAATAGAATTCTAGGGACGCCTGGGTGGCTCAGTTGGTTAAGCAACTGCCTTTGGCTCAGGTCATGATCCCAGCGTCCTGGGATCGAGTCCCGCATCGGGCTCCTTGCTCCGCAGGGAGCCTGCTCCTCTCTCTGCCTCTGCCTGCCTCTCTGCCTGCTTGTGTTCTCTCTCTGTTAAATGAATAAAAAAAAAAAAAAAAAAAAAAAAAAAAACTTTAAATAAAAAAAAAAAGAATAGAATTCTAAAACATCAAGTAGGATAAATGTTCAAACATCTATAACTGCACTTTCAAGCTTCTTAGTTTGTTTCATTATTTCCTTTTACAACAGAAAGAATCTCTTAAACTACGTTATTTAACTTTTAACACAAAAGCTTAGCAATCAGAAATAAATCTTCCAGTCAAAACAAATAAATCTACTCAAAATGTGAAGATCTTGAGGGTTGGGCGCCTGGGTGGCTCAGTTGGTTAAGCGACTGCCTTCGGCTCGGGTCATGATCCCAGAGTCCCGGGATCGAGTCCCATATCAGACTCCCGGCTCTGCGGGAAGTCTGCTTCTCCCTCTGACCTTCTCCCCTCTCATTCTCACTCTCTCTCTCTCTAATAAATAAATAAAATCTTAAAAAAAAAAAAAAGAAAAACCCACCTTATCTTAAGGTGTAGCCTCATAAAACTGTAGAAACCCCTTATTCTCTTAAACTCTACCCAAACTTGATTCCATCTTTAATCTTTCCTCCTAAATTCAGAATCTTACTACTGCCATCAAGAAGTAAAAGCAGTCACTCAGAGAAGAACATTATTTTGGGAAATGAAATATAAAACTGTGCATCAAATCACTATAGTACAATCTACAACATTCTTGCTTGTACCACTATGATACAGTGGCTCCAATAAAGATTACAAATTTAAATGAACGATGAGGGGTTTTTTTCATCTATTAAAGAAAGTAAGGAAAAAAATATTAATAGATCATGGAAAAGAAGAGGGAGATGTCAAGCACTACAAGTGTGAGTCTACTTATTTACCTTAGTACTGTTAATTTCCAAAAGATGCTGCAAAAAAAGACATTTCAAACAGAGAAAACATGACTAGCTCTCTCTAGCCTCTATACATCTAGGTTCACAATACCTACTTCCCTGCAATTAAAACTTCATAAATGTACCAGTTTCATCCTTTAGATTAGCAAATAATACATTAGCAAGGCTATGAAGAAATAGACATTTTCACTGCTGGTGGTTATACAGAATGAAAAACTTCCTAGGGAGGGAAATTTTCCAGTAACTAACAAAATTATACATGCATTTCCCTTTATTCCAATAGGCTCTAAGTCTAATGGTCCCAAATATACACTGGCAAAGACAATGGCTACAAATACTATTTGCTGCAACACTATCTATGCTACACAGCGAAAACAATCAGAATGTCCACCAATAGGGAAACTAGTTTAGGAAAGCACAAGCATCTATTTATTCAATGAAGTACTATGCAGCAATTACAAGGAGTAAGAAAGCTCTTTGATTCTATGGAGTGAACTCTAGGATATATGATCAAATGAAAGCATGTTGCAATAGTGTATACAATATACTCCCTTCTCTGTAGTAAAGAGGAAAATATACAAGTACTTTTTTAAAATGCAAAAATAACCCCAAAATATAAATGAAAATGGTTACCATAGAAAATAAGAACAAGGTGGGGGTAAGACCCACAAAAACCCTCTTAATTAAAAAAAAGAAACCAAATAAATGAATAAATTTAAAAGACCATTCCAAAGACATCTATGCCATGGGTTAATGGCCTCCAATAGGTAAATAATAATCACTATGTTGCACTGAATACAAAATGTCTTCCATTTTAAGATACAGTATTTTATGTATTACACAAAAAGGAAATAAACTAATTTTAACTATTAAGATGTCACTAGTGATATGAATCATTTCAGATGTTAAAATATTAAACAGTGGGTATCTTAGATTGATAAACCATGGTTAATTAAAATATTCCTTATTATTAGGAAAAACTTTATTATATTTGACACAATTTCAAACTTAGAGGCCAGAATATTATTAGGGACTCCCATAAATGCTTTACTCACCAATTAGTTACATTTTGCCCAATTTGTTTAGCCAGGCTTTTTATACTCTCCTCCAAAAAGTACACGCGATGACGTTATCTTTTGTCCCTAAATACTTCACTACGTTTATCCTAAGAACAAGGACATTTTCTTATATAGTCACAAAGAGTAATATATATCAGGAAGTTCAACACAAATAAAAAAGTTCAACACTGGGGCGCCTGGGTGGCTCAGTGGGTTGGGGCCTCTGCCTTCGGCTCAGGTCCAGTCTCAGGGTCCTGGGATCGAGCCCCGTATTGGGCTCTCTGCTCGGTGGGGAGCCTGCTTCCCCCTCCCTCTCTGCCTGCCTCTCTGCCTACCTGTGATATCTCTCTCTCTCTCTGTGTGAAATAAATAAATATTTCTTTTAAAAAAAAGTTCAACACAAATAAAAAGGCCATATTCAAATTACATCATTCCCACAATGTACTTCACTGCTATTATTCCCGAGTCATGATCCAATCCACTGCACTACTGTCACCACTTCTTTGAACTAGAGAAATTCATCAGCTGTTGTCTTCCTCCAACTTGATTTTTTTAAATAGGTATTTTATACAATATCGCTTGATTTGAGTTTGTCTGATACCTTAGATTTTAGATACGTTTGTTGCAGGACTACCACAGAAGCCGCATTATATTTTTCTCCACGCATTTTTAAATTTTTGTTGTTGTTTTAAGTAATCTCTACACCCAATGTGGGGCTTAAACCCACAACCCCCCAAGAACAAGAGTCAGATGCCCCTTCAGTGCATTAGGAGGCATATGATTTAGAGAGCTGGTGATCATTTTGATCAATAAATTAATGTAGCTATGCCAGGCTTCTCCAATGAAATGTTACTTCTTTCCTCTTGTTATTAGAAGTTAATTTGTGGGGAGCCACTCTGAAATTAGGTGACTGTCGTGCTCCTCAAACATTCTCTCATGACTTTTAGCATCCACTAAAGTTTATATCTCCATCATAATTATTTCTATATTTATTAACAGGAAGAACTTTCTTTCTTTGGCATTTACATGCACTATTTCATTAAATTCAAGAAGATAGGTTCTTCTAATACAGCAACAAAAGAAACTAAAACCTCGAGTTGGGTAAACTACCTCCTTACACAAAAACACAAAACATATTATCCAATTTCAATATGCCCTTAAATTTCTAGTATTTAATTTCAGATTATTTATTTCCAGGTGGAATACAATGTACAAATGTGAAAGGCAACAGTCTAAAATTTTACATTTTAGAACATTAAAAACTTACAGAGCAGGATTTCTCAACTGTTGCACTATCAGCACTATGGACTGGATAATTCTTTGTTGTGGGAGGCTCCACCGTGGACTGTAAAATGTTTAACAGCAACCCTGGCCTTTACCTACTAGATGCCAGTAACAGATTTCTCTCTGCTTATAACAATCTATAGCAACATCAAATGACTCTGAGGGAGCAAAATATTCCCTGGTTGAGAACACCCAGTTAGGGATATATGTGTGTAAATTTTTTAAAAGCATAGAAGAGCAAAACAAAATTCAAGATCTACATAGGATAGCTTAAGAAACAGGATTGGAGAGGCACCTGGGTGGCTCAGTGGGTTAAAGCCTCTGCCTTCAGCTCGGGTCATGATCTCAGGGTCCTGGGATCGAGCCCCACGTTGGGCTCTCTGCTCAGCGGGGAGCCTGCTTCCCTCTCTCTCTCTGCCTGCCTCTCTGCCTACTTGTGATCTCTCTGTGTCAAATAAATAAATAAAAATCTTTGGGAGACTCCTGAGTGGGTCAGTGGGTTAAGCCACTGCCTTTGGCTCAGGTCATGATCCCAGGGTTCTGGGATCGAGTCCCACATGTGGCTCCTTGCTCAGTGGGGAGCCTGCTTCTCACTCTCTCTGCTTCTGCCTGCCACTTTGCCTGCTTGAGCTCTCTCTGTCTCTCTCTCTCTGACAAATAAATGAAAATCTTTAAAAATAAATAAATAAATAAATATCTTAGGAAGGAAGGAAGGAAGGAAGGAAGGAAGGAAGGAAGGAACAAACAGGATTGGAGAGGAAGGATTGGAGTTAGCTCCAAAAATGTTATGGCTTAAGTTACACAGTAGACTCAGATGTGTTTATTATACTTCAAAACTTACCCAAAAAAATACAAGGTACATAAGCAAATGGTGGAGTAAAAGACCTCCAAATACTCTCCACTCCATAAAGGCAACTATGAAAGTGGCAAAAATTATCAGAATCAACTATATCAAAACTCTTACATATATGATATATAACATATATGCAATACATGAACTCCGATATAGAACAATCCAGAAATTTTCATTCCAGAAAGACTGAATCTTGGTAATAAAAGCAAGCTTTCTGGTATCTCAATTTGCTTTACTCCCATGCCCCCTCTCCAGCTGGACAGTAACCTTGAAAACTAATGGCCTACAATCAGAGAGAAAACCAGCAGCCTGACAGTCACAGGACAGGGCTCAGAGCTGGCTTGAGGCATCTCCAAAGCCTCATTCTCGGAGAATCCTGTGAGACAACAATGGCAAGATTATCTCTATCTGACCCAAGCGCTGGCTAAGCACAAACAGCCTTTTCCTCATGCAGTATTTGTTAGATACATTTAAAGGTAACTGTTTTAATTTTCTGATGCCTGGGGTGGAAGATAACAGTTTGAGCAAACAAGAGGTTAACTAAAAAGCTTAAAAGGAAAATTTGGGGAATAAGATTCCCAGGGGTAAAACTGAGAACTCTCATTTTCCCAGAGAAACAAGAAGTCCTCAGACATGTATAAAGCAATGCCAATACATCCATCTGTGATATTCTCACAAAAGTCCTGAAACGGACAAAGCTCTTACCTCAAGTTGCCATTCAGGCTTGAAGAAGGAAGTGAAGGCTAACAAGGAGTTGCCAAGTTATTAGCATTAAGACGTGCCCCAATATGCACACAAAACCACAGGATAGAGTAACTTACTCATTCTGGCATTTAAGAAAATCACCCTGTTCTAGCTAATCACCAGGCTACCCAATGTCAATCACCTAAGGTGACAAAAAATAGGACATGACAGAAATAGTTCCAAAAAGTCCCTAAACAAGAGAAAAAAAGCAACGAAACAAAAAATAGAGGTGGGGGGGAGAGCCTGATTTTAAGAACTGCCACATTATTTTAACTTACCAGTTTCCAACCACAAATTACAAGACATGCAAAAAACACAGTGAAGCATGGCCTGAGCATAGCAATAAAATGCTATCAACAAAAACTGCCCTGAGAAAAAGAGATGCTAGCCTTAGTAGACAAAGACTTTATTTTTTTTTAAACATTTTATCTACTAATTTGACAGAGAAAGATCACAAGTAGCCAGAGAGGCAGACAAAGAGAGAGGGGGAAGCAGGCTCCCTGCTGAGCAGAGAGCCTGCTGCAGGGCTTGATCCCAGGACGATGAGATCATGACCTGGGTCGAAGACAGAGGCTTAAACCACTGAGCCACCCAGGCACCCCTAGACAAAGACTTTAAATCAACTATTTCAAATATGTTATTCTAAGGACTAAAGTAAAGCATGTTAAAAAGAACCACAAGAAAAACTTTAAAAAGGTGCTCCTCAAGGAATGGCTGACTGGCTTAGTTGGTGGAACACAGAATTCCTGATTTCAGGGTTTTGAGTTTTAGCCCCATGCTGGGTGTAGAGATTGCTTAAAAATTAAAATCCTGGGACGCCTAGGTGGCTCAGTGGGTTAAAGCCTCTGCCTTGGGCTCAGGTCATGAACTCAGGGTGCTGGGATCCAGCCCCACATTGGGCTCTCTGCTCAGCAAGGAGCCTGCTTCCCTCTCCGTCTCTCTCTGCCTGCCTCTCTGCCTACTTGTAATCTCTCTCTGTCAAATAAATAAATAAAATCTTTAAAAAAATTTTTTTTTTAAATTAAAATTCTATGGGGGAACAGGGGCAGCCCAGGTGGCTCAGTTGGCAATCTTACTCTTCGTTTCAACTCAGGTCATGATCTCAGGTTGTGGGACTGAGCCCTGCACCAGGCTCAACACAGAATCTGCTTGGGATTCTTTCTCCCTATTCCTCTTCTCCCTATTCCTCTGCCCCTTTCCCCACTTGAGCATGCTCTCTCACTCTCTCGGAATTAAAAAAAAAAAAAAAGATGTTCCTCAAGATAGAGCATACCAATAAAAATTACTATTTCTTGGGGCACCTGGCTGGCTTAGTTGGAGAATGTGCAATTCCTGATCTTGGGGTCATGGGTTTCAGCCTCACACTGGGCGTAGTAACTTTCTTAAATAAGTAAATTTTTTAAAAAGAATTCTTTCTTTTAGAGTTGAAAAATGCAGTAACTGGGGTGACTAGGTGGCTCAGCCAGTTGAGCATCTCTCTTTGGCTCAGGTCATGATCCCAGGGTCCTGGGATCAAGACCCAAACTGGCTCCCTGCTCAGCAGCAGGGTCTCCCCTTTCCCTCTGCTGCTCTTTCTCTCTCTCTCTCAAATAAATAAAACCTCCAAAAAGAAAATAGAAGAGAGGGGCACCTGGGTGGCTCACTGGGTTAAAGCCTCTGCCTTCGGCTCAGGTCATGATCTCAGGGTCATGGGATCGAGCCCCGCATCAGGCTCACTGCTCAGCAGGGAGCCTGCTTCCCCCCCTCTCTCTCTCTGCCTCTCTGCCTACTTGTGATCTCTCTCTCTCTCTGTCAAATAAATAAATAAAATACTAAAAAAGAAAATAGAAGAGAAAAAAGAAAAGAGAAAAATGTAGTAACTGACAACTTCACTACAGGTTCCTAAGAATAGATTCATGCAAGCAAGAGAATCCACGAACTTGAAGATAATTAATATTATCCAGCCTGAAAAAAGTGAAAGAAAAAAAGGGGAAAAAAATAAACTCAGAGACAGGCAGAACACTACCAAAAGTACCAACATATATATAATGGGAGTCCCAGAAGGAGCGATGAGATGGAAAAGGGGCAAGAGTATTTGTTGAAGTAACAGCTGAAAACTTCCCGAATTTGATGAAAATCATTAATCTACACTCCCAAGAAGCTCAACAAACTCCAAGTAAGTAATATGAACACACAAAGCCCAAACCTAGAAACATAATCAAACTGTTGAAATAAAAAAAGGCAATGAAAAAAAGAAAAAAAGGCAATGAGATCAGCTTAATGGCAAGGAGAAGCCACTTAGTGCATTCGAGGGAGCCTCAAAAAAATTAACAGCTGATGTCCCATCAGTAACTATGGAAGCCAGGAAACCCTGGGATGGCATATTCAAAGAACTGAAGGAAAAGGAGTGGCAAACAAGAATCCTATATTATAAAACTATCCTCCAAATACAAAGGAGAAATTAAGACATTCCTACTTAAACCAAAACTGAGGAAATTCATTCTTAAATAACCTGCCCTAATAAGAAATAAAGGGAATCCTTTATGCTGAAATGAAAGGACACTGCACTGTACCCTGAGTTCATATGAAACAAGAGCACCAGTATAGTGACATAAACATTAAAAAAAAAGTAGTTTTTTTTTTGTTTATATCTTTTTAATCTCCTACTTGTTCTTTTTTTGGATTGGTGATTAAGTTTATTATTATCTTTACTGTTTATTACTATCTTTACCTGAAAGTTTATTACTATCTTTACCTGAAAAAGCTTCACAGAAATTATGGTTTATTAGCTCTCAGTGGTCTACTCCTAAGCTCTATGAAAGTTTGCGTTCTTCTGAGCTACTACATCTTTCTTCAGGGTCTTTCTTCAAGAGACATTTGGGACAGTTCCAGTTATTCTTTTTTAACTTCTTTCTTAGACTTCTCATAGACTGGATTCTGTCCTACAGCAGCATAAACTTACTTACAAATCTCCTCTACCATGTTTAGAGTTACTTAGTTCTTTATATATTGACAGAATTTTCTTTTCTTTTCAAAAGTAATTTCCACACCGAATATGGGGCTTGAACTTAAAACCCCAAGATCAAGAGTCAAATGCTCCACTGACTGAGCCAGTCAGGCACCCTGAGAATTGTTTCATGTAAGCATCTTCATCTTCTTCCATTTGGTAATATAGAATCTGCAATGTTCTGACCAATGATGAGCTTCCAATGTACTTCTGCATTGAATTCCTTGCTTTCCAAACCAGGGAATCATTTGGTACTATGAGGGACAGACAAGCCTCCAACCACAGGTCCCTTGAGGGCCACAAAAACTTTATTTCCAGTAGCAGTTCTGGCCAGTCCTGCATCCAAACAGCAGGTGAAGACAGACTGACCATCAATGCTTTCCACATTGTATTCATCTCCAGTCACCTCCACCTGGCCTTCACAGATCTTATCCACGCCAAACCTAACGAAGGCCCACAGCAGGCCAGTACAATATGCTGTAGCGTAATTCGTCAGGTCGGCCTTCACACTACACTTTGGGAGTTCATGAGCATAAGCTGCAAAAACGATTATATCTCCTTCTATACCGGAATAAGTAATCTTACAAATGGTATCTCTGTTGGCTACTTGAACTATCATTCTATATTTGGATGTGTTATACTTATTTTCATCCTAAATTACCAAGTGTTTCTGAGCATAGTAATCAATTTTACCCTCATCTTCTAAATTCCACTTAATATCTCTTGAAGCAAGCCTTCCTCTTGACAATTTTAATAAACTCCACTCTGCAGAACAGAGACCAGCATCCACAGCTCACCAGAGACCTATCTCCTACCTGATTTAAAAGGACAATTACTACACAAGGTAATAATTTATACCTTTATGAGAAGACTATGTAGAGAAGTGTAATCTAACAATAACAGCCCAATGAATGAGAGAAGGGACAGAGCTACATGAGGAAAGTTTTGCGTTCTATTGAAATTCAGCTGGTATTAATCAGAACTAGGTTGTGTTAAGTTAAAATGTTAATTTTAGCGGGGAACTATGAAGGGAAAAAAATAACTCAAAAGAATATATTCAAGGAAACAACACAGGAATTAAGATGATATATTACAAGATATCTATTTAACAGTAAAGAAGGCAGTAACGGAGGAATAAAAGAACAAAACTACACAGAAAAATAAAAGTGATATGAATAAATGACCTTATCAGTAATCACATTAAGTATATATAAATACTCCAATTAAAATAGGTCAAATGGATTTAAAAAAAAAAATAATCCAACTATATGTTGTCCAGTAGTGATTCATACTTTAGATTAAGACACCTATAACTTGAGGATAAAAGATGAAAAAAGATACCATGCAAACATTAAGAAAAAGAGAACTACATTGGCTCCCTTAATATCAGACAAAATGTAGCCATAAAGAAAGAAATTAACAGGAACTAAGAAAAGGATTTTATAATAATAAAAAGGCCAATCCTTCTTACAGGAAGACATAAAATAATCATAAGCATACATACCTTTAAAACCAGAGCCCCCAAACACATGAAGGGAAAACTGAAGGGAGAAATAGACAACTCAAAAATAGTTGGAGGCTTCTATACCCTACTTTCAATAATTAATAGTCAGCAATACTATATTATATACTTCAAAGTCGCCACGAGACAAGATCTTAATTGTACCCACCACAAAAAAAAGAAATGATAATTACGTCGTGTGACAGAAGTGTTAGCTAATACTATTATAATAATTGTACACTGCAATATATAAAAGTATCAAATCAACACATACACAAACCGACACAATGTCAATTATATCTCACTTAAAAAAAATTAACTGGATAGAACCAAAAACCAGTTAAAAAAGGAATAGAAGATTCCCACAACACTATAAAACCAACTAATCCTAAACATACAGAACACCCTACCCAACAGCAAACTATACACATTCTTCTCAAGGGCACAGGGATAATTCTCCAGGATAGACCATGTTAGGCCACATGATAAGACTCAATAAATTTCAAGAGACTATAAAATCATGTAAAGCATATTCTCCATTCACAACTTGAATAAAAACTAAAAATTAGTAAACAAAAGAAAAACTAGGTAATTCCCAAATATGTGGAAATTAAATACAACATATTTTTATGGGTCAAAGGAAATTACAAAATACTTCCAGATGACATAGTACCAAACTTAAAGCATTTCACTGGTGGCAATTCAAAGCCATAAACACCCCAAATCAAATAAGAACAATCTCAAACAGAAAATCTAACTTTCCATCCTAGTAAATTTTAAAAAGTTCAAACTAAAAACAAAATAAGAAGCTGAAATAAATGGAAAAAAGAAAAAACAGATAGGGGCGCCTGGGTGGTTCAG
This sequence comes from Nasua narica, assembly GCA_028533885.1. Classification (NCBI taxonomy): domain Eukaryota; kingdom Metazoa; phylum Chordata; class Mammalia; order Carnivora; family Procyonidae; genus Nasua; species Nasua narica. The sequence continues at coordinate 27,155,034 of CM052803.1, forward strand.
TGGGTTAAAGCCTCTGCCTTCGGCTCAGGTCATGATCTCAGGGTCCTGGGATCGAGCCCTGCATCAGGCTCTCTGCTCAGCAGGGAGCCTGCTTCCCCCTCTCTCTGCCTGCCTCTCTGCCTACTTGTGATCTCTCTCTGTCAAATAAATAAACAAAAATCTTAAAAAAAGTAGTACACACAAAGACCAAGTGAATGCAAGATTTTGTAACATCCAAATTTCACTTACTATGCATAAACAAAATAAAAAACAAAACCACACAATCACCTCAAGAGATACAGACAAAAGCTCTGACAAAATATTTTCACGATAAAACATGCCACTAATTAGATTTTTTTTTATTTTTTATTTTTTAAAGATTTTATTTATTTATTGGACAGAGAGAAGGGGTCACAAGTAGGCAGAGAGACAGGCAGAGGGGGGGGGGGAAGCAGGCTCCCCGCTGAGCAGAGAGCCCTATGTGGGGCTTGATCCCAGGACCCTGAGATCATGACCTGAGCCGAAGGCAGAGGCTTTAACCCACTGAGCCACCCAGGCGCCCACCACTAATTAGATTTAAAGTTAAGGAAACCTCAACCTGAAGGGTATCTATGGAAACCCACAGCTAACATCACACTTAATGATGAAATACCTTCTAAATTCAAGAACAAGACAAGAATGTCCGGTCTGGCCATTTCTATTCAACATCAGACTGCAGGTTCACAGTAGAGAAAATAAGCAAAAAAAAAAAAAAAAAAAAAGATGGGAAGGAAAAAATAAAACTATTCACACATGACCTGACGTATTAAAAAACGTAAGTACAACAGAAGTTTAAGACTTGTACACTGAAAAGCACAAAACATCACTGAAAGAAATTAAAAACCTAAATAAAATTCATGAATCAGAAAACAGTATTTTAAGATGGCAATACTTCCCAAAATGATACAAAGATGCAATGTAATTCCAGTGGGCTTCTTCACAACTTTGCAAGAATTCATATGAGAATGTAAGGGACCCAGAATAGCCAAAACAATCTTGAAAAGGAACAAAGTTGAAGGATTCACATTCCCCAGTTTCAAAACTCACTGAAAAGCTACAGCATCAAGACGGTGTGGTCCTGGCATAAGGATCAACATGTATATAGATCAACAGAAATGAGAATCTAGAAATAAAATCCCCACATTTTGGGAACTTTTCAGAAGACAATTCGAAAGAGAAAGACCAGTCTTCTCAACAAATGGTGTTGGGAAAACCAAACATTCGTATGTAAAACAATGAATCTGAACCTCACCTTACATTCATATACAAAAAAAAAAAAAAATCAATCCAAATGGATCTAATATGTATTTTTAGTATAGCACTTTGGATTTAAAAACAATTGGATTATCTAAACTGCTGTCACTTTTAATCATTCAACCTCTTTCTCCAAACAATTAATTAATATAATCCAATTCCAAAACTAAATAGTCCTATTTAAGGATGCTCTTACCCTGCACAAGCTTGTAAACAGGCCAACATTGTCGCCAGAGTTTCTGGAGGAAGTTGAGCACTTTTGGGCTGATCTTTCTCTGGAGCAAGTCCACCCAAAATAGAAGGGCACCGTCTCTTTAAAAAAGTCATACATGCCTGGATAAAAGGCTCCTGAAAAACAGAAAATCTTTCAGTTTATTTGAAACCGATCTTAACTGCGTTGAGGTTTAAGATAAACTGCTTTCAGATTAAAGACTATTAAAAGAAAGTATGACTAAAATCCACAAAATAATATCATCTTCATTGCCATTATTTAACTAATTTAGCCATCAAAATTTCAAAGCAATAATAAACGGACAAATCCTGCTTACTCCATGCTCTCGAATTTTATCTGTGAGCCATTTGTCAAGTTTGAGGTATTCACGACGTGAAGCAAGTGCAGCAAGGTCAATAACAAAGGCAAATGGAGTACCATTTAGCAGCATTGACAAGGCCTAAAACAAAAGAATATCAGAAAGAAACTTTAAGTCAGAGTGCCTGGGTGGCTCAGCCAGTTAAGCATTCCGACTCTTGATTTTGGCTCAGGTCATGATCTCAAAGTTGTGAGATCAAGACCCATAGCACGCTGCCCATTCAGCAGGGAGTCTACTTGAGATTTTGTCTATCCCTCTCCCTTTGCCCCCTCCTCCTCCTTTCCGAACATGTACGCACCCTCTCCAATAATCTTTTTTTTAATTAATAAATCTTAAAAAAAACCCTGTTAAGCAATTAAGTATCTTTCTCTCACCCTGTTCTATTCTCTGTTCCCTTTTATTTTCACAAACAAGTCTAAAACATATTGCTAATATTTTCTTGGTCATAATTTTTTAAGTAGCTTAGTATTATTCATTGGTGATAATAGTTTTTACCTAAAATAAGATCACATTTCGGGGTGCATGGGTGACTCAGTGGGTTAAAGCCTCTGCCTTCGGCTCGGGTTATGATCTCAGAGTCCTAGGACCAAACCCCACATCAGGCTCTCTGCTCAGCGGGGAGCCTGCTTCCCCCTCTCTCTCTGCCTGCCTCTCTGCCTACTTGTGATCTCTCTCTGTCAAATAAATAAATAAAATCTTTAAAAAAAGAATAAAAAATAAGATCACATTTCAAAGGTGGACAAACACATGACTTTACCCTGTGCTTCTTAAAAATAACTAAACCCAAGTCAGAGCAAGACACAATGCATAAAAAAAGATCAATACTCCATTTTTAAAAATTTAAACTTATTCCAACCTAAGCACAATTTCAACACCAGTACTATGTACCTACTGGTCAAAGACCTCAAGAGTCAGACTACTTGTCAAAAGATTCCATGAATGCTAATAAAATCTGCGTGCAAAAGGGATGAAAAACCCAACCAGTTTCTCCACAAATTCTATCTAACATACTACATGAAATCAATTATCACTTGCTTTAAAATACCCTTCCAACTATCATTGAAGACAAAACAAAATTCAATCAAATGTACTGAGAACTGAAAACATTTCTTACATTTTTTTTTTTTAAAGATTTTACTTATTTACTTGAGAGAGAGCAAGAGAACACACACAAGCGGGGACAGGACAGACAGAGAGGGAGAACCCATTCAGCAAGTAACCCAACCCGGGGGAGCCTGCTTCCCTCCTCTCTCTCTGCCTGCCTCTCTACCTACTTATGATCTCTGTGTCAAATAAATAAAATCTTTAAAAAAAAAAAAAAAAGTGTTAGCCTATCCCTCCAAACTCACCTTCAAGTCCTGGGCCACGTCAAGTATTCGAGACAATTTGGCCTGGTCATACTGCTCCCCTCGCATGTACCATTCTGCCATCGCGTGCATAATAAGTTGGCGGATTGAGGGAGACTGTCCCTAAGAAAAGAGAAACAGGAGTTACATATCAATACTGCTAAACATTTTCAAAGGCACTACTGCAAACACTCAGCTAACTTATCATATATATATGTAAAATTGAGGTATATCAGTGCAGACATTAAGTTCAATCCTCAACCAGTGATTGCAGGGACATTATCTGTAGGAAAGCCAAGTTATTTCCAGATCTTCCAAATGAAAGCCTGTCCCTAAACCTTGGGTCGCAGTCATTCAGTAAATCTATTTATCATATAAAACATCTGCCAATACATTTTCAAACAGAATAGAATACGATGTGAACATGAGGATACATCAAATTTGTATAAATTTCTTATTATTAAATTATGAAATTACTGGCCTATGAGCTTTTAAAATTAGTTTAAGGTAATCATTTCTCATGTTGCACAGTTGTAGTATTCTAGGAATGGTACTTGTACATTCTACACCTAGCTATTTCCACAAATAAGAATATTCGTTTTTCTGTAATTATCCAATTTCCTTTATTTCCAGAAAACAGCCTGGCTTTGAGGACTGATCTAAAGACTTGCAGCTAAATGACAGAAATTAACAGTTGGAATTTAGTGACCAGTTCTCAGAGAAGGAATGGCAAGGCAATGGCTATCACTATACCTAAATCACTTTCCAGTTACTATCCGAGAGTGACAGAAGAACCAAATGAAACAAGTATTCAACAAGGAGTGAAGGGATGCAGCTCCTTTTGGCCTGCCTTTTCTACCTTATAGTGATAAAGAACTAAAAAATAATCTGGGTTACAAAGCTTTTCGATAAATCCTTGTGGGGGTTTTTTTGTTTTTTTTTTTTTTTAAAGATTCCATTTATTTATTTGTCAGAGAGAGAGAGAAAAGAGAGAGAGCACAAGCAGGGGGAGCAGCAGGCAGAGGGAGAGGCAGGCTCCCCGCTGAGCAAGGAGCCTGATGTGGGGCTCATCCTGGGATCATGACCTGAGTCAAAGGCAGATGCTTAACAGACCAAGCCATCCAGGCATCCCTGGATAAATCCTTGTTAAACATTCTGTAAACTCTAAGTTTACCATGTAATATGAGTCTAAAAATGGAGGGCTGATTGAATAGCATAAAAAACATTTTTCATTATAAATAAGTCGTAACAAATGTTTTAAAGTACTTGTATATAATGTGAACTAATGAGAATAAAAATGACTGAAGAAAAAAAATAGCCCAAAAAAAGGCACTGAGGGGAACCCTGGTGGCTCAGTTGGTTAAGCGTCTGACTCTTGGTTTCAGTTCAGGTCATGAGACTGAGCCCTGTGTCAGGCTCTACACTCACTGAGTCTGACAGACTGAGTCTCACAGACTCCAAGACAGTCTGCTTGGAGACTGTCTCCCTCTGTTCTTTCCCCTACTCTCTCTGTCCCTCTCTCAAATCAGTATTAAATAAGTAAATCTTTAAAGGGGGACACTTGATGTAGATTTCTGCTTCTTCTAAAGCTTCTGCATTTGTCATTATTAAAAATATAATAGGGTATTAGGGGGAAAAATTCAATGAACAAAAGTATTTACAGTATTTAAATCAATTCTACAGACTTAGGGAGGGAAAGCACAGGGCTTAAAAGGCATTTCAGCAGAATCTAAAATAAATTTAGATGCTGAATATGGATAAAAGACAAAATAGTGTCAACTAAATTGATTTACAGTCCTTTCCCATTTACTGTTAAAAAGTGACATGAGTACCTTCTGGTTCCATGATAAATAATTAAGCTCCTTACTGTTATCAAAAGCATACTGGTGCCCTTATAGTACAGAGCTTTCGTGATACTGATTGATTGCCTCTTCCCTCTTGTTCTTTGAAGTTTTAGACTTTAACACTCATATGATGCTAAAAGATAAAATAAGCTTTATGGAAGTGCCACTTTTCAAAAGTGCATAATTGAAGATTGACAATTTAGTTGAACATCCTCCAAAGAATGTCAGTTATGAAGAGAAAAAAATGTTCATGTCTTACCTGCCCATGCCATGCATAGTGCAAAATAATAGCAGAGTTAGGATGGTTTCCGAGGAAAATTGGCATCAGAGTGGAGATGAGCTCATGGCGCAAGGTGTGCCAAGAGGTGTTGATTTGTAGTAAGGCCAATACCAGCATGTCTGGACAGTGTTTAATAGGGAAGCTGAAGAGCTGTTTAACTTGCTCATATTGCCCCACCTCTGCAAGCCTCAGCAGAGATTCAATCAAATCCAAGCTCTTCCTAAGAAAAATGTAGGTAAGATACTGTCAATGAAAACCTAAGTATACAAAAATCTATTTTCCAAATAAGTGATACCAGCTATCACAATAAAACTGAGTTGTTGTCAATTTTAAAAGTGTTTAAATTGGTGGTATTCATATTAAAATCATATGTTGGTATACTTTCATACTAATTTCAAAGGCAGTCCAAGTTGACGATAAGTGGTTTAGGAGAGAGGACACCACAGACCACTTATATAATCATGGATAGTTCTTACCAAGGAGATACCATCAAAGATTTTCAGAACTGTTATAAAAAATATAAACAACATCACAGACTTTATTCAGGAATAGTCGAAAATCCAAAATATAAACATAGACCTAATTTATCCACACAAAAAAATTCTACACAAAAATAGAACCTAAACACTTACTTTGGTAATGCCAAGGTCTAACTTAAGTGCCTTCTGATATCAAGCAAGTTCAGAAGTCCACAGCATCCCTTATGCATTATTCTTGCCCCAACAAGCTGAATGTGGTTGACTTTAATCAAATCTCAGTATCTTACTCTACCCTTAGTCCATGAAAACTATGGGGACAGAGATCAAATTAAATGCCATGAGGAAACACATCCCATACCATGGGGTAGTTTAAAGAATAAAAGATCCTATTACTTCATCAAATCAATGGCAAAAATTGTATTTCAAAAGAGAATGAGAAAAGGAAGACTTACAGAATAAAAGAAACTATGTGAACTCTGGACTCTTCATCATATAAACTGTTAAACATTTTTGAGACAAACTTGAATGTACAGCTATGTTAAGGAATTGTTAAATGTACTTTGACATTTCAGTTTTATAAAAGAAATACTGCTATATACATTAGACTTGATGGGGGAAAAAAATATCAACCAAGCCTGCATATCCACTGTTGCTAGTACCTGAGAAAAGGACAAACTTTAGAACAAACTACTGCCTGAGAGTCAATCTTTCAGAACAGGGATTAGCAAACTAAATCCACAGGACCAATCCTACCTACTGCCTGTTTCAGTAAATGTTCTGTTGAAAGAACTACACCCATATTTATATTGTGTTACAATAGTTAAGCAGTTGTTACAGAGACCATCTGGTCAGAAAAGCCAGATATTAACTAAGCAGTTACAGGAAGTTTACCATCTCTCACTTTAGAAGTTCTGGCAATACTTTTCTGGCAGTTTAAAGGGCTTTAAACTGCCCTAAAAATCCCACCCCAGTCCCCCCAAAAATCAATCATCTGTCCCGTGTTGGGAAAGGGTCTCAGAAAACTAGTTAGAAAAAAAGAAAGCAGTTAACTTTGGGGAGCAATCCAGCCCATAGCCCCGTGTGTGTGTGTGTGTGTGTGTGTGTGTGTGTGTGTGTGTGTGTGTGTACAACAATGCAAGTACTTTCACCATCCTTACCCCCTCCGTGTGTGTGTGTGTGTGTGTGTGTGTGTGTGTGTGTTTGTGTTTACAGCAATGCAAGTACTTTCACCATCCTTACCTCACATTCCTAGAGAGGAGTGACTTGAGTTCCAGGAGAAACGTACTGGGCCAGAATCAGATTCTCCCTCAGAAATTAGGAATTGGAACTCAAATAAACTAGGTAATTTAGCTGAAAGGATTAGAATTGATGGGTTGGCCATCTTGACTACTTACAAAGAAAAGAAAGCAAGCATATCTGTAGACAGAAGAAAGGGATCTAAACTAAGGGAGAAGTACAAACTTCCTTCCAATATTTGACAGTTCAAAAGAATACTCACTGACAGACCTTATAAAGGAAAAATATGACCATATAGTGATAAAGAAACTAAAAATACACATTTATCCATCAACATCCCTCTATAAAAATTTAAAGTTTAAGTAGGCTCACAAAAATACTGTTTCTGTAAAATCTTTTAACTACATGGTTGCTCCCTATTAATTCTGTATTGCAAAAAAAGCTTAAGTCACCCTTGCAAGAAAAGCTAGAGAGTCTTTACCATGTGGCAATTTCTCGATTGTCATCCTCTGGTGGTGCTTTCAGAATATCAGTGGCAACCGTATGACAGGGATAGTCAGCAAAACAGAAGATCTCTGGATTTATAAGGGAATGCTGAATGAAGGAGAGCTGGAACAAGAGGAAAAAGTTCTTACTACCACAAATGAACACAAATGCTATGAAAATGTGAAATATATTCATAGGCTAATCTTAATCTTATTAAGAATGACAATTCCTGTTTTAAAATCTTAATTACCTGTCTTCAAAACCACAGACAATTCAAACACATGAAAGGTATGAGATAAAATGGTCTTGGACAGAAATAGTTGGGAAAATGGTTTGCTACATTTTGAGTCTGACTAGTACTAAACTATGATGATCTTCTTTTCAAAATACTGATTGTCTCTACTATTCTGCACTGCACAAAACAAATTCTACATTAAAAGATTATTTTACCAATAGATAGAAGGCACTAATATAAGGAATAAATCATTATTTGCTTCCCCTTCTACAGTTAAACAGCATTCACTTACCTGGCCTTCTGCATGTTTCCAAGGTCTATATATGAGGTCTACTGGGAACACTTCCATACCTAGACCCCTCTGAATGCCATAAACCACATTATGAAGTCCTTTACTGTCACGAATTTGAAATCCAGGATGGTCCAGTTCATAAGTTACTTCCTTGAAATTCAAACTCGGGTTCTAAAACAGAAAAACATTTCAAAACCTAATGAACAAAAAGTGTACCCATTTCTATGCTTTATCCAAAGAGCCAAAGTGAATCTGAAATTAAATTAAAATGTTCTAATTATAAACTCAAAATAATCATAATCTGGAATTTCCAAAGACTCAGAAAAATAATTCTTAATATTTAAAATAAACTGGTTCTACTAGTAAGGCATTTCAACCTTTTAGTTCATGATATACTTATAGCCATGGGAGTGGGTAAAGGGGAACTCTCTCTTCCATACTTAGTCCAACAAACAGTCCCATCCAGAATGGCAAAACTCCTCAATTAATGCTTCTTTGTTTTTACACCAAGATCCTACTACCTCGGAACAAAGTTGCAAAAATAAATCGACTGTCCCAAATACCACTTTTTAAAAAAAATTTAACTTATTGAGAGAGCACATGCACTTGAGTGTGTGGTAAGGGCAGAGGGAGACAGAGAATCTCAAACAGACTCCATGCTAAGCACAGAGCCTGACACAGGGCTCAATCTCAAGCCCAAGATCATGATCTAAGTCAAAATCAAATCGGATCCTTAACAGACTAAGCCACCCAGGCACCTCCCCTACAAAGTATACCAATTGTATGCATCATGAAAAGTAGTCTAAAATCCTTATGTCAAAATGATTGAAAATTCCATTAAAAAAATCTTCTATGAAAAGTTATTCAAAAGGGACGCCTGGGTGGCTCCGTTGGTTAAGCAGCTGCCTTCGGCTCAGGTCATGATCCCAGTGTCCCGGGATCGAGTCCCGCATGAGGCTCCTTGCTTGGCAGGGAGCCTGCTTCTCCCTCTGCCTGCCAGTCTGCCTGCTTATGCACGCTCGCTCTCTCTGACAAATAAATAAATAAAATCTTTAAAAAAAAAAGGTATTAAAAAAACAGTATGAGACTCCTTAAGAAAACATAAAGCAGGGCGCCTAGGTGGCTCAGCTGGTTAAGAGACTGCCTTCAGCTCAGGTCATGATCCTGGAGTTTTGGGATCAAGTCCAGCACTGGGCTCCCTACTCACCAGGGGGTCTGCTTCTCTCTCTCTCTGACCTTCCCCCTCTTATGCTCTTTCTCTCTCATTCTCTCTCCCTCTCAAATAAATTTTAGAAAAAGAGAACATAAAGCAAAGGAAACAAGGTTATAGAAGATAATTTACCAAACACTGCACCAAATACTAAGTTTATTTTATGCTTGAAAAGAAAAAGGCTGTCCACACTCTGTACTTAAAACTCCTCAAAGCATCATGGACAGTTTAGTTTTGCTTTAAGGTGACTCCTTGCAAGCCATGAAGACATTAATGCTTGCTTTACAAAGCAAGGGTAGAAAGAACAAACTTCAAAAGTATTCACTCTAAGGTAACAACAACATTCAGAAAATAAGACTTTTTTCTCTTTCTAACATTTGTTTCAAGTACTGACTATAACAGAATAGAACCAATAATGTACTATTACATAGTATTATCATAGAGACAATTTAGTAAATCTACAGGTTAAGTTTGGTAAGACCATAAGAATCCTCTGTGGCTTCGTCCTCTCATCTTTGGTGGGCAAGGGAGAAATCAAATTGTTGACCCAAAATGAAATTGTCTTCTGCTCCCTGCCCACAAAATGTATGTAGAAAACTGTAATATAAAAGAAGAAAAAGAAGGAAAAAAAGAGACTATTTCAACTGTTCAAACCCACAGTGCAGGCTCTTAATTTTATATTTTATAGCCTTTTGCACTCCCTGAAAACAGAAAACAGGTTGAGATAACATGAAATACTGTTCTTGTCTGCAATTTTAAAAAGAGATTATTTTCAGTAACACAATAAAGTACAATAATAGAACTACTCAGTGAAAAGAGCTTATTTTTACTTTTGCATCACCACCACAGGATAAAATCAAAACAGTAAGTGGGGGTGCCTGGGTGACTCAGCAGTTAAGCGTCTGTCTTCTGCCCAGGTCATGATCCCAGGGTCCTGGGACTGAGTCCTACATCAGGCTCCCTGCTAAGTGGGGAGTCTGCTTCTCCCTCCGGCCCTTGCCCTGCTTGTGCTCTCACTCTCACTAGGTGCTCTCTCAAATAAATAAAATCTTAAAAAAAAAAAAAAAAAAGTATCCATGCGTGATGAAACTGGCATTTTTTTTCATTTCTAAATTTTATGCCATGATTAAGTATTAATTTTTTCCTACCACTAAAAAAAAAGAATAAATCAGAACACTATAAATCCATCTACTATCAAGAAAAACTTAAAAACCCATGAGGTTGTTAATAGTCATATAGACAACTGTAACCCAATTATATCTATAAACCACACAGAAAACTAAAAATGAGAATTAGTATGTCTTGAGACCTTACAAGGAATATTATGTTGTAAATATATTTACACATAGTCTCCAAAGTTATATTTTGTTCCTAGACATTTTACGGACGAGACTGAAGATATTACATATATCCTGACTCCACTATTCGCCCACTGACTACACTGTATCACTCCCTTTTAAATGCTCAAGGTTTCATTCCTACATGTTTTATTTAAGCATTTTAACATTTTAGGAGAGGTACTTTATTTGGGGGAAAATTATTTAGTTTGTGGCTATTCTAGAAGTGAAAGTAGTAAGAGAAATGTGGATTTTATTATCCTTATCCACCATAAACAAGATAGCAGAATTTTTGTTGCATTTTCCACAAAACATTCAGAAGGCCTCCTTTCTCAGTAATTCTTTATATAATCATTACTTTGCACTAAATTTGTTTCTTCAAAATAACCACACACCAGGACTCCACCAAATCACCTCAACAGTGCCACTCAGAATTGCACAGCAACAACTCCTAATGAACGAAACAGGTATGTGATTAGCTCTCATTCAGCTGAGCATTTTATTTATTAAAATTTGCTTTCTTTGGGCTCTATCATATTAACATCATGAATATAAAATCATGATGACATGTACTCACCAGTTCTTTGAGAACATCAATCAAGACTTCTACATTCCATGTGTGTGCCTGTGCTCCATCACTTTTATCTTTTCCATCACTCCAGATCCCACTGCCAGGAGCAGAGATACTCTGTACAAGTAAAATTTGAATTAAACAAACCCAACTACTTAATGTGTTCAGCTCTGGCTGGTAGAACAATCAATCATACTGTAATTTAATAAAGAAAATAAAGAGGGCAGGATATTAATTCACATTGTAAAATAGCTGATTTCTATATTTACCTGTAATGGAATTCCATCTGTCAATCCTGAATGAGTTCGAGCCATCATCCCCAAAACTCTGGCAACCTGGGCAGCTGTGACCTCCCGAACACCAAATTGCATGATTATATTGCGACATTCTTCAACACTGAAACAGAAATTAAACCTCAGGAAAATGCTATCACCTTCAATACCAAGGTTAAGAGATGTTAATATGCAGTAAGCCCTGAGTGAAATCCTTGGACTTTTACAAATGTAACTTTGTTCCATGTTATTTTATATAGCTAGGAATATAAAAAGCACCTACTTAACTAAGAAAATCAGAAAACTTTTCCTTTTCACTGTATCTATATGTGAAAGATAGTACCTAGAAGATAGGTACTAGCTGAATCTACTGTGGTAATCATTTTATAAAATATGTAAATCAAACCATCATGCTATATGCTTAAAACTGTACAGTGATGTATATCAATTATTTCTCAATAAAACTGGAAGAAATAAGGAAAAATGGGAAAAGTTTAAAAGATCAATGGAAGAAAATACAAGCCAGGAGTAATGATTATCTTTCACAAAAGCAAAATTAACTTCCTCATCTTCAATATGAATTAGGTTTAAAATACTGATACTTATGGCACCTAGGTAGCTCAGCTGGTTAATTATAGACTCCTGATTTTGGCTCACAATATGATCTCAGGGTCATGACATAGAGCCCAGTGTGGAAATTAAGATTCTTTTTCTCTCCCTCTCTCTCTGACCCTCCTCCACCCCCGGGGTATGGATGGATATATATATATATATAATAACTCAAAGTGAGTTTAATTATTCTGATATGTACAAAGCCTTGAAAATGTATCCTAACTCTTCTACTTTGCTCCTTGAAGTTTAACTAAGTAAAAGTTTTATACCAGGCACATATTCACACCCAACAAATGTATTTTCAAAAATAACTGGAAATTTGGTTTCTATGAAGAGTTTGAAAAACATTAAAAGTTAAAGTCAAAACAGAACACAGTAATACCCTTAATTAACTCCCAAGAAAATACTGACAATCCACTTTATCACAGTCATAAGTGGTACTAAAAGTATTTCCTTTGAAGTCCCTAGCAAGAGAAAAATATTAAAGCGGCAGCTACGCTAAACAAGAAAAGGAAACTGGAGAAAATGAAGGTACAGTGGGGATTTGAAGGTACAGTGAGGGAAGAGAAAATTAAACACATCAGGTAGGAAATGATACAATTTCCATGAAGCCTTGCCTCAATGCTCTTTCTCTCCCATAAAAGCTAGAACTGTCTATCCACAACTAGACTAGGAACCTCTGATTTCTAAATTTGAGGAGGGGAGGAAAAAGAGATTAAAAACTTAGCCATCAGAATATTTACATATATAAATATAAAAATTAATACAGGCATACCCAGGAGATTTTGTGGGTTTAGCTCTAGATGACCATTAATAAATCAAGTCAAATGAACTTCTCCATTTACTGGTGTATGTAAGCTATGTTTACACTATACTGTATGTCTACTGTATGTGCAATAGCATTATGTCTAAACAAAATGTACATACCTGAATTAAAAAATACTATTTTGCTAAAAAAAAAAAAAAAATACTATTTTGCTAAAAAATTGATAGCCATCATCTGAGCTTTCAGTGAGCTGTAATCACTGATGACAAACCACTATTAACAAATATAGTAATGAAAAAGTTTGAAATACTGTGAGAAATGTCGAAATGTGACACAAAGACACAACAAAATAAGCAAATGCTATTGGGAAAATGGTGGCAACAGACCTGGTGGATACAGGGTTGCCACAAACTCCAGTTTGGGGGAAAAGTGCAGTATCTGTGAAGCACAATAAAGTGAAGCATATAAAATGAGGTATGTCTGAATGTAGAAGATTAAATTTAGAAGCAAAACTCAGAGGCAAAGATGATGGCACATTAACTAATCTTAGGAATTCGCCTTAAAGAATTACATCATATTTGGCACAAGAGTTATCAGAAGTTTAGTATGTTTTACAACCAACCTTGCACAAAAGCCATAGCCTACTTCCTGCATAAAATCAGCCAAGGAGCTCTCCATCATGGTTTTAGCTACCCCTCCGGAATCAGGCAGGATCCTGTCCATTAGAATGTCCCGTTTTTCAGGGTATAAAAGTGGTGCAAGCACCACGGGACAGCGTTCCTGGGGAAAATCTGAAGGACAAAAAGAAGATTACAACTGCTATACTGATTAAAAACAAACTACCTCATTTACTCTCTCTAAAAGCCCCCCAAACCTGAATCTTCCACAAGTTCATTCTCAAAGTTTTTTCAGTTTTTTTCCAATCCAGCTAGCCCAAGTTATGACCTTAACATCAATTCCAGAATATGAATGTTTTCTCACCATAAAAATTACTTTGGTATATTTGTAAGTTTTTGTATTTGGATCCTAATATAACACCTAGTGACCAATTCACATCCTAAATATTACTTCAAATTTCCACAGTAGAACTGTCAGTTTCCATACAAAAAAGACATCAGAGATAATTAGAATATCACTGTCAATTTCAGGAAGAAAATTTCTTATCACTGAGAAAGTTAATGCAGTTTAAAATTAAACTGATGCCTGGATGGCTGTCAGTTAAGTGGCTGCCTTTGACTCAGGCCATGATCCCAGGGTCCTGGTATCCAGTCCTGCATCCACTATCCAGTCCTCCGCAGGGAACCCACTTCTCCTTCAGCCTGCTCTGCCTGCCATTCCCCCCCCCCCTCTCTCTCTCCCTCCCCCCCCCACACAAATAAATAAACTTAAAAAAATTAAACTATATAGGGGGCACCTGGCTGGTCCAGTTGGTGCAGCATGGGATTCTTGATCTCAGGGCTGTGAGTTCAAGCCTCTCATGGGGTGTAGAGATTACTTAAATAAACAAACTTTAAAAAGTTTTAAATTAAGGGACACTTCAGTGGCTCAGTCAGTCAAGTGTATAACTTACTTTCAGGTCAGGTCCTGGTCTCAGAGTCCTGGGACTGAGCTGGGCACTCAGTGGTGAGGAGGGAAAGTCTCTGCTTCTTTTCTCCCTCTCCCTCTGCCCTTTCCCCCAGCTGGTGTGCATTTTCTCTCTTTCTCTCTCAAATAAATCTTTTTTTCCCTAAGATTTTATTTATTTGACAGAGAGATCACAAGTAGGCAGAGGGACAGGCAGAGAGGAGATGGGAAGCAGGCTCCCCGCTAAGCAGAGCCCGACGTGGAGCTCGATCCCAGGACCCTCAGATCACCACCCAAGCTGAAAGCAGAGGCCTTAACCCACTGAGCCACCGAGGCGCCCCTCTCAAATAAATCTTTTAAAAGATTTTTTTGAATTAAATAAAAAGGAACAGTGAAAATCAATAGTGGTTAGTGTGTAATCAAAGATTCATTTTAAAGACTACTCAGCTCCACAAAACAAAAATCAGAGAAAAGAATGTCAACAATAGGACCAGGAGTTATGTTAGCATAGCAATTCAAATAGCCCAAGAAGTAAAGTGGGCATATCAATAATGAGCAATTTTTTTTAAGTAAAAAGAGCATAAAAAAATAAAGTGTATCACAACAATGTAGTCTCCACCACCTTAACCCAGTCTTAACCCAGACTGTTATCTATAGAACAAGATTATTGAAATTATGTTCATTTTATACCTTTCCGATGAGGCTTTAATCACTTTCATTGTGAAATTAAAAAATTCTCTTAAAAAATTACCAATTATAGAAAAGTAAATCATGGTCTTCACTTGTATTCTAAAATTCTTCTGTCATGTGTTTGTGTTCATCCTAAGAAATCATCTTTTGTAGGCAATAGACACTCTTTTACCTCTGCGCAGCGTCTTAAGAAAAGCGTCTATTTGTTCCTGTCCAACTCCAAAGGCTCCCTTCTGCCCAAAGAGGAGATGGGAGAGGAGGAGATGTAGGACCTCTATTGCTATATCTTGGAAGCCACCTTCTTGATTTCCACTGACGTCTGCGTCAATGTAAGAACGCAGAAGATCAGGAAGCTTCTGTTTGATAAACTGGGCAGCTAGAAGTCAAGTAAATCAAAAACCACAAGTTACTTTTGCACCACAATAGGTAAAAAGTCATATCAGAACACAGATGACCATCATATTCATTCACCAACTCACCCCTCACCCTCTCATGTTTTCACAGCTGTAACTGGCAGGTATAAAATAAGAGGCCAATTGCCAGGGGCCAGGGATGGGGGGTAATGGAGAGTTGTTCAGTGGGTATACTGTTTCAGTTTTGTAAAATCAAGTTTCAGACATCTGTTACACAATGTGAATACAGTTAACACTACTGAACAATACACTTAAAAATGGTTATGAAGTTTTCTTTTTTTTTTTGAAGGTAAGTTTTCTAATGTATTTACCATACATACATACATTCATTAAGACAAACCAAAAGAAAATAATTTTAGATTATCTCACTCTCTAAATCTAAACTATGGAGCCTCAAGATTCAAAAATTCATGGATTTTAAAGAAATAACTTCACTACAGCATTTTTAAGAACAAAAGAACTTACCAAAACCTCTGAGATCTGAGCTGGAAGAATTCAAGAGGGCAAGGCCAAAAATTACCTGAAACAAGAGGGGTTAGATTGTTCAAAGAGTCAAGTAACTGTTTTAATTCCCATTTTGCCTATCTCTCTTCTTAAATCACTTACCTCTTGTACTTTGCTTAACTTGAGAACTTTACTCAGCTGGGCAAATAAGTGGGGTGCAGGCTTTAAACTCTGAAACAAACCAAATTTTATTTTACAATAACTTAAAAAAAAAAACAGTTTTCAAGAAGTTTTATAAAAACATCTATTCACTCAATTATGGTGCTACACAGGAGTGACAGAATTCTGTAGTCATGCCAGAAACAATACCCCGTGTCCTAGAACTATAAACTGACAATCTTAAGCCTTCACATGATCTGGTTTTAGTAAGTCTCTACTTATTATCAAACTGTCTTGATTTTGCTAGAAAACTAAAAAAAAACCCCAAAGTAACTACTGAAATTAACTACTGTCTTAAATTAAGATCACTATGAGATCAAGGTTTAAGACCTTTTTAGAAAGTCACATTCTAGGACTACTAAAGATAAAAGCCATACCAACCTTCTGATAGTGCAATGGATTATCAATGGCATAGGACAGCGTCGAGATAAAATTTGGCTTTGTAATCAGCGACGCACACTCCTGAATCAGAAACTGAGTCTTTAAAAATAAAAAGTGAATCTTCATTAGCAATAACCTTCATCTTCTTGACACAGAGGTGCTCAGAACATTGAAGTGTAATCCAATATTGTATATTGTTTACATACATTATCAAAATTAGCTCTTTAAAAATCCCATTTAAACTACTTAGAGTCTTTAGCAATAAGTTAACACCCAACACCTCTACAGAAGTTTCCCTTGATAAGATAACTATTAGGAACAATAATATAATAACAAACCATTACCAGATTCAAAGTCAAACCAAAGAAATTCTATCTAGAACAAGAGATCTCCTCCCTGCCTTACTTACATGTCAAGCAGGACTTTCCCCAATTCCTGCTTCCCGCAGGCAGATCTGATCCACAGCAATCTAAGCCCGACCTAGGTAAGTATTAATGGTCTGCAGCCAGGCAGGAGAAGGGAAGACAAATAAAAAAGGCCAAGTCCCAATACCTTTCAGCCCTTCAGTTAAGATTATCTCTGGATGATCTGTATGTGTTGTTTGCTACACAATGCCCAAAATGCAACTCACTGAACAATTAAATCTAAGTTGCTACACAATGCCCAAAATGCAACTCGCTGAACAATTAAATCTAAGTAAACATAAACTCTGTAAGCTCCAATACCTGATGAAAATCTTTGCCACTGCTTTTACCATCGCCACTGAAATCCACATGTGAAAATAGGCAGCGTAATAAATGCCTATCTGCCTCAGGACCGTGCCGATTCACAATCTAAAAAGACCAAAAATATAAATTTGTAGTCACCATTAAGGAGAACTTAAAAAAAAAATCTCTATGCAAAATCCCAAATTACATTAATTATTCATTTTGAATAAGAATTATAGTAATTAATGAAATGGAGGTACCAATATTTTATAATTGTTTTTTAAATGTTTCCTACAGTCACTGGCAGAAAAAAATGGAATAAATTAATTAGTCCATATCAATAACTGTGTGCACTTTGGTCAATATCAAAACCAAAACACCCGGGCGCCTGGGTGGCTCAGTTGGTTGAGCAACTGCCTTTGGCTCAGGTCATGATCCCGGAGTCCCGGGATCGAGTCCCATATCGGACTCCCGGCTCTGCGGGAAGTCTGCTTCTCCCTCTGACTTTCTCCCCTCTCATTCTCAGTCTCTCGCTCTCTAATAAATAAATAAAAACCTTTAAAAAAAAAAAACACCAAGTAGCATAAATAACATGTAGTAAGAATAGGCAGTGTTGTTGTTTTTTTAAGTTATACGGCAACAATTCTATAACAAACTGTACTTATGAGAGTATCACTTCTTCTATGCATTATAAATCCCTCTAACACAACTGTAACTCTTTACAATAGCCTACAAGGCAACAACCTAAATAAACCAGTCTGGGGACACCAGGTGGTTCATTGGGTTAAGCAACCTGCTCTTGATCCCAGCTCAGATCTTGATCTCAGGGTTTGGGGTTCAAGATTCCCACTGGGCTCCCCAAAGAGCATGGAACTTACTTAAAAAAAAATAAATACAAAAAAAGATTTTTTAAAGTATGACTTCAGTACTTTAGATCTTTAGATGCTGACCCCAAGCTCCATTAGTTTCTTGCTGTTTCTCAAATTTACCAATGTTGGTACTTGCTATTCTAATTAAGAGTTTTAGGCATCTACACATGAGCTCTTCTCTCAGTTCCTTTCCTAACTATATGACCAGCCACACCATCACCCCGTACCCTGCTTTACTTTTCCCCATAGAGCTTATAACCACCTGACAATTTCTCTTTATTTTCTATGTCCCTCACTAGACTAAAGATGCAAAAGACCACGGGAATTGTGCAGTTGTGCTCATTTCTTCGCACCTAGAAAAGAACTTAGAACATAATAAGTACAGAGTAATCATTTGTTTATCAAATGCTTTTTGAAGATTTTATTTATTTACTTGATAGAAAGAGAGAGAGATCACAAGTAGGTAGAAAGGCAGGCAGAGAGAGAGAGGGAAGCAGGCTCCCCGCTGAGCAGAGAGTCCGATGCAGGGCTCGATCCCAGGACCCCGAGACCATGACCTGAGCTGAAGGCAGATGCCTTAACCCACTGAGCCACCCGGGTGCCCCTCAAGTGCTTTTTAAAGATATTACAAATAATATTTTCTTACACTTTAGGCTAAGTATGGTACTGAGATTCCTGGGTTTAATCTTCAACAACTCTGTCAAAATTTACTGCAATTTTATAGATGAAGAGATGAACACTTACATCAGACTACATGAGCCTTAAATCCCATGGTGGATGAGCTGAGAAATCAGAATTCATAGTCCAACTCCAAAGCCTCTATGCTTTCCACTGGATCATAATTATGTGGTACCTAAGTTAACTTACTCAGTTTTAGTTTTTCCCACCCCAAAAATGCAAGGAGTTAAGTAAGACCAATTTTTACACAGTCCCACAGATATCTTAAAACTAAAAATCAATAAAATCAAATAGTAAGAACCCCTGCATCTCTAATAATTACTGTCAACCTATTCACGATGTATTGATTCTATGGGCTCTTACAGTTCCTTAAGTCATATAAAAGCAGAGATTATCTTTTCCTATCACCTAGAATGCTAAAAACATCTTAAAGAGGCAATTTAAATTAATTAGGAATAAAATTAATTATGCTCCAACTAAATGGGCCTCTCCCTGAAATGAACAAGAATATTTGGCTTTGGGGCGCCCGGGTGGCTCAGTCAGTTAAGAATCTGCCTTTGGGGGCGCCTGGGTGGCTCAGCTGATTGAGCAACTGCCTTCGGCTCAGGTCATGATCCTTGAGTTCCGGGATCGAGTCCCACATCGGGCTCCCAGCTCCACAGGGAGTCTGCTTCTTCCTCTGACCTTCTCTCCTCTCATGCTCTCTCTCACTTTCTCTGTCTCTCAAATAAATAAATAAAATCTTTAAAAAAAAAAAAAAAAAAAAAGAATCTGCCTTTGGCTCAGGTCATGATCCCAGGGTCCTGGGATGAAGCCCGCACGCACATCAGGTTCTCTGCTCAGCAGGGATCCTGCTTTTCCCTGTCCCTGGTGCTCTGCCTGCTTGTGGGCCTGTGTTTGCTCTCTCTCTCTGTCAAACAAATAAATTAAAACTTTAGTAAGAAAAAAAAAAAGCCGGCGCCTGGGTGGCTCAGTGGGTTAAGCCTCTGCCTTCGGCTCAGGTCATGATCTCAGGGTCCTGGGATCAGGCCCCGCATCGGGCTCTCTGCTCAGTGGGGAGCCTGCTTCCCCCTCTCTCTCTGTCTACCTCTCTGCCTACTTGTGATCTCTCTTTCTCTCTGTCAAATAAATAAATAAAATCTTTTAAAAAAAAGAAAAAAAAGATCTCCCTTAACAAATATTTGAGCACATACTAAATACTATTCAAGGTACACCAAATGTACCTTGCAAATGTAGCAGTAGAGGAGACCAATGGGCTCTGTAGCTCTCATGAAGTATCACCTCACAGGGAAAAAAATGTATCAAGAATTTCTGATAATATTAACTGTCACAAAAAAAAACAAAACAGGGTCATGTGATATGGATAGGAGCAGGGACTGCTGCCTCAGAAAGGCCTTCCCTAAAGATGTAACATATAAGCTGAGATTTAAAATACTGAGGTGGGGCGTCTGGGTGGCTCAGTGGGTTAAACCTCTGCCTTCAGCTCAGGTCATGATCTCAAGGTCCTGGGATTGAGCCCCGCATCTGGCTCTCTGCTCAGCAGGGAGCCTACTCCCCTCCCCTCCCCCACCTGCTTCTGTCTACTTGTGATCTTTCTCTCTCTCTGTCAAATAACTCAAAATCTAAAAATAAATAAATAAATAGGTAGGTAGGTAGGTAGGTAGATAGATAAATAAATAAATAAATAAATAAATGAAATGCTGAGGTAACAAAAACCATAGATAGAGCCTGAGGAAAGATCATTTGAGGCAAAAAGTAAATAGTATACAAATATGTTTAATAACAAAAAAAGTCAGAGGGAGTCAAGAGCCTAGATCATGACTAAGGAACCTACTGACTTATCTGCTGTTACACCAATCTAAAAATGGAAAAGATATTCCACTAGACTGTTAATGGCCAAAAAAACCCACCAAAAAACCCACAAAACAGGAGCACTTGGGTGGCTCAGTCAGTTAAGCCTCAGGCTCTTGGTTTCACCTTGGGCCAAGATCTCAAGGTTGTAGGAAGTCTGTTCAAACTCTTTCTCTCTCCTCCTCTGCCCCACCGCACTCGCACTCTCACTTTCTCAAATAAATAAAAATCTTTAAAAAACAAAAATATGTTCGAGTTTTTAACTAGAATAAGCAGAATCTTATGACCCTCCTTTCTTATCCTTCCATTGATTTCTAAAATATTATATAATTTTACAATTGCTTTTACAGCCACTCAATCTTATCAACAACCCTAAGAAGTACAAACAATACCACATTATTACAGATAAAGATTTTTTTGGGAAAATCAAGGTTGCAATGACAAAAATGTCACACATAACTTGCAGGATAGTGGCAGGATCAGAAGCTGTGTTTTTTATAACTGCTAGGTGAATAGAATGTTCATTCAGTGATACCATGCTGCCCTTCACTAGTAGCAACTTTTTTTGTTTTTTGTTTTCCCTGAAAACTAAAGTGCTATTTTAAAAGCATGATCTTGGACTGCAAAGATGTTGAAATAAGATTTCACTGCTCCCACAACATCAAGTCCTATGGGGTGCCTGGGTGGCTCAGTGGGTTAAAGTCTCTGCCTTCAGCTCAGGTCATGATCTCAGGGTCCTGGGATCAAGTCCCGCATTGGGCTCTCTGCTCAGCAGAGAGCCTGCTTCCCCCTCTCTCTCCCTTCATGCCTCTCTGCCTACTTGTGATCCCTCTCTCTCTGTCAAATAAATAAATAAAATCTTTAAAAAAAAAAAAGATCAAGTCCTATGCATTTCACTTAAAATTTAAACCATTCCACCCATCGGACAGGGGAGACCAGAAAAATAACTCAAAGTTTTAGTTAAGTACATTACAATCTGATAACAAAACTTTCAGCTACATTGAAAATAAATTAACTATATCAAAAGCAATCTATAATACTTCTGTAAAGATCTGATCTGTGGCTAGAGTAACAAATCCTCATCTAGAGTCACATATTAAGAGGAACATTAACAAATAGTGCAATTACAATGGTAGAGATTCAGAAAATCATGTGAAATGGTTAGAAAAGTGGGGCACTATTTGCCCTAGAGAACACATGAGAAAGAATTAAAGACTTAATTGTGTGAAGGGTAATTACATGAAATAATAAATCTTATACAGAGAGAGTCTCAAACATTTATTTTAGCTCATTATAAGGAAATTCCTAGCAATGTTGTCCACAAATGGTAATGATTAACCTTACTAGGTAGTTAACTAACTTGCGTAGTAACAACAAAAATTCCTCTCCATTAATACTTGTTAAACCCTTCTTTGGGTGGAATATTGATCAATCAGCAGTTATCTGATGATCTGTGCCTGCAACATAGCTCCTATGTTTTATTTTATATATATATTTTTTATATATATAAAAAGCATATTTTATATATATAATATATGAGAGAAAGCATATTTTATATATATATATATATGAGAGATGGATTTTCACACAAAAGCTCCAAAAGAGTTATATAAAGAAAAATGCAAAATCTAACCTAACAGATCGCAAAGGTAAAACAAAACAAAACAAGATTCTACACAATTAGGAAGTACCAAATTTTCAGGCACCTAGGTGGCTCAGTCAGTAAAGTTCAAGTCAAGATTGTGAGAGCCCCCTCCTCCACTTTGAAAAAAGTATCAGATTTTTAAAAAATTTAAGTTGAAGGAAGTAACTCTCTACCTTAAAATAATCATAGTTTTAGGGGCGACTGGGTGGCTCAGTTGGTTGGGCAGCTGCCTTCAGCTCAGGTCATGATTCCCAGGGTTCTGGGATCGAGTCCCGCATCAGGCTCCTTGCTCAGCAGGGAGCCTGCTTCTCCCTCTGCCTCTGCCTGCTTGTGCTCTCTCGTCCTCTTTCTCTCTCTCCCTCTGACAAATAAATAAAAATCTTTAAAAATAAAATAAATAATCATAGTTTTAGATTGTAATATGGTCTATAAAAGTAATGAAGCATCTTCATATTTATCATACTTGTTAAACAATTTTAACTTTTAAAAATTGATTTTTGTCTTTAGTATATTATCTGTATGAATAACTTTAGGTTACTATGATACTTTGGGTTTGAATTCATTTCAATATATATTTCTAGTAATGGGTGCCTGATTGGCTCAGTTGGTGGAGCACACTACTCTTGATCTCAGGTCATGAGTTCAAGCCCCACAATGTGTGGGAATGGAGTCTACCTTAAAAAAAAGAACAAAACAACAACCAAAAATCACATTTCTATTAAGACTAAGTTGTTGGGGTTTTTTTAAGATTTTATTTATTTGACAGAGAGAAAAATCATAAGTAGGTAGAGAGGCAGGTAGAGAGGGGGGGAAGCAGGCTCCCTGCCGAGCAAGGAGCCCGATGTGGGACTCGATCCCAGGACCCTGGGATCATGATCTGAGCTGAAGGCAGTCACTTAACCAACTGAGCCACCCAGGCGCCCCTAAATTGGTTTTTGACTAAGTTGTTTTACAGATTTAACTTTGGGGACAAAAATTTTACATAATTACCAAGCAAAACTAAATTATTAAAAACGTGTTCTCTAAATAAAGTAATATATAAACAATGAAGCCAATGCCATAACCAGTTGGTTGTACAACTATGCCAAGAACTACTATATATCTATATAGATAAATATAACCAAAGTTATTTATAACTTTAATACATTAATCTGATGGTAACTCTCTAGTGAGGACCCATATCTCATTTTATTGGCACTGCACTTTATAGGTAATGCTTTTTGTTTATCAAATTGAAGGTTTATGGCAACTGTTTATCAGTGCCATTTCTGCAGAAGCATTTGCTTACTTCTTGTCTGTCACATTTTGGTAATTCTCACAATATTTCAAATTTTCCCATTTTATTTCTTATGATCTGTGATCAGATCTTGGATGTTACTATTTTAATTATTACAGGGCACCATGAACTACGCCCATATACAAGGGCAAACATAATAAATGTCATGTGTGTTACTCCACCAACTGGCTGCTCCCCCAAACTTTCCCTCTTTTACCTGAGACACAATACTGAAATTAGACCAAATAACCCTACAATGGCCTCCTCAGTATTTAAGAGTCAAACATATTTCACTTGAAATCAAAAGATAGAAATGACTAAGGTTAGGGGTGCCTGGGTGGCTCAGTGGGTTAAAGCCTCTGCCTTCGGCTCAGGTCATGATCTCAGGGTCTTGGAATCAAGCCCCACATTGGGCTCTCTGCTTGGCGAGGGGCAGGGTGCCTGCTTCCCCCTTTCCCTCTGCCTGCCTCTCTGCCTACTTGTGATCTCTTTATCTCTTGTCAAATAAATAAAAATAAAATCTTTAAAAAAATATATTACTGACCCTTGACAACACACCAGGTCTGTCTGATGAAGATGTATAACAAGATTAGTATTTTTTCTTGTCTGCACAACACAGCATCCATTCTGCAGCCTGTGTGGATCAAGTAGTCATTCCGACTTTCCAGTCTTACTATTTAAGAAATATCTTACTATTTAAGAAATACATTTCTTAAACCTAGAGCCACTACAGATACCAATAACTTTAATGGATCTGGGCAAAGTAAACTGAGAACCTTCTGAAGAGGATTTACCATTCTAGATGTCATCCAAGAACATTCATGATTCATGGGAAGAGGTCAAAATATCAACATTAACAGGAGTTAATGGAAGAAGTTGATTCCAACCCTCAAGGATGACTTCAAGAGTTGAAGACTTCAGTGGAAGAAGTAACTGCAGATGTGGCAGAAACAACAAGAGAACCAGAATTGGAAGTGGAGTCTGATGATGTAACTTAAGTGCTGCAATCTCATGATAAAACTGACAAATGAAGAGTTGATTCCTTTAAATGAGCAAAGTTTCTTGAGATGGAATTTAGTCCTGGTGAAGATTTTGGAATGACAACAAAGGTTAGAATATTATATAAAGGGGCCCCTGGGTGGCTCAGTTGGTTGAGCGACTGCCCTCAGCTCAGGTCATGATCCTTGAGTTCCGGGATCGAGTCCCACATCGGGCTCCCAGCTCCACGGGGAGTCTGCTTCTTCCTCTAACCTTCTCCCCTCTCATGCTCTCTCTCACTTTCTCTGTCTCTCAAATTAATAAATAAAATCTTTAAAAAAAAGAATATTACATAAATTTAGCTGATAAAGCAAAAGGGTTTGAGAGGACGCAAATATTTTTTTAAGATTTTATTTATGTACTTATTTGAGAAAGTGTGCACAAGGAGGAGGATCAGAGGAAAAGGAACAGCAGACTCCACCCTGAGCAGAGAGCGCAATGTGGGGCTCCATCGTATGACCCTCGGAATTTATGACCTGAGTCAAAATGAGGAGTCAGGAGCTCAACCAAGTGAGCCACCCAGGAGCCCTAGGACTGACTCCAATTCTGAAATAAGTTCTACTGCGGGTAAAACATCATCGAAGAACATTATATGCTACAGAGAAATCATTCATGAAAGGAAGAATCAATGTGGCAAACTTCACTGTTGTCTTATGTCTTATGTTAAGAAACTGCCACAGCCACTCCAACCTTCAGCAACCACCACCCTGACCAGTCAGCAGCCATCGACAAAAGGCAAGACCCTCCACCAGCAAAGATTAACTCTGTTCAAAGGTTATATGATAGTTAACGTGTTTTAGCAATAAAGTATTTTTAATTGATGTATGTACACTTTTTAGACATAATGGTATTACATACCTAATAGGCTATACTACAGTATAAATGGGACTTTTAAAATTCACTTGACTCACTTTATTGCAAACCAGACTCACACTATCTCTGAGATATGCCTAGAGATACCTCTGGGATACCCTAAGGGCTCCCCTTCCCCCCACCTCCTAAAAAAAAAATGAACTATTTTCCATAATCATAGGGCTGTTAATGTCACAATTGTTAGTCTGAAACTCTTGACTGTGCAGTGTGGAGTAAGGGTACATGATTTTTTTTATCACTGAAAACTGGAATTTTAAACACCACCATGGCAAAATTCACACTATGGATAATTACAAGACAATCTAACAAAATAATTACTAGAAGAAAAAAAGAATGAAGGAAAACCATACATTTTAAAAGAGATCTGATAAGGGCCAATGCAACAAACATTTTATTTGGATCCTAATTTAAACCCAAGTGTGATAAAATTTTTTAGATGAGGCAAAACAAGAAATGTGTTAACTGGATAGTAAATGTTCACAAAATATCGTCCCCTTTTTTTTTTTTCTTAAGAGACAGAGCGCGACTGTGTGCCCATGGAAGCCAGAGAGGAGCAAAGTGGAAGAGAAAGAGAATGCCAAACAGGCTTCACACTCACTGCAGGGTCCCAAGTGAGGGTTCTTCTAATCCTCTCCTTCTAATCCACCCTAAGATCATGACCTGGGCAGAATGTTCAGGCACCCCTTACATGTTCTAAATTAAAATGTGAGAGGGGGGCACCTAGGTGGCTCAGTCAGTTAAGCATCCAACTCTTGATTTCTGCTCGGGTCATGATCTCAGGGTTGTGAGATCAGGCACTGCATCAGGGTTCGTGCTCAGCATGGAGTCTGCATGTCTCTCTCCCTCCCTCTTTTGCTCATGCACGCGCTGGCTGTCTCAAATAAATAAAATCTTAAAAGAAAAAAGAGTGACTAAAAAACTAATGTGCGGTACATAGCAAATGATTATACAGTAGCTGCATGAAATTGTTAGGACACATGCTGACCAACACAGCTTCAGAATTTATCCTAAGGAATTAATCAGAATAAAGGAAAAAAGGGGTAAGTCTTCAATGATGAGGTGTTACTGGATTTGTTTCTTCGAAGATGAAAATTCCAGGATTTAGAATGACTTAAAGGCTCTGAAATTCAGATTGAGGAGGTTAGTTTTGTTCTCTACTAAAAGGATCCTTAAAGGTATTAGAACAACGAACTTAAGTACTATAATTCATCAAAGCATTAATTGCAATAAAGCTTATAAGTATACAAAGCTGATATTACAATATACTATACACACTGAAATACTACATGAAAAGAAAAAAAATCAAATAGGAACTGAGTAATTCCAAGAATTCAGCTCTTCAATTAGAAAGGAAAGGAGTAGCCCAAGATTGAATTTCTAAGAATTTATCCTACCAATAAGCTAACACATCCATGGAGAAAAGAAAATGTTTTAACAGTACTGTCAATAGCAAAAGCAAAAAAAAAAGTATAAAATCTAAATGTCCACATATAGTGAAATAAATTACGATTCATCCATATAAAATGGTTTCCTATACAGCCTTAAAAGAAGAAACTTTTTATGTACAAGATAATGAATAATTTTTTTAAGGTAGGCTCCACCCCCAAGTGGGCTCAAACTCACAACCCTGAGATCAAGATTCTGATGCTCTACTGACTGAGCCAGCCAGGCACCCCAAGAATAATCTCTAAGACTGGTAAGTTAAAAAGGAAACAGGGACGCCTAAGGGGCTCAGTCGATTAACTGTCTGCCTTTGGCTCAGGTCTGATCCTAGCGTCCTGGGATCAAGTCCCACATCAGGCTCTTTTGCTCAGGGGGGAGCCTGCTTCTCCCTCTGCCCCTCCGCTTGTGCTCTAACAAATAAATAAAATCTTTTTAATTAATTAAAATTATAAAGAAACAATCAAGATATAGAAAACTACCATATGCCAACATGTGAAAAAAGAATGGAAAAAATTTTACTATGCTTTTTAACTTTTTTTTCTTAAAGATTTTATTATTTATTTGACAGAGAGGAGAGAGATCATAAGTAGGCAGAGAGGCGGGGCGGGGGGGGGGCGAAGCAGGCTTCCTGCTGAGCAGAGAGTCGGATGCGGGACTCAATCCCAGGACCCCGAGATCATGACCTGAGTCAAAGGCAGAGGCTTTAACCCACTGAGCCACCGAAGTGCCCCTTCTTTTAACTTTTTAAAAATAGTTTTATGTAACATGATTCAGCTTTATCAGAATAATATTTTACGGGGCGCCTGGGTGGCTTAAAGCCTCTACCTTCAGCTCAGGTCATGATCTTGGCGTCCTGGGATGGAGCCCCATGTCAGGCTCTCTGCTCAGCAGGGAGCCTGCTTCCCTCTCTCTCTCTGTCTACTTGTGATCTCTCTGTCAAATAAATAAATAAAATCTTTAAAAAAAAAACAAAAAACAAGCAAACATCAGCTGCCTGTGGGCAGAAAAAAAATGGGTAGCTGGGGTTAATCAAGTCAATATATTATCTATTTTAAAAAATAAAATCAAGGCACCCAGGGGTACCTGGGTGGTTCAGTCGGTTAAGCGTCTGTCTCCAGCTCAGGTCATGATCTCGGAATCCCAGGACTGAGTCCTGCATCAGACTCCCCTGCTTCTCCCTCTACTCCTCACCCCTCTAGTGCTCTCTCAAATAAATAAATAAAATCTTAAAAAAAAAATTAGGGGGCACCTGGGTGGATCAGTGGGTTAAAGCCTCTGACTTCGGCTCAGGTCATGATCTCGGTCTTGGGATCGAGCCCCACATCAGGCTCTCTGCTCAACAAGGAGCCTGCTTCCTCCTCTCTCTCTGCCTGCCTCTCTGCCTATTGTGATCTCTCTGTCAAATAAATATATAAAATCTTTAAAAAAAAAAAAAGTTACTGAAAGTTATATCACATGTATCATCATCTTCACTAGAGTGAGGGAATTATTTATTCATTCATTTCAGATACTTTATCAGAATAGGTATTTCTGAAAGCACATATGTTCAAACAAAAATATATTCTGTATTTGGATACTTTTAATAGGAAAGTAAGTTATACTAATGTTGTAAATAGTGATTCTTATTCCTCAGCTTTTTCTTGTAATCTACTAATGTAAACACCCAACAAAATTTATCACAATTAAATGTGAACTTGCTATTTAAATGTATTCCATGTCACTTCCAAAAAATTTACCCCTGCCATTTTTGTCTAGACCACTAGGTGCTCTTAACTTCATTTAATCCTAAAAATGTCAGACAAATTTATATTTATCCTTATTTTGCAGATGAGGAAAATAAGGTGCAGAAAAGTTACCTACTGTCACATAACTAATAAATTTTAATTTAATAATATATACAATTTTAAGTATAATACTCCATTTATTAATGAGAAGGTGTTACCATCACTACAACTAAGGATGTATAGTATACTATTTAACTTTCATAAAGATTGAATGAAATGCTCTACAAATCAAACACTGTACCTGAGAACAGTAATTTCTAAAATTGGGGATCGGGACCCAAAAATTGGGTGGCTCAGTCCGTTAAGCATTTGTCTTCAGCTCAGATCATGATCTTTGGGTCCTGGAATCGAGCCCCACGTCGGGCTCCCTGCTCAGCAGGGAGTCTGCTTCTCCCTCTTCCACTGCCCCACCCCCTGCTCATGAGCACGTTTACACTCTCTAATGAATAAATTAAATCTTCTTTTAAAAATAATAAATATGGGGGGGTCAATGACAAAAAAAAATGAGAGGCAAAGGATTTGAATTGATATTTCTTTTTTTTTTTTTTTTTAATTTACTTGAGAGAGAGAGAGAATGTGAGAGAGAGGATGAGAGGGGAGAAGGTCAGAGGGAGAAGCAGACTCCCCATGGAGCCGGGAGCCCGACGCGGGACTCGATCCTGGGACTCCAGGATCATGACCTGAGCCGAAGGCAGTTGCCTAACCAACTGAACTACCCAGGCACCCCTGAATTGATATTTCTCCAAAGATATACAAATATGCACATGAAAAGATGTTCAACATCATTAGCTACATAAGCAAAATAATGAGATATCTGTTCACATTCACTAGAATGGGTATAAACAAAGACATAAAATAACAAGTGTTAGTGAGGATGGGGAAAAATCAGAATCCTCGTTCACTACTTGTGGAAATGAAAAGTGATCAGGTGCTCTGGATAAAGTCTGGCAGTTCTTCAGAAAGTTAAGAGTTATCATATAACCCAGCAATTCCATTCTTTGGTATATATCCAAAAAATTAAAACCAAATACCCGTCCAAAAACTCATAAACAAATGTTGAAAGCCACACTACTCACAATAGCCAAAAAAATGGAAATATCCAATTGACAGATAAACTGTAGCATATCTGAAGAACTATTATTATAAATAGTATTCACATAGTATTATTATTCATAAAAAGGAATGAAGTACTGACTCCAACATGGATGAATCTTTTTCTTAAAAGGAGGGTGGGGATGAGGGAGAGAATCTTTTTTTTTAAAGATTTATTTAAAAAAAAAAAAAGATTTATTTGACAGAGAGCGATCACAAGTAGGGAGAGAGGCAGGCAAAGAGAGAGGAAGAAGCAGGCTCCCCGCCGAGCAGAGAGCCCGATTTGGGGGTCGATCCCAGGATCCTGAGATCATGACCTGAGCCGAAGGCAAAGGCTTTAACCCACCGAGACACCCAGGTGCCCCGAGGGAAAGAATCTTAAAAAGGCTCCACACCCAGCACAGAGCCCGAGGAGTGGCTCAATCTCGCCACCCTGATTTCCTGATCTGAGCCAAAATCAAGAATCGGACACTTAACTGACTGAGCCACCCAGGTGCCCCAACAAGCCAGATGAATCTTGAAAGCATTATGCTAAATGAAAGGAGGCAGGCACAAAAAGCCACATCTGGCATGACAGCATTTATATGAAATGTCCAGAAAGGCAAATCCACAAAAGCAGAAAGATTAGTGGTTGCCAGGAGCTAGAGGGAGGAGGAAATGGGAGAGCAACTGCTAATGGATTCAAGTTATTTCTTTTTGAGGAGATGAAAAAACATTCTGGAGTTAGATGGTGATGATTAAGTAACTTTGTGAATCTACTAGAAACTACTGAATTGCACATTTTATAAAGGTGAGTTTTGGGGCGCCTGGGTGGCTCAGTGGGTTAAAGCCTCTGCCTTCAGCTTGGATCATGATCTCAGGGTCCTGGGATCCGGCCCCACATCGGGCTCTCTGCCTGCCTCTCTGCCTACTTGTGATCTCTGACTGTCAAAAAACTAAATAAAATCTTAAAAAAAATAAAATAAAGGTGAGTTTTACAGTTTGTGAAGTATATCTCAATTTTACAATGTAGGTAAGAAAAAAGAAAGACTAAACCAAGTCAGGTATTTCATAATTTTTACAGAAAAATTTAAATCTGTGACTCCTTAAAAAAAAAGATTGGGATAAAATCTTTTATATATTAAAGCTGAGGAGAACATTCTTTCTACTATACACTCATTCCTTTAGTGATACTTGTTTTCTAAGTTTACTCACATGCTGTATTTCCTGCTGGCTGGCTCGGTAGTTTTTCTTGGTTAAATTGTCCACCAGGTAGCTGATTTGAGACAAGGCCAGCGAGAGCGAGTCAAGATTCATTGCTGGTTGGGGCGGAAGCAGGCGGCCGAGCCCGGCGCAAAATCACCATTATTCCCCTTTAGTCACCTCAGAGGCAGGTTAATGCTTTCTTTGTAATTAGCCTATATCTGATGTCTGTACAGTGTCTTCAGTTCTTCTTTACCAGGGGTATTACTCTGTTCTGAAACATGGCACCTGTTTCAAAAAAAGAAAAGGATAAAAATCAGATTTTTTAATTAGTTTTTAATTAGGGAAAAAAGAGGTAGGGGCACCTGGGTGGCTCAGTGGGTTAAAGCCTCTGCCTTCGGCTCAGGTCATGATCTCAGGTCCTGGGATCGAGCCCCGCATCGGGCTTTCCACTCAGCAGGGAGCCTGCTTCCCCCCTCTCTCTGCCTGCCTCTTTGCCTACTTGTGATCTCTCTCTCTCTGTCAAATAAATAAATAAAATCTTTAAAAAAGAAAAAAAGAAAAGTTAAACAATCATCTCTCCATCTTAGTACCTGAAATACCACTAAAGACTCAGGAAAAAAAAAATTAGTGTGTCTCAACCACTAATTACAGAAGATGCCAAGTCTGAAAATTAGGCAGGGCCAGTATAAAAAGAAAGTATTCCCCCCCTCCTTAAAAGCTGAGGTTTAGCAAAACAACCTGTAATATGTGGATGTCTACTGATCTACTTCAAAATGATTATTTATACTCTACCCTTTAGAAATAGCAGGAAAGAGGGCGCCTGGGTGGCTCAGTTGGTTAAGCAACTGCCTTTGGCTCAGGTCATGATCCCGGAGTCCCGGGATCGAGTCCCATATCAGACTCCCGGCTCTGCGGGAAGTCTGCTTCTCCCTCTGACTTTCTCCCCTCTCATTCTCAGTCTCTTGCTCTCTAATAAATAAATAAATAAATCTTAAAAAAAAAAAAAAAAGAAATAGCAGGAAAGTACTTAAAATTAGGGTTCATGGAAAGAAACACTCATCGGACATTTTCTATTTTCTGTTCCTCTTCCCATACCATCTATAACCTATTTACAGGATCCCATTTATTAACTTTTACTCTTC
The DNA here is from genome assembly GCA_028533885.1 of Nasua narica. Classification (NCBI taxonomy): domain Eukaryota; kingdom Metazoa; phylum Chordata; class Mammalia; order Carnivora; family Procyonidae; genus Nasua; species Nasua narica. The sequence goes on from CM052803.1 coordinate 27,187,155, forward strand.
CTGCACTGCTTCAGAATCAGATAGCTTTGGTACTACAGTAGTACTTTAGGGCATATGTTTTAGGTATCTGAATCACTGTCTTAAAGGCAAGTAAGGGCTTCAGAACCCAAATTCCTTCCCACATTATTGAAAATTTTACTAGGAAAATTTAGAAAGGGAAGGCCAAAGCAGAAAATGACAGGATTCTTATCAGTTTAATTCCAACTATGGGCTGAGTCAAAGTAACTATTCTGTATTACAAAAAAAAGGGGGACCCACAAATTTTTCTTATGAATTCACCAAGTATTGCTGCTGAAACACAAAAATCTGAAAACAAAGAGATGAACTTATGCACAGCTTCATGCTCTGAAATCAACTCGTAATTTAATTACAATCAGAAAATTCACAAAGGTTAAAAGACTCCCTTAAGGGCATTTAAAATCTTTACCTTTAACAATTTCTAAATGAATTAGAAATACTACATTGTTTTGTTCTGTTTCATTTTATACAAAGCAAAAGTTCAACCGATGGTATCCCTCCACATGCTCCCCAAAAAAGACTAGGTGAGGCCTGAAAATGTGCCAAGATGTTTTTTGTTCATTCTAAAGTAATAACGTGTGAGAGGTTAAAGACAAACTGAATTTCTATCTATCCATTACATGCAACTAAACTTGCCTGCTATAAATCTTGGAGAAGTTTTCTTCGTGTTCTGGTCATAGCATATTTCCTGTATCAGACTAGTAAAACATCCAAGTTTGAGGACATAGTATAAGAAGAAGATAGGCAAAAAGAGGACTCATCAGGGACGCCTGGGTGGCGCAGTTGGTTAAGCAACTGCCTTTGGCTCAGGTCACGATCCCAGCGTCTTGGGATCGAGTCCCGCATCGGGCTCCTTGCTCCGCAGGGAGCCTGCTCCTCTCTCTGACTCTGCCTGCCTCTCTGCCTGCTTGTGTTCTCTCTCTGTTAAATGAATAAATAAAAAATATTAAAAAAAAAAAAAGAGGACTCATCAGACTATCAACAACAGTATTAAGTGTACAACCTTTCCTGAAATTGGCAACACTAGAAAAAGTGTTTATTGCACTACCCTTAAACCTTTAATTCCACTATTAGGAATGTATTCCGCCCCCCCCACCAAAAAAAAGTATCTCTCCAATCCATAAGTTATTTTTGCCTCAAGAACTCAAAGGACACATTTTAGGGAAGTCTATCTCAGCAAAAAGAAAAACAGTAAAAAGTAACTCTTCAGGAGCACCCAGGTGACTCAGTCAGTTAGGCATCTTGACTCCTGATTTCAGCTCAGGTCATGATCTCCAGGTTGAAAGACTGGCCAGCAACAGGCTCCAACACAGCGGAGAGTCGGCTTGGCTTGAGATCCTCTCCCTCTGCCCCTCCTCTGGCTAGCATGTACTCTCAAATAAATCTTAAAAAAAAAAAATAATTTCTATATTGAGTAAAGAAAGCCCTAGACTATACAATGAAACTACAAGACTTTGTTGAAATAAAAAATGACACAAACAAGTGGAAGGACGCTATGTTAATGGATTAGAAGAGTTAATACTCGTAAAATGTCCACACCACCCACTCAGTCAGTTAAGCATCTGACACCTGATTTCAGTTCAGGTCATGCTCTCAGGGTTGAGAGACTGAGCACCACATCAGACTCTGCACCGTATCAGACTCTGCGCTAAGCATGGTGCCTGCTTAAGATCCTCTCCCTATACCCCCCACTCTAAAAAATAATAATTTTTTAATTGAAAAATTGAAAAAAATTAAAGTGTCCATGCCAGGGGCGTCTAGGTGGCTCAGTCAGTTAAGTGTTTGCCTTTAGCTCAGGTCATGATTCCGAGATCTTAGGGCCAAGCCATGCATCAGGCTCGTTCTCCCTCTGCTCTTCCTTCCCCCCTCCCACCCCCACTTGTGCTCATGTGCGCTCTCTGTGAAATAAATAAAATATTTTTAAAAAATTAAAAAATATAAATAAATAAAATGTCCATGCCACTCAAAGCCATCTAGATTCAACACAAACCCTATGAAAATTCTGATGGCATTTTTCGCATAAACAGAAAAAAAATCCTAAATTGGTATGGAACCACAAAAGATCCTCAAAAACCCAAGCAATCATAAGAGGAACAAGAGGTGCCTGGGTGGCTCAGCGGGTTAAAGCCTCTGCCTTCGGCTCAGGTCATGATCTCAGGTTCCTGGGATTGAGCCTTGCATCAGGCTCTCTGCTCAGCAGGGAGCCTGCTTCCTCCTCTCTCTCTACCTGCCTCTCTGCCTACTTCTGATCTCTGTCAAGTAAATAAATAAAATCTTAAAAAAAAAAAAAAGAAAGAAAAAGAAAAGAAATGCCTGAAGAGGGAGAAAACTGCAAAATGCCAAATTATGTGCTTATTGGAAATCAATATACTCAGAATTCTTAATTTATCATAAACATATCTTTTTGGGGGGCACCTAGGTGGCTCAATTGGTTAAGGGTCTAATTCTTAGTTTCCCTTCAGGTCATGATCTCATGGGAGTGGGATCAATCCCCAAGTCAGGCTCTGCACTCAGCAGGGAGTCTGCGAGAGATTCTCTCTGTCCTCTCCCTCTGCCCCTCCCCCCACTCACACCCACCCACATGCTCTTTCTCTCTCCCTCTTTCAAATAAATAAATCTTTAAATAAATAAAGTTGATTCAGGTAAGAATCACCAATACCTAAAAAGCCTCAGGTGAATGGCTGCTGGCACAGTTGCACAGTACTACTCAACAAACTACCTACTAACTGCGAAAGGAAAAAATGTCCCTTTATAATACAGCTACGGCAGTCACTACCTTAACCTAATAAGTAATTAATTACTAATGGTACAACTGTCCAACATACGTGCCTATTGATGCATAGCAATATGAAGTTATTACCTTGACATATTCTTGCCAAAAATGATTAACATAAACCTAACCATACTTCTGTATCTATCAATTCCCAGGAAATAGAGGTTAAAAAGAACAGGTTTAAACTACACAGGAGATCCTATCAGACAAATCCAAGTACTGGTCCATTCTACCAGGCCTCTGGCCTGCACTTGTCAAAAGGTCAGCAGAGAGAGAAAAAATGGGGTCTGTTCGGTTTATCAAACTACAATACAAAAGCATACTGTGAACCTTAATCAGACCTCGACTCAAAAAAGTTATAAAAAAACAGGGTGGCATAGTCGGTTGAGTGTCAAACTCTTGGATTTGGCTTGTGTCATGATCTCTGCACTCAGTGCAGAGTCTGTTTGGGACTCTCTCTCCTGCCCTCAAATGAATAAATAAATAAATAAATCTTAAAAGTTATGAAAGATATTCTTGAGGCAACTGGAGTTTTTATACAAATATTTAATATTCTTAGCTGTAGAGTGTCTATGCAAGAATGTCTTAAAAAAAAAAAAAGGATGTCTCGGGCATCTGGCTGGCTCAGTTGGCTAAGCAGCTGCCTTGGGCTCAGGTTATGATTTCAGGCTTCTGGGATTGAGCCCACATCTGGCTCCTTGCTCAGCAGGGAGTCTGCTTCTCTCTCTCTCTCCCCCTCCCCCGTGCTCTCCCTCTCTCAAATAAATAAATAAAATATTAAATTTTTTTTTTAAAAAAGGATGTCTTAATTTGCAGGAGATATATACAAGTGGCTGCATCTTTCAGGGATGTAAATATGTATAAAATATATAAATAGGGATGGGCAAAATGGGCGAAGGGGAGCAGGAGGTAGAGAGCTCCAGTTATGGAATGAATAAATCACAAGAATCAAAGGTATAGCACACAGAATACAATCAATAGTATGGTAATAATGTTGTACGGTGACAGATGGTAGCAACGCCTGTGGTAAACATAGCATAACATGGAATTGTCATATCACTATGTTGTACCAGAAATTAATGTAACATTGTCCAATGTACTTCAATAAAAAATATATGAATAACAGAAAAATAATTATGGTAAGATGTTAATTGTTGAGTCTAGGAAGCAATTATGTGGCTCTTCACTCTACTATTTTCATCTTTCTGTACATGTGAAATTTTTCTTAATAAAACTGGAGATGAGGGACATGTATTACTTTTACAACTTGAAGCAGGGATTACAAGCATGTGATATAAGTTCCAAAAACTATTTTTTTAAGATTTTATTTTAAAGACAGCGAGAGAGAGGGAGAGTGGACGGAGGGACAGAGGAAGAGAGAGAGAATATCAGGCAGACTCCCTGAGCCAAATTCAGGGCTCAATCCCACAACCATGAATCATGACCTGAGCTGAAATCAGGTATCAGACGCTCAAGTGACTGAGCCACTCAGCTGCCCCCCAAAAGCTGACTTTACACTCAATAGTATTTTAATTTTTAGGACTATAAATTAGTTCTTAGAAAAATGAAAGTTTAAGTAGTAGCAATTTTTTTAAAGATTTTATTTATTTTACAGAAAGAGATCACAAGTAGGCAGAGAGGCAGGCGGGGGGGTGGGGGGGGAGCAGGCTCCCTGTTGAGCAGAGGGCCCGATTCGGGGCTCCATCCCAGGACCCTGAGATCATGACCTGGGCTGAAGGCAGAGGCCTTAACCCACTGAGTCACCCAGGCGCCCCAAGTAGTAGCAATTTTTTTTAAATTCCAAAACTTAAACCTATAGGACAAGCAACTACACATAACACAAGGCTAGATTAACAAGTGACTGAACCTCTATACAGTCCCCTCCCATTTGTAAAAAAATTAGGCCTCATCTAACGCAAATCTCCCAAAAAGGTAGATCTTTAAAGGTAGATCTCCCATTAAAGATCTCCCAAAAGGGTAGCCTTTAATAGGTAGGAGGTAGAGCAGAGAGGTAAGAATCTTCTAAGGCCTCGGGCGCCTGGGTGGCTCAGTTGGTTGAGCAACTGCCTTCGGGTCAGGTCATGATCCTTGAGTTCTGGGATCAGAACTCCCAGCTCCACGGCGAGTCTGCTTCTTCGTCTAACCTTCTCTCCTCTCATGCTCTCTCTCACTTTCTCTGTCTCTCAAATAAATAAATAAAATCTTTAAAAATATATGTATATGGGGGACAATGGGTGGCTCAGTCAGTTAAGCATATGACTCTTGATTTGGAATGGTACTTTTCAGAGTTGGGAAGAGAATTTTCAAGGTCAAACTGTAGTATTATTAGACTTAAGTATTTGTTCACCTTTTTTTAAGATTTTATTTCTTTATTTGATAGATCGCAAAAACAGGCAGAGTGGCAGGCAGAGGGAGGAGAAGCAGGCTCTCTGCTGAGCAGGGAGCCTGATGCGGAGCTCAATCCCAGGACTCCGGGATCATGACCTAAGCCAAAGGCAGATGCCTAACCGACTGAGCCACCCAGGCGCCCCTGTTCACTGTTTTTTAAAAACATTTTGTTTTTAAGTGACCTCTACACCCACCATGGGGCACGAACTTAAAACCCCAATATCAAGAGTTGCATCTCTACCAACTGAGCCAGCCATATGCCCCTCCATATCTGTATCTATCTATCTATCTAGAGAGATACCTCTATGTTTGTTTATTTTTAGAAAGAGAGCATGCCAGCAAGTGGTGGGGGGTTGGGAACAAAGGGAAAGGGAGAGAGAATTTTAAGCAGGCTCCACACCCAGAATGAGCCTGACATGTCACAAACCTGAGATTATTACCTGAGTCAAAATCAAGAGTCAGCCACTAAAGTGACTGAGCCACCCAGGAATCCCTAAAGACAATATTTAAGAGTACATTAAAGAACTGGACAGCAGGGCACCTGGGTGGCTCAGTTGGTTAAGCAACTGCCTTCGGCTCAGGTCATAATCCTGGAGTCCCGGGATCAAGTCCCACATTGGGCTCCCTGCTCGGCAGGGGGTCTGCTTCTCCCTCTGAACCCTCCCCTCTCTCGGTCTTTCTTTTTCTCATTCTCTCTCTCCCAAATAAATAAAATCTTAAAAAAAAAAAAAGGAACTGGACAGCAGAGGTAGGATGATAAAAAAAAAAAAAAACCTTGTGTTATACCTTCAAAATCATTGTCTAAATAATTGTTTTAATACCAGTTCCTAAAACAAACCCTGGTATCTCCAACCTTACATAAAAGATGAGTATTAAGAGTCTTAGAACCCTAAAGCCCCAATTCTGCACTGAATACTCAGGAGTCATCTTTAATTCATTCCCTTTTCATCCAGGAAACAAAAAACTATTTAACATAATATCATGTGAAAATGGCCTAAATATCCATCAAAAGGGCAATGGTTAAGTAAATCACAAAAAGGAATATTATGTAATAACTTAAAGGAGTTAGGAAGAATGGAAATTATCTACTAGGAGGAAAGCAAGTTACAGAACAGCATTCTGCATGTATATGTCCTTACATGCAGAGTACCTAGAATGATACAAAAATAACTATCTGAAAGGATAAATGAAAGGAGCTAGGAAAGGAATTAAACTTTTTTTCTCTACTGAAATAGAAGAGTAATTTAAGCAAAATATCAGGTCAACAAAGTCTTGCATATTCCAAGATTATCTATACAAAATCCCTTTCCATGGAGACCATTCAACTCACTCACCAAGCAGAAAACAGTTAACACAGAAGGCCTGAGACAGGTATCCTTAGACACATCAGGTTGGCCTTTGGCTGATGTCAGAACTTGATTTGGGGAAAACTAATCCCCACTCCCAGAACTAATTAAGAGGCCCCCTGTGCCTAAACTGTACCCAAAAATGTAGTTTACGCTGAACACCTGCCTTTCTTCCGGGAACTTCGAATTTTAGTATGTGGTAGGCAGAAGGTGCCCACATGACAAGTCCTCAGTAACAATCCTAGGCACTGATTTTCTAACAAGCTTCCCTGCTGGGCAACATTTCACACACATGTGTTGTCACAATTCCTTGCTGGAGGAATTAAGTATGCCTGGTATGACTCCACTGGGTAAGGCACAGGGAGAGGTTCAGCTTGAGAGCATGAGTCTAGTTTCCTCAGATTTCACCTCATATGCCTTTTCCCTTTTATTTTGCTCTGTATCCTTTTGCTGTAATAAATCACAGCCCCAAGTACAACCCACACACACTAACCCTGCCAGTGCCATAATGAAATGTCTCCTGGAGATAACTGAGACCCAATTTGTGGCTTTCCTCTCTCATACATATAGAACCCATTTGAGACTTCTGGATTCTGTCACAAAGATGATCCTGGGAGGGGAGGGGGACACCTGGGTGACTCAGTCGGTTGAGTGTCTGCCTTTGCCTCAGATCATGATCCCAGGGTTCTGGGATAGAGTCCCACATCAGGCTGCCTGCTCAGCAGGGAATCTACTTCTCCCTCTAACGTCTCCCCCCAAACTCATGATCTCTCTCAAATAAATAAATAAAATCTTAAAAAAAAAAAGGAAAAAAGAAAAGGGGAGCCTATGTGGCTCCGTGGGTTAAAGCCTCTGTCTTCAGGTCATGGTCTCAGGGTCCTAGGATCAAGCCTCTCATTAGGCTCTCTGCTCAGCAGGGAGCCTGCTTCCCCCTCTCCCTCTGCCTGTCTCTCTGCCTACTTGTAATCTCTCTCTGTCAAATAAATAAATTCTTAAAAAAAAAAAAAAAGACAATCCTAGAAGCTACATGGATTGGTTAGAATATTTTAGGGGATAAAGGAGTAGGGGAAAATAGCTACACGTTCACCAAATCTGTTCCCTCTTCCTGGCTTGATTGCTAGATTACATTTCTCAGCCTCTCTTACATAGATGTGGCCAAGAAACGTTCTAGCCAATGAAATGCAGGCCAAAAGTGACATGAGCCACTTCCAGACCTGGTCCATAAAACCTACTATGGACCTTCCCTCTAGAGAAAAGCACTGCCATAAGGAGCCTGGGTTCCTGAATTACTGCAAGGAAGGCAACCTAATGAACATTCTCAATGAAAGTTATCTCAGTATAAATATCTACTCTGTTAAGCCACTGATATCTTGGGGTTGTTTGATGTAACACTAATCTGCTTTGCCTACTAACAAAGGACAGAATCAGGTAAAAATTTTTAGAAGCTAGGTGCCTGGATTGCTTAGCCGGTTAAGCATCTGACTCCTGTTTTCAGCTCAGGTCATGATCTCAGAGCCCTGAGATCAAGCCCCATGATGGGCTTCCCTGCTGAGCACGGAACTTCCTTAAAATTCTCACTCTTCCTCTCCCTTTGCCCCTACCCCTGCTCGTGCTCTCTCAAATAAATAAAATGTTTAAAAATACATATATTAGAGGGGAAGAGAAGTGAACGCATTCAGAAGGAAACTGCAAGGACTCTGAAACTGAATAATCAAGAGAGGTGAACCAAAAGAAGAGTCAAAAACATTTCCACGGGGCGCCTGGGTGGCTCAGTGGGTTAAAGCCTCTTGCCTTCGGCTCAGGTCATGATCTCAGGGTCCTGGGATCCAGCCGCATCACGCTCTCTGCTCAGCAGGGAGCCTGCTTCCCCTCTCTCTCTGCCTGCTTGTGATCTCTTTCTGTCAAATAAATAAATAAAATCTTAAAAAAATTTCCACTAAGCATCTGGGTTCCACTTACTTCTGACATGAAACAACTGAGGGGGCACCTGGGTGGCTCAGTGGGTTAAAGCCTCTGCCTTCCGCTCGGGTCATGATCTCTGGGTCCTGGGATTGAGCCCCACGTTGGGCGCTTTGCTCGGCAGAGGGCCTGCTTCCCCCTCTATGCCTACTTGTGTTATCTCCCTCTTTCTGTGTCAAATAAATGGATAAAATCTTAAAAAAAAAAAAAAAAGAAAGAAAGAAAGAAAACTGAGAAGAGAAAGTTTACATGGCAAGAAAGAAAATGAGGAATTCTATTTCGGACATATCTGGAGTGACGCATACAAATGAAATCCAATGGTCAGTTGAGAATTTCAGCCTGCAGCACAGCAAGGGTGAGCTGCAAATAATAGATTTGGGAGTTATCAACATTTAAAAGAGACAGCAGGGGCTCCTGGCTGGGTGTCTGCCTTCCCCTCGGGTCATGATCTCTAGGTCCTGGGATCAAGCCCCGGTCAGGCTCCCAGCTCTCCCTCTGCCTCTCCCCCTGTTTGTGCTCTGTCTCTGTTATCTCTCAAATAAGTTTAAAAAAAAAAAAAAGACAGCAAAGGAGAACTACAGAATGAAAATAAAGGTTTCAGAATCCTAAAGAAGCCTAGCATTTTAAAGGTGGCTAGAAAAAGAGGAACTCAGGGTGCCTGAGTGGCTTAGTCAGTTAGGTGTCTGCCTTAGGTTCAGGTCATGATCTCAGAGTCTTGGGATGGAGTCCCGAATCAAGCTCCTTGGAACCTGCTTCTCCCCTCTGCCTCTGTACCCCCTCTGTCTCTCATGAATAAATAAATAAATAAAATCTTTAAAAGAAAGAAAGGAAGAAGATAAACTCAAGAAGAGAAAAGAAGAGTAGTCAGACAGGTAGAATAAACTTGGATTGCATATTATCAGAAACCAAGCAGAGTCCTCTACTTAGTGGTAGTAAGTAAAACCTATGAACAGATAAGCATTCCCTAAAGAGAGCTCCAAGGACAAATCTTTGGGAAATGTCCATTGTGCCAGGCAGCCTCTAAAATAACCCAACAATCCCTGCCTAATAGATGTATCCTTATGTAATCCCCTCCCCTTACGAGTGGGATGGACCTTAAGTGTGGCTTCAAAAGAAGAAAATAGTCATTTCGAAAATTAAACTACACAAAGACTGACTTCTGCCTTGTTTACCTCTCTCTGAGCCTGTGCTCCAAGAAAAGCAAGTTACCATGCTGTGAGTGACCCTATGGCGAAGGCACATGTGGCAAGCAAGAAATGTCTCCCAAACAACAGCCAGCAAGGATTTGAAGCCTGCCAACTGCCAGGTAAGTGAGTTTATAAGAAATCTCCACCCTTTCAGCCTTGGGATGACTACAGCCTGTGGATACCTGCACTACAACTTTGTGAAAGACACTGAGTCCAAAGCAATTAGCCAAATGTGTTTGTGAAATAAAAAATAAGAAAGTTTAAAAAAAAAAATAAGAAAGTTTTAAATGGCTGGATTTAGGGGTACTTCGCTATGCCAAAACCGATTAATTAATACATCCATACTCTATGAAAAACATGGGGGAGAGATTTTATTTTTTTTTAAAGATTATTTATTTGACAGACAGAGAGATCACAAGTAAGCAGAGAGGCAGGCAGAGAGAGGAGGAAGCAGGCTCCCTGCTGAGCAGAGAGCCCAATGCCGGGCTTGATCCCAGGACCCTGAGACCATGACCTGAGCCGAAGGCAGAGACTAAACCCACTGAGCCACCCAGGCGCCCCAGGAGGAGAGATTTTAAAAGGTATAGTTTTCAGGGGCACCTGAGTGGCTCAGTCAGTTTATGCATTTGACTTATGATTTTTGCCTCAGGTCATGATCTCAAGCCCTGTGATGAGCTTCCCACTAAGCAGGGAGTCTTTTTTTTTTTTAACTTTATTTTAAAATTTTGGTTACAGTTTCATTTTTGTTTTCTTAACAAGTCTACTGTTTAATCTCTCAGGATAAAAAAAAAAAAAACATTATTAAGGGGCACCTGGGTGGCTCAGTGGGTTAAAGCCTCTGCCTTCGGCTTAGGTCATGATCCCAGGGTTCTGTAATCGAGCCCCGCATCGGGCTCCCTACTCAGCAGGGAGACTGCTTCCTCCTCTCTGTGCCTGCTTCTCTTCTCTGCCTACTTGTGATCTCTGTCAAATAAATAAATAAAATCTTAAAAAAAAAAACATTATTAAGATTCTAAAGAATTAAAACAACAAAGGAATGTCAAGGGAATAATAAGCAGGGAGTCTTTCTGAGATTATCTCTTGCCCTTTCCTGCTGCCTCTCTCCGCTCACCAAGCATGCACAAGTGCGCTTACTTTCAAAAATAAAAATATTTTTAAAAATAAAAGTATAGTTGGCAGTGTACGAAAGTATATGGGAATTATGAATTACCAGAATTAGCAACTAAGTGATCATTATTAACTTCCAAGAGAGGAAACTTAGTGGTTACCAGGAGGTACGCCAAGACTCCTCCATAAGTGGACAATGCATCGGCTAGTAAGATCAGGGGGTAGCTCAAGCCCCAGGCCCTCCAAAATCTCCCAAACCACTTCAGATCATCTATAGGCTAATCTACTAATTTACCTCCCTTCCCCTTTAGTATGCATGATGCACTATAAAATTTAATCACATTCCTCACTATTGTTACATGTGTATTATCCTTTACATCAGCTCCCAAAGACATGCCTTGGGTTTATTCCATAGCTCTTCCTTACCATCACTGCCAACCGGCTTTGAGAGCACTGAAGACATTCCAGAACCCTGATAAATCCATTATCATATCACTTTCTAATTCCCTAAAATACAATTTGACCAGACATAACAGCCAACAAAATGTAGCCAAAGTTTAGGAAAGTTCTTCCACCTTCATCACCCATGAAATGGAGATAATTTCCATAATCTTATTTCAGGTTAGTTTTTTTCTTTTTTTTTTTTAAGTAGGCTCTATGCCTATGCCCATACCCAGCATGAAGCCCAACACAGAGCTCAAACTCACAACCTGGAGAGATCAAGACCTGAGCTGAGATCAAGAGTCAGATGCTTAACCAACTGAGCCACCAGGAACCCCACAGATTGATTAGTCTTTAACTATAGAAGCATCTCTACTTATGTGTCACTAACAAAGTTTACTTGACAATACTTTTCTTAGAAATGAAATACTGGGGTGCTCAAATACGAGTGGCTCAGTAAATACAGTGACTGCTCTTAGCTTAGGTCCTGATGGTCCTGGGATGGAGCTCCGCATTGGGTTCCTTGCTCAGCAGGGAGCCTGCTTCTCCCTCTCTCTGCTACTCCACCTGCTTGTGCTCTCTCTGTCAAATAAATAAATAAAAGTTAAAAAAAAAGATCATGATACATCCAATTTCAGAGACATTAAAATGTTGACAATGTTTTAGAATCAGTGAAATACACTATTCCTTCTCTTCATGTAGTCTTCTCACTTGGGACATTGTAAAATTAAATTTTAAATAATTGCCTCTAGGGACACCTGGGTGGCTCAGCTGGTTAAGCAGCTGCCTTTGGCTCAGGTCATGATCCCAGCATCCTGGGATCAAGTCCCACATCGGGCTCCTTGCTCAGCAGGGAGCCTGCTCCTCTCTCTGCCTCCGCCTGTCTCTCTGCCTGCTTGTGTTCTCTCTCTCTCTCTCCCCCCCTCTGTTAAATAAATAAATCCTTTAAAAAAAAGATAAAGGACTTTAAAAAAAAAAGATTGGTTAACCAGAAATTATTAAAATAATAATAATAATAATAATTGCCTCTAAAGTAAATAAAATAATCCTGAAAAGAAATCTTCCTTAAGAGGTTATTTACTGGAATAAACTAGAGGGCAATGTAATCTCCAAAAGCATTCTGAAATGTGTAGGAATGGGAGAACCACTGGCACTTAATGAGAATTAGAGATGAAATAACCAAAGGAGGACAGAACCACCAACAAAAAACTATCCTGCCCAAACACCAATAGTGCCCTTGCGAAGAAAATGGCTTTGCATCTATTTTCTGTAGGGTGAGCCCTAGACGGGAACACCTCAAGTCTGGCTTTCCACAAAGTTAACACAAAGCCAACCACAACATAAATTCATCAGACATTAAGAAATAGTTTAAGATTTATGTGAAGTGGCTACCACAACTTATCACAGAAATAGTTTATGTACTTTTATTATACGTATTAATGCAGTCAAATATTTACTGAGTACTAACCATTTGTCAGGTATTTGAAATACATTGGTAAACAGACATACATAAATTCCTGCATTTCCATTGGAGGTGAGAAGTAATAATCCTAATAATGAAACGGGGCATCTGGCTGGCTCAGTCAGTAGAGCATGTGACTTGCAATCTCAGGATTGTGAGTTCAAGCCCCACACTGGGAGGAGAAATTACTTTAAAAAGTTAAAAGATGGGGCGCCTGGGTGGCTCAGTCTGTTCAGCGACTGCCTTCAGCTCAGGTCATGATCTCAGGGTCCTGAAGTCGAGCCCTGCGTTGGGCTCCCCGCTCAGCAGGGAGTCTGCTTGTCTGGCTTCCCCTCCCTCTGCCCCTCTCTCCACTCCTGTTTTCTCTCTCTCAAAAAAAAAAGTTTAAAAGAGGCTCCTGGGTGGTTTAGATGGTTGAGCATCTGCCTTTGACTCAGGTCTTGGTCTCAGAGTCCTGGGATCTGCCCTGAATCTGGCTCCCTGCTCAGCAGGGAGTCTGCTTCTCCCTCTCTGATCCCCCTGCTTGTGGGCATGCGCGCGCCCTCTCTCAAATAAATAAATAAAATCTTTTTTTAAAAATGAAGTATTAAAGGGGCGCCTGGGTGGTTCAGCTGGTTAAGCAACTGCCTTCGGCTCAGGTCAAGATCCCGGAGTTCCAGGATCGAGTCCCACATCGGGCTCCCAGCTCCATGGGGAGTCTGCTTCTCACTCTGACCTTCTCCCTTCTCATGCTCTCTCTCACTCTTTCCTAATAAATAAATAAATGAAATCTTTAAAAAAAAATGAAGTATTAAAAAGTCTATATGAGGGGCGCCTGGGTGGCTCAGTCATTAAGTGTCTTCCACCGGCTCAGGTCATGAGCCGGGATCCCAAGGATCCTAGGATCAAGCCCTGCATCAGGCTTCCCGCTCAGGGAGAGGCCTGCTTCTCCCTCTCCCACTCCCACTTATGTTCCCTCCCTCATGCTCTCAGGAGCGTGCTCCTTCTCTCTCTCTCTCTCTCTCTGACAAATAAATAAATAAAATATTTTAAAAAGGGCGGCCTGGGTGGCTCAGTGGGTTAAAGCCTCTGCCTTCGGCTCAGGTCATGATCTCAGGGTCTTGGGATTGAGCCCCACATCGGGCTCTCTGCTCAGCGGGGAGCCTGCTTCCCCCTCTCCCTCTGTCTGCCTCTCTGCCCACTGTGATCTCTCTCTCTCTCTCTCTGTCAAATAAATAACATCTTAAAAAAATTTTTTAAAAATATGTATCAAACGTGTGTGTATATATGTGTGTGTGTGTGTGTGTGTGTGTGTGTGTGTGTGTATAGATGAGAAACACGTTTGGAGATGCTAAGTACTATAGAAAAAGAAAACAGCAAGGTAAAGGGAACCAAATAGGGAGACTGAAGTGCTGTAATTAGTGTGGTGGCCAGAATGAGCCTTACTGAGAAAGAAGTCTTTTTTTTTTTTTTTTTAAGATTTTATTTATTTATTTGACAGAGTGAGCCAGGAGCACAAGCAGGGGAACCAGCAAAAGGAGAGAAGAAGCAGGCTCCCTGGTTAGTGGAGAGCAGAATGTAGGACTCCATCTGTCTCTCTTAAATAAATAAACAAACAAATAAATAAAAGAATGTTTTTTTAGAAAGTTGAAAGCTCTACCAACTGAGCCAGCCAGGTGCCTCCCTCTTTTTTTTTTAAATACTATTTGTTTCCTTTTTTAGTATATATATATATTTTTTAAAGATTTTATTTATTTATTTAACAGAGAGAGAACAGAAGCAGGCAGAGAGGCAGGCAGAGAGAGGAGCGCAGAGAGGCAGGCAGAGAGAGGAGCAGGCTCCCTGCGGAGCAAGGAGCCCAACGCGGGACTTGATCCCAGACGCCGGGATCATGACCTAAGCCAAAGGCCGCTGCCCAACCAACTGAGCCACCCAGGTGTCCCTTAATATATATATATATTTTTAAGTAATCTCTACACCCAATGTCAGGCTCAAACTCATTACCTCAAGATCAAGAGCCACAGACCCTACCAACTGAGCCAGCCAGGCACCCAAGGAAGGGGAACAGTCCAAAGGTATTCATGCCACAACAGCTGGTATACAAATAGTAGACTTAACTATTACCCAAACTAAAGAGTGCAAAGAAGTGGGAATAATCCAATCATGAACATTCCAAAATTATGTATTACTGAGCTTAGAAAAACCTAGTATAAAACTTTTTTTCTGGGTTATGGACATTAGGGAGGGTATGTGCTATGGTTAGTGCTGTGAAATGTGTAAGCCTGATGATTCACAGACATGTACCCTGGGGCAAATAATACATTATATATTAATTTAAAAAATTAAAAAATAATAAAGTACTTTACAATGAAAAAAACCAAACTTTTTTTTAAGAACCCACCTGACAAGGGTTAAGGAAATATTCAAAGGCATAATGGTCGACAAGTAGGAAATAGGTTTGAAATGAGATAATAACAAATGGAGCAAGAGCTGAACTTCTTCCTAACCATGCCACTTTAAACAAGCAGTTTTACTGAATTCAACAGAATCTTAATACTGTTAGTAACTGTTAAACAACATTTAATAGCCTTTTGTAGATACTTTCAGAATTTTACAAGACTTGATCCAATCCATACACCAGCACGGTATGTCATAGTTTAGTGTTAGCAAAAAAATCCCTATCTTTTTCATTTATTTTTTTAAGTAAGTTCTAGACCCAATGTGGGGATTGAACTCATGACCCTGAGATCAAGACACCCATGCTCTACAGACTGAGCCTACCCCTATTTTTTAAAAATTGAGAAAGTAAACCAGAAAAGTATGTCTACTCCAAAATCAGGTAAGAATCAAGTTCTTTTTTTTTTTTTTTAGATTTTATTTATTTATTTTACAGAGAGAGTGAGAGAGATCACAAGTAAGCAGAGAGGCAGGCAGAGAAAGAGGTGGAAGCAGGCTCCCTACTGAGCAGAGAGCCCGATGCGGAGCTCGATCCCAGGACCCTGAGATCATGACCTGAGCCGAAGGCAGAGGCTTAACCCACTGAGCCACCCAGGTGCCCCAAGAATCAAGTTCTTGATCTGGAATCAACTGAATATTCGGAAGCCATCTTCCCAGTAGTAATTACAAAGTTTTAAAGCTACATAGTCAATATACTTGACTAGTAGAAGATAATGGAGCTTCTTTGAGCTATTTTAAAATATGTAACTATACCAGGGTGCACAGGTAGCTCAGCCAGTTGGGCATCCATCTGAATGCTGGTTTTGGCTCAGGGTGTGGTCTCATGGGTGGTAGGGTTGGGCTGGAGCTGGGCTCTCTGCTCAGGGACTCTACTTGGGATTGTTTCTCTCCTTCTCCTGCCTACACACTTACACACGCACACTCTCAGTCAAATAAATCTTAAGAATATATATATGTTAAATAAACATACATACATGTTACATACATGTTACATACATACATGTTACATATATACATATTAAATATATAATGTATATTTTTATATACATATACAAGTACACCAAGAGAAAACTTATTCCCTATGCTTTTTTGATGAATTCATACATCTTTCTTTCCCTTGTACTGAACTCAAGCGGAATGTGGAAAGACAGAATGAACATTAGGCTATAGTAGGAAAACCTGATCTGCCTGACCTTAAACTAAGAAAGTCACCTTACGGGGCGCCTGGGTGGCTCAGTGGGTTAAGGCTCTGCCTTTGGCTCAGGTCGTGATCTCAGGGTCCTGGGATCAGGCCCCACATCGGGGTCCCTGCTCGGCGGGGAGCCTGCTTCCCCCTCTTTCTCTGCCTGCCTCTGCCTACTTGTGATCTCTGTCAGATAAATAAATAAAATCTTAAAAAAAAAAAAGTCACCTTACTCTCCTCAGCTTCAATTTCCTCAAGGATGATACCATAATTCTATATGATTAGTTTTCAAAGTTTACCCATCTAAAAGATATCAACAGAATTCGAAGTATATAGTCCCAAGAAAAACACTGTAAATCTACCCAAATGTAATAAATGAAGCATTATTCAATTACAATTCAGGGCAATAACATGTTGGGGGGGGAGATTACCCACTATAAAATGAAGCAGAAAACTTACAAGGCAAAACAGTATATGCTAGGGGTGCCTGGGTGGCTCAGTGGGTTAAGCCTCTGCCTTCAGCTCAGGTCATGATCTCAGGGTCCTGGGATAGAGCCCCGCATCGGGCTCTCTGCTCAGCAGGGAACCTGCTTCCCCTTCTCTCTCTCTCTCTGCGCCTCTCTGCCTACTTGTGATGTCTCTCTGTCAAATAAATAAATAAAATCTTTAAAAACACACACACAAGGGGCGCCTGGGTGGCTCAGTGGGTTAAAGCCTCTGCCTTCAGCTCCGGTCACGGTCTTAGGGTCCTGGGACCGAGCCCCACATCGGGCTCTCTGCTCAACAAGGAGCCTGCTTCCCCCTCTCTCTCTGCCTGCCTCTCTGCCTACCTGTGATCTCTCCCTCTGTGTCAAATAAATCAATAAAATCTTTAAAAAATAAAAATAAAAAAACCCCACAAAAACAATATATGCTCAGTATAGGTAACAGTATAGGTAAGTGAAGTATAGGTAAGTGAAGGTAAGTGAAACTGCCCAAGAGGTATATTAGAAATCAATTTTGCTTAGGAAAATCAGGGCAGAGATGTATATGGACACGTTTTAGTTTGAATGACAGATGTTTCGGTAGACACAATCACATTCCAGATAAAAGGGGCAAAAATGTATTCAGGAACCACTGTTCAAGAGTCTTGTACTGGGGCGCCTGGGTGGCTCAAGGGTTTAAAGCCTCTGCCTTCGGCTCAGGTCATGGTCTCAGGGTCCTGCGATCAAGGCCCGCATCGGGGCTCTCTGCTCAGCAAGGAGCCTGCTTCCTCCTCTCTCTTCCTCCTCCTACTTGTGATCTCTGTCAAATAAATAAATAAAATCTTAAAAAAAAGAGTCTTGTACTACAGTGTAAGATAGTAATACAATGCCACAGGTAGGGAGGGATCAACACTTACACAGCTCCTGGCAAGAGATGTGAAGGACTTCTGAGCAGAGGATCGCTATTTTCAAACCAATGACTTACGAGGCAATTTGGCAGTAAAAATTAACTATATTCCTGGAATTATTTACATTTGGAATGCATTTACATATTATGATGTAATAAAAAAATCACGGGGAAAGATACTGAAGATTAGTTAGAAAGCTACTGCAAAGGGGTGCCTGGGTGGCTCAGCTGGTTGAGTGTCAGTTCAGGTCAAGACCTCGGGGTCTGGAATTGAGCCTCGTGACAGACTCCATGCTCAGGGAGGAAGTCTGCTTGGGATATTCTCCTCTCTGGGACCCCTCCCCTGCTGCTCACTCCTGCACTCTCTCTCTAAAACAAATAGACTCCTGGGCGCCTGGGTGGCTCAGTTGGTTAAGTGACTGCCTTCGGCTCAGGTCACGATCCTGGATCCTGGAGTCCCGGGATCGAGTCCCACATCGGACTCCACGGGGACTCTGCTTCTCCCCTCTCAAGCTCTCTCTCGCTCTTCTCTCTCTCTCTCAAATAAATCAATAAAACTTTAAAAAAATAAAATAATACAAATAGACTCTTTAAAAAGAATGCTAAGCTTTGCGCAGTGGCAGTATCGTTGCCGATGAGGTTTACCGAGGCACGATTATTGCTAATCGAAAAAGAAAGCTAGCTAGCTACTGCAAGAAAAAAAAAAAGGCAAAGGTGGGGGGCACCTGGCTGGCTCAGTAAGTAGAGCATGATGGGACTCTTGATCTTGGCATCATGAGTTCAAGCCCAAGTTGAGGATAGATAAAGGGAAGGGAAGAAAGAAAGGGTCTGAAACAAAGGGTTAACTGTTTTTATGATTAGTCAAAAAATTTTAAACATTGCATTTCAAAACTATGAATTATAAATCCAAGGCGACAAACTTTAAAACTATCTGAAATGGAAAATGTTGAGCTCTTGATGAGGATTAAGAACAGTAAGATGAGGTCTTTCAAAATATGCCTTCATTCCCTTTTATATTTTATATAATTAGCACCACACACACACACACACACACACACCCCCAAACACTTCTCCTGCAGACAGTTTTAACATCTCAGTCAACATTTTACGAATTTCCTCCTAACAACTGTTAACAAAATTAACCAAAACATTTTATCCTGGAGGTTTATACTGAGCTTTCCAACATTAAAGATAGAAATGCATTTCTTAAATCTACACTTCCAAAGAGGCTGCATTTCCTTCAAATCTCAACACAGGGTTTCAGATTAGGTCTATACCTCTAATTACTGAGTTCTTAAAGGTCCTTCTCTCCCCCAGATTTTATTTATTTATTTGTCAGAGGGGGAGAGGGAAAAAGAGGGAGAGAGCACAAGCAGGAAGAGCGGCAGGCAAAGGAGAAAAACAGGCTCCCCGCTGAGCAAGGAGCCCGACATGGGACTTGATGACCTGATGAGTGGAAGGCAGACACTGACCAACTGAGTCACCTAGGCATCCCTTGAAGGTGCTTTTCAATGAACAATTTGTTTTATTTGCTTTGCTACATGCTTACAAATATAAGAGTGAAAAGTACATTAAAATAAACTATTGCATAAAGGTTTGGAGCCCATTTTAGCCTTCAAACATGCTTCTTAAAAATTGTGAGCAAATAGAAAAGGAACTGTAGGGTTTTTCTATATATAAGGTCTTAAAATAAGACTCAGTGGGATGCCATTTTGAAAGGTCCCAGCAGGAAGTTCAGTTTGGTCAGAGGGCCATTTAAAAGTGCTTCAGCTAATATTTTTAAATGACTTGAAAGTTAGTTTTGTACTTTAATAAAGGCTACCAACTTCACAAAATACATTTCAAAATGGCAGGCTATTATTTTTGGTCATTCCAAAAGTATAAATATCTTACTAAAAATTAGTATCTTAAAGAACATGTGAGCATTCAATTAGAATTACTATGGACAAATTCCCTAATATGGCATTGCATGCCAAAGATTTGTTACCTCGTAGGATGAAATAAAAATTCAAGTTTGTCACCTTAGGCTGGTTAAAAAGAAAGCTTTTCATAACTACGTATCAGAATCTACCCATAAACATGCTTAGAAAAAGCAACATGCAAGAGTAATATGAGATTAGTCTTTAAGCAATGTCTTGAAGAGATAGTGAGCATTTCCTCTCCTGCCTTCACACAGTAGTTTGTTCTTATATAACAAAACCCAAAGTTAGAAGAATGTCACAGTACTTAGCCTGACAAGGTTCCATGTTGAAGAGACCGGGATTTAAACAAGCCCAGCAGAAATTTAGAGACTACAGAGAGGGGGGAAAAAAAAAAAACTAAGCCAGAAACTAATCCATCTGAGTTATAGACCAAGTGCATTTCAGTTCAGTTTCACTACATGCCACAAAACACTGCTTTAAAACTTTTTTTTTTGCTTTAAAACTTCTAAGGTTATATGCAAACTTAGGCAAGAAAGGGACATGTTTTCAGTTACTAATGGTCAAGTCTTGTGCCTTGATTCTAGAGTTAAGTTTCCAATGAAGGACTTGGGACCTACACTTGTTGAAAAGGGACCAACCCTCTCAACTCTCAACAGGTTTTATCAACATGCTACCATTTCAAAGTACAAGTAGATGCCTAAAACTTTATGTATCATCAGCTCATTTTCTCCTTAGACAAGGTAACAATCTGCAGTGTCCTAATACAAGACTATTTAAACTGTTACCATATATCTTATTAATAGCTAGAATACTATCCTGCCCAGCTTTAGAAGGGTGAGAACGTCAACCTGAGCCACAGATTACTAACATATTATACCCAAATATCTCAACAAAATCAGGTTTGTTCATCTGTTTGACCTGCTCTCTTAAATTTTTACTTGTCTTCCTTTTTTTTTTTTTGTCTACGTATTCCTATTCCTACCAAACGGATTGTCATGAAAGCAATGGCCAGAATTCTGCCCCCTAAAATACTCCAGTATATTTACTCAAATTATTGGCTTTTAAAATAAATCTCCCAAGGGAATAGAATTATAGAGAAATAAGGAGAAAAATTAAGTATTGTTACTCAGTTTACAGGAAGAAAGCAGACTTTTTATTAGAGTCCTAAGAAATGTGGCATTTGATTGGGTGGCTTCAGGAGAAAAGTTTACTTCTCAAAGTTTATTTTAAACACAGCATTTCCAAACCCACAGATATCAGGCATTTTCTTTTCTTTTTTAAACTACAAATCGTACTCCTTCTAGCGGGGTTAATTATCTGTGTGAGGCTAGCCGGGTGAATTCTGCAGAGGGACTGGTATGGAATAAGAATGTTTGGTTTGGCCTTAAACAACCTTCCTACACTACCAGTGGGAAGGAAATCTCTCCCCAGCATCGAGGCCTACAAACGTACGGCTCACTAAGAGGACACTTCCCATGGGAGAGGAGAACTGCCACTACAGCTCAGACAACGGCCCAAGTAGGTGAGGGCCGACTTCGGAGAAGTCTGAGCGCCCCGACGCGCGAGTGGAACAAAACCTGTGGCAAGAAGTAATGAGGAAGTGCTGGCTCCCGCCCGCCCCTCCCACCGGAGGACACTCGAAACACCAGGGGTTTGACAACGTGCTGGGGGCAGAGGGAGCGGGACTGCCAGCTCCAGGTCGACCAGAAAGAACCAGGAGCCTGCAACTACTCCAAACACAGACCCTCGCCTCTGGAACTAGGCCTCGGGGGCCGAAGCCCACTGCACCCATCCGGAAGCCCGGAGAGAAAGGGGCAGTTGAAGAGCTCGTGGGATCTGAGAAGGGTGCAGCCCGCGCGAAGAGAGGCCCAGCCGCCCGAACTGCCGCCACCGCCGCCCTCAGAGCCTCCAGGCCCGGGCCAGGGACCACCCCGGATCTCACCCCGCGCTCTGCCCTCGGCTCCGTGAAGCCTTCGTCCCGGCCTCTTCTCTTCAGAGCCCAAAGACTCCGCAAGCCGGGGGAAGAGTCCGCCCTCTCCCGCCTCGCCACTTCCCGGTCCCGACTGCCCCTCACTCCGCGGAGCTCCGGGAAACGCTCCCAATGGCCCCTGGACCAACCCCGTTCCTTCGCCCACCGGCACTCGCATTCCGTAGCTGACATCACCCGCCCGGCCCCAGCCACCGACCCCGGCCCACCTCACCTCAGGCGGCTCCGCCAGCGCTGGACACAGGAAACTCCTGAGTCCCCGACTCCGGCTCTCCTCGACCCCCTCTTCGGTTAACTCCGCTTGTTTCTCTACAAAATGGCGCCGGAGGTCGCGCGCTCACGTCGCGGCCTTTCCCCTCCCCGTTCCCATTTCATCATTCGCTGCCCGCCCGAGGAGGGATGGCCCAAGCACCAGCCAATGAGCGTACGCAGCCTATGTCTCCCACCCAATCACCGCCAGGTGCCCGCGGATTTAAACCAATCACACACTTTCACTCGCAGAAGTCAAGGAAGAAACCAGGCTCCTGCTAGCAACTACCAATCCGGACTCCTGCTTCGCGGACTTTGGCCAATTGCCGCTCACCCGTCCCTGGGGACTGAAGTCGGCGCCCTCGCGCCTGCGCTCGAGAGGAAGACCAATGGGGAGACGCAGATAACTTCGATTTGGGGCTTCACAGACTTCCCACCTGCCCTCGAGGTCTTCGACCAATAGGGGCCTGGCATTGCCTCTGAGAAACAATAAATAAGGGAGGGGGCCCATAAACCCTCGCCAACGTGCGCGGGAACTACTTTGAGTGAACGTAAGGCACTTTCCCCGACTCTTCTTCCTCTTTGGAAGTGTCAAGTCCGGTACACAGTGGGACTGCGTTCCCCTCCCCTCGCGCCCCTTTGGCGGAGAACGCCAGTTACCCAAAAGCAAGCCGGCCTGTAACTAGAGTGGGGGCGCTTTGCCTTCTGGGATGTGTAGTCATCCCTCATCCCCGCGCCCCATTCCTGGCGCTAAAGTATTTCGTGTTCTTCCGTCATTGACTGCGTCCTAAGAGAGGAGCGCATGCTGGGGAATGTAGTCTCCTACTTGGTTTTAGTTTGCCTCAGAACTTTCTCCTTATCTAGTTCTGCCTATTGAAGAAGCGACCCCTTACTTCGCTTCTTCAATAGAAAGGTAGGAAGCTAAGGTATCGCTTCTTCAATAGAAAGGTAGGAAGCTAAGATTCTCTTTTTGGCTTACGCCCTGTAAGTGATATCAGAACGGATACCTATCCGAGACGTATCAGAAAGGTTCTCAGAAGAATAAGCATAGAAACATAACTTTATTACGATTTATCTATAGCAGAATGTAAGATTTTATGGTCACCTGTTTCCCAGACAAAGGTGGGAGGACTGGGAACAAAGTGTGGACTGGTTGGGTTTTTTCCTACCTTTTGAAAAAAACCTACCCTCCTCATCACCCCATCCTAGGCTAGCCTCAGCTTGTGTCCCAGCAATCTGTCTCACTACCTCTTGTGTCTAAAACTACTTTTTTTTTAAATTGTGGTCACTTAACATAAAATTTATCTCAACTATATTAAATGTACGGTAAGGTTTTTTTTTAATTTTTTTAAAAGATGTTATTTATTTATTTATTTATTTATTTATTTGAGAGAAAGAGAGATCACAAGTAAGCAGAGCCAGGCAGAGGGAGAGGAGGAAGCAGGCTCCCTGCTGAGGAGAAAGCCCGATGTGGGGCTCGATCCCAGGACCCTTAGATCATGACCTGAGCGGAAGGCTGAGGCTTTAACCCACTGAGCCGCCCAGGCGCCCCAATAACTTTAACTATATGCATATTGCACAACTGATCGCTAGAACTTTTTCATTTTGTAAAACAGAACCTCTATACCCATTGAACAACTCCCAGTTCCCTCCATCCAGTCCCTGACAACTGCCATTCTACTTTCTATTTCCAAGAGTTTGACTACTTTAGATACCTTACATAGGTGGAATCATGCAGTATTTGTCTTTTTGTAACCCGCTTGTTTCACTTAGCATAATGTCCTAAAGATACTTTCTGACATCTGCCTTTGCTTGGTTGGAGGCCAACTCTTTCAGCAAACATTTACTCAGTGTCTTCTGTTTTCATGAGACCCAGGGACCTCACATACAGCAAGGGCAAGGATTGCTTTGGTCTTGTTTATAGCTGTATTCTCAGCACCTAACACAGTGCCTAGCATGTGGTAGACACACAAACGAATGTTGATATATGAGGAAACAGAGAAATAGACTTACGTTATAATGTTAGTGGTGAAAGGCCCCTTAAACAGACCAAGGCTAAGGAATACATCTTTGTATTCCGTTTTGCCATATAAAATTGCTAAAACCTCTGTGGATAGCAGCATTTGGGCTAAGTTTATCAAAACTGAAAGTGCATAGGCCCAATGACCCAGTAATTCCATGTCTAGGATTTATCCACAGGTGAATATTGCAAATTTGTACAGATAGGAATGTATAAAAATTCACTAACACATTGTTTAGGGGGCCTCTCAAAATTGGAAACAATATGGAACCGGTTAAATAAATGTATCCTACATTCATATGATGGAATACTATGATGTTTTTAAAAAGAATGAGGCAAATCTGTATGTACTGATATGGGATGATTCCAAGATTTGTTGTTAAGTGAAAAAAAGGTGCAGAATAGAAAAAAAGTAGCATAATCAGTACGTTACCATTTGTATAGGAAAAAATAATTTTGTCCCTATTTACATATTACTGAATGCTTAAAAAAAATTTAGAAAGGAGCATCTGGCTCGATCCATCAGTAGAGCATGGGACTGTTGATCTTGGGGTTGTGAGTTCGAGCCCCACATTGGATGAGATTACTTAAAAATAAATCTTTATTTTTTTTTAAAGATTTTATTTATTTATTTATTAGGAAAGAGAGAGAGTGAGAGAGAGCATGAGAAGGGAGAAGGTCAGAGCGAGACGCGGACTCCCCATGGAGCTGGGAGCCCGAAGTGGGACTCGATCCCGGGACTCCGGGACCATGACCTGAGCCGAAGGCAGTTACTTAACCAACTGCGCCACCCAGGCGCCCCAAAAATAAATCTTTAAAAAAGGGGGGGCACCTGGGTGGCTCGGTGGGTTAAAGCCTCTGCCTTCGGCTCAGGTCATGATCTCTGGGTCCTGGGATCGAGCCCCACATCGGGCTCTCTGCTCAGCGGGGAGCCTGCTTCCCCCTCTCTGCCTGCCTCTCTGCCTACTTGTGATCTCTCTCTCTCTGTCAAATAAATAAATAAAATCTTTAAAAAAAAAAAAAAAAAGGCTTGGGAAGATACATGTCCCTACCAAACTGACACCAGTAGTTATCTGGTTATCCCTGGGGAGGGAAGTGGAATGGGGAAGGGCAAAGGGAACTTTTGCTTTTTATTCTATATATTACCACACTGTTTGAACTGTTTAGAAAGAGGATGTATTTGTGTTTTGTTTGTGTAATTTATAATTTTTCTTTTTTTAAAACAAGAGACAAAGTAAGACCCATAAAGGTCAACTACCTAAGGTCAACTCGGTAATTCTACAAGTAGTTCAGGCCTCGAACAGAGAGCTCCTACAATAAGATGAAATAAAACTGAGTCGCCTCTCCCCACTTCAGTCTGTCTTTGCCAGAAAAATGGTTTGCTACTTAATACTGAGGCTGTTCCAGGACATTCTTAAGCCCACTGCCAGTCCCTCCCATGAAACTACATGAATAACACTCCTAGAATTTGACCTGTCAGGAGGACTTAGCCAGGTATCTGCAGGATTCACACAATAGAAAATCAAAGTTCTTCAACTGTGTGTTGTCAATTCTGGGTGACTTCTGTCCCTACTAGAAAGCAAAGAGACTGGTGGAATGTTCACAAACTGTAAGAGGTAATGGAAATCACCTAGTGTACCTTTTTCATTTTACTGAAAGACATAGTAGGAAATCATGCCCAGACGTTATTTTACTAGAGGCCTTCACAAAGGATTCGCTGAATCACTTTATGTAACTCAGCAATTATGTGTCCTGGGGTTCAAACATATTTAGAAACAGGATATTTCAGCCAGCTGTTAATTACTCACCTGGCCTCCTTCCTCAGCCTTCTTCCAGTCCTTCACCCTCCAATTAATTGTGCATCCTGGGCTCTGGAAAAACTTTACAAACTCTTTTAATTGTTTCCCAAAATAGCCTGGAGGTGGAAATCTACCTGTTAGGAAGCAAAACCCTTATAGAATTGGGTTGCAATTGATGGAGGTAAATTTACCCAGAAGACAAAGGACTTCTAGACTTTAAGATCTATGTGAACTTTATTAATTTTGAGGTGCTTGGAAGAAGGGTAAGCAGAAATATAAGACTTATTATTTCATGCTCCTGTTTTTCAGTCCCATTTTTCAGGAGATTCAGTAAATTCAATTCACAGTAGTTTTGACTACCTTACCATTCTCTGTCCTATCAAAGCAACTCCCTGACACCCTAACCCTAAATTCTGATCTCCTTCCAGCCCACCACCACTGCCTAGCAACAAAGCTCTAACGCCCAAGGCACACGGGCTTTGGTATTACTTTGGTGGCTCTATCTTGAGGGGAGGATCTCCAGGGAGGCCGGACATCATGGAGAAATTCTGAAACCCGAGTCCTAAACCAGGCTGTCCCCCTAACTTTCTGTGTAATGTTGAAAAGTTCACTTCCCCTCCCTGGACCATTTTTTTCTCTCCTCTACTCTGAGGATATTGGACAAGCATTATGTGGCTCCCAAACTGTGGGCTGTTGACTCCTAGGAAGCCAAGGACTTGCTGTGGGGGTGCTGGAATTCTTAGGCATGCATAGATTTCTTCAATCAACCCATATATTCTAACAGTACAATTTTACGTGCTTTATCTCATCCACACATCCATCCTGTGAGGTAGGGACTGAGTTATTTACCCCATTTTACAGATCATAAGACGGCGGCTTAGAGAGGTTGAGTCCCTTACTCGAGGTTAAATACCTAGTAGATGGCAGAACTAATGTTGGAACCCAAACCGTCAGACTTCAGGGCTCACATGCTCAGGCACCACACTCTCAACTATAGTTTGGAAACCCCTGCCCAGGTCACCTCCTAGCTGGAACATTCAATGGCCCAGTAGCAAACAGATATTTTCCAAACCAAAAAAAACACAATGTGTCATCCGACAGGGTGTTATGAGTTAGTGACACAGGTTTTGAAAATACTGCTTTATGTTTGGTGTTTTCCAGTTAAGTTTACGTTTAAATCATTAGATCCTCTCCTTAACAGGATATTTGTCCTAGGACTATACAGGAGCTTCTGATTTAATTTAAGGTTATTTATCCCCCTGCCTCTCCGTGAGAACGCAAGGAAGAAGCTAGGAAGTAAAAGGAAAAGCCAAACATCATTTCCTCCCGTTTATAGATACTTTAGAATTATCTAAATAGATGTTTGCAAACAAACTGGGGCAAGTCTAAGAAGCCTGGCTGGGCTCTGGGAAGATGAGTACAACTTAGGATGCTGACAGAATTCTGAGCTGGGCAGAGTCTGTGACTCTGCTCTAATTTTCTGTGTCGTCCCTGATTACAGACCTGCTATTTGAAGTGATTTCCTAGAAGCTAGACCATGAACCCAAACTCTTCATCCTTCATCCTTCGCTCATCTGGGCCCCTGCCTGGGCAGATGGTTCATTTATCATTACAGACTTCTCAGGGAACTATCTCAGCCCCAACTTAGACATAACATTTTTTTCTTTTTTTTTTGCTCCCTTCTTTTTTAACCTAACATTCATCTCTTCTATCATCTTAGGGAACTTAGAGATCTAAACTTAGATCATATCCTGAACGGGAGGTGGGAGGAGGGCAATAAGTTGAGGATTGTCCTCCAAACTCCTCGTCAGCATTCCAAATTTCCCTCATTAAGGTATAACTCCATCAAACATTTAATTTCTGCCAAATACAGCATAAAGTCTTGGGAATCTGAGGGGGGAAAAAAAGGCCCCTGCCTTTTACAGTCATGTACAGCCACTCTTTGGAGGAGCAAAAGACAAACCAAGTAAAAAGTAGTGACCAAATGAAGCCTATATGTTACCTATAGAATGGATGGGTCAAACATCCCAACACTGGCGGGGCACCTGGGTACCTGGGTCTGTTGGGGCACCTGACTCCTCATTTTGGTTCAGGTCATGGTCTCAGGGCTGTGGGATCAAGCTGTGTGTTGGGCTCTCTACTTGGCGGGGAGTCTGCTTCTCTCTCTCTCTCTCTCTCTTTGCCTGTCCCTCTTGCTCTGCTTCTCCCCACCCCACCCCCACTGTCTCCCTCTCTCTTTCTAAAACACATAAATAAAATCTTTAAAAAAAAAATCTCGGGGCTCCTAGGGGGCTCCGTGGGTTAAAGCTTCTGCCTTCAGCTCAGGTCATGATCTCAGGGTCCTGGGATGGAGCCCCACATTGGGAGCCTGCTTCCCCCTCTCTCTCTGCCTGCCTCTCTGCCTGCTTGTGATCTCTCTCTCACTCTCTGTCAAATAAATAAATAGAATCTTTAAAAAAAATCTCGGGGCACCTGAGTAGCTCAGTTGGTTGAGCGTCTGCCTTTGGCTCAGGTCGTGATCCCAGGATGCTGGAATGGAGCCCTGCATCAGTTACCTTGCTCAGTGGGGAGCCTGCTTCTCTTTCTCTCTCTCTGTCACTCCCCCTGCTTATGCTCTCTTGCTCTGTCAAATAAATAAATAAAATTTTTTTAAAAAAATCTCAACACTGGAAAATGGTCCAGGAGAAATACTTTTGCTAAAACTCTTCCAGGATACATACATTAAACTAATCACCCATCCCCGATCCCAAATAGGTGGGCTAAACAGCCAACCCCACTGACCTGAAAAGACTTTTCATGACTAGGAATCCTTACATTCAAATATACTACTGGGATCCTATGAACAGCTTTCAGTATTTCAAAATGGATATCCTTTCCCACTCTTTTACATAGTTCCTTATTTCTGGTAGGTAAAAATTCCCAAATTCAGAACCCATAGAAAATAGTAATGAAATAATGAAAGATCTCTAGAATAGGGGCTCCTGGGTGTCTCAGAGTCGCGTGTTAAGGCTCATGTTGGGCTCCATGCTGGGCGTGGAGTCTACTACTACCAAATAAATATTTTAACCTAGTAATAAAAGAGAAAAAAGTAGGGGCACCTGGGTGGCTCAGTCAGTTGAGTGTCTGCCTTTGGCTCAGGTCATGATCTCAGGGTCTTGAGATTGAGCCCCAAGTAGGACTCTCTGCTCAGTGGGGAGCCTGCCTCTCTATTTCTTTTAAAAATGATTTTATTTTATTTTTTTATTTTATTTTTTAAGATTTTATTTATTTATTAGAGAGAGAGAGAGAGAGAGCACAAGGGACAGAGAGGGAGGGAAAGAGAGACTCTCAAGCCAACTCCATGCTGAGCGTGGGGCTCCATCCCGGGACCCTGAGATCATGACCTGTGCTGAAAGCAAGGGTCAGACACTTAACCAACTGCACCACCCAGGTGCCCCTAAAATCTTTTTTTTAAATATTTTATTTATTTATTGGAGAGAGAGAGTGAGCACAAGCGGGGGGGGGGGGGGGGG
>CM052803.1:27216414-27400189 GCA_028533885.1 Nasua narica
GGAAGATGAGGACTAGGAGAAGCTAAGCGAGGTTACAGAAGCCAAGAGCATTGAGGGACTCCTTGTTTTTGTGCA
This sequence comes from Nasua narica, assembly GCA_028533885.1. Classification (NCBI taxonomy): domain Eukaryota; kingdom Metazoa; phylum Chordata; class Mammalia; order Carnivora; family Procyonidae; genus Nasua; species Nasua narica. Next base: position 27,216,490 of record CM052803.1, read on the forward strand.
GTCCAGCAAGGAAGGAATTGATGAGGCCTTGGGCTGTGTGACGGGGCCAGTGGTGACCTTGGAGAGAGCCATTTCTGTGGAATGAGGAGGCAGAAACTAGATCCGAGTGGGAGCTGTAACTGGAAGGGAAAGGAGATTTTGTTTTGTTTTGTTTTTAACATGGAGAGATTGGTGCACATTTAAATGCTAATGAACTTGTTTTGGACAGTAGTTATCTCTCCTCAGGTTTTAGATAGCTGGAGGGACAAGGTCTCCTTTGTTTTCTGAAAGGAAGGAAGATATACTTGGCCTTTGATCTCTCCAGCCCTCCTCTTCCTAACAGTTCTTCTCCAAGGCAGAAGTATCCAGGGAGAGCCCCCAATTGGAGGGGCAATGAAGTCACACTTCTCCAGGCTGCTGACTTCTGGAAGAATGAAGGGCCTCAGCCCTCCACCCCCACCCGGCTTCCTTGGGGGCACCATGTCCCCACCAGCTGCTTCTGGGCCTCCACATACCTCTCCCCACAAAGGAAGTTGCAAGCCACCTCAGTGTCCCTTTTAAAGACAAAAGGGCACAAAGGTCATGCTGCAGCAGCTCCCTGCAGAAAGAGGTCATGTCACATGCTGCCTCGGTCCTGAGAGCTAACCTGGGAACTGTAGGGAGAAGCAGCTGGGAACTGGGATTCCCAGGGTCCCTCTTCATTCAGCAAGAAGTTGCTCCTGGACAGGGGCCTACCCACTCCCCCAGGATTATAGCTCTCTCCCACACCCTCTTCCTGACCCTAGGGCCCCCACCTCTATGCCCTCTGCTTCCAATTGCAACAGGTGCCTCTCCCTCAACCATTTCTTCTTCCAACAAATATTTGAGTACTTAAAATGTTCCAGACACTGTACAGGTGCTGGGATTGTAATCGTGAACAAATATCCTGCCCTCCATTTTTTTATTCATTAGCTCATGATTTTTAGAGAGGGCGAGAAAGTTGGGGAGGGGCAGAGGGAGAGGGAGAGACTCTTAGGGTAGCTCCATGCCCAGCATGGAGCCCTATGTCAAGGCACATGACCTGAGCCAAAATCCAGAGTCGGACACTGGAAGGACTGAGCCACCCACACACCCCGTGTCCTACAGTTAATACCTGCTATCTCTGCCCCGCCTCTCCCCAAGGAGACCCCTCAGTCCTGTGAGGTCCCAGCTTCACTATCATGCCTTTACCAGTGGCTGCCAGATCTCAGGTTCATGGGCACAGTTCCCCTGGCAGGGAGGGAGTCCCTGCGCAGGTAATTCGGGTTCAGCTGCAAGTACAGGGTGGGGCACTGATCCATTCATGCTCCCCAGGGCTGGAACCATCAAGCGGTGAGCAGAGGAGGGGGTTATGAGGTGGAAAACCTCAGTTATTCCCTCCCTCCATCCCATTATTCTGCGCTCAGGCCCCCCAAACTTAGTGAATCCTCATAGAGATGATCTTGGAATTCCACAAACTCTTTCCATGTTTTATACCCCTGATCCATTTCTGTAACTCTGCTCATCCCCTCCACATTCAGACTATGTTTTCCCCTTTTCTAGACCACAGAATCCCTTCTATAAAACGGAAGAGTTGGCTCAAAAGATCTCAAAGTCCTTTCCACCTGGAACTACCCTGTCACAGCCGCCCAGGCTCCACCCTGTACTCCAATGGGAAGTTCCCAGAAGAGTCACCTGCGGAGGCAGGATGGAGAAGAAGGGCAGCCAGATCGGCCAGATCATTCCTGCAAGTCCTCCTCTCTGCCTTCCCATCACCGTACAATAGTCCCAAGAGATAAGGACTCAAGGACACACCAGCTCCAGATGGGGGAGGAGGGAGCCCTGGGGAAGTGCTGCCTGTCCCCTATTCCCACCATCCTAAGCACCACACCCTCCTGATTCCTTTCAAGCTCAGACCGTGCTGTCCAAAGTCCACCGCTGCCTTGGCACAGAAGCACCCCAGCCAGCCTCCTTAGAGGCATAATCAGCTCTGCCCTGGGTGGACCCACCCAATGAGGCAGGTGGCCGGGCGGATGGTGAAAGGATTCACCGTAGGCAGAACAAAGGAGACAGCAGTTCACCCAGTGCACTGCAAGGGAGCAGCAGTGGGCAGGACACCCAAGGACAAACTGCCTGCCGGAAGGCAAAGGAGAGACTGGTAGGGTCTAGAACTAAGGGGAGGAGTGGGGAGGTATAGGAACGTTTGGAATTTTCCTTTTTCGGTTGCTGCGTCCCATTGTAAGTAGTCTGTTGATCAGCGAGGGCCTGTGGGTATTTCGAGGTGGGCTGCCTGATGTACCTGTTTGCATTCAGCTTGGTTGCCACTGTGGGCCTGTGGCCTCACTCAGCTTTCCATTGCTCAACCCTGTTGCCTAAAAGCGGCCTCTACATTCCCCCCTGACAGACTGACGGTGACAAATCTTTAGCATTTGGGCAGAGGGCTCATTTTCAGTAGCTGATTCATGCTGGACCGGGTGGCGGGGAAGAGGGGAGCGCTGTGTCCTTACCTAAATTTGTTGGTCCACTGGGGGTTCTGTGAAGTTATAGACCACAGCGTGATATTATAGTAATGTGCTGATAGCTGATTTGACTGAAACTCCTTGGTGGCCAAGTCCACAGGATCCTCCAGTGGTATGGGCTGGAATCTTGGCTGAGTCATCATCATCTGTATGTGCAATTATTGGATTCTAGAAGAGATGCATTTAACAAAGAGATTAAAGAGGGGGGGACCCATAAGTAGGAGCACAAGTATTGAGGCCAGGGGTCCTACGAGAAGAAGCCAGGATAGCCATGACCAGGTTTCTTTCCAGGAAAACCATTTTTCGTGTTGCAAGGTCCCAAAGGGAAGAAGCCTGTTGGAATCAAATTATGGACATTTTCTTGTATTTGTGTTATGAAAAAGAGTTCCATGGAGGGGCGATACCTCTTGATCTGGGAATTTGTTTTTGTTTTGTTTTGTTTTTAAAGATTTTATTTATTTATTGGACAGAGAGAGAGATGACAAGTAGGCAGAGAGGCAGGCAGAGAGAGGGGGAAGCAGGCTCCCTGCTGAGCAGATTGCCCGATGCGGGGTTCAATCCCAGGACCCTGAGGTCATGAGCCGAAGGCAGAGGCTTTAACCCACTGAGCCACCCAGGCGCCCCTTGCTCTGGGAATTTGTACTGGGGCCAGGAAACATTACATAAAAAGATGAGACATTTTGCCTTAGGCCCTTGCGGGGAGTTCAAATTTGTTCCAGTTTTTAAGATTACAGCCCAAGGGCGAGTCTAAAGGAACAGAGAGGATTTGTCCCAATCTGGGAAATATCAGCTGCGGATTCTCAAAGGGGTGTCCCACTAAAGGGAACGGAGCGCCAACTAGTGGTCACAATTTCAGTTGGGGCGCCCCATGGACCTGAGAAAGGACCTTTTGCAGGGCAACTGACTCTAGTGGGGCAACCCAGCAAGGAGAAAAGGTGGTGGCAAATGGTAATTGGAATCCCCGCTGGGATGTCCCCTGCAACAGGGGAAAGCTAGACAGCCGGTGAGCAAACTGGCTCGGAAAAAGGAGGGGAGGACTCACGGCTCACACTTAGGAATGTGTTCTGCCCGTAGACCAGGATGGCAGCCGACCCAGTGGGAACAAAGGAAGAAAGGTGGAGCCCTAAAGAAGCAAGGTGCCTGAGAGGCAGCCAGTGTCAGGAAAGGGTCCCAAATGAGTCCAGAATGAGTGCAGATTCACCCTGGACGAGCTGCTGCCACCAGTTGAGCCAGACATTGGGAATGAAGGCCTCTAATGGAACAGAGTAGGAGAGGGGAGGAAGGGGGTCCTTCAGCCTCACGGGCAGGGACAGTCCGACCCACTTACTGTTAGACCTTTGGACCACACTTGGGAGCCACCCTGGCCAGAGGTCTTCAGTCGTCTGAGGAGTAATAGGGTTAGACCACCCAGGGGCCAAAAAGAGAAAGGAGAGGGAGGGAAGGATCCCTCCAAAGGGCAGGGCAGAAGGGGAAATCCCTCACCCTTTTGGGCAAGGGTGGTCTGGCGGGTTCCTCCTTGGACTTCACCGAAGAGTAGCCTCAGCCGGAGACTGTCAGTTCTCCAAAGAGTACTGGACTCAGTCCCCTGAGGGAAAGTCCCCAGAAATTCCTGGAGATTCTGAGGAGAGCCCCCGGGGTTGGTAGAGGGGCCCCATAAGGGCCACCAAATGTGGGGCAACTCAGTTGGGGGAGGCAGATGGCATGGGCGGTGAAACGGTTCACTCGAGGCAGAACAAAGACATAAGTTTATCTAGTGCACTTCAAGGGAGCAGTGGGCAGGGCAGCCAAGGGGAAGCTGTCCGGTGGGAGGCAGGGTGGGGGCTGTAGTTAAGGTGGGGAATGAGGAAGTATGGGAATGTATGGAATTCCCTTTTGTGGTCCCTGGGCCTTGTTGTAAGTACCCCAGTGGTCAGCAAGGGCCTGTGGATATTTTGAGGTAGGTTGCCTGATGAACCTGTTTGCATTCAGCTCAGTCATCACTGTGGGCTCATTTAGCTTTCCCTTGCTCAAGCCTGTTGCCTAAAGAGGCCTTGATGCCCTAGGTAACCTTGCCCTAGGATGCCGCCTCTCTAAACTTCGGTTCCTTCATCTGTAAAATGAGGATAACAATAGGGGAGGTTCTTTGGAGGGTGAAATGAGGTGAAGTATGAAAAATACTCAGTGCCGGGCATAGGAGGAGTTCATTTATTCAACAAAGAGTCGGGCGCCTGGGTGGCTCCGTGGATTAAAGCCTCTGCCTTCGGCTCAGGTCATGATCTCAGGGTCCTGGGATCGAGCCCCACATCGGGCTCTCTGCTCAGCAGGGAGCCTGCTTCCCTCTCTCTCTGCCTGCCTCTCTGCCTACTTGTGATCTCTCTCTCTCTGTCAAATAAATAAAATAAAATCTTAAAACAAACAAACAAAGAGTCATTCGGTGTCTCCTGTGTGCTAGGTATTGGGAAGGTAGCAGCCAAAAAAGCAAGTTCCTGCATTCATTGATCTTGCACTAAAATTGGGAGGGGCAGTGGATAAGCAATAATAAATAAATAAAGCAAGCCAGGCAACCAAAGTGCTGTGATAAGTATTGAAGCAGAACAAGTTGCTGGAGTGATAAAGGGGTGGGCAGCTATTTTTGTTTGGGGACATCTCTCTGAGGAGGATCTGAGTGGAGACCTGAATGAGCTGAGCAGACATCTAGTGGCACAGGGTTCCAGGCAGGGGACCAGAAAGTGCAAAGATCCTGAGGCTGACATCTGGTGAGTCTGCAGGTGAGGCTGAAGCAGAGCCTTGGCGGGGGTGGGGGTGGGGGTGGTTGTCGTGGTGGTTGTCGTGGTGATGGTGGGGGTGGGGGTGGGGGGGTGGCGGTGGGGGTGGTTGTGGTGGTGGTTGTGGTTGTGGTGGTGGTTGTGGTTGTGGTGGTGGTTGTGGTTGTCGTGGTGGTTGTGGTTGTCGTGGTGGTTGTGGTTGTGGTGTTGTTGGTGGTGGTTGTGGTTGTGGTGGTGGTGGCGGTGGTGGCGGGGGTGGGGGTGGTTGTCGTGGTGGTTGTCGTGATGGTGGTGGTGGTGGTTGTGGTGGCGGGGGTGGGGGTGGGGGTGGGGGTGGTGGGGGTGGGGGTGGCGGTGGGGGTGGTTGTGGTGGTGGTTGTGGTTGTGGCGGTGGTGGCGGGGGTGGGGGTGGTTGTCGTGATGGTTGTGGTGGCGGGGGTGGGGGTGGGGGTGGTTGTCGTGGTGATGGTGGTGGTGGTGGTGGTAGGGGTGGGGGTTGTGGTTGTCGTGGTGGTTGTGGTTGTCGTGGTGGTTGTGGTTGTGCTGTTGTTGGTGGTGGTTGTGGTTGTGGTGGCGGTGGTGGAGGTGGTGGCGGTGGAGGAGGAGGAGGGGTGGAGTGGGACACCACAGAGGAGCCAGAACTGTGGGGTCCTGTCAGCCAGGGTGAGGACCTGAGAAGAAAAGCCACAGAGGATCTTTAGCTGAGGATGATGTGAGTTTTAAAAGACTATTGCAGGGATGCCTGGGTGGCTCAGTTGGTTGAGCAGCTGCCTTCGGCTCAGGTCATGATCCCAGCGTCCTGGGATCGAGTCCCGCATCGGGCTCCTTGCTCGGCAGGGAGCCTGCTCCTCTCTCTGCCTCTGCCTGCCTCTCTGCCTGCTTGTGTTCTCTCTCTCTCTGACAAATAAATAAATAAAATCTTTAAAAAAAAAAAAAGACTATTGCAAGGACAGGAGACTACAGAAAAGCAAGGGTGGCCGTAGACATTTGTTACATGGAAAACCCAACTTCAGCTGCCCATCATTCAAAAAGCCAATATTCAAGAGACAAGGTTTTCGTTTCATTTTGTTTTTTGCTTTGTTTTGTTTAAGAGACAGGTTTGGAGTTTTCAGGAGGCTGGCCACCTGGGGAGAAGATAGACTCTTCTCCAAAAACCCACTCTGAGGTTTCTGCCCGGCCCAGAGACTCGTAGAGGAATTTTAGGGCAGTTAATCAGTGAAAGGGCAGCACAGTGGTCTGTAACCCTTCTTGACTGTGTGCACACTCAGTGGTGCCAGCTACGGACGTTATCTTGGTTCTCAGAGGTTGTGCACTGGTGCCTGGAGATGGGGCGGGGGGTTGTGTCAAAGAGTTTTAGTTCTGAGTCTTTCTAGGAAACAATGTGTGATGTATAGATATACAAAGAAAGGTTTAGTCAATCAATCCCATGGGCTATAGACTATGGGCTAAAAGACTATGAAGGGAGTGCCTGGGTGACACGGTCGGCTGGGTGTCCAACTCTTGGTTTGGGCTCAGGTCATTACTGGTAGGTCGTGGGATTGAGCCCAGAGTCTGACTCAGGCTCTGCGTGGAGTCAGCTTCAGATTCTCTCTTCCTCTCCCTCTGCCCCCCCACTCTTGTGCACATGCTCTCTCTCTCTCTCAAAAAAAACCAAATCTTAAAAAAAAAAAAGACTACTAAGTTGGCTGGAAGGGCCAAGGCAGCGGCTTCAGAATCACCAAATTAGGGATGGCTAATGAGCCAAATCACCATGGCTCAGTCAGTTAAGCATCTGCATTCAGCTCAGGTCATGATCCTACGGTCCTGGAGTCCCACATGGGGTTCCCTGCTCAGCGGGAAGTCTGCTTCTCTCTCTTCCTCTGCCCTCACCTGCTTATGCTCTCTCTCAAATAAATAAATAAAATATAAAAAAACCCACCAACTTAGAAGGATATCATAATAGTCCAGGCAACAGATGAAAGTGGACTAGACTGGCTGGAGAGAAGCAGTCCAGATAATAATTATCTCCAGACCAGAGGGCACAGCCCTAATTGTCTTATTCCCACCTGACTAACCACTTACCGGGGTGGCCATGTGGTACTGGTATCTTCAGACAAGGTTTTTCATGTTGGCAGCATCACGCCCTGCCCCTGGGAGCCATGTGCCCCCCAGCAGGGTGAGTAGAGGTGGAGGGCGTTAAGGCAATGCCCCAAAGCACGCAGGAAGCTCCTAGGACCTGCAGAGAGGAGTCAGTCCAAGGTCATTCCAGGGTTAAGGGTAAAAACACAATGTACTAAACTTCTGGCCACAAGGTCCAATTACTCTGACACCCAACATGCTGAAAACATAGAGCAGAGAGCATGAGACCTGAGCTTGAGCCGTGGAGCCTCTCAGAGCTAAGCCCCGGAACATCTCCATCCCATACCAGGGGCTGAAAGCACTGCTACAACCCTTCCCCCAGAAGAAAGTTGCCAAGGACCAGCCAGCTCTGACAAGCCAGTGAGCTCCATTCGGATCTAGGGGCAAGAGTTCCCAATTTATGTTTTACAATTTGTCTCATTTAGACAGGGGCGAAAGCTTTCAGGTCTTCTCATCCCACCTGTTCCTGCTACATGTAGGTTTCCGCAATCTCCACTTGGCATGTAGGAACTTGGCAGGGCTTGGCAGAAATCTGAGCTCGGGTGCCTGGGAAATGCTCCTAAAGTGTTCATTCCTGTTTGAAAACCAAAGTTTGGTGACCTGTAATAGTTCCCTGGATACAGTAATCCTTTGTCAAAGGTCAAGTGAAATTGCAAAAAAATACAAAATAAATAAGTAAACAAATAAAAGGGTGAGGCACTCCCTATTTTGGGATTCCTGCAATGGCTAATCAGGACCCTGAGGGTAAAGTACCAGCACGAGAAGCACAGGCAGAAACACAGCTCAGGGCCACCCATCTCTGAGTTGTCACCTGTTCCTGGTGAGAGACATCCTGCTGCTTATTTTGTTTAAAAACACCATGGAAAAACAAAACAAAAAGACCACAAAAAAATTAAAAACAAAAACAAAACACCATGGAGTCCTGGGGCCCATGGCTGGCTCAGTTGGTAGATCATGTGACTCCTGGTCTCTGGGTTCTGAGTTGGAGCCCCACACTGTATGTGTAGCCTATTGGGAAAAAAACCCCAAAACCCATAGAGTTCTGTAGTTAACCTGAATCGTGTAATGAACTCAGAGTCAATTCAGAGTTACCCCTAGACTAACTCTTACATATTTGCACTTAGATATGTACACTCTCTTGGGTGAGAGAGACAGATGCAGTATGACAGCAAATGCTGCTGGTGAAATTGGGGACGGTCCTGTCTCACGCAGAGTGAATGCTCTTTCCGATGTCGATCAGGGTCTGTCTGCTGAGAGTTTTGCCAAGGTCTTTGTAGGTTTCTTTTTGATTAGTGGAGGCTAGGAGGCAGAGTCCTTCTGCCAGCAAGTCAGGGGACAGCCCTGACCTTAGACACAAAAGTTCTGAATTCTAGTCCACACTGTTTCCTACTGCCTGGAAGGCCTCAGGGTAGTTTGTTTTCATGTCTATAAAATGGGGATAATAATGCCTATTCTAAACAATAAAATTAACTCTAGAGTACACACACACACACACAGAGACCATAAGTAGGCAGAGAAGCAGGCAGGGAGAGAGGGGGAAGCAGGCTCCCCACTGAGCAGAGAGCCTGATGCGGGGCTCGATCCCAGAACCCTGAGATCACGACCCAAGCCGAAGGCAGAGGCTTTAATCCACTGAGCCACCCAGGCACCCCAAAACCCAAGATTTTGATGCTTAACCACTTTTGTGACCCAGGCGCCCTGAAGCAAACCCTTTTAAGTGAAAATTTCCACCCCAATTTAAAGTATTATCTGATGCCAAATGTGACCTTTTCAAGGAATAACAAACGGGGCACTTGGCTAGCTCAGTTGGTAGAGCATGCGCCTTTTGATCTTGGGGTCATTGTGAGTTCAAGCACCATGTAGGACCCTGAGATCATGACCTGAACCAAAACCAAGAGGCAGCTGCTCAACCAGATGAGCCACCCAGGTGCCCCAATTTAATTTTGTTTTAAAATTTTATTTATTTTAAGTAATCTCTATACCCAATGTTGGGTTTGACCATCATGAAGTTATGACTCTGAGATCAAAAGTAGCATGCTTTACCAACTAAGCCAGTCAAGTGCCTCTCTTCTTTTGATTTTTTTTTGATTTTTTAAAAAATATTTTATTTATTTATTTGACAGAGAGAGAGAGAGAGATCACAAGTAGGCAGAGAGGCAGGCGGGGTGTGGGGGGCGGTGATTCGGGCTGTCTGCTCAGCAGAGAGCTGGATATGGGACTCGATCCCACGACCCTGAGATCATGACCTGAGCCGAAGGCAGAGGTTTTAACCCACTGAGCCATCCAGGCGCCCCTTCTTTTGATTTTTTTTAATTCACCTATCATACTTGTAACTTTTAGGTGCTAGCTTTTATTTTGTTCATTTTTTTTTAAAGATTTTATTTATTTACTTACTTATTTAGAGAGTAAGTGTGTATGTGGGTGGAAGGAGGGACAGAAGGTAAGGGAGGGAGAGAATCCCAAGCAGACTCCTTGCTGAGCACAGAGCCTAATGTATGGCGTGATCTCACAACTGTGACACCATGGCCCAGCCAAAACCAAGAGTTTGACACTCAACCGACTAGGCCATCCAGGCACCTCTAAAGAACTTCTTTTAATACTTCTTTCAGGGCAAGTCTACTGGCAACAATTTCCTTCAATTTTTGTTTGTCTAAGAAAGTCTTTATTTCTCCATTTTTTTTAAAAGTAGGTTCCATACCCAGCATAGAGCCAGCCCAATGTGGAGTTTGAACTCATGACCCTGAGATCAGGACCTGAACTGAGACCAAGAGTAGGACATTTAACCAACTAAGCCACCCAGGCATCCCTCTCTTTAATCTCTAAAGGATAATTACACAAGTACAGGATTCTAGGTTGGTGATTTTTTCTTTCAATATTTAAAATATTTTACTCCACTCTCTTCTTGCTTGTATGGTGTCTGAGGAGAAGTCAGATGTAGCTCTCTTTTTTAAAGATTCTATTTACTTATTTGAGAGAGAGAGAGAGAGAGCATAGAGGGAGAGTGAAAGGGAGAAACAGACTGCCCGCCAAGTGGAGGCTGATGCAGGGCTTGATTTCAGGACCCCCAGATCATGACCCAAGCCGAAGGCAGATGCTTAACTGACTGAGCCAGCCAGGCACCCCCCAGATGTAGTTCTTATCTTTGCTTCTCTGTAGGTGTTCTCCTTACCTTTCCCTATGCCACCTGCCCCCAGCTCTTTCAGGATCTTTTTTTTTTTAAAGATTTTATTCATTTATTTGACAGAAAGAGAGATCCAAGGTAGGCAGAGAGAGGGGGGGAAGCAGGCTCCCTGCTTAGCAGAGAGCCCGATGTGGGGCTCGATCCAGGACTCTGAGATCATGACCAGAGCCGAAGGCAGGGGCTTTAACCCACTGAGCCACCCAGGCGCCCCTCTTTCAGGATTTTTAAATTTACTTTTGACTTTTCGTATTTTGGAAATGATATGACTAGGTGTCATTTTTTTTCTTTTTTCTTTTTCTTTTAATTTATTTATTTTAACAGAGAGAGAACACAAGCAGGCAGAGAGGCAGGCAGAGGCAGAGAGAGGAGCAAGCTCCCTGCCGAGCAAGGAGCCCGATATGGGCCTCGATCCCAGGACGCTGGGATCATGACCTGAGCCGAAGGCAGCTGCTCAATCAACTGAGCCACCCAGGCGTCCCTCATTTTTTTTCTTAAAGTAATCTTCACATTCAATGTGGGGCTCAAACTCATAACCCTGACATCAAGAATCCTATGCTCTACCAACTGAGCCAGCCAGGTGCCCTTAGGTGTCATATTTTTTGGCATTTATGCTGCTTGGTGTTCTCTGACCTTCCTGGATTTGTGATTTGGTGTGTGACATTACTTTAGGGGGAATTCTCAGTCATTATTTTTTCAATTTTTTTTTTTCCTGTTCCTTTCTCTCTTCTTCTGGTACTCCCACGATGTGTATGGTAGTCCCTTATAGTTCTTGGATTTTCTTTTCTATTTTTGTTTTTAGTCTTTTTTTCTATTTACTGTTCAGTTTTGGAGGTTTCCATTGAGAAATCCTGAAGCACGGAGAGTCTTTCCTCAGCTGTATCCTATCTACTCATACATGCATCAAAGGCATGCTTCATCTCTCTTACAGTGTTTTTGATCTCTTGTATTTCTTATTGGTTCTTAGAATTTCCATCTTTCTGCATACATTGTACATGTTTTCTTGCATGCTCTCTACTTTATCCACCAGAGCTCTTTTAGCCTATTGGTCATCATTGTTTTAAATTCCTTTTTTGGGGGCACCTGGGTGGCTCGGTTGGTTAAGTGTCTGTCTTCGGCTTGGGTCATGATCCCAGAGTCCTGGGATCAAGCCCACCACATCGGGCTCCTTGCTCAGCCCTGCTTCTCCCTCTCCCTCTGCCCCTCCTGACCACCCTTGCTCATGCCCTTTCTCAAATAAATCAATAAATCTTAAAAAAAAAATAAATAAATTCCTTGTCTGTTAATTCCATCATCCTTGCCGTATCTGATCATATTTTTGGCCTTTAATAGGTCTCTAATTTTTGCTTGATAACTGGAAATAATGGACTGGGTAAAAGGAACTGTACATAGGCTTTTCATTCTTTTTTTAAAGATTTAGTTATTTATTTATTTGAGAGAGAGAGAGAGAGAGAGCAAGCACAAGCAGGGGGAGCTGCAGAGGGAGAGGGAGAGCAGGCTCCCCACCAAACAGGCAGCCCGATATGGGGCTCAATCCCAGAACCCTGGGAATCATGACCTGAGCTGAAGGCAGATTCTTAACTGACTTAGCCACCCAGGGGCCCCAAGTGGGCTTTTCATAAAAGAGTGGCCAGGTGTTGGAAGCAGGGCAGCATTCTGTAGTCCTATAACTCAGCTGCAGTCTTCAGTGATGCTATATGCCCCTGGCCTGTGAGCCTCGCACACGCTTCTCATTTCTCTCCCGTCTTCTCTAGATGGGACAGGGCCAGCAGAGTCGGCTGGACCTCTCTTGCATTGCCTCTCCTCCACATGGAAGGCTAAAGCTGGCTGGAGTTAGGTATTTCCCTTCCCTTAGGTCAGTTAGACTCTGATAAAAATCCCAGCAGGTTAGGCTCTGGTTAAATGTTAAGTTTCCCCTGAGGGCATACCTTGTTCAAGAACAGAATGCTCTGGCATATTTCAAAATGGTGTCTTCTACTCTCCCCTCCTGGAAACTCGGAATTTTTCTCTGAGGTTTTCTATGAGAACCTGCAGAGCTCCAGGAGGTAAAATGTACCAAAGTAGGCTCCCTCCCCATGACTGGGTCCCCCTATGTTTTTCTCTTTCAGATTTGTGCATGCTGAGCCTCCAGCTGTTCACAGCTCTGGGGGCCCTGCCCTGGCATGGGTTTCTGCTGTGGGTTTCTGCCCTGTATTTGCCTGCCACTCTCTCCAGTTTTGGGGGGTGCAGGCATGTGCCCTGTAATATGGCATCATATCGATCTAAGAAAAGTTGTTGACTGTGCAGTTTGTTCAGCTTTTTGTTAGGATGGAGTGGCCACGTCCAAGCTTCTTATATGCTGTGCTGGAAACACATGAATTTCATTTGTTTGGTTTTTTTTTTTTAAAGGATTTTATTTATTTATTTGAGAGACAGAGAAAGTGAGAGAGAGCATGAGAGGAGAGAAGGTTAGAGGAAGAAGCAGACTCCCCGTGGAGCTGGGAGCCCGATGTGGGACTCGATCCCGGAACTCAAGGATCATGACCTGAGCCGAAGGCAGTCGCTCAAGCAACTGAGCCATCCAGGCGCCCATGAATTTCGTTTTTAATGGAAGAATGACTTGAGTCTCGTGCCTCTTCCCTCCCAGGAAACACAAAGTGTTCTTTCACGGGACAGTGTGTCTGCCTTCTTCCTAGCTACAATGTCTCTGGCCATCTTCTACACTGAAAATTTTTTCATTGTATCAGGCAGCAAATTATTACCAAATCTGGATTTAGAATATCTATCTAATCTATATCGAGCACATCTGCCTACTCAGCTGGTTTCTGGGATTATTTGATTGGCCTGATTCCCCCGCCAGACTGGAGGGCAGAATCTAGAGGTGATCCTGCCCCCAATATGGGGACATCCCTCAGGGGTACTAGGCAGTAGCCAAATCACCAGGAGCTCTAGTGACTCCAGAACAGGAGTCTCAGTTTCAAGAGAAGAAACACACAAAGATGACCTCTATTGACCAAAACAAGACACTGCAATTACTCTCCTCCCTTTTAGTAGAGGGAAATGATCAACAATCCCTGCCAGCATCCAGGCACTTCATGTGTTATTACGCCACGTGTCCTTGGGTTTACAATGTTGACATCTACGAGCTGGGCACCATCACTCCCACTTTAGAGCTGAGAAAAGCAGGGTTGAGAGATGTGAACTGATTCCCTGAGTTCCTGCAGTGTAAGAAGCATGGCTAAGATCCACCCCAGGTCTGTGCGAGGCCAAAGGCTTGCTCTGTCCGCCAGTCCTTTGCTCCTCAAAGTGGAGTCCAAGGACCAGAGCCCAGGAAACATGGGGAGCATTAGCAATACAGACTTCATGGGGTGCCCGGGTGGCTCAGTCGGGTGAGCTTCTGACTCGTGGTTTCTGCTCATGTCATGATCTCAGGATCCTGAGACTGAATCGCATGTGGGGCCCTGCGCTCAGCGAGGAATCTGCTTGGGATTCTCTCTCCTTCTCTCCCTTTGCCCCTTCCCCCCCCTCAAATAGATAAATAAATCTTAAAAAACAAAACACAACCACCATCAACACATACTTCAGGCCCCACCCCAGACCTACTGAATCAGCATTTGTATGTTAAAGAGATAAAAATTTTATCTGTACCTTAAAGCTTGAGGAGCACCCTGCCTCTCAGGAAGCGGTAAGGGAGTCCAGTTCATCTTCCTGAGGACATACTAAGTTCTCATAGTTATTCTCTGAATGTGGATTTCTGGCTACAATGCACTCCTGTCATTTTTCTTGTACAGTCTTTACATAGTCTCCCTTTTCCCTTGGGAGGTAAAAAGGGTCAGTGATTATCATTCTGATTTGATAGCTGGGAAAGCAGAAGTCAGGAGGGATGCAGCAATCTGCCCAGAGCTACTGGCCAGCTGGCCTCCCAGCACTTGGCGCGGATTGGCTGGGAGGACGTTCCGAGGGTTCCAAGATCTGGGGTTGGCGCCAGCAAGGGGATGGTAGATTCCTGAGCTTGCCTTCAGGGGTCAGAAAGCCCGAGGCCGGCTCAGAGAGAGCCTTCACTACAGGACACACGTTGACTACGTGCCAGGCTCCGGGCTAAGACACCAGATGGATAAAAGTGTAAAAAAGAAAACCACAGGCCCAAGGTGGTGTCCTTTGCCCTGGATAGCAACCTGCGACTTCAGTGCAGTTTCAGCCTACCCCAGAAATGTCTTAACTGATGAACCAGATATTTCTGGTCAGCAGGAGGCAATCCGTCCGGGCCCGCTCTGTCCCCCAAAGGAAGATGAAGTAATCCACATCCCTGGCCCTTGCCTTTAAGGGAAGGTGACTTTGCCTGAAGCAATCCTTTATTTTCTTTTGCTAATAACCATGTTGTCCCGCTCCCCTTCCCTTAAAAACCTTCCATTTTGCACAACTCCTTGGAGCACCTCTGTACTTGCTTGATAGGATACTGCCTGATCCATGAATTGCTTAACAAAGCCTACTTGATCTTCAAATTTACTCAGTTGAATTTTTTTTTTTAAGAGGGGTAGTGGGGAGGGGCAGATGGAGAGCAAGGGAATCCTAAGCAGGCTCCATGCTGAGCACAGAGCCTGATGTGGAGATCCATCTAAGCCCTGAGATCATGACCTGAGCCGAAATTGAGTCGGACACTTAACTGACTGAGCCACCCAGTGCCCCTGAATTTTGTTGTTTTGGACAGGAGCTATGCCCTTGCTCCAGTGGAGATTACAGCATAATGGGGACCTAAGATCAAGTGCTTACAAGTATGGTGAACAAGATGGGGAATATCTTGTGCATCATGAACGAATGGATGAATACGGCTGTTCGCCTTTAGCATAGGTGTAACCCTTCGTTCTCTCTCTCCACTCAGAGAACATGAAACCAAACCTCAAGCTCTGGTCTTCATGGTCCAGTGTAAAGCATGACAAAAAGCTGCCTCACCCTTCCAGCCCTTCAAAAGTATTAGGCCACTTCAAAAGCGTTTTCCTGGAGAATCCCCACTCCCACCAGGAGGGAAAGGCAGTGCGGTGGCAGAGGAGCTGGTTAGACCGTACCCTAGGGGCAGGTCTCATCCCTGCTGCTCTCCCACACCCAGGGATACCTGGCAGACAATGGCCACTTTTCAGGTCTTCAAATGCCAAGTACCAATCACCAGTCTTCCCCACAGGGCTTTGCACATGCAGTTCCCTGGCCTGGAAAGGTATCCCTACCTGTTTTCATTTAATTATTCCTCCTCATCATTAAGGGGCCAGCTCAAATGCTGCTTCCTCTGGGAAGGTTTCCCTGACTCCCCAGACAAGTTTCAGGCCCCCAAAGAGAACATTCTATACATTCTCTTCTTGGCACAGATCACAGCTTGCACGTATGTACTTGTGTGACCACGTGCTTAGCATCAGTCTTACCCTGCTATCCCAGAGAGGAGTGGCTGTTGTGCTGAGTGGCCTCCTGCCAGCCCTGAGCAGTGAGTGCCTGGCTATGTAACCAGGGCCTGCTCGACACATGCCTCCGCAGGGGTGACGGTGGCTCGTCAGGAGTGTGAAGCACATCCCAGAACGTGAGGTCAGCCAGACACGCCGCACAGAGGCCGATCTGAAGCCATACGGCGTGGGGAAAGGTGAGGAGGGCTTGAACGCAGGCAGAGGCAGCGGGACAGGAGCCCGGGGCAAATCCCCAGGTCGGCAGGGAAGGGCTGACGGGTATGTGGAAGAAAGGGGAGGCCTCACGAACCACTTGTATGTTCCCAACTCAGTGAAAGGAGCAAGGCAGTACTCACGCCCGAGACGGGTCAAAGTCGATAAGACCAAAAGTCCCCGCCTCCCCGCCCCTGACCCAGCCCATCTCCTTCACGTCAGTGGCCTGGACTCTGTCCCCAGCACCAGACGGAGGCCACACAGCTCAGCAGCACAGCCTCTTTTTATTAACCATCCTCACTGGTATGAATGTGCACAAGTAGAAAAGAAACAGTAAAATACCCTGGTGGGGAGGGCAGGGCCGGGGGCTCCTGAGGTTAGGCCAAGTGGCCAGATTCCAGCTCCTTCTCCTGACGGGGCTGTTTCTGTGGGATGACTCCCCTCACAACTCCCATCCCTCGGCTGAAATCCACCCTCAGGAGGCTGTGCAGTCCTGCTGACTGGACTGTCCTAGCCTTGGCAGGGATGGGCACTGGAAGGGCCTGAGAGAAAACAGCAGTGTGGGTCTGACCCAAGGGGCTGAGGGCAGGTGGCGGGGGTCGGGGGGGCACAAGGATGTGAGGAAAAGCGGTCAGCCTGGGAACTGAGCAGAAGCCTACCTGGCCACCAGCCAGACTCCGCTTCTGTGAGCTCAGTGCCCTGAGTGGTGGGCTGCTGGGTGGGGGTCCCCCTCACCCCTACTATAGAGGTTTCGGGCAGGAGGGGCTGAGGAAAAGCTGGGAGTTCCAGGTGGAGGAAGCCCGATTCAATGCCTGGGTTTGGTCAAAGTGAACAGCCAGAGAAGGAAAAATGGGAATGCAGACCAAGAGGACAGTGTCCCTCCTCACCCCACCTGGGGCACAATCCATGTGTGACCTCAGTGTGACTGACAGGCAGCTGAGGCCAGCCCAGTGGACCCCTGGAGCTGCGGAAGCTGGCAAGAGAAGGTCTGGCACACCCCCTACCTCCCCCAGGCTTATGTGAGCGGGAGAGACTGAGCTAGAAAAACGGAGTAGTGGGTGAAGAAACGCTGCAGGGAGGGAGCAGACAAGATTTGGACTGGAAGGGAAACTTCCAGGCTGGGGTGACTACACTTTAATGTTGCCCAGTCAGTGACGACTCAGCTGCTCTTCTCTGGGGGCTACCCTGCATGGGCTGACAGGGGAGAGGTGACTAGAGAGCAGGCAGAAGAGAAGCAGTTACTGGAAGAGAAGCTATCAGAGAGGCTCCCTCTGACCCTGACTCGCCCAGCCCTCATGGGTTTGGAAGGTTCCTGGCCTTCCCTATCACCCACCCTATGCCTCTGAAACGAGGGGCCCACCTGGAATTGGAGAGAGAAAAGCAGACGTCCTGCCAAGGGAAAAGCTAACCGAGGAGTCCTCACAGCACCGTGGTGACACGGCCCCCAGCCTCTGGTTCGGAGCCGGGCTGGCACCGTTTGTAAACATTAGACTCGATGATGTCTGGGGGTGGAGGGAGGTAGGGATGCCTGGACCCTCAGGTTTGGGGAAAGAGGCCCCAGGATGGGGTGGACAAGGCATGACTCCATCTACCTCTGTGCATCTGTATGACTTTTGTGCTACCTTGGGAAGTTGCCTGATCCCAGAGAAGCCACTGCGGGCCAAGTGGCTGGCAAACAGGCAGGCACGGAGTCCCAGGGCGATGAGCGTAGCTCCTGCTCAGGACAGCTGCTCTGTGGCGGACGGCGGTGGCCCTCTGCCCACACTCTTTCTCCGAAGGAAAGTCAGACTGGGTTCTTTTTTTCTGAGATGTTCTGGTGCTCTTCACCCATGTTTTTCGGGCATGGAGAAGTTGAGAGTGGGAGGATGAGGAAGGTTCTTCTGTGACCCAAGACCTCCTCTCACCATCCTTCCACTGAAAGGATGTCCAGATGTCATCCCACCAGTAAAGGGGAATGATGTTGGACTCAGGGTGGCCCCACAGCTCGAAGAGATGGGTTCCTGGGTCCAGTGGCCAAGGCCACGTGTTGCCTGGAGGCAGTGGTTATGCCAAGAGATCCACAAAGATGGCGTTGGCTGTGGTCTGGCCAAAGATGAAGGCTCCCAGGGTGACCAAGAGGACACCATAACTGACCAGCGCCCACCAGCTGTAGGGCAGAGGGAGAGAGGGGCCTAGTCAGTCAACCCACCCTTGACTTTGCAGACTTTGTGTCTGTCTGTCTGTTTGTCCGTCCATCCATCCATCCATCCATCCACCTATCAGTTAATTATTGTAATGACTTATAGCACTTCTCCCGGGGGTAGAGCACTTCCTACTTCTAAATGACTTTTCATACAAAGGTATGTGGGGCCAGGTATATGATCCCTAGACCATGGGTCAGGAGACCAAGACCTAACGGGATTCACTGACTGGTCCCAACAAGCCAAGGGCAGAACCAGGATTAGAATGCATGTGTCCTGGGGTGCCTGGGTGGCTCAGTGGGTTAAAGCCTCTGCCTTCGGCTCAGGTCATGATCTCAGGGTCCTGGGATTGAGCCCCGCATCGGGCTCTCTGCTGCTTCCCCCTCTCTCTCTGCCTGCCTCTCTGCCTACTTGTGATCTCGCTCTCTGTCAAAAAAATTAAAAAAAAATCTTTAAAAAAGGGATTTAGAAACCTCTTATGGCTTTCAAGTACACAAGCCTTTTGATCCCCACCTGTTTCCAGCCCCCCCGCCCCCAGCAGACCATCCATCATCCAGCAATTCCCTGACAGGACCACTGGGGTGCCCTGCTTTACCTGGCCGGCTTGACTTCTTCCATCTCAGACAGTTTGGCTTGAATGAGGCACAGTCCTGGAAGAGAAGAGGTGGCCCCCAGAGCTCAGGTGGGGTCCTTCACTCGGGCCCACCCTCCTCCCTTACCAAGAGGTGAAGACGAGTGGAGAAGGGTCTGTGTGTGCTCTGTCTCCACCCCTCCTCCCCGCACAGCTAGAGGCCAGCACTTGACAGCAATCGCGTGGGCTGCACTCAAACCTCAGAGCCAGGCAATTCGGTAGCAGCCCCCACCACACCTGGGGCCCTTCCCAGTGCCCTTCTAAGCAGGGTGGGGCCGCCCCTGCTATAAGCAACGTGGCAAGGCCTTTCCAGTTGGGTCTCCTGGGGAGGAATAAGGTGGGTACAGGCAGAATTCGTGGCTGGGCACAGGGGACCATTTCCCAGGGACCTGGTGGCAGACTAGTGTCTGACGTCTCCGGACCTTGGCATCGGGGTGCTGCCACCAGACCCCATCAGCCTCTGGGCTATCCCGGGCTGAACCGGCTCAACCCCTCATCGTCAGGCAGCGACCGACATGTGAAGGAAAGGTTAGGAGTGCAGGCTGGGTCAAATAAGCTGCTACTCAAGTCTGTTAACTTCCCCTCATCACCTCAGCAGCAAAGTGGAGGAAGCATCTGTACATTCTTTTCAGGAGGGGCAGGGCTCAGCATGGAGCCCGAGGCGGATGGTTAATAAGCACCAGCAGGAGAGCGAAGGAGGAGCTGAGGCCAGGATACCCGGGCAGCCAGTGCTGCGGGGGGGCTGGGGTCCCCACCTGGGAAGACGAAGATGAAGCAGGCGGCCAGGCCTCCGATGACCGAGATGACCTTGCCGATGTCAGGGATGAAGAGCGCCAGCAGCAGGGTGAGCAGGAACCAGATGAGGGTCTGCAGCACGCGCCGCCGCCTCTCGCGCCCCACGTCCTCCTCCACAGGCATCCCCTGGTAGCGCAGCCACAGGCCTTCGACCACCGCCCTGCCCGCAAGGATCACCATGCTCAGCATTTCCCCTCCAGTTTCCGGAGCCAGACTCCCGAGCGGGTAGACTGGGAGTATGGCCCTAAGCTCTGCGCCTGTTTCCTGTTGTGTGAAGTGGGCCTAGCAGTACTCCGTGGGGGGATGCGATGGTGGATGTGATGCGCTCAGTACCTGGCCTGGCCCAGGATGTCTTCGCTCCTTGGGAACTGATCCTATTATTCTCCTTGGGACCTATAAGGCTAGGTGTTCAGGAAAGGATCTGGACTACAAGTGCTTAGAGGATTCAGAGAAGGTCAAAGGACCATGTTCAAAGGGCTTTCAAAAAGGGAGGGGGGAGGGAGCACCCTCGTGGGGTAGGGAGGGGGCTCACCGCCCACAGAAGTGCAGGATGGGGTAGGAGGTGAGCACGCTTAGGATGATGAAGGCGCGGGCAACGGCCACAGCCATGTCCTCGGAAGGGTAGGACAGGAGCACGTCAGGGTCCACGGCAGCTCCGAAGGTCAGGAAGCCACAGATGCCTGAGGACAGGGACAAGAGGGCTGGGCAGGGGCGATCCTGGGAGGGCACGGGGATGGACCATTTACTCCTGGGTGCAGCATCAGGTGGGGAGGGCGCTGGAGCAGCCCTGGAGGCTAAAGAGGCTGTGGGCTGGGACCTGAGGCCTTCTCCCTGACTTCTCCTGTTCCGTCCCTACTGCCACCTTTGTCATCTTGAGTTCGCCCGGCACATTCCTGTGTCAGAGCTTCTGCAGGAACATTCTGTCCGCCCAGCCCTGCATACCCCCATCCCCTCACCATTCAGTTTGCTGCTCAGATGTCCGCTCCTCAGAGAACGGGTCCATCCTGCCCATCCACAATGACCCCCGGCCCTGGGCACTCACGTCACCCTGCTCTATTTTCCTCAGACCGCTACTTTCTCTTTGCTTTTTCTTTTTTTAACACTTGTTCATCGTGTATCTCCCCAGCCAGAACATAAGCCCCAGGAGGCCAGGAACTCTGCCTATTTGCCTTTCTTGTTCCTGGCTTTGTCTTCAGAGGTAGAACAGTGCTGGCCCCATAACACCTGCGGAAGGAATCACAGGGTCTGGTCTTCCAGGTCTTCTGGTCCTGCTGTCATCCAAACCATTCCTGGCGTGGCGCCCATAGCCATTTTTTGCCAAGATGTGCCAATGCTTGAAATGCTTCCTCTCTTGGCTCCCAACAGTTCTCAGGCTCCCAACAGTCCTCAGGCCCTATAGGCCTAATAGGCCCTGTGTGGCCTTACTGTCTGCAGCCCAGCCCCAACTCACCCCACTCCAGACCTTTCTGTCCCTGCCTCAGGGGCTCCCTGCCTCTGGAATGCTCTTCTTCCAGCCCTTCAGATTCTGGCTCCTCATCACTGGGGCCTCCTCAGATGCCACCCACTCAGAGAGGAGCCTTCTGTGAACCATTCCCTTTCTGTAATCCATGAGTGGTGGCCGGCCATGGTGGCTGGCCCCACCTCTCCCAGTCCCACTCACAACTTCCCTGTTTGACTGTCATGGGGGCACTCACCACTGTCTAGAATGCCTTACTGATTCCTGATTTACTGCGTAAGACTCTCTGGCTAGACTGTCAATTCCATGAGAGCAGGACCATGGCTGTCAATCTTCACAGCATCCCCCTTGCTGGGAACAGTTCCTGGCACTTACTAGGCACTGATTGAGACCTGCTGAATGAATGGATGAATACATCTCTCTCCTTCGGGTGGGGGGAGGCCCAAGGCAGTCCAAGTTCAAGCCAATGTCTACAGAAGTGTTTGATATGCTGGGAGTGCAGGGCTGTCCCCCAGGAGAGCTGGGCCAGAGGACATAGAGACAAAGAAGGAAATTGGGAGCACTCCAAGTCCAGCCCTTAGAGGGGAGCACTCACCCGTGCCCATGTAGACAGCGAGGGCGATGACCATGGCAGCTGTCACCACCCCCCCCCAGGTCTTCACCTTGGGCCGCCGCATGCTGTTGAAGACAGGCACGCTGCTCACGTGGCACTGTCAGGGTGAAGGTCACAGTTACGGGGTGAAGTAAACCTCTTCCCCAGTTTCCAGACAGAAGTACTTTGGGGACAAAAGCCACGGGGACAAGGGACAAGCCCCAGGGCCCCGACTTTTGTCTTTCCTCCCAGGATGTCCCCATCCTCCCCATAATGTGGGTTCCAACCCGGGGGGGCGGGGAGCGAGCTGAGAGGGCGACAGGAACCTTGCAACCGGCACCTGAAATCCGAAGCAGATGGTGGGCATAGCATTGAACACAGCCACCCAGGAAGCTGGCCTGTGGATAAACACACAAGAATCTGCTGCCTGGGCACTCCACGGAGCCACCGATCACCTCCATGCCCTTCCGCTTCACTTGACCCACCATGACCCTCCCCCACTACATTCAACCCCCCTAAGTCTGGAAACAGGGAGAGGGCACATCTCCATTTCACAGGTCAGTAAACTGGGGCTCTGGAAGACCCTCCAGGTACCCAAATCCCGAATTTCCAGCTCCTGCACTGGGGCTTTTGCTTTCCTTTCTTTCTCTTTCAAAAATAGGAAATTTGTTTTGTCTTAAATGACAAAACAGATTTCTTCTCATACCGAAGATAAAGAAATTACACATGAGCACCAGTTGCAAAAACATGCAAGTCCACCATGGCAGTCCCCGTAACCAGAGGCCTCGTCTCATGACAGCTCATCTGCTGGATATTACTGGCAAAGTCTCCCCGTCCCTGGTTCTTACTCTTCCCTCCAATAAAAGGACATAAGCCTCCTTCCTCCAAAGGCCAATAAGTCAAGCTCTGGTGAGCCGATGAGCCTTGAGAAGAACACCCGGGTGGCCCAGCGCCTCCTGGGGCCCAAGTGGTGGCTTCCCCCCGGGGTTCTTACCCACCTGGTCAGGATGTCCCCTGGGGTCATCTCTTTATCTGGCCAGATATATTTGATAATAATGATGGCAGTGACGTACCAGGTGCCCACGACGCTCAAGAAGCTGCCAGAAAGAATGGACTGAGCTTCCTCTCTCCCAGCCCCAGCTGCCCTCCCTGGTTTCACCCCAGGGAGTATCCACCCTCAGCTCTAGTGGCCACAGTGTCTACTGAGTGAACTGGGGGGACTATGCCAAACAAAGATTAAAATAATGCACAAGAAGCTATAGAGGGGTGCCTGGCCAGCTCAGTCAGAAGAGCGTATGACTCTTGATCCTGGGGTCATGAGTTTGAGCCCCATGTTGAGTACAGAAATAAACTTAAAAAAAAAAAAAGAAAGAAAGAAACAAGTTTTAGAGAAACTGGTCATAGCTTGGAGAGTGCTGGACCCCAAGAGGGGGCTAGACTGATCTTTCTGACCATGAGGAAATGCACTGGTTCAGCTCCATGGCTCAGAGGTCTGGGCTTCAAAGCCCATCTGTTGCTTCCATCAGTGCAGCCCCCGCTTGGCGACAGCTGTGAGCAAGTCCCTTGAGAACTAGGAGGTGCTGGAGGGAAAAGGGCTGGGATGTCAAGATGAAAGGGGACCCTGGAGACAGCTGAGTACGACCCTGTCAATTACAGATTGTAGGAAACAGCTCAGAATCACACAGCTTTTCAGACCCTGAACCAGGACGCCAGTCCTCTCCCTTCATACTAAGCTGCACGGAACACGGGGCCAGGCTTGACAATTTCAAATGATCAAAAATCCACTCTCCCCGGGAAAACCACAGACCTGGCCAGGAAGCTGCCTTCACACTCCTGATTATCACTTGTACCTTCTTTGACAAGGACATTTGGAGTGGAGTCTCTCACTGATGCAAAGGGCCACTGTCTTCCTTGTTGCTGACACAAAAGGAAACTTAGGCCAGAAGCCTCGCAAGCCCTGCTCCACCCGGCCTTGCCCACTCTCGCTGCCCCAGAAGGAGAGGGCTTCTCCAACAGCGCCTGGGGCTCTAGCTGTCTGATCTGGCCTGGGCTGGGGTGGGGCCTCCGAACCTGGCATATTTCTGGAAGCCGATCTCTCTGGGGATAGAAAGGGGCAGGATGAAGAGGAAGGCCGTGAGGCTGATGGTGAACTTTCGGTCTGTATACCAGGGGCTGCCGCCGGCCCCCTCAGGCTCCTTTGCCATCACAGCTATAACTGCGCGGGAAGGAAGGAGGGAACGTCACTTCAAGCTCCTGCAGCCTGCGGCCCTCCCGCTCTGGTGAGCCTCAGGACCTCCATCAGTGTAATGGGCTCAGCAGCCAGGAGGGAGGATTTGCAGAAGAATGCCGGACCCAGGCTAGGCCCTGGGCAGGTGTTCGTGCCTCTTCCCTCCCCCCGGAAGCACCAGGGCCAAAGGGGAGGGATGAATTAGGTCCCCAGGGGGAGCCTCACTCTTATCTTGTTGGTCCCCGATAATGATGAGGAAGGCGATGCAGGTGCCGAAGGTGTAGATAGCAATGGTCACCTCACAAAGCACTCCCGTCAGCTTGCCACACACGGCCCACACCACCTCCTGGTAGGTCCTCTCGTTGCTGGCCTGGGAGCAGTAGGCCAGGATGACGAGGCCACTGATGATGAAGACCAGCATGCCCTGCAGGCAGGACAGAGCCAGAGGCTGTGAGGAAGGCCTGGCAGCAAGGGGCAGCCTGGGCTTGTGCAGCGTTTACCAGGCCAATGCCCAAAGCTCGTTTGGTAAATGAGTCTAATCTTGTTGGCAACTTTACCAGATGGCTGGAGGCTGCCGAGTTGAGGTTTTCTCTCAAAACGGAAATAAAGTTTTGTGGAAAATTTCAAATGTATACAAGAGTAGACAGGATGGTATCATGAACCTCCATTCACCCATCACTTGGCTTCAAAAATAACCAGTTCGTGGCCCATCTTGTTTCCACTATGCCCCTACCCACTCTGGATTATTTGGAAGGAAATACAGGTTACCAAATTATTTCACCAGTAAATAATTCAGTGTGTAGCTCTAAAAGATAAGGGCCCACTTTTTAGACATAAGCTACACAATTATTCAATACGCAGCTGATGTCCAGACTTCCCTGACTGCTGGGAGGTGCTCTGAAGCCTCCTCTGGGCTCAGAGGAAAGAATGCTGGAACTGATTAGTACTGTCTGCCAAGGGTGCGGGTGGCAACAACAGTGGCAGGTGTCACGTACCACTATCCCAGATGCAAACCCCCCTTCTGAATGAAGTCAAGAGCCCCGCCCCAGCCCCTGAACTGCATTTCCACTCAAGCAGCCAGCACACTCACCATCTGCAGCGTGACGCCAGCTGCCACCCCCCCTGCCGTGCTGAAGGCTGCTGGGAAGTTGAGCAGCCCGGCACCTAGGCAGGCGTTGACGACGATGAAGATGGCCCCAAGGATGGAAGTGGTGCCTCTGCCCAGACCCTCGGGAGAGGCCTCCCCTTCACTCTTGGGGGCCGTGTCCACACAGGGACTCTGCAGCAGACGGGCCCGCTCCCCGGAGTCCGTGCTCGAGCCCCACTCGCTGAGGTCACTGTTGATGCTGACCTGGGCCATGGCCCCGGGAGCCCGCTTCCCACGGGGTCTGCAGATTTGGGCTCCCAATCACATCCCCAGGGCAGCTGAGGGGGCACCTTCAGCTGGAGGCCGGCACCAGCCTATTTGGGACTATTTTCCCAGGCGGCCTGTGCGCTCTCGCTTTTCTCAACCTAGATGGGAGAGATAGGTACTACTGTTATCCTGAGAGGGGCACAGAAAGCTGAAACGACATTCTGAAGGCCAGATGGCTGAGATTCAAACCCAGGTGTGCCTCTGTGCAGAACCGCGTTGGGAGCCACAGTGTAGGAAGGCAGAGACAGCAACACATCCGATGCAAATCCTGCTTGCTTCAGGCTGACAGACCCTTAGGGTCAGTAAGATATAAACATAAAACAGAGGCGTACTAACACATCCTCACTACAGAGGCTAAATGCTGGGCAGGAGTGTTACAGACATATCTTATCTCATTCTGTTCTTACCACAGTGGTCATAAGGTTCAGAGGGATCCTATCACTGACCTAGGGTCACATATTAGCAAGAGGGAGAAAAGGATTTGGATCTCAATTTATCTGGCTTCCCAGCCTGTTTCTACACCACAGAGTTGCAAGAGCAGCCTTCACCTAGAACTGTGGGTATTTCAGTGTATTACAGTCCCACACACCTCCCACTGGCCCAGAGTCTAAATTCTGTGTAGCTTTCAAAGCCCTTCCAAATTCAAGGCTAATTCTCGCTCTTCTCCTGAGCGACTGACCTAACCACTGCCCATCGGAGAGGCATCCCTCTGATGCCCTCAGTACACTGGGGGGTTTAGAATGGCTAACGAGAGCCCCTAGATCGTCAGATGCTTCTTATTTCTCCTGGTGATGGCTAAACAAATGTGGGAATCGCACACTTCTGAGAGGTTAAAGGAAGAATTTGGGTGCTCTCAGACAACTGTCACCAAGCATGCAACCCAGGAACCCAGCTCTGGGGGAAATCTCTCTCTGCTGACTCCAAGTCCAGAAAGATCAGTCAGATGCCACAGGGCTTCCTCTTATGCAACCTGTTTCCCAACCAGTAACTCAGCAAAAAATCAAAGCTGCGAGTAGTGAAGGTAGAGCTGGGGCTCCCAGCTTTCCAGCATAGCTCCAGAGAGAGCCGTGCGAAGTCAGCACTCCCAGAGCTGTGAGACCTCCTCATCCACCCTGGTTACATCTCAGACACAGAAGTCTCTGCACTGGTCCAAGACTTCTCAGCTCTCCTTCCGGGAAAGGTACTCAGCTCAACCCTCAGCTTACCTGCTATTTCCACCTGATGATCTACGGTGGAAGGTATGTTGCTCCTTACAGCTCTTTCTCCCCAAAGATCTGGGATCTGATTTTCCTCATTTCCCTCTGGCGCCAATTTCTTCTTTCTCAAAACTTCACCTAAAATCTGCTGTCAGCAGAGAGAAGAGTTTGAGCTGTTTCTGTGCTGGTCAGCAGAGGAAAGGGAACTGAGCAGCTGTGACGCTAACTCACAGATCGGAGCACCAGATCAGTCAGGGAATCAGGCCCAGGGAAGGAAAAAGGCTGGAACAATGTCACAGCTGGTGGTTGGCAGAATCAGAACTACAAGCCTGATGTTAACAGGCTCAAGCCAGAGTTGTAACCACGGCCGTGGGCCCCCTCACATTCCAATCGGAGCAGGTTCCCAGCCCAGCCTGGGGCTGGATCCCAGACACACGCAGGGGGGCTGCACTGGGAAGTGGGCCAGGGCGCACCCGGGGCGGAGGGGAGGAGCCCCAGGCCCGAAGCAAGGGGAAGGGGCTGCTGTGAGGTAAGACAGGCAGGCGCTCCGGGACTGGACCCGGGCCTAGCACCAGGTGGAGGCTGTCCGGGCTTACCGCGCGGCAAACCCGGCCCAACCGATGGCGGGCGGGGTACTCGGGACTCCGGGTTTCGGAGCCCTGCAGGGAGGGGGCAGGACTCTGCCTCGGCGGGGACACCAGGCCCGTGACTTAACGCTTCCACCCCCCACACCCTCTATCGCTTTCCACCTACCTACAAGGCTTGACACCCGAGCCGGCAGCAGGGACACGTGAGCCACGGTCACATGACCGCCCGGGCTTAGGCGGCGAGGGAGACGCCGGGAGTTGTAGTTTTCCGCAGGCTTTAATCTTGGATGGCGCCAGCTCCCTGGATCTTCAACCACACAATGACCGGCCCAGCTCAGCGTGCTGATTCTGTTAATTTTTTGTTTTGTTTTTAAAAAGATTTTATTCATTTATTTATATCATCTCCTCTCAGAGAGGAGAGAGAACACAAGTAGGCAGAGAGGCAGACAGAAAGAGAGGGGGAAGCAGGCTCCCTGCTGAGCGGAGAGCCCGATGCGGGGATCGACTTCAAGATGCTGAGATCATGATCTGAGCTGAAGGCCAAGGCTTTAACCCACTGAGCCACCCAGGCGCCCGCCCCGATCCTATTAGTTTTAATCCTGGTTGGCTCAGTTGGTTAAGCATTTGCCTTTGGGCTCAGGTCATGATTCCAGGCCCTTCTCCTCTCTCTCTCTCCCAAATAAATAAATAAAAATCCTTTAAAAAGTTACATAAATGGAATGGAACAGTCTGTATTCAGGATTGGCTTTCTGTATTCAGCATAATTCCCCAGAGACCCATTCAGATCGTCGTGTTATCAACCTGTATGTTTTATTACTGAGGAGCATTCCACAGTATGTATATAGCAGCTTGTGTAACTAATCACTTGAAGGATATCTAAGCTATTTGCAAATTTTTGAAACATAAGTAACTTTATTGTACTTTAGGCATTTTACCATAAATTTCACCTTTTTATTTTTTAAAAAAAGATTTATTGGGGCACGTGGGTGGCTCAGTGAGTTAAGTGTCAGCCTTTGGCTGATCCCAGGGTCCTGGGATGGAGTCCTGCGTCAGGCTGTCTGCTCCCTGCCAGACTGCTTCTCCCCTCTGCCCTTCCTTCCACTTGCTCTCCCTCTCTAATAATAAATAAATAAAATCTTAAACAAAATAAAAAAAATTATTTATTTTAGAGAGAGACAGAGACAGTGAGCAGCGGGAGAAGTGAGGAGGGAGCTCCATGTGGGGCTTGATCCTAAGACCCTGAGATCATGACCTAAGCCCAAATCAGGAGTTGTATGCTCAATGGACTCAGCCACCCAGGAGCCCCCAAATTCAACCTTTTAAAGTGTCTAGTACAGTGGTTTTTAGTATATTCAGAGTTTTGCAACCTAATTTCAGAATACTGCTATCACTCTTCCTAAAACTCTGTAACCATGAGTAGTCACTCTCCACTCCTTTCTCTAAGCCCCTGGAAACTACTAATCAACTCTTTGCTTCTATGGAGTTGCCTATTCTTGACATTTCCTAAAAATAGAATCATATGTGACTTTGTGTCACAAGAACATCCACCTCAGTCTGATATATGTGACCTCCTCATCACATATAACATTTTGCCTTCTACCGTTTTCAAGGTTCATCCACTTTGGAGCATACGTTAGTACTTCATTCTTTTTATTGCTGGTTAATATTCCATTGTTGGGCTATTCCTCATTTTGTTTATTCGTTCACCAGTTGATAGGACATTTGTGTTGTTTTCAGGTTTTGGTTATTGTGAATAACAGTGCTACAAACACTCATATACAGGTTTTGTGTGGATGCATGTTTTCATTTATCTTCAGTATTTACATAGGAGTAGAACTGCTGGGTCAAATGGTAACTGTTTAAACTTTTGAGGAATTGCCAGACTGCTTTCCAAAATAGCCGCAACATTTTACATTCCTGTGAGCAGTGTTTGAGTTCCCGATTTCTCCATAGCCTTGATAACCCCTCATTATCTTCTTTTTGCTTATATCCATCCTAGTGGGTATGAAAGGATTCTCATTGAGGTTTTGATTTGCATTTCCCTGCTGTTAGCAACTTATTGGCCATTAGTATGTCTTTTCTGGAGAAATGTGTATTCAGACCCCTCTTCCAGTTATTAATTGGGTTGTCTTTTTATTATTGATTTGTACCAGTTCTTTATATATTCTGTATACAGATCCCTTATCAGATATGTGATTTGCAGTACTAATCTCAGCTTTTTTTTTTTTTTAATAAAATTGTTGTTCTGAAAAAGTTGCTCTTTTAGTTACTGGATATAAAAGTAAACTAGTGGGACTCCTGGGTTGCTTAGTTGGTTAAGCCTCTGCCTTTAGCTCAGGTCATGATCTCAGGGTCCTGGGATCTGAGTCTTGCATCCTGCTTCCTGCTCAGTGGGGAGCTTGCTTCTCCCTCTGCCTGCTGCTCCCTCTGCTTGTTATCTCTCTCCCTGACAAGCAAATAAATAAAATCTTTCAAAAATACTAAACTAGTAATTTCTGAAAAAACAAAACAAAACCAAAAATGAAAAACAAAAATTAAAAAAAAAACCCCAAACCCCAAATTCCCAAGCCTAGAAGGAAAGAGTTTTAAAAATTCTTTTCAAGGAGGGATGCCTGGGTCGCTCAGTCAGTTAAGTGTCTGCTTTTGGCTCAGGTCATGATCCCAGGGTCCTGGGATCGAGTCTGCATCTGGCTCCTTGCTCAGTGGGGAGCCTGCTTCTCCCTCTGCCTGCAGCTCCCCCTGCTTGTATGCACACGCTGACAAATAAATAAAATCTTTTTTTTTTTAAGATTTTATTTATTTATTCGACAGAGAGGGATCACAAGTAGGCAGAGAGGCAGGCAGAGAGAGAGGGTGAAGCAGGCTCCCCGCCGAGCAGAGAGCCTGATGCGGGGCTTGATCCCAGGACCCTGAGATCAGGACCCGAGCCACAGGCAGAGGCTTTAACCCACTGAGCCACCCAGGCGCCCCAAATAAATAAAATCTTAAAAATTTTTTTTTCTTCAAGGAGGATGAATGAGCTGGGTGTTGGTTCAGATGCAAGCCTGAAGGAGTCTAGTCTAATAGTGTCCAGTGGCTGCCCATGGGTCAGCTATATATGAACCACCTAGGAAGTTTTCTTTCTCTTATTTTAAAAACTAGATTCCCAAGCCTTATTTCAGAAATACTGAGCAGAATGCCCAAAGGTAAGAACAGAAAACCAATATTTAAAAAATCAACCCAGATTGGGAACTGTTATACCTTAAATTACAACGGAACAAAGGCATGACTCTTCTGAGGGGGCAAACCACCTCCTCCATCATGTGCAAGAACGTTAACATCTTAGAGCCTAAGAAACTCGGAAGGGGTGAAGCAGCAGGGACAGTGGAGAGAAGGATCAGGTTCACACCCATCAGGTCTGTTTTCAGTGAGGAATGGGACTTAGTCCAGGGTGTGCTGGTCATACATGTTTAAAAATAACAAGTCAGCAGGGTGGTTCGGTTCCTTTTTTGGTTGAGGTCTTGGCAGCCAACTTTCAACCTTTTGGCTCCAGACAAGAGACTTAGCAGTCAGTCCCTTTATGGATCAGTTAATATTATTTATTGCTTTTCCTTTTAAGATATTTCCAAGACACCCAGTGACCTGGTCCATTCACTTCCTTTTGCCACGTTGGAATTTCCATTAGCAACAGGAACACCGAAGAGCCAAGGGTCAGGAATGACCACCCCCACTCCCCCCCCTGTGTACTGTGTGCCTCGGGGAGCAAAGAAAAACAAGAACTCACTTTCCTCCCTCCCCCGCACTGTCAAAACGCTGTGGAGGGGCCTGCGTCCCGTTCCATCTGTCTGGTCAGTTCAGTAGCCGGCCCATCTCGAATGGTTCCTAGCACTAAGCAGAAAGGGACAGAATAACCTTGGGCAGGACCAATGCTACGCAGGTGCCACTGCAAGACGTCTGCTGACAGAGCATACGACTACATGCTGAAGGTTGTACACGGCAACCTATTTGTATCTTGCTTGCAAATCATTTTAAAACAAACTGAATTAGTTGTCAACTTTTCAGCATCAATAGACCTCCCATAGAAACCAGGATTTCCATTTTATTTAAAAAAACTTAAGACCTGGGGCACCTGGGTGTCTCAGTTGGTTAAGCGTCTGCCTTCGGCTCAGGTCATGATCCCAGGGTCCTGGGATGGGGTCTCACATCAAGCTCCTTGCTCAGTGGGGACCCTGCTTCTCCCTCTGCCTGTGCTGTCAAATAAATAAAATTTTAAAAAACAAAAAAACCCTACGACTTAAGACCTGCAATCCTGAAGTTTGATACTCTCGGTGCTGTGACTTCCCTATCACTCCTCAATACTGAGGATGAAGGCTGCTCACCAGTCATCCTGTCTACTTCACATCCCTTTTTTACTTGACATTCACTGTTTGCTTCTATTTCCTACTTGGTTCCTGTAGATACCTAAAGTCGCCACTGCCCCTCCATTTCTTCATCCTGCTCTATCTACAGTTTCTTTCAAGGTATTCCACTTGTCCCCCAAAGTCCAAAGGTTTATACCCACATTTTCAACATTGTTGGACTGGACAAGCCAAATGGCAAGACAAAGAAGTGGCTTTTGTTTATGTTTGGAACAGCTCGCACAGCTCCTGGCTTACAGGCAGCTGAACAGGCCTGCAGACCTCTGGGACATCTGGCCACTCCTACCCTTCCCTCCCGTTAAAGAAAAACATACCATAGCAGACAGCGGCGGGGTCTACAGTAACTTTATTTCAACAGAGAAACCAGGCTGCAAGAAGTCTACATGACTAGAGCAGATGGTGGTTATCTTTCCAGAGGGTGAAGCCTGAGCCCAGCTGGCAGCACGCAGAGGTTAAAACCGAAGCGCAGAGATCCGACTTCCTGGTTCTGCCCTGCATCGCCCACTCATGACACGAGATGAGGGACCGCACAACCGTACTCAGCGAAGGGGTCCAACCCGGCAGAGGCGACACCCGACAGCAGACAATCAATCACTGAAGATGATGCTGGACTCAAGCGCCGTTACCTACTCTCTGCTATTGTCTGATGAGAAGGGAGGGTGTGGGAGGGGCAGTAAATCATCTTCTTCGTTCTTCAAATAAGGAAAGCCTACAGGATGGGGTAAGTGGTGAATCAAGCAGGAGCACAGGATGAAAATGTAGGCTAGTTATAGATCTCTGTGCCTAAGGAAAAGAACAGCAATGATAAGGGATAAGAGAGGAACATTAAAATGCCTAAAAGTATTAAAAGAACCTTTTTTTTTCTTCTTAAATAAGGAAGCAGGATCTTTTTATTTTCCTCGCTGCAGTGGCAGCAGACTTGCTGGTTTTCACGAAACATGATTTCTGTAACGAGGTCTGTTGATAAGATTGCTGGATTGCGGGAGGACACACAGGAGGCTGCCTGCGAATGTTAGAACGGGCTCTTCCCACACACCTCTTGTAGATGCTGTTCTCATGCCGGATCTAGAGGTGCCCCAACAACAGAAGAGGCTGCAGTTAAAGCTTCTGGAATATTGCAAAGGCATGATTGACAGGGTTTTTGGGCTATGTCTTTCTTGTACATGTAAACTCTTTTGGAACAGCTGAGGTTAAAGGATGAGCAGGAGTTTGGTTTTGAGCCACAAAGTTTCAGACACCCGCCACAGATGCCTCCGCCCTATTTCACTACACGGTTCTTTTCTGCGAAACACATTCAGTGGTTGAGTGTTAACTACTGTGGTTGAAAGAAAGGACCTGCTCACCACCATCCACCCTCCTTCTCTCTCCGTGTGCATCTCACGACAGCAGGGGCCTTAGGCAGGAAGGTTGTCTCTGGTTCCTCTCACCAGGGAAATTACTTGGTGACCTGGTGAATGGCGTGGGCAAGGTAGCCCACGTTGCTGGAGGTGACCCCTGCCACGGAGATACGGCCGTCCTTTGTCATGTAGATGGAGAACTCCTTGGTCAGCCTCTCCACCTGCAGAGAGGAGAGCAGAGGAGCGAGTTCTAGGCAGGGGGATTTGCCCAGCCCAGGCAAAATAACAGAAACTCAATTTTCTCGCTTAAACCTTACTCCCAGAATTTGGTGGGCTACCATAGAGAGAAGGATAAAAAACCATCTTAAAGTTGGATGAAGAATTTTGAGGTGCGAACAGGTGAAAACAAATCTTGGATCCAGCATTTGTAGAAGAAACAGATCCAGCATCCAGCTGTGGAAGAGCTCAGCTCTGTCTCCTATCAATATTCAGGCTCCTGCTTGTTCTGGGATCGCTTCAGAGAAGCAGCAGTGGTCATAACAATGGCCCAAACCCGCTCTGCTTTTCAGCAGTTTGCAGCCTCATGGGGGATACAGACAGGGAGATGACTAATAACAAAAACAAAATTAATGCTATACTGTTCCTTTACCTAACTGGGTTCCAAAATGACCACTTTAAGGGTAATCTGAGTAGGAGGGGAATCTGCGAGGAATTCTTTTTTGCCAGGACTGATCGGTTAGTCAACTGAGGTGAAATCAGGGCCTACTCACCTGCTCGGGCTTTAGTCCCGTGAAACAGAACATGCCAATCTGGTCAGTGATGTGCTGCCAGTTGTGGGAGGAGCCCTCCTTCTTGAGGTTGGAGACGAGCTGGGTCCGCATGCTAATGATGCGGTCGGCCATGCCTTTTACTTCCTGCAACCTGTAAAACAAAAAAACACCAAAAGGAACCCTGGGAAGCAGCTCAATTCTGGACAAGCACCGAGAGATAAGCCATAGCTCACAGCAATTTTACCTTCCTTGAGTATTCCCCCAGCATGCCTCAATTCTTTGTCCTTAGCCCAAGTCAGATGCTGTCACTGGTTCAGCAAGTAAAAAGCTATTTTACGGCATTGTTCATGACCTAGGGGTTGTGGGATTGCACCCTGTGTCAGGGTCTGGGTTCAGCATGCAGACTGCTTGAGACTCTTCCTCTCCCTCTGCCCAAACTCCACCCTGTTCTCTCTCTCTCAAATAAATTAATAAATCTTAAAAAAAAAAAAGATGAACGAATAATTCAAATCTAGGAAGGCTAAGGCTCTTAATCCTTTGTGCAGGGGACAAAAGTTGTGTTTTATTTATTTTTTTAAGATTTTATTTTATTTATTTATTTGAGAGGTGGGAGAGAGAGAGAATGAGCAAGCACGAGTTGGGGGGAGGAGCACAGGAAGAGGGAGAAGCAGCCTCCCCACTGAGCAGGGAGCCCGATGTGGGGCTTAATCCTGGGAGCCCTGGATTATGACCTGAGCCCAAGGCAGACGCTTAACTGATTGAACCACCCAGGTGCCCCAAAAGTTGTGTTTTAAATAGTAAACTATGACCTTATTTTTAACGTGGATGGAATGCACACTCCTGCTTTTGCAGTTAGGACAGTGCATTGGAAATCTATGATGTGCTAAGCCATGTGCTAGGCAGAGAGGAAAAGGGAGGGTTCAGACATGGTCCTTGCCTTTAAATCTTAAAACCGACACTGGGAACAAACTTGTGACCCACCAACTATGGAACAAGGAAGGACAATGTAAGAACCAACAGAACAGTGCTGTGCTGAAAGTCCCAGGAAGAGAGGGTCAGTTCTATTTGGTGGCTGAAGGCAATCCTCTGATACACACGGCTCACTCAATTCTGGACATAATCATTGCCTCCCTTAGAATCTCCTCTTTCCATTCTAGACCTATAGCTCTAGGGGAAATTCTTGCCCAACTAGATTGTAAAAATATTTCTAGTTTACTTCTCTGTTCTAATGTGTTCATGTTCTTAAACCATCTATGATGATGTCACACGGTTACAATGGGTCACAATTGCCAATTACAAGTCAAACAAAATTAGTCCTAAGTCATTTTTATTTGACTCAGGTAAACATTTAAAATTGGGCATTTGCGGGGCGCCTGGGTGGCTCAGTTGGTTAAACATCCGCCTTCGGCTCGGGTCATGATTTCAGGGTCCTGGGATCGAGCCCCGCGTCAGGCTCCCTGCTCAGTGGGGAGCCTGCTTCTCCCTCGCCCACTCCCCTTGCTTGTGTTCCCTCTCTCAGTCAAATAAATAAATAAAATATTTAAGAAAAAAAATAAAATTGGAGATTTGCACATAAAAACATGGATTTTTCCTCCCTGGAAAAAGCTGGCAAAACTTCCCTAGCAGGGTAGTTCCTGGCTGGAGCTCTAGCTTCTGACGCCTCTAGGAATGACATTTTATTTTATTATTTTTTATTTTTCTTTACTTATTTGAGAGAGAGAGAAAGAGCATGAGAAGGGAAAGGTCAGAGGGAGAAGTAGACTCCCTGGTGAGCTGGGAGCCTGATGTGGGACTTGATCCCCGGACTCCAGGATCATGACCTGAGCTGAAGGCAGTCGTTTAACCAACTGTGCCACCCAGGTGCCCCATGACATTTGATTTTAAATTTCCTATGGTCCCATCTCTGTCCAGGTCCCTTTACTTTCAGGCTGGGGTCCTAAAAGCATGGAAGCTCTGACCACAGCTAGATCCAGGGCAACTCCAGCAAAGCTGTTCCGTGCTCTGTGATGCCCACAGAATGCAGCTCTGACTTCTCAAGATCTCGGTGAAGGTGCTTCATCATCTGTGCCCAACTTCCCAGCTGTGCCGCCCTCTCTATCCTCCTCCCATTCAGAGTCAAGGCCACAAAAACTCCCTGGGACTTTCAAAGCGCGTCCTACAGGATGCACACTGTGCTCCCATGCCTGTCCTCAGGCACAGCTCTGTCCAGTTCTCCTTTACTCTCCTTTCTCTTGAGGGGGGAGGCCTTCTTCTCCCTTCAAGACATATGTCACAGGCTGTTGCCTTCATTATATCCTCCTTTAAGCCCTGCTAGAATCAATAGCCCTTCTTTGGGTCTGCCTTTGTTCTTTGTGTCTTGTATCAATGCCATAATGTGTACCTTTCTTTTTTTTTTTAAAGATTTTATTTATTTATTTGACACAGAGAGATCGCAAGTAGGCAGAGAGGCAGCCAGAGAGAGAGGGAAGCAGGCTCCCCGCCGAGCAGAGAGCCCGATTCAGGGCTCGATCTCAGGACCCTGAGATCATGACCTGAGCCGAAGGCAGGGGCCTTAACCGACTGAGCCACCCAGACGCCCGTCATATGTGTACCTTTCTTACCCGATTATAAACTACCCACAGGCAGTGATGCCTCACTCATCTAGCACAGCACCTTTGTTATTTTTGTACATGACAGACTTCAAAGGTGTACTGAAGTGTGCATGTTAAAAAAATGACATCGTGATAACCACCCAGGAAATATAAAAAACCACTTAAAAAATAAGAAGTTAAAAAAAAAAAAGTGTAGTATAATTCTAAGAGGTAAAAACAAAACCAAACCCACAACATACATTAGTAGTAAGGTACGTGGTATGTTACCATGATGGAAAACAGTGGACAAAGACAAAAGGTGGGTTTAATGAGTAGATATACAGTTCATTTTTTCCCTCTCCCAAACTTTCTGAAATGTACGTAAACATTACTTTTATAATGGGAAGAAAGGATAAATTAAAAAGTAGTCAGTTTCTTGGTAAGCTTTGCATGGATATATTTAACTAAAAAGAACTACTGTGAACCAGACTTAGTTCAATGTTCCACAGGAGTAATTTAAGACAGAAGAGCTGTCACGTGACAAGTTGGGGGGCTGCGGACAAAGCTCCTTGCAGATAGCAGACAACAGATTTAGCTTTTCCCTCCGAGAAGCTGCTCAGGGATCTTCTAGCCTCTCTATTAAGCAGCTGCAAAGATAAACTCTTGTCTGACAAATCCCATCGTTCACGGGCATCTTGGCTCTTTATTAACTTTGAATTATATAGAGAAGGGGTTGGCAAACTTTTCATTTTTAAATTTTTTGTTTAAAAAAATCAAAGACCTTTTTTTTAAGTTTCGGTGTAGTTAACGTGGCAAACTTTTTATAAAGGGCTGAATTATAAACGTGTTAGGTTTTGCAGGCCATTTGCTCTCTGTCACAACTACTACACTCTGTTTGGCACAAGAGCAGCCACACATAATTCATCAAAAACGGCTGTGGCTGTGTCCGAATAAAACTTTGTAAAAAATAGGGGGCAGACTAGTTGACCCATAGAACAGCTTGCCAACTTCTGATCTAGAGCAAAGGTTTCTAAATTTTATGGCATGACCCATTAATGCTCAACTAGTTGGATGCAACTGGCATTTAGAAAATATTAGAACACACAAAGCCCAAGTATTGAGTTTTGACAACTGTTTCAGTTACGTGTATGTTTACAGTAATGTGTGTCCAGGGTCATGACACAAAGTATGTCTTACGTGGACTGTGGTCAAAGAGACTGAGTAACGCTAAGTTTGAGCACAGGTGCCAAGAGAGTCAGACGGTAAGGCTAATAAAAACTGAAAAGAAGCAGAAATACTGATTCAGAGGTAGCTATTATTAGGATAAAAACAAAAAATATGATGTTCTTAAAAAAGTTTTCTTACGTAAGGTACGTCAATTTGAACTTCAGTTGAGGAGGGGGCAGGCTGTACGTACAGTGGAGATAATGGAATAAAAACCCCTGCCATTTCTGAATTTCGTTTGTCTCTAATGTATTTGAAACGGCTACCAGAATGCACACTCCTCTCTCCCCTCCTCCCCGCCCACCTATGGAAGCTGGGTGACACTGTATGTCGCGCCTTGCCTACTATAAACAAGCTCTGAAAGATCGGTGGCAGGAAAGGCAGGTGGCCGGGGCAGCGATGCACTATTACCATTGTTTTCGCAGGTCAGGGCTGGTCAGGATGGTCGAGGCAATCCGGGCCCCGTTAACTGGAGGGTTGGAATACATGGGACGGATCAAGATCTTCAACTGTGACTCCACCCTTTTGGCTTCATCAGCATCTTTGCAGACCACAGTGAAGGCTCCCACACGCTCACCTGAAAAGACACACATGGATCTTTTAGTTTTCTAATCTGACATGCTAAAGCAGATCATGATTCAATAAGCTATATATTATGCTTCCATCAGAAGTACCCCAAAAATATCTGTTAAAAAGCTTTCGACAACCAGTACGGTGAATCTAGAGACAACGGAAAGCTTGAGTACGCAAAGGTCTCTTTTTATTACCCCCATCTTCTCGGCTTGTGGAGCAGTCACTTCTTGTTTAGAGAAGCAATTATTAGTTTCCTCTGCTGGAGGGGTTCAGAGACATGAAAGAAGATGTGACTTAGATACTCTGGGTAGCACACATACACACACATGCACAGACGCTCCACCGCCCAGCTTGGTATCTCTGTGGCCTCCTCTTCTAGCACTCCTTCAATCTTAGCAGGACACACACACCATGCACTGGATCCTTTAGCTCACCGTATAAGCCCATGTTCTTGGCATAGGATTGGCAGAGACAAACATTAATGCCCTGTTCGATGAAGTGGCGTACAGCCCAGGCGTCCTTGTTACCATCACCACTGGCAAAGCCTTGGTAGGCCATGTCAAAGAATGCAAAGAGATTGTTTTTCTGGGAAGGAAAAGAGAAGAGCAGAGCTTTAGGCAGTCCCTCTCCAGATGCCCCACATACTTGCCTGTGCTTATTGGCACCACGCCTGCCTCACATAGAGTGACTAGTCTTCTCTTCCGGTGGCAATTTGGAGACGTTTAAGTTTCCTTGAGTTAAGACATCATCATATATATTTTTTACTTTGGTGGATATGGTCCCTCAAGAAGACATTAAGCAAAGATACTCTTAATTTCAG
Source organism: Nasua narica (assembly GCA_028533885.1). Lineage (NCBI taxonomy): Eukaryota > Metazoa > Chordata > Mammalia > Carnivora > Procyonidae > Nasua > Nasua narica. The sequence continues at coordinate 27,255,412 of CM052803.1, forward strand.
TCTTCCCAGAAAGCTGTTGGATCCAACAGGAGGGCTCTTTTCAGGCCCGTGAGTCTGGGTAATTACTCTGGTCCAGTCTACACAGGACCAACATCAGTCTTTTCTGGGGCTAATGTAACTCTGGTAGTCTCATCTTGTACCCAGGACTCATGAGAACCACCTCATGGTCAAAGTGCTCTGTGAATGCTCTTTCTCTTTATTTTTCCCCCCTCTGTTTTATTCTGTTTGAACCTTAGGTTTAATAGAATGTAAAGAAAGGGAAACCAAAAGAAGTGAAAATGGGGACACAAGGCAACAGGAATATTTTCCTCTGTTGGAGTTTTTTTTGTTTTTTAAAGTAAACTCTACCCCCAACATGAGGCTTGAACCCATAACCCTGAGGTCATGAGTCGCATGCTCTACTGACTGAGCTAGCCAGGCACCCCCCTCCCTTGAAATTTTGACTAGTGCCTTCTCTGACAGCTGACCCTGTGAATGATAATGGCCATGCTGAGGAAACAGGCCAGGACAGGAGACATGACAAAGTGCATAAAGGATGAACAAGTAACCCAGGCCAGGGCAAATGTAGATGCCAATGACAGACATCCTGGGGCCAGTGGATGCCCACTGGACAGGCTGGCCAATGACAAGAGACCTCAGAATTCCCTACATCCAGGCTGAGGAACAGAAATTATTTTCAAGCTGCTCTTGTATCATTAGTTACGAACTGCTAATTATGTGGAGAGCCTGGGTGGCTCGGTTGGTTAAGTGGCTGACTCTTGGTTTTGGCTCCAATTGTGATCTCAGGGTTGTGGGATCGAGGCCCGTGCTGGGTTCTGCACTCAGCACTCTGCTTGAGATTTTTTCCCTTCCTCTGCACCTCCCCCACTTGCATGCACATACATGCGCTCCCCCCTCAAATAAAGATCTTAAAAACAAAACAAAACCCAAATTGCTAATTAGCAAATAAGCAGCTCTATTCTCAATAAGACTTTGCCCAGTTAAGCATTTATGGCCAGTTATTGAACACAGAACTGTCACTATTCAGCCGACTCTCCTTACCTTCACCACTGTTGCTATTTCCTTCCACTGCTCGGGGCGGGGGTCCACTCCCGTGGGATTGTGGGCACAGGCATGCAGAAGAAGAACACTTTGCTGTGGCATTTTCTAAAGAGACAACCAAGAGGTGACTATGCAGCTCTGAAAGAGATAACTTACCTGAAATGCCATAGGGTCACTTGTTTTGTTTTGTTTTTTGTGGGCACCTCGGTCACATTTATTCATGCCACAGAGGACACAACGCATCTACAGTGTACGCAGCGCTCCTCGGTCCCCACCGACAGCACAAGATGCAGGCCAGACGGACGCCGCCCCGTTCCTACGCGCGCTCCAAGTGCCGTCACTCAGTGATGGCCGTGAGTGGGCGCGGGACCCAAAGCTTTCAAAGCTTTACTTCTTTTATCAGCCCTCCTGATTTTATAAATGATGACACTCATCAACCCCATTTGTACCCAAATCTCCTGGTAAACCTGGGTATAGTAGGGCTTCATGGGGATCCAAACATTTTTAAGAAGGGTTTGAAGCATCTCGCCGCAAGACCCCCGGCTCGGGCCACCACGACACCCACACAGCCAACAACTTGCAAAGGTCTGGGGTCACTATTTTGGATCAGTAACAAAGATAATTGGAGATCTGGAAATCAGTTCATCCTTAGTATTTTAACTCAGATACTGAGACCCGGCTGTGAAACATCACATCTCCACAAGGAGGTTTGTTTCTTGTTCCTTCGCCCCTCTTGCCCTGAAAGTCACACTTACCGAAATGTCCTCTAGAGCGCCTGTGAAGTCAAAGCCGCATGTCTTGGGGTCATAGTATTGATAACCATGTAGCTGCATGCCCGCGTCCCTGAAGATCGGTGTGTGATTTCCCCAGGATGGTTTGGGCAGAAAGACATCTCTGCTGAACTTAAAAAACCTTTGCTAAAAAATGGGATGAAAGGGAATGGAAAAGTGAAGAAGGAAGAGGAAAAAAAAAAAAGAGTTGATATATTTTACTGACATTTTTCTCTACTGAAACTCAGCTTATCTTTATGAGTGAGATATAGTAATGATTCAGCAGCAAGACTGTGTGAGCTGGAATGTAAGCTCTGACAAGTATATTCGCTGTACAGCCAAGGACCTGTCTGGTCCTCACTTTCTTCATTTGTAAAATGACGGTGAATGAATCTTCTTCATACAGATTAAATGAGTTAAAACAAAAGCCGTTAGTAACAGATACGTGCTCAATAAATTAGATTTATTATTATTATTCTATCTTCCTTGCAATTTCTACTACGTTATTTTTATTTCTCTTACCACTGACTCCATTTATCAGAGAACAGGAACTCTTCCAACTTTGGGGAAAGAGGTCCACAAACACACAGGCAACAGGAAACCCCGCCATCCTCAACGTACAGACTGTCTTATGGTTCTTCCCTGAAGGAGTTTCCAGACTCACCAGAAAACTGGCTCCAATCCTCAAGGCCCCAGTTCCAGAAATAGTCTGCACGGTGACATACTGAAGGAGAGACAGCTCGGTCAGTGAGGCGTGACATTCTCCACAGGCCCACAGTTAACAGAACTGAGGTCAAGCCCACAGTCGCACTGCTCTGTACAGTCAGTCCCCTTCCTGCTTCAGAAGCTGAAGACAACGTTTCAAATGGTACTGGGAAACACAGAATAGCACTACTGTTTTATTTCCCCACTTGCTGAGAGACAGACGGACTCTCCTTGTGAGTTCTCACTCACAACGCCTTTGCTGACGGAGAAGCTAACTCCTCATGGCTTATCAGTATCATATCGTATAGTATGAGAAATGTTCAGGACACAACCTCTCCCCCCACACGAGAAAGGGCTGATTTATACAGAGAGAAAAAGACACTAAGAACAGTTACTACATTATTGAATCAAACATCAAAGTTCCTTGAAAAGCAAGTCATTATTATTAGAATAATAAGGATCACTGAATTTTAAAGGCTCAGAAGTTCCATTCTGTGAGTTTTCATAATCTGAAAACATTATCTTTTGAGTAATAGGAAGGTGCCTGAGGTAATGTGTTTCTTCAAATCAGTCAACTTTAAGGAGCCTCTGCCTTCAGCTCAGGTCATGATCTCAGGGTCCTGGGATCGAGTCCCGCATCGGGCTCTCTTCTCAGCGGGGAGCCTGCTTCCCCCCCTCTCTCTGCCTACTTGTGATCTCTCTCTGTCAAATAAATAAATAAACTCTTAAAAAAAAAAAAAAAAGGAATAAGAAACCGCAGATTTTTTTTCTAAGGCACCATAGATGTTTAAGGTTCTCTTAAACATAAAACTATTTTCTGGCGTGAGGGGCAGTAGAAGAAACGGGGGGAACGTAACTCTTTACCAAACAAAGTTTGTCCCTGCAAACTTTGCTGTGACAGAAATAAAAATCTAACTGTGGGGTTAACTGGCTGGCTCAGGTGGTAGAGCATGAGACTCTTGATCTTGGGGTTGTGAGTACGAGCCCTACGTTGGGTGAAGTGACATAAAAAATAAAGTCTTAAAAAACCCCACAAAAACCAAACAAACCTACCTGTGGACCTGATAATACTAATAATTCATAAAGGCACAGTAATTTATGAGACAAGCTGATGTTATTTTAGGTAGACAGAGATAAGCAAGAATTACAGAAAAATATGGAAGCCTTCATAGGGGATAAGAGGTGGTTGATTACATGGAGATCAGTCAGACTGTGGATCAGGATCATTACTGTCTCACCCTGCCATGAAGGCTATATGCTTTACTCTTGACTTAGACTAGCCTTGCGAATAAACTGTATTTATTCTGGTGTTGGGAACGGAAGGGGAAAAATGTTGGTTTAGTTCTGCTACTTTGTTTTCCTCCAGACTTACCCTACCCAGAAAAACAAATATTTAAACATACAAATGTATCCATTAATAAACGTACTTATTTCAAAGGGAAGTGAACTACAGTGCCCGAAGCCCCACGTCACTGGGCTGTTGAGTGGTCTGGAGGCATCCCGCCCGCCCCGCGCGGCTCCCCTTCTATGGGAGCGGCCGAGCGTATGCATACTCTGGGGCTGCACACAGCCATCTTTCTTCTACCATAAGAGGGCCCCCAGGGAGATACGTGTGCTCCCCGCTCATGGCTGCACGATGCTCTTGACTCACGAGACAAGGGAGGCAGCAGGAGGGGAGCACAGTCTGCTCTCTTTTAATGTCCAAACGGGCTGTGAAGGGGCATGGAGGAGTGTCAGACCTGTCCTGGACCCAAGAGCCGTGCCCGTGTACTTCTTCCATCTGAGCTGGAAGCCGAGAACATGAGGGTAGCAGCTAATTATAGGCCTAAAACTGAGCATAGTTTGGCATTTCTTCTTCTTTTTAAGATTTATTTATTCATTTGAGACAGAGAGTGAGCATGAGCAGTGGGAAGAGGCTGAGCGAGAGGGAGAAGCAGGTTCCCCATTGAGCAGGGAGCCCAATGCGGGGCTTGATCCCAGGACCCCGGGACCATGACCGGAGCTGAAGGCAGACACCCAAACGACTGAGCCATCCAGGTGCCCCTAGTTTGGCATTTCTAAAGCATATTCAGTATAAAGTGAACATACGCACACAGAGCAGTGTCAACTCTTCAGTCAAATTACTATTCCATTTTCAGGATTACTGCTACCTTTTTGGAATGGCTATTACATGAACTCTTTTATAAGTACCAACTTACTTTCTAAAGAATAGATATTGGCAATAGTGCGGTCACCTCAAAATCATCATCACATACAAAGTGATGTGTTTTTTTCTAATTTATTTAAATTATTTCAAATTTGTTTAAACTGTTAAATTTAAAAAAAGACTCTGTATGATGCCAGAGTCTGCTCTGCTTACCCGGCCACTTTTCAATACTTCGCTGTTCTCACCCAGGGCCAGCTCTGCAGATGCCTTACAAAACTCAGCAAGTCCCGCGATGGGCAGGTATTCTTTGTCCAAATTTTTTGCTGCAATCTGGGCCTCTGCCTAGACGAGAGAAAAGGTATCTGCTTAGTTTCTTCTTCTTACCTGGAATTACGATGATTAATATTTAATGTTTGATAAATTCAGTTTATATAATAAATATAAAGGAAGTAAAGCCTTGTTTTTATTCGGAAATACTGTCCAAGGAAAAGGTGAAGTACTACACCTGAAACTAATATGATACTGTATGTTAACTAACTGGATTTTTTTTTTTTTAAAGATTTTATTTTATTTATTTGACACAGAGAGAAAGATCACAAGTAGCCAGAGAGAGAGGGGGAAGCAGGCTCCCTGCTGAGCAAAGACCCTGATGCGGGGCTCGATCCCAGGACCCTGAGATTAGGACCTGAGCCGAAGGCAGAGGCTTTAACCCACTGAGCCACCCAGGTACCCCAACTAACTGGAATTTAAGTAAAAACTTGAAAATATATACCAAAAAAAAACCCTACAGAAAAAAAAAAGTAGAATACTTGGTATTTTATATTGTAGAATGGAAATATTTGTAATTTAAAAAATTATATATATTTTTTTACAGTTAGGTTTTTTTTTTAGAGATTTATTTATTTATTTGACAGAGAAAGATCACAAGTAGGCAGAGAGGCAGGCAGAGAGACAGAGGGAAGCAGGCTCCCCGCTGAGCAGAGAGCCCGATGCGGGGCTCGATCCCAGGACCCCGAGATGACGACCCGAGCCGAAGGCAGAGGCTTTTAACCCAGTGAGCCACCCAGGCGGCCCTACAGTTAGGTTTTACATGGATGGATACACAATGTTTTCTTGGTTAATATTTAACATATAGCATTCTTGGAATGCAAAAGAACAAGGTTTATAAGCAACACTTAAAAGAGATATAAGATGATAAAACCAAACTAAATACATAAGAAAGCATTTCAAGGTATAATGCCAGGGTTAACAGTAACTAATAGTTAATTCAAAGGGTTAACAGTAACAGCCACATCTATTCATGCTTTGGAGACTGCGGTGAGACCGTACCTTACTAGCTGTGTGACCCTGAGCAAATTAAATTAGTAACCTTCCTGAGCCTCAGTTTCTTCATCTGTTGAACGGGGGAACAACTGTTGCTACAACTCTTCTGACTAGCTGAAGACCTGAGGAGGGAATGCACAGAAGCGTGCGGTGGTATTCCAGCTTGCAAAACAGCTGGCTAATCCTTGCTGAATACTTTAAACTGACTGGCTGAGACCAAGGCAATCGCTGCGTGACCTGAGATCCAGCAGCCAGCAGTTTTCAAATGGTCTTCTCATCACAATGGTTTCTCGAGCCCTTTTTGTCTACTCAGAGAGTTCTAGAGATGATCCTAACTCACACCCCCACATACTTAGACATTTCTTATTTCAGGGGTCATTCAGCCCATGTTCTTACTGCAGTGCTCCTGAGGGCCTGAGCCCTCTGGCTGCAGGATGGCCAGCTCAGATGATTACGGAGTGCTGTACCCTCACCGGGAAGTATTCCTTTGTACCTTTCACTCACTGTGCCCAGTTCTGCTCTATGGAGGAATGACGCATCACCACCCCACTTTCGGAAGTGACAGAGTATTCATATCAACAGAGGAGTGTAGATGGAAAGGAAATACATACTTTCTTTAAAAAAAACTGTTCTAAGGGAATTAACTATTTAAAGTTATAGTGCTAACCAATAGAAAGAATAGTGATAAAAATATAACAAAAATAAAGCGAATTATTCTGTAGTTTAGTATGAAGGGACAGAGCATGCCTGTGTGGAAAAGCTTATTAAGGCCATCAAACAAGAGAAATGGAAAATAATGGCAGTAACCTTCATCCACAAAGGGCTATTCTTATTACCAAGAGGCGATGTTTAAATTCTTGGTCCTTTTGTGCACCCTCAGGATTAAACATGACACTATGCCTGCTTTATAGATAATCACATAAGTTCAATCTTGAAAAAGACCACATAGTTCCAATCTGTCACTTTTACAGCAAGCAAGGGGACCAGAGCCCAGACAGCCCGAGTGATTTAAGCAGTCGGTGCCTGAACTAGAACCCAGATCTCCTGACTCCCAGCCTGGCACTCTTTCTGCCACTCTCCAGGAGCTTTCTTCAGTTTATCCGCCCCAAGAAGGCAGGAGATAGATGGCAAACTCACCTTCCGGACACTAGGAAGCACATAAGGCTTTCCATTATCATCCCGGTAGGCGCCAACCCCCAGATTCATCTTTTTGCTGTTAGTGTCTCTCTTAAAGGCTTCTGTGACTCCCAGGATGGGATCTGGGGGCCCCATTTCCACATGGGTCCACCAGGAGCTGAAATGAGAAATAAAAAGAAACTACAGTAGCTGGATTTCCATGGCCAGAGACATCTCAAATTTGCCAAAACATTTTGCAGAGGAGAGCAGAAGACCAAATGCAAATGCAATGAGGAGCAGAAGAGGGATACCCCAATCATCCTGGGGAGGACAGGGTGTTTATGTAGGCTTTCACAGTCCAAACCTGATCTAAATTTCCAGGCAAAGACTATTTCATGGCGCGACTGGGTGGCTCAGTGGGTTAAAGCCTCTGCCTTCAGAGCAGGTCATGGTCTCGGGGTCCTGGGATCGAGCCCCGCATCAGGCTCTCTGCTCAGCGGGGAGCCTGCTTCCCCCTCTCTCTCTGCCTGCCTCTCTGCCTACTTGTGATCTCTTTCTCTATCAAATAAATGGATAAAATCTTAAAAAAAATATTTCACGTAATTTGGCTGTGAGAAATTGCAAGTGGTAAAAGATGACACAAGAGAAGCAAGCAAACACCAATGCAAAAATATTATGTGACCCCCCCGCCCCCAAAGGTGCTTGGGTTTTATCTCATTCTCAAACTTGTTAAAGGATAGCATTTGGAAAGCTTGTTAAAAACACAGGTTCCTGTGTGCCATCTTGGATATAGTGAGAACATGTATAGTCATTAAAGTTTTTTGGGGGGGTCAGGGGGAGGTGGGTTAATCACGTAAGTGGAGTGACATGAACAGCCTTGCCTTTTTAGAGCCCATCTGGTCACAAGGTGGGGTACTGAACGCAGAGTGCTAAGAGTAGATGTAGAAGGATCACTGGTTCATTACTTAGCAAAAGTGATAAAGGGATCGGCCTAAACCAGGATGAGGCAGGAGGGGCAGAGAGGAAGACAGAATTTCGAGGTATTTAGGAATTAAAAAATTAACAAGAACTACCTGTAACATCCTATTGATTCTCCCACTACTTACTAAGTTAAAATGCTGGACAATGTTACAGCCCTTTGGTCCAGTGTTATCCCCAGCCCCATCCTTCAGTATTTGCTGATGCCAAAGGCATGAACCTCATGGAACTGGGATAACTTAGGCTGCAGTATGCTGAGCAACGGAGACTGTGTAGATGAGGTGTAGAAGCTGGCCAGGAGGTAGAGGACAACAGGAGGAACGCTGAGGAATTTGCAGGAAGAGGTAAATTGGAGCCTACACTCCACCTGTTCCCAGTGTGTCACCCCTAGGTGAGGGGTCTCAAAAGGTATCCCTTTCACTGTATATAAGAAGACACACATAGCCAAGTTATGGATGGCGTTGGTCAGGTCCAGACAACAGGAATGCTGAAGGGGATGCTGAGTAGGACATGGGGCAGTCCAACCAAGACGATGTAGGCCAGCCAGATGCCCTGACTGTTCATCACCTGAGTGCTGGGTTTTACTTTGCTGTGTGCCACCCCAACCTTCATCCAGCTGGCTTCAGAAGCCCCTCCAGCAGAGGCAGGGCACTCACTTCCACACCTGTGGTCTCCAGGAAGGAGCCTGAGGCAAAAACGCTTCCTCTGCCTTGTTCCCTACTGCTACTGATCTGGGGCTTTGTTTCTGGTTCATATAAGGCCGATAAGCTCGTCCTCATTGGCAGCGACGCTTGTGAAGATGGTTTTATGATCTAATCATTCAGTAATCTCTGAAAATGCGTAGCAGAGATCTAGTCTGTGTTGGGTGAGAGATGACACATAATCTGGTGTATTGTTTATTTATTTGAAGCTTAAATCAAGAATTTTGCAGCTCTGGGGGCACCTGGATGGCTCAGTGGGTTGAAGCCTCTGCTTTCAGCTCAAGTCATGATCTCAGGGTCCTAGGATCTAGCCTCGCATCGGGCTCTCTGCTCAGCAGGGAGTCTGCTTCCCCCTCCCTCTCTGCCTGCCTCTCTGCCTACTTGTGATCTCTCTCTGAGTGACAAATGAATAAATAAAATCTTTTTTTTCTCCCCAAATATGTTTATTTTAATTTTTCAGTGTTACAAGATTGATTGTTCATGCACCACACCCAGTGCTCCATGCAATACCCTTCTCAATACCCACCACCAGGCTCGCCCACCCCCCCACCCCCTCCCCTCCAAAACCCTCAGTTTGTTGCTCAGAGTCCACAGTCTCTCCTGGTTTAGAAGCTTCATTTTTAAAGAAGATTTTATTTATTTGAGAGTGAGAGAGAGGGAGAGGGAGAAGCATATTCCCTGCTAAGCAGAGAGCCCATGCGAGGCTCAATCCCAGGAACCCGGTATCATGACCTGAGCTGAAGCCGGATGCTTAGCTGACTGAGCCACCCAGGCGTCCCATAGAACAGTTTTAGATTTACAGAAAATTAAGCAGCTAGTATAGAGTTCCCAACACCTGCCCCCAAGAGTTTCCTCTTATTACTTATACTTTATATTAATAGAGTACATTTGTTACAATTAATGAACCAATATTAACATATTATTAAATCCACACTTTATTCAGATTTCCTCAGTTTTCACCCAATGTCCTATTTCTGTTCTAAAGGTCCACCCAGGATATCATATTGCATTTACTTGTCATGTCTCCTTGGGCTGCTCTTGGTGGTGGCAGTTTCAGACACTCCTTGTTTTTGATCACTCTGACAGTTTTGGGGAGTACTGGTCAGGGATACTACAGGATATCCCTCTATTGGACTTTGATTTTTTCTCATAGACTGGAGTAATGGGTGGTTAAGAGAACAGTAATTTTATTTTGTAATATGTCTTCTTGAAGATAATTTCTAAGATCTTTAGGTAACTTAATATCTTGGACTAATGTAAGTATGAGTTAATTAATGGGCTATTTAATTATTGGATACCTAGGTAATTTCTAAGTAAGACAGGATACAGACACACTGATTACTAAGCATAATTTTTATATACTTTTATTTCCTATTTTTATATGTGCTTGAGAGGTTATATAGCCTTGGGTGATTTTACCAATTAAAAAACTTTTTTGGGGGGGTTAAACAACAGAAATTTATTTTCTCACAGTTCTGGAAACTAGAGGTCCAGAGCTTTGGGTCATTTTAGTGAACATGTTCTTTGTTGTCATTTTAAGGGGAAAAAAAATACACATACACACACACACACATACACACACATATAAAGAAAGTATAAAAGGGATATATGTGTGGCTGTAGAAGCTGAACTGTGTGGGTCCACTAGTCTGCTAAAATGCATGTGTAGGACTGACATCAGAACCCTCCCCTAGGGTTTGTCTGTGAAATGGAAGTTACTTTGGTTAAAAGTTATTATTGAGTGGTTGAGAATATAGTAGGATCAACTGTGACAGAGAAATGCAACTTTGTATATGTTTTTGTTTTTCAAGGGAAAAAAAAACCTAAAGCACTGGTCCTCAAACATTTTGGTCTTTGGATCCATTTTTATTCTTTAAACTTGTTGAGGACCTGAAGTAGCTTTTATTTATGTGGTTTAACTACCAATATTTTACTGTATCAGAAAATAAAACTCAGAAATCTGTTACACTGTGTTGAAGTATCACTTGTTCCAAATATGAAAGAGCATATAAGGACAAAACTTGGAAAATGAATTTTGTCTTGATTCATTAGAATTGAGTTTGAAAAGAAGCTATGAAATGTGTTCACTTTTTTTTTTTTTTTTAAGATTTTCCATACTTATTTGAAGGAGAGTGTACAAGCAGGAGGAGTGGCAGAGGGAGAGGGAGAAGCAGACTCCCTGCTGAGCAGAGAGCCCGACATTGGGCTCAATCCCAGAACCCTGGAATCAGAATCTGAGCCAAAGGCAGACGCTTAACCAACTGAGCTACCCAGGCGTTAACATTTTTATAAGTTTGCTCAGTCGTCCCACCTACAAAGGTGCATCTGTAGTTCCCCGTCTTTGGACACGTAAGAATTGTAGGCAAAGAAATGTGGACTCGGAGAAGTCTGGGGCCAGCTTGCTCTCTACAGGTTCAAGATGAACCATCCAACAGAGAAGGAAAAAAAGTTTGCTCAGCCTTCCTTGGTTTAGTGATTAATAAATTTACCTGTAACACAAAACGTTATTTTTTTACCTTCTGTGTAATCTGCCTAGATAGCGGAGATTCTTTGTTTTACTAGAATACTTCCCTATGCTTTGTGTTGGCTTTATGTTCCTGTTTAAGGAAAAACAAAACACAAAACACAGTTCCTCACATATGAAATGGTTTTATGGTCATGTTACATGTTTAGGGTTCTGTCATTTTAATTAAATAGGTAAACAATGATTAATTCTCTGGTACTCACCATCTTATCTTAATCAAGTAATCAAATATCTAACAATTTTTTTGATTTGGCTTTCCCAAATTGAATCCTAAGAATAGAAAACATAAAACTTTCAGGCTATCTTTTACCTAAAACTACTCGGAGAATTCTAAGAGGGTACCGAAGGAACACCATCCATGTTTCCAATAAACACTCTCTTGGCACCAGACAGCATTAATATATCAAAACTGAGATTTTACTCATGGTAAATTACTGTTCTGAGAAAAGATTATTCTACCCATTTTCTTCAGGGCAAATAAGCAAAAAGCTTTTTACAGTTTCATATTATAGAAAACAAAGTCTTTATGATCTCCTAAATCAGTCATTGAGAATGTGCTATGGGCGAAGAACTGGGAATATAAAGAAGAGTAAAACAACCCCTCACTACCACATTAGCCCAATCGGGTGACCCACAGGGAGTTCTAAACAATGCAGGCTGCAGTGGGGGGTGTGTGTGATGTACAGTGATAAAGTCAGGCTCAGAGCACAGAATATTATTTTTCAGAGTCTTGTGGACAGGACCTAATAACCTAGGAAAAGGGGAGAAAGAATAGGCTTACGGAGGCTTCCAGGAGGAGGTGATGTATGAGGTAAGTGCTAAGGATAACAGGAGGAAAAAAGGCACTCCCAGCAGAGACATAAAAATAAAGGTGAAAAAGAGCTGGGGGGGGGGGCGTTGTTGCAGTGACAGGTGGAAGGTAGGGAAGCAATCTCAACCAATCAAACGTTAGGGCACAGCACAGTGAGTCCTCTGTGCTCACCATGCTGACAAGCTCAGTAAGAATTTCGTTCCCGAAAATGTTTCTCTTGTTGAACTCATCAGTGGCCAGTGAGCACTCATACACCTCACTCCCCCATGAGGGACACTGGGTGCTCAGCACAGCATTAAATTTATGGTCTTCTCACACCTTGAAAACTGCCCGAGTGTTAGGAGCTGTAATTGTTACATACAGTTGTTTTTGAAGGGTAGATTATTTCATTTTTGGATCTCCCAGGCTTCTATTAGCTTGCCTTAGATAATGTAAGTACTGGGCAACCTGCATGGATTCAAATAACAGCTCAGCTGCCTACCAGCTTGGGTGAGCACAGGCAAGCCAATTAAGTTCTAAGTCTCAACTTTCCTTATCTGTAAAATGAGGGCACAACCATCCCCATCCTATAGGGTTGTTAGAAGGTTGAAAGGAGTTATTAAATATAAAACACTCAGAGCCTGGAACAGAGTGAGTGCTTGCTGTTAGCTGGTATCATTGCTACTAAATTATTACATCTATGCTTTCATTTATAACTATTGTGCTGCTAGGATGGTGTCAGGTGAGGCAAGTATGCAGATAAGTCAAGAAGCATATGGTCATAATTTTATGACCAAATACAGGTCTTTCTTTTCAATTATTTCTACTTAGTTTTTCTGAAGTCTTGGGAGACATTATTACCATCCTTTTCCCTCACCGGCTTTACTGCCAGGACACAAAATCCCTCTTTTCTTTTTCTTTGTTGTAGGCTGCTTAGTTGTTCCAGTGTCTAAGTAACAGTAACAAACAGATATCTTGAAGCAACTTCTGACTTGGGCCTGAAGAATGCTTCCTTTATTTTCTATCCACAATTCAGACCCTGAAGACATGTAGCCACCTGCCTCTATACATCACTGTCAGTAACTGATGAGTGAAAGGAATACTTTCGATGTCAAGGACATATTATAGAAAACTTCCAGTAAGGAATTTTCATTTAAAAAAAGAAGTTATCTCTGTCTCTAAGGCCTTTAACCAACAATGACAGGACTGCTGCCCCAAGCCATAAGAACAGAAGGCACCGTTCTTATTAAATGGTGTGAAAAGCACTAATTCATCAAGTTCTTTCAAAAGTTTATTGAGCACAGAGATTCTCTCAGAAACCATAACATTGAGTTTTCTGGCAGAGATCTGATCAAGAATGGCATCTTTTAAAAATTCTAAAAGCAATTTCACAATACTGAATCTTAAACAATCTAAGTAGAGGAGCAGGGATACTCAATTCTATTAGTTCAACATTAGTAATCATGTTCAGAACCTCTGTGCCCTTCATCACTCCATTCCTTAAAAGGGTAAAGACTCTATGCACACCATTTAAGAACCTTGATGTTTTCAAGGGATAGTAATAGATGAAAACAAGAGTGTTTTAGGACAAAACTGATGCTGATAAACTGTGGCCTACAAACAGATTCCTACCAATGTACTTTGGACATAAGTGCAAAGCCTCAGCCATTGAGCAATGTTGACTAGCAAACCAAAAGATGTTAGGTAAAAACTATTCAGATAAAGTATTCCTAATTCAAAGGCCTTGCAATTTTTCTGGGAACCTCTCCGGTGCTTTGTAGTTCAAAAAAAACATGCTTTCCCTTACTCTTATTTTAAAGTAAGAAGAGAAGTTAATTTGCTCATGATCACGAGCTAAAAATGGCAAAGATGATACTATAATTTTGATTTCTAATATTGGTTATTATACCACTATTGCACACTGCCTTTTTTTTTTTTTTTTTAAGATTTTTATTCATTTGAGAGTGAGCGAGTGTGAGTGTGCGGAGGGGTAGAGAGAGAGACTCTTTAAGCAGACCCTCCACTGAGTGCAGAGCCCAACTCGGGGCTCAATTCCATGACCCTGAGATCATGACCCAAGCCAAAGAAACTAAGAGTCAAATGCTCAACCAAGTCACCTAGAAATACACCCCCTTTTTAAGATTTTTACTTATTTGAGAGACAGCAAGAGCACACTACTTTCCTAAAGGGTCTCATTATACTCCTACAGTTATTTCACTAAAAATTAAATAACCAGAGAAACTAAGAACAGATCATTATAAATCAAAATACATTAGCATATCTTCCTTTCTTCTCTGGCCTGGGACCAAGCCTGATCTCATGTCACTATGCTTTCACAGAACAGTCAGCAAGACAAGGTTAAACGTTGAGTGCTTTCTGTTTTAAAAAATGCAGCTAAATGAAACACTTGAACTTAAGAGTTCCATTTAAACGACCCAATACCAATTAACTATTTCATAGGATAAATCCTCAGTTCTTCAGAATACTGACTGCCAAGGTTGAATTGTATAGTAAAACGAGCTGTTTAAAAAAGAAAAGAAAAGAAACTTCAATTAGCCGAGTTTATTTTAAATGTTTTCCCTTTGGATTTTGGTAAAGATCACTTTCACAGTGGCAGCGGTGCAAGTTCTCACTTCCTTGTCTGAACAGTTACTCATGGCCAGATATGATATTTGGCTCTATCACTCAAAAATGTATCATTGTTTAAACCTGAACACCTTCTCAGCTGCAGATGCTCAAATATTTTAAGACTTTACATCAGTGAACAAAGTTGGCAAGGTTTCTGCTCTCATGGAACTTACATTCTCATTGTGAAAAGACAGAAAAGAAAAATGAGTCAGCCCCTCAAACTTAAAGAATGTCTAAAAGGTCACAGCCATAGGCATTTTCACCAAGCACTTCAAGCTTTAGGTCACCCAGCCAAATCCATAACACAGTAATTACTTTTAAAGACCACTACAATGCTGAAAGACTTTCTCTTGTCCATCATTTCAGGTACCCCTTTCTCTTCTCCAAATTTGCTGCGTAAATAATAACCCCTCTCTAAATCTGGTCCACTAGATAGGCTGGCTTAAAGAGCACACCTTGACAGGGCGCCAAGGAGGAGCTAAATCAGGGAGAGATAAAATGTTGAGAGCCCAAGCAAAACTGTACTGCCAACAGTGTGAGGCTGCATAAAGGACAAACCGTTCTGCTGGCTTGAAGACCACATGCAATCAAGGCACGGGTTTAATAGGCCAAGGCTTTGCTCCTTGTAGTAGATATCTGGCTGGAGGTGGGTTGGAGACTAGGTTCCTCATTAGGTGGCACTTACGGATACTGTTGCAAACTCCCTTCTTGAGTGAATTAATCTGGCTCAGGTCTCCACTGGGAAGGAATTGCTAATTTGTTTTAAACTCCATACTTTGTTGCTGCAACACTTAGCACACAGTGTGAAATTACATATTTGAATTTTTTCTGAGTGACACCGGTCTTTCCCTCAGACTTAGCATCTGGTCTAGCACCTGGCTCTGAGAAACTGATGAACTATTTACTAAATGAGTGCATAGGTGAGCGGAGAGGAAGGACTGCCCTACAGTCAAAAAAAAAACCCAAAACGGTGGTGAACTACACCTTGACCCTTTTCCATGCAAAGGCCACACGACCCAGGGGTCACTGGCGACTCAGGAGGTAACGGGGACGGTGTGTGTGGGGGGTGGGGGTAGGTAGAAAGGATGCCACGCACCAAGGTCAGGGGATGCAGGAACGAAAGCTGGGCCTGAAAGCCAGAGCCCCGGGAGCCTCCCAGCCAGGTACTTCCTATCCCCAGACCCACTACCGGCAGCGCGCCCGGGCCCTGCCAAGCCTACTCAGGCGCCCACAAGGCCAGGACAGGTGAGCCGCGCTGTGCCCCAAGGCAGCCCATCAAGGGCACCCGCGCCCCTCCGCGCCGCAGCCAATCGGCGCGAGGCAGTCTCGGCGGCGCAGCCAATCGGCACCAGGCCGGCCGGCACTGCAGCCCCGAGTGTTCGCCTCTCGCCACCCCACCCCCACCCCCACGGCGCGGAATCCGCGTCCCGTGACCCCCCCACCAGTGAATGGGAGTCCGGGTGCCGTAGAGGGCCACACTTCCTAACCCCGGGGGGGGGGAACGCGTTGGCACGCTTTCCTGCGGTCCTGGGGCAAGGAAGGGGAGGGCTGTAGGACCCCGGCGGTCACTTTAAGGCGCCGACGCTCAATTATCAGCCCCCAGTGAAGCCGAGGGGGCGTCAGAGAAAGTGTGTATGTGGTAGTCGCGCTTGTGCTTGGGTGCCGGGGGTAGATGTACGGGGGCGTCCGCAGCCCGGCTGGGCAGGCCTACCGTGCCCAGTTCCGTCTCCGTCTCCCCTGCTTACCTGGCTCTGGCAGAAGCCGTAGCAGCGAGGCCCGGGTGGAGAGCGGCGGCGACCCCGGACAGGACGCGGCCAGAGTGCAGCAGGGCCATGGTGGGCGGCAAGAAGGCAGTGGGTAGCTGCAGGACGGAGCGCAGGGCCAGCGGACGCAGACAACGAGGCGCGGGCTCCTGCTGAAGGTAAGGACAGTCGACTTCCCCGGGGCGGCTAGAGTGGCCGTCCGCCGTCCGCCGAGCGTCGTCACAGCGCACCCTGGCGTCCGGAGCGCAGAGCGGCGAGGCCTCCTGCACCAAGCGGTGTGTGGGCTCGCCGCTGAGTCTGAACCCCTGGGTCACGTGGTCCCGGAGAGTGGTGACGGTGCGGTTTATCGCGGTTCGCAGCGCCTGAAAAGCTTTCGTTTAATCACGACGGACCAGACAGTGCGGCTACTATCATGCAGTTTGAAAGCTGGGAAAATGTAGGCTGATGTACAGCCCGTAAGCAAGGTTGCGGGTCCTCAGTCTTTAGGGGGATATTTTGCTAAGTGCAAATCACCTCACCTTCTTACCGGGTTTCTTTATTCCTGTTCGTAGAGGGCCGTCTGGTGGGGGTATTTGTGAGGATTAAGTGAGATTAGCCGATTATATCTAAAAACGGCCTGGTTTAGTAGCACAAGACAACTTGTGGTTATTAATGACAAACTTGTGTTTGTCAAATCCTTGCAGTTGTGTGTGGAAGGGAATTAATCATTTTTAAAGGAAAAAGTGAGTAAATTTGAGATATCATAAGTTGAATGATTCAATCAAGTCTGCTAGAAAGAACGGCTGTTTGACACTTACTTCCAAAAACCCCAAGTAGGAATGTGTCCCTTGCCGATTTAATTTATCTCCTGTGGCATCTCACTGCATGAATGAATAAATCCAAACACCTATCCAAGGTCATATTCTAGGTCCTTCCCAGCCCAGTCCCCGCTGACTGTCCCAAACTCATCTGCTCTTCCTCTGACCTCAACCTATGCTCCCATAGGCCACGACTTTACATTCTACAGATTTGCTTCTTCCAGCTGCTCTAACAAAGTACCACAAACTGGATGACTTAAAACAACAGAAACTTATTCTTTTACAGTTCTGGAGGCTAGAAGCCCCAAATCGAGGTGTCAGCAGGGTTCTTTCCTTCTGGAGTCTCTGGGCGGGAATCTGTTCCCTGCCTCTCTTTCAGCTTATGGCAATTGCCAGCAGTTCTTGCCATCAAGCAGCTCCTTAGCTTGTAGTTACATCACTCAATCTCTGCCTCTGTCTTCACATGGTATTTTCTCCCTGTGTGTATGACTGGGTCTCATCTTGTAGGTCATGACTCATATTGGATCAGGGCCCCCCTTAATGGTTTCATCTTAAGTTGATTGCATCTGCAAAGACTCAACTGGCAAATTAGTCACATTCGCAGATACCTGGGATTGGAACTTAAACTATATTTTGGAGGGATGTATTTCAACCCATAACAATCGCTATTTTTAAGACCCAGTAATTATACTTCCAAGTATAGACCTTACAGACCTCACACGTGTACAGAATGTAAGCTTTGTTTACAAAAGAAAAACAGGAAGTAACCGAGTTGTTCATCAGTTAAATAGATGTGCTGTTATAGTCACATGATGGAGTGCTATAGAACTACTGATGTGAATGAGCTCAATTTTTAAAAATAGATTTTCTTAAAAATCTTTTTTAAAATCAGAGAGAGAGCACAAGCAGGGGGAGCAGCAGAGAGAGCAGCAGAGGGAGAGGGAGAAACAGGCTTCCCACCGAGCAGGGAGCCTGCTGTAGGGCTCCATCCCAGGACCTTGGAATCATGACCTGACCCAAAGGCAGGTGCTTAACCGACTGAGCCACCCAGGAGTCCCTGAATGAGCTCAATTTATAGGTATCAACATAGATAAACCTCAAAAACATACAAAATCAAGTTGCAGAACCAAAATTTTAACATATGCCAAATTATTTTATATATTCATTCATAAACGTATGTAGAAGTTTGAAAAAAATACACCAAGGATACGTTCAGTACAGGATCAGGAGGGTATAAAAGGGTGTTTGCCTTTGTGGAGGGAATGACACAACTTTTCCATATTTGCTTCATAAAAAATTACAGATAATATTAACAATGGTCAGCATTTTGGGTGTGTGTATTTGTTATAGGTGTCTCTGTAATATATATATTGAATTTTCTCATACGATGGCTAATTTGAGTTACTGGTAGGAAAGATAGGTGAGAAGGGACAACCGTTATGAGGTAGGGAGACCACGTAGAGAGAAGGCTGACACAGTAATCCAGGCAAGAAATTCTGATTGTCTGAGTTCAGGTGGAAGTAACAATGCTGGAAAAAAGATTACAGATCTGGGATATATTGACGAGTAGGTAAAGTTTTGGTGATGAGATGCAGGAAGAGGTGGAAAAGGAGTTAGAAATAATTGCCAGTATATCAGTTAAAATTGGTGTTGTCTACAAGTAATAGTAACCCAAGAATTGGCTTCAATGAGATAAAATTTACTTGTCTGACATAAAAAATCCAGAGATAGGTAGTCCAGGGCTGGCATGGCATTTTTGCCCACAAAGTCCTCAGGGACCCAGGTCCTTTCAGCTAGTGACTCGGCCCTCCCCAGGTGTGGTCCTCACCCAGGATTCCTTAGCGGTAGCAACAACTTCGGCGACGTGTCTCCACTCCAGGTAGGAGTCTCAAAGAGGGGGGCAAAGATAACAGTGCAAAGGATTCACATTAGCTATCTTTTTATTTATGTATATATTTATGTATTCATGTATTTATATTTTTAAAAGATTTTATTTGTTTGAGAGAGAGCAAAAGCAAGGGCAAGAGCGAGCACGGGAAAGGGGGAAAGGGAGAGGGAGAAGCACACTCCTTGCTGAACTGGGAGTCGATGCAGGACTTGATCCAGGACCCTGAGATCATGACCTGACCTAAAGTCAGAGCCACTCAGGCACCCCACACTAGCTATCTTTTAAAGGAGCTAAGAGGAGGAGACAGAACGTGGTAAAGATCAGATGGAAGAGAGGGAGCCAGGGGAGGGCCCAGGAGGGAGGAGGACTCAGTTCTAGCTCTGGAAATCAGGGAGCTATCTCTGTGTCACCAGGAGTTGACAAAGAAAAAGCTTCCCTGGCAAATCAATATCTCATCTCAGCGACAAGCCCCATGTTCTCTACTCAGATCCTGTTAAAGTTGTAGCTTATAGAACTCTAGCAAATGAAAGGTTTTCCGAGCTCATTTAAGACAGTGCTTCTCAGACTGCAGTGTGCATCAGCACCACCCAGGCATCTTGGGAAAATGCACATTCTGTTTCTGCAGGTCGTGGGAGGGCCCTACCCTTCTGCTGCCTAATAAGTTCCCAAGTGAGACCAATGCTGCTGGCCAGTGGACCACATTTAAACCATACCTTGCCAGCTCTTTACAGGTGTCCCAGGAAGCTGTGTCCCCAGTTCCAGGCTTCCTACTACACATACGGAAAATCCGAGGCCAGAGAGGGAAGAATTGCTGAAGGTTCCATAGCCAGCTGGGGTTTGAGACTAGATTCAAAAGCACAGATGAGAGGTAGATTCCTTTTACCAACTTCACCAATTAAAAATACTTGCGAGTATCCTCAATCTGTTCCCAGCCCCGAGTCAACCCTATGGCGGCCTGTCCAGAAATCCCCTTGGACCTTCTTCTCCACGCCCAGACTAGAGGGTAGATGCTGTGGGTCAGCCTTCAGGACACAGGCAGGAAAGAGCTGGTCTCTTCCAGTCTAGAGGACTGAAGACCCTGGAAGAAAGGGACTCATGGCTCTTTTGGGGAGGCCTCTGATGATCAACACCTGGGGGGCTGAAGGAAGCAGGATTGGGTAGAAGGAGAAGCTGTGCCAACAGCGGTAACAGGCTCTGAGACGTGTAACAGCCCCAAAGAGTTGTCCTGAACTGGGGAATGGGGCCTGGCTTTTATACCTCTGCATCAACTCCCCCTCCCAGACTCCCTGAGTGTCCTTGCCTGGTCAAGTGAATGCTGCCGTGGAAAGAGGGGCCAGGGGACCTGAGCAGCGCTCCACAGCATCTGGTACATAACTGTATATAAAATCTGGGAGGAGAGAACACTCAAAGTGTGTGTGTGTGTGTGAGAGAGAGAGAGAGAGAGAGAGAGAGTAGCTGTTTATGCACATATGCACATGCCTGTGTTTGGTGTTTACGGAGGGCATGCATGTACACTTGGGGTAATTGTGTTTGAGTGTGACCTTGTATTTGGCATTTGTGTGCATATGTGGAAATCCGTGTGTCTCTGCGGATGTCTACGTGTGTGCCTGTTTGCGCGCGGGTGTTCGGTCTGTGGGAGCAGGGGGGAGTAGTTGTGTGCCAGCTTTCAAACCCATCAGACAAGCTCTGTGGCCCCCTGTTCCTGAGGAGGCCAGAGGAGGCCAGCTGGGCCAGGCCAGGGGGTGCTGGGCTGCCTTGGAGGCCTCGGGTGGAGAAGGGCTGGTGCTGATCGAGAGGGCCACTTGCATCTGAATCGGTAACCCTTTCTCTGGACTGACTTCTGTATCCTCTTCTGTATCCTCACGACCCCTGCCCTCTCTGCCCAGCCTGCCCCAGGAGGCATGCAGAGCCTCAGAAGAACAGCCTGGGGATGTCTGGGGGAGGCACCGCCCTGCCACAGTCAGCCTCCTCCTAGCAGGAGGTGGGAGGGGGTAGTTTCTGGTGACTGTGACCCTCCTTGGGGTGGGAGAGTGTCTCCTGAGCCCCCAGAGTGTCCTGGTCTCTTAACTCGTGGACCCTCTGGGGACCTGTCCCACTGGCTCACAGAGTGTCTGCAAATACTTTTCTGCATGTGTGAAATTACTCTGGAGAAATACATCCACCCTTCTCCACCTGATCACTCTAAGGATATGAATGTGATTTAAAAATATGTTATTAGGGTGCCTGGGTGGCTCAGTTGGTTGCACAACCGCCTTCGGCTCAGGTCATGATCCTTGAGTTCCGGGATCGAGTCCCACATGGGGCTCCCCAGCTCCGCGGGGAGTCTGCTTCTTCCTCTAACCTTCTCTCCTCTCATGCTCGCTCTCACTTTCTCTGTCTCTCTAATAAATAAATAAAAAATCTAAAAAAAAAAAACACAAAAAACGTTATTAATGGTGTCCCTCCGTGGCTTCCCCGTCGTACAGCCCTGTTGTGCAGGTATGCCTTGATTTCCCTCGGTTCTGCTTCCCGCTCGTACTTTTCACTCGAGGGAAAACCAGTCAGCTCCCCTGTTGGCTAGGATCTTGACAGCAGGAGCTGCAGGTCCAGACAGGCCCGGCGCTGGTGCCAGCCGCCGCAGCGAGGGGGGAGCAGAGCAGCTCGCGGGGCGAGGAGCGCTGTGGGGTGGGCAGGGGCCAGACAGAGCCTTGTAAGTGCTCAGGGGTGCGGGTTCTAGGAGCCCGGAGTGGAGAGTGGTTGCTGCTGGCTGGGGAAGCAGGAGAGGTGACATGGAGGAAGTGGCACATGAGTAGGACCTGGAATGAAGAGATGTTTCAAGGTCATCCTCTGTCCTTTCCAGCTCTCAGTGTCTGGGAAATGTCTCCTCCGTTCACATGCGTGAGGGTGAAGTGACTTGCCCAGGGCCATCCAGAGCACCTCTGATAAGGCCTAGCCTGTCAGATAAATTGACCTGTTGTTCTTTCCAATCAGTTCCACCCCTTCCGGCTACCTATGCTGTATCTACCCTGCTCTGCCCATGGGAGTGAGGACCAGGCTTCAGAGCTCCGGCTGAGATAGGAGGGCCTAAACACATTCCCCCCACAGATCCCAAGTATGTCCTGCTCCCACCTAGCCCAAGACCTGACATGCTCATCGTTGAGTCATTTCTGACTTACCTGCCTATTTCCTTAAGCCAGAAATCCAAGAGTCATCCTTGATCCGGCTCTCTCTCACCTCCCATACTCCTCAGTTCACCTCCAGAACATGCCTGGCGTACTACTATTACCACTACGAAAATGTTTACTCCCTCACATGTTCTTCACAGTGATGCTGGGAAGTTGGCACTCGAAGTCCATAGCCAAGGAGGGGCATAGCCGGATTCAGCCCCAGCTTTCTCCTTATTACAGGAAACGGAAGCCTCCTGCCTCTTGCCATCCACATGATCAGCACCGTCAGCCCTGTCTTGAGTCACATCAAAAGGCACTCACCGGACTCTAGTCGGGTTTGACTCTCGTCTTGCTCCTGCTATACATTCTCTATATAGTGGCCAGTGGGGTCCTTCTAAAACATATGGCCAATCCCATCTCTCCCTTGCTTCAAACTCTTTAGGGGCTCCTTGAGATAGAGTCCAATTGCTTCTTTATTGCCCTTGAGAGGCCTTGCAGGATCTGCCGACCGTGGAGAGAGGCAGGTGCTGGCCTCCTGCTGGCCTCCTCCCATGTCACAGACAATGCCCCCACACCCCTTGGGTCCTTGTACTGTCTTGGTGGCCCCTGCACCCCACATACCTTCACTCTCAGCCATCAGCTATTATGTGCCTAGACACGTGTTAGCCACCCAAGGGGACATTGCAAAAGAGGCCAATTATAAAAGAATATGGTGCATCTGTCTGCGAGCATCTTAAAGGTGGAAACTGTGATTTTTGGGTTCTCCAAGTACAGTAGCAAATGTGAAAACAGGTGCTTCTATTGGCAGAGGAATGCAGAACAGAGACAATCAGCCTGGGATGTCAAGAAAAACCATTTGGAGGAGGAAACACTTGGCCAGATTCTAGAAGAATGAGTAACAGTTTATTAAGAAAAAACAAAACAAAACAGAAAGGACATTATTACCAGCATGCTGGCGCGGCCCTTGTCAAGCCTGGGAGATAACTAGGGACGAGGCAGAGGGACAAAATCAAGATGCCCCAGATATCACATGAGCTGGAGAGGGGTAAGAGATGTCCCACCAGCAGTCTGATGAGGTTTTCATGGCAGGATTATCAGCCCCGTTTTGTAGGGAAGTAGAGTGTGAGAGGCTCAGAGAGGCCACATGACTGGCTCCAGGTCACAGATGAGTGATGTCAGAGCCAACCAGGTCTTCCTTGTTCCTCTCTCTGCAAGTGTTGTGGCCCTGAGAAGGCGACTTAGGGGATTCAGACAAGCCGCAGGCCTCACTCAGCTGACAGCAGGGAGGGCAGGGACAGGGTGCTGTCAGTGACCTCAAAGCCAAGGCTGGATGCTGCCCTGAGGAGAGATTCCCCGTGCTTAGTGGTTAAGAGGATTTGAGCTCCTCAGCACAGTTCAGGGAAGTGGAACCCGATGGATACATTCACGGCATTTAGTTCCCCCAAGTAAGCTGTGCTTTAATCTTGCTAAGGCCCTGACAGAGCCACACTCACGCACCAAAGAACAAACTTGAACTTCGAACTTGAAACTGTTCTTTTGCCTTAATCTGAGCTATGTGTCTGGCACCACTTCCCGGCCCGGGTGTAGCTCTCATTGCTTTGGGAGGTTGAAGTCACCTCCTCACACAACTTAAATGAGTGTTTTTGTCATTTAAAAAATTATTAAAAAGAAAATGTCAGGATCACAGCAGTCCGGGCTGTTGATTTAGTGGACACAGGCTGTCCCCAAAACTAGAGAGAGCATTTCCCAAGTAGGTAAGAGTGACATCATTGTGGGCATTGACCATAAGAGGTGTGATGCAGCGTTTTTGAAAAGGCCCAGATGGACTCGAGCTGTTCCCATCTCCAGCTTTGCATGGGGGAGGCTATGAAGGTCATGCATATGCACAGGACCAGAAGGTTGCTGCAGAAGGGTGCATTGACCGTGGAATTGCTGGATCAAAAGAAATGCCACTCCGGGGCGTCTGGGTGGCTCAGTTGGTTAAGTGGCTGCCTTCAGCTCAGGTCACGATCTCAGGGTCCTGGAATTGAGCCCCGCGTCAGGCTCCCTGCTTAGCGAGGAGTCTGCTTCTTTCCTTCTCCCTCTGCCTGCCGCTCTGCGTGCTTGTGCTCTCTCTCTCTAACAAATAAAATCTTAAAAAAAAGAGAAATTCAACTCCCTCACTTCCAAGATGGAAAAAAAACCCACATGATTTGATAAGGAAGATGACTCCCTTCAAGTCAGGAGTGAGTTCATGGTGTAGGCAGACTTAGAATCCAAAGCTTCCAGATTCCAGACCATCATTCTTACTGGATTTAGCTGTTTACAAGGCAGGAAAAGGCTACATGGTCACGTGTCTCCCCCTATCTGATTACTAAATAAATGTTTTCCCAACAAGGGTGTCTGGTGGCAGTAAGAATGTTGGACAGTTCATTTATAAACTTCAAATATGACTGTCTTCTTTTGTGTGCTCAAGGATGGGTGTGCATTTCACTGGTGTGGCTCTGTGTCATCTTGGACCTGTCAGTTGCCTGTGCCGTGTGATTTAGAAGTGACAGGTGTGATTCCTGCCCACAAGAAGCTTTTTGCCACTCATACCTGAGCTTGAACCTATAGAAAGAAACATCAGACATGGGTAAATATGATAGAGAGGTAAAAGGTTGTTGACCTTTGAAAGACCCTTAGATCACCTGGTCCAGCATTTTCTACAATCCAATCCAATCCATGGGCTGATAGTTTGCTGTCATGAGGAAGAAAGGGTCCTGTGGTCAAATGACATTTTGGAAACTTTGGCTTAATTCAAATCAAACAGTCTTCTTTTCTGCAGGGCTCTCTGACTTTATTCTATGCCTTATAGGTTTTTATTTATTTATTTGACAGAGAGAGAGATCACAAGTAGGCAGAGAGGCAGGCAGAGAGAGAGGGGGAAGCAGGCTCCCCACCGAGCAGAGAGCCCGATGCGGGACTCGATCCCAGGACCCTGAGATCACGACCCAAGCTGAAGGCAGAGGCTCTAACCCACTAAGCCACTCAGGCGCCCCTATGCCTTAGGTTTTTAGGGGAGACTTATCAGATGCCAAGTCTCCCATATGTCTGTGTCCACAGAACCCTTTTCCTGCCCAGAATAATCTCAGGAGTCTGAAGCTTCTAGGAAAGCATCTTTTAAATGTTGACCTTTTCAGTATTCTACTTTAGCAGATGAGAACACAAAGGTCTAAGAGAGGGATGACATGGCCTTTGTCACAAATCCTGGCTAGGGGTGGAACCCAGAGTTCAAACTCATGTTTTCAGACAGAAGTCCAAGAACCAAATCCCTTTCTCATTGTCTACTGTGCCCCTAACTTTGTGTGTTTAGTAGAGTAATTAATAAATAAAATAAGGCACAGTGACTGAAATAATAAGCTAAGTGCATTATTCACGGGGTTTCATTCAAACCTTTAAGGGATAAGCATTGTTATTCCCCATTTTATATAACATTAAGTTAGAAATTGTGACAGGTCTGAGATTTTACCTTACTTGCAAGCTTACAAATTGGCCTGGCACAATTTTTTGTACATAGACTGACAGAAAACATGAGACCGGTGGGTCAGCAAGACAGATTTATTTATTTACAGCAAAACCGGAACCAAGGCTCACGTTTCAAGGTTCGTGGGGAAATGCGATGAGGACTGCATGTTACCTGTACATGTTTTGGGGTGCCCCACAGAAGAGGAACCCTGAAATTAGGAAACTGATGACCTGTCCATCTTCACCTCTGGAGAGAGAGATTACACATTAACCTGGAATGTGAGCTAATCTCTCAGAGAGAGAAGGCTTATCTTTACTACTGGGACATCTCTGGGGAGGTAATATCCAAATCTCTCAGGAGGGAGCATATTTCTAGCTTTCAAGGCTGTTTGCTATTCAAACTCATCTTTGGCTCAAAAGACCCAGAACATGCAGAAAGTGAGAATTCCAGGGATACTTGTCTCCCAACAATGATATGGACATCTAAGCTTAACGTATAAACTATTTGACCTTGTACAAGTGAAAGTATGGGGAAAATAAATAAATTAATGAGTGAATGACCAACGCAAAGCACTTTCTGCTAGAGAAGTGAATGAACCTTTATATACTTTATATACTTTCCCGATGACAGGTAACAGCTGGGGACAAGGGAGGGGTAAGATTATAGAATGCCTTGCGATCATGGCAGAAACCCTTCTATCTGAACAGAGTTCAAGATGTTCTCTGACATTCACAACCAGTTGCAAGAGCTCTGTAACTCAAATCACACGACCAACACAGTTTTTGCACAATGATTTTGCACAAACCACACTGGCCTTGCAATACAGCTTCCCAGGAAATGTGGTTAAAGCCTGAGAGGTCCCATGCTAGCCCTGAGGAAGCCCTCCCATGCTGGCCCGAATGTCAGCTTCCATTGTCTCTCTTTTTAAAATTGAGATATAATTCACATGGTATTCGCATACCATAAGTGGGCCATTTGAAAGCATACCATTCAGTTGTTTTCAGCATATTCACAGGACTGTACAACTGTCACCATCTAATTCCAGAACACTTTCATCACCCCAGACAGAAACCCCCAACCCTCAGCAGTCATCTCCATTCCCTTCCTCCCAACCCCTCACATGATGCATTATCTTCTGTGTCTGGCTTCTCTCACTAATGTTTCCAAAGTTCATCCATGGTGCAGCATACATCTGCACCTCATTTCTTTTTGGGGCCAAATAATAGTCCATTCAATATTCCACATTTTGTTTATCCATCTGTCAGTTGATGGACATTGGGTTGTTTCCAACTTTTGGCTATTATGCATAAATGCTGTTGTGAATATTCATGTGCAGGTTTTTTTTTAAAATTTATTTATTAATTATTTGACAGAGAGAGAGATCACAAGTAGGCAGAGAGGCAGGCAGAGAGAGAGGGGGAAGCTGGCTCCCCGCTGAGCAGAGAGCCCGATGCGGGGCTTGATCCCAGGACCCTGAGATCATGACCTGAGCCGAAGGCAGAGGCTCATGTGCAAGTTTTTGTATGATCAGGTCTCATTTCTCCTGGATGTGCACCCAGGAGTGGAAGCGCTGGGTCGTATGGTTACTCTATGTTTAACTTTTTGAGGAACTGCCGGACTGTGTTCCCCAGGGGCCCTGCCATTTTAAATTCCCGCCAGCAGTGTATGAAGGTTTGAATTTTTCCACATCCTCAACACTTCTTTTTCTCAGAAAATTATGGCTATCTTAGTGGGTAGAAAGAGGTATCTTATTGTGGTTTAGGTGTGCATTTTCAGGATGACAATGTTGAGTATCTTTTTGTGTGCTTATTGGCCATTTGTGTGTCTTCTTTGGAAGTATCTTTTACCCACTTAACAAGTTGATTATTTCTCTTTTGGGGTGCCTCGGTGGCTGAGTCTGTTAAGTGTTTGCCTTTGGCTGAGGTCATGATCTCCAGGACCTGGGATCCAGCCCCATGTCTGGCTACCTGCTCAGCAGGGAGTCTGCTTTTCCCTCTGCCTCTCCCCCCTGCTCTTGCATGCTCTCTCACTCTCAAATGAATAAATAAATTCTTAAAAAAAAAAAAAAGAATCCTGTATATGCTGTGGATACTTGACCTTATCAGATACATGATTTGCAAATATTCCGTGGGTCATCTTTTCACTATCTTGATGATATCCTTTGAAGCATGGAAGTTTTAAATTTTGATCAAGTGCAATTTATCTATTTTTTTCTTTTGTTTCTTGTACTTTTGGTGCTGTATTTACGAAAACATTTTCCAATCCAAGGTCACAGTGATTTATCCCTGTTTTATTTTAAGAGTTTTATGATTTGAGCTCTTACATTTAGGCCTTTGATCCATTTTTTTTTTAAAAAGATTTTATTTATTTGAGAGAGAGTCAGAGAAAGCACAAGCTAGGGGAGAGGAGGAAGGAAAGGGAGAGGGACAAGCAGGCTCCCTACTGAGCTTGGAGCCTGACATGGGGCTCAATCCTAGGACCCTGAGATTATAACCTAAGCTGAAGTCAGAAGCTTAACCGACTGAGCTGCTGAGGTGCTTCATTTTTTTAAAAAAAGATTTCATTTATTTTTTTATTTGAGAGAGAGCGAGTGAGCGGGCGAGCAGGGGGAGGAGCAGAGGGAGAGACAAGCAGACTCTGCACTGAGCATGGATGTGAGCCTTGATTCCACGACTCTGAGATCATGACCTGAGCCAAGATCAGGAGTCTGACGCTTAACCAACTGAGCAACCCTGGCGTCCCACCTTTGATGCATTTTGAGTTAATTTTTGTGTATGGTGTGTAGTAGAGATCCAAATTTCTTTGTATAAGGCTCTCCAGATGTCCGGGCATAATTTGTTGAAAAGACTATTCTTTCCCCATTAAGTGGTCTTGGCATGTGGGAAAACATTCGTTCATAGACACACGGACTTATCGCACAGCTCTTAACGTTCTTCCTTTGATCTGTAGATCTGTTTTTATGACAGTACCACACAGCAGTCTTTATTTCTGTAGCAGTCTTTTTTTCTGTAGCTTTGTAGTAAGCTTTTTTTTTAAAAAAGGACAAGGTTTTTTTTTTTTTAATATTTTATTTATTTGACAGAGAGAGAGAGCATGCACACGAGAGAGCACAAGCAGGGGGAGAGGCAGAGGGAGAAGCAGGCTCCCCGCTGAGCAGGGAACCCGACATGGGACTTGATCCTAGGACCCTGGGATCATGACCCGAGCTGAAGGCAGATGCCCAACGGACTGAGTCACCCAGAAGCCCCTATAGTAAGCTTTGAAAATAAGAAGTGCGAGTCCTCCAAACATTTTTTTTTCATAATGTTTTGGATATTTTAGGTCCCTTGAATTTCCTTATGAATTTTAGGACCAGCTTATTAATTGCTGCAAAGAAGCCAGCTGAGATTTTGGTAGGGATTGTATTGAACCTCTTCTGTTAAATCAGGTTGGAGAGGATTGCCATCTGAACAATATTAAGTTTTCTGATTCACAAAGATGGGATTTCTTCCCATTTATTAGATCTTCTTTAATTTCAACAATGTTTTGTAGTTTTCAGTGTACAATCCTTGCTCTTATTTGATTAGATTTATTCCTAAGTATTTTATTCTTTTTGATCTGTTTCAGGTGAAATTATTCTCTTAATTTCATCTTTAGGTTGTTCATTGATAGTTCATAGAAATACAGCTCCTTTTTGGTATTGATTTTGTATTTTGAAACTTGCCTGCTGAATTTGCTTATTAGCTCTGGAGTGTTTTAGTGGATTCTTTGGTATTTTCTAAGTATAAGATCCCATCATGTTGGGATGCCTGGGTGGCTCAGTTGGTTAAGCAGCTGCCTTCTGCTCAGGTCATGATCCCAGGGTCCTGAGATTGAGTCCCACATCAGGCTCCTTGCTCAGCAGGGAGCCTGCTTCTCCCTCTGCCTCTGTCTTCCACTCTGCCTGCTTGTGCTCTCTCTCTCTCTGACAAATAAATAAAATCTTAAAAAAAAAAAAGATCCCATCATGTCTTTTTGATCTAGATGTCTTTATTTCTTTTCCTTGCCTAATTGCTCTGCTACTGTTTTGTACAGTGTTGAATAGAAGGGGCAAGAGTGGACATTCTTGTCTTGTTTTTGATCTTAGGGGGATAATTTTCATTCTTTCACCATTAAGTAGATTTTTCAAATAGGCTGTTAATGAGGTTGAGAAAGTTTCCTTCTATTCCTAGTTTGTTCAGTCTTTTTTTTTTTCAATCATAAAAGGGTGTTAGATTTTGTCAAATGCTTTTTCTCAATCTATTAAGATGGTTATGTGGTTTTATTTTTATTCTGTGGATATGGTATATTATATTGATTGGTTTTTGAATTTAGAACCAATCTTATATTCCTGGGGTAAATCTCACTTGGTTATAGTGTATAATCATTTTTATGTGCTGTTGGGTTTACTTCGCTAGTATTTAGTTGAGGATTTTTACGTCTATATTCCTAAAAGACACTGATCTTTAGTTTTCTTTCTTTTTGTCACTTCTTTATCTAGTTTTGGAATCAGGGTAACGATATGGGTCTCATTTAGTGAGTTAGGAAGTGTTCCCTTCTCTCTCTCTTTTTTTTTTTAAAGTATCTATTATTTCCTGAATGTTGTTGAAGTATTTTCAGCCATCAAAGACTTCTTGGAATCTGAAAATATCTCATATCCTTGCTCTTGACCTTGCAATCTTATCTAATAATGGAAAGATATCAGTATTTAAGGTCAGAAGACTTAGAAGAGGAACCTGCTTTTAGCTTACCTGTTATGTGACCCTGAACAAATTGTTTGAGAATTAAGATAATCATTGCCTTTGGGGTGCTTGGGGGGCTCAGTGGGTTAAAGCCTCTGCCTTCGGAGCAGGTTATGGTCTCAGGGTCCTGGGATTTAGCCCCGAATCTGGCTCTCTGTTCAGCAGGGAGCCTGCTTCCCCCTCTCTCTGCCTGCCTCTCTGCCTACTTGTGATATCTCTCTCTCTGTCAAATAAATAAATAAAATCTTAAAAAAAGACAACCATTAAAAAAAAAAAAGACAACCATTGCCTTTATTATCATTATCCTTTTTATATTCATAATGTATTGACTATTATGAACTTTATATGCCTTTGTCATATTTATTATTATTATTTTTAAAGATTTTATTTATTTATTTGACAGAGACATAGTGAGAGAGGGAGCACAAGCAGGGAGAGTGGGAGAGGGAGAAGTAGGCTTCCCGCTAAGCAGGGAGCCCGATGCGGGGCTCGAACCCAGGACCCTGGGATCATGACCTGAGCCAAAGGCAGATGCTTAACCAGTTGAGCCACGCAGGGTCCCCCCTTTGTCATCTTTAAATTTCACAACAAAACTATGGATAGTTGCTACTATTATCCCCATTTTGTAGGTAAGGAAATGTGGTATGAGAAGCCATACTTCTTAAATTTGTGAGCTTGGCACATGGCAGGCCTGCAATTAAAGTAGTCTGACTCCAGAGGCCACAGTTTAGTAACCAATTGCTAAACTCGAAGTACCAGGCATTCTGTGTGTGTGTGCATGCATGCGCATATGTGTGCATGTGCACGTGTGTGTGAATAAATTCTCCTCTATTTCTTTTTTTTTTCTAAAGATTTTATTTATTTATTCGACAAGGAGAGAGAGATCACAAGTAGGCAGAGAGGCAGGCAGAGAGAGAGGGGGAAGCAGGCTCCCTGCTGGGCAGAGAGCCTGATGCGGGGCTTGATCCCAGGACCCTGAGATCATGACCTGAGCCGAAGGCAGAGGCTTTAACCCACTGAGCCACCCAGGTGCCCCTAATTCTCCTCTATTTCACACAAGTCTATGAGAGATGCATTATCACTGTCGCTATTAAGTTGAGGAGACTGAAACTCAGAAAAGTTTCAAAACTTGCAAAAAAGTCAGAAGGCTAATAAGTTGTATTAATGGCATTTGAATTAAGAGCTCCATGTCTGCAAAAGCAAAATTCCTGTCTGCTATATGCTCCTAGTGTTTCTGAACCTCTGTTTCCTCATGTGCAAATAAATGTGATTAAAACTGTTTCCTAAAAAAAAAAAAGAAAAAAACTGTTTCCTAACCATAACTAAGAGGAGTATCACATGAGACTATAGTGTGCGAAAGCCCTCAAAAATGATGTGTGTCATCATGATTGCCTGTGCTTATCTTTGAGCAAGTTGCCCAAGAGAGGTCTGCCCTGGGAGGTGTCATCTAGTTAACTTTTGGCTTAACTATTGACTGGACATTAGATTCATTTGTCTAATTTATTCACCCCTCCTCCCTCCCTCCCTCTCTCCCTTCCTTTTTAAAAGTAGGCTCCATGCTTAGCATGGAGCCCAATGTGGGGTTTGAACTCATGACCATAAGATCAAAGACCTGAACTGAAATCAAGAGTTGGGCTCTTAAGCCCCTCAGCCACCCAGGCTCCCCTAACTTGTCTAATTTCTTTAAGGCCTTGTACAACATAGGAGGTAATTTGCTTTTGTTGGAAAGATGACTGAGTGATGAATCCACCCTGCAGCATAAGTAGCCCCAGACCTGTGTGTCCTTGGAGGATTCCTTCCTATTTTAGCAAAATGTAGTCAACCTGAGGCCCCGGGACATGTCTTTAGTCCTTCTAATCTAATACAAAATGCATGGAATCAACAGATCTTTATTTTTCCCATCTCCAAGAGAATCTACTTCTCCCCACAAAACAAAACAAAACAAAACAAAACAAAACAAAACAAAACAAAAAAACAAAGGGATAGTTTTTGCCAGCATTGAGGTTAATTGGATTGTGTAAATTCTAGCTGATAGTTAGCAAAAGTTACTGGATTCTTGGCCTGCATTTCTATAGATGCTTCCTTTGCCTTAAACAAATAAAGGGCACATAATTAGGACACGGAAAACATTTATTATACTTGTTTTTGGCTTGAGAATATGTCTCCCCTTGATTTTGGAAAAGACCTGAGCACAGAGTTTAGCTCAGAGGATGGTTCACAGCCTCCAGATGATGGGATTTGCATGGAAAGAGAATTTTGACTTTAATTTTCTGGAACAGCATTACTGAGATATCATTCACACACTATATAATTAACCCACTAAAGTGTACAGTTCAGAGTGCCTGGCTGGCTCAGTTGAGTGTGTGACTCTTGATTTTGGGGTTGTTACTTTGAGCCCTACATCGGGTGTAGGGATTACAAAAAAAGTAATAAACTTAAGAAAACACAAAAATGTACAATTCAGTGGTTTTTAATATATTCACAGAGTCGTATAATCATCATTACAATCAATTTTTCAACATTTTCATCACCCCTCAAAGAAATTTTGTTTTCTTTTAGCGGCTACCCTCTATTTCTTCCCTCCCCCACCATGACTAGGCAGCCACTAATCTACTTTCTTTCTCTACAGATTTGCCTATTCTGGGCCTTCTGTCATTATCATACAATAATATTGTATGCATTCTCATGTATTAGCATACAATAATAACATGTGGTGTTAGGTGACTACATTTTCATTTTGAGTCATGTTACTTCCTGCTCACAGAGCAACCCTTTATGTGAGGAAATGTTTACCGTCTGTTCTTAGGGGCTTAAATCATTTGGTTCACATGCCCCTGGGCAATCTCAGTCTCCATTACCCTAGCTTTGCCAAAGTTGATTAGTTCTCGGGTTGCTATCTCGGTTCTTTCTCTAGCCTGTTAGCCATGAAGTGTCTTCTTCCAACTGACTGAGGACAAACAGAGAAAAAGTACTGTGTGTAAAACCAACTTGATGGAGCTCCCATGTGTTGGCTTAGATGTTCGCCATTTCCCTTCACATCTGCTTTCATACTGGTCCTCTGGCTTCGGCGTCCGTTATCATGTCAGGTGGGGTCATGGTACTCGCTGAGGATATTCTCTCTCTTCTAACCTGAGTGAATCAATGTGCTCAAAAAAAAAGGGCTCAGCGTTCACACAGATCACATAACTAAGAATGCAGTTTATTTTATTTTATATATGAACATTTTTTAGAACAAGTGTGGCAATTTTCATATAATTTAAGAAAGTTTAGGGCTGCCCAGGTGGCTCAGTTGGTTAAACATCTGCTTTCGGCTCAGGTCATGGTCCCAGGGTCGTGGGATTGAGTCCTACAACGGGCTCCCTGCTCATCGGGGAGCCTGCTTCTCCCTCTGCTTGCTGCTCTCCCTGATTGTGTTCTCTCTCTCTGACAAACAAATGAACAAACAACCAAACAAATAAATAAAATCTTAAAAAAAAAAAAAAGATTTCCCTGGAGATAGAGCATGTTAAGAAACAGTTTTGGTGTCAGGATTCTTTAGCCCCAAGGTCATCCGGGGGGATGTACTTTGCACATCCAGGGACTACAGGAAACCCACAAACAAATGATTTACTCATGTTTATCGAACACTTCCCCATGCCAAGCATTGTGAGGTAGCTTTATTCCCTTTTGTTTCTTCAGGAAACTGATCCGCAGTGCAGTTTAGCCACTTCTCCATTGCCCTCCACTACCGAGTGGTAGAAAAGAAATTCAAACCGAATTTGTCTCATTCCAAACCCCATTCTTTCTATTGTCACAGCTTAGGAAAGGGGGAAAAACGAGAATATCCAGTTATCAATTCTGAGTATCAATTCTGAAAAGAATTGAGTGTCGCTCACAACTTTTTTCCCTTTTATAAATAAGATCCATTCAAATTAATCAAATTTTGCCAAATACTAAGTAGACATTTTCTTAGCAAAGGTAAGCCATGGTTAAATGGAATGGAATATGGAATTCCGGTCAGCACGAATTCTCACAGGCGTTGCATAAAATGCACTTTTCTGTAATCACAATAGCCCCTGCAAAGCCTCATCAGCATGTAAGCCTTTTTTTAAAAAAATTATTTATTTTTTAACTGAGCTTCATACCCAATGTGGGGCTTGAACTCACAACCCTGAGATCAAGAGTCACATGCTCTACCAAATGAGCCACCCAGGCGCCCCATAAACTTTTTTTTTTTTTTTAAAATACTTTTGTAAGGATTTTATTTATTTATTTATTTGTCAGAGAGACAAATGTGGGAGCCCGATGCGATTCCAGGATCCTGGGATCATGCCCTGAGCCGAAGGCAGACATCCAGGCATCCCTCTCCAGTGGCTTCTATATTTAAAATAGGAAGTAAGGAACAGATGCAAGCTCCCTCTGAACCTTGAGATTTGGTGGTTGAAAGGGCTTTTCTCAGCTTGGACATTTTTTGTGGCGGGTGTGTGTTTAAAATAGCAATGCCTGGGCACCTGGGTGGCTCTGGTGGTTGAGCAACTGCCTTCAGCTCAGGTCATGATCCCAGTCCTGGAATCGAGTCCTGCATCAGGCTCCCAGCTCCGCATGGAAGCAGACTCCCTCTGACCTTCTCCCCTCTCATGCTCTGTCTCTCTCTCTGTCTCTCTCTCTTAAAAAAAAAAAAAAATAGCAATGCCTGTATGTGGGTAAAAGTGCAGGAGTGCAGGGGTCAGTGTACACTTGTGGAGGTGTGGAGAGGACTGCCCCCTATCAGGAGATGTTTTCTGAATCACCCTCCTGACCTTCTCCTAGAAGGCAAGGGATCAGGACCCTTTAGTGTTCTGTAAGCATATTCCTGGGTATTGCAGAGGTGGGTGCAGCTGGTTGTAGCATCAGTGGGCGGATGCTGCCATCTCGTGGTGGAAGTGTCAGAATGCTTCCTGCAGGACCAACCTCTGGTGCATCGCTGCTGGAACAGAGGACTCCTGTTTCTCTGAGTCTAGCCTCGCAGAGGACCTCCTTTCCCTTTTTCCTTTGCTCCCCAGCCCAGAGGAAGCTTTTATAGTCTAGGAGGAAGCTTCTCTTCTGTTCTCTTTCTTTTTTTTTTTTTTTTTGAAGATTTTATTTATTGATTTGAGGTAGAGACAGTGAGAGAGAGCATGAGAAGGGAGAAGGTCAGATGGAGAAGCAGACTCCCCATGGAGCTGAGAGCCCGATGCGGGACTCGATCCCAGGACTCCGGGATCATGACCTGAGCCGAAGGCAGTTGCTTAACCACTGAGCCACCCAGGCGCCCTTCTGTTCTTTTTCTAACCAAGTAGCCTGTGTTGGGATTCCTAAGAGAAACAGAATCAGTAGGATCGGTCTGTCTGTCTATAGAGATTTATTATGAGGAATTGGCTCACACTAGTATGGAGGCTGACAAGTCCCATCGTCTGATGCCTGTAAGCTGGAGGCCCAGGAAAGCAGCTGACAGAGTTCCAGTCCAAGCCCAAAGTCCTGAAGACTAGGGGAGTCAATGGTGTAAGTCCCAGTCCTAGTCTGAGGGGAGCTAGTCTGAGAACGGGGGAGCCAATCGTGTAAATCCTGATCTAAGACTGGAGGCCCAAGAGCCAGAATTGCCAGTGTCTGAGGGCAGGAAAAGATGACTGTTTCAGGTTAAGCAAAAAGCAAACTTGCCCTTCCTTCACGTTTTTCTTCTATTCAGGACCTCAGTGGATTGGATGATGCCCACCCACATAGGGGATTAAAATCTGCTTCATTCACTCTACCGACTCAAATGCTAGTCTCCTCCAAGAACCTCACAGATACACCCAGAATGACCCATCATATATTCCGAATGCACTTACACTTCTGATTCCTCTTCTTCCTGTGGCCTAAAATTTAGATAAAAATATCAAGAGGATTTGTGCTCTCTCTCTGATTTCTGCTGTGGGTTTTTCTCCTGAGGCAAGGGTCATATGACCAGTTACTTGCTTGGGTCCTAGGAAGTGAAATTGGGAAAGCATACCATAGAGATAAAATATCTCAAAATATTATTCTGTTGTGTTCTACCATCTAGTAAATCTTTGTGACAATGGTAGTGGCCGGTATGTATGTCTACCTTAACTTCTGATCAAAATTCCCAGATAACCACTATTTCTTTTCCAGAGCAGGGCAGTTGATGGGTCTGAAAAGCAGGTAAGAACTGGAAGGGGTGTGTGTGTGTGTGTGTGTGTGTGTGTGTGTGTGTCTGTGTGTCCACCCGCCCAGTGGGGAGGACATTTGGGTTCTGTCACAGTTAGCTAGTTCAGGCACATGATTGGATTCCTTTTGGGTTTATGAGAGACTAAGAGCTGGAGAACCCTGGAATTGAGAATACTGGGGTCTTTTTGCCTTGGCTGCCTGCACAGAGAACCTGTGGAAGGAAATTCTCAAAACCTCCCCTCTCTCCATCTGCCTTCCATAAAGACTGTAAAGTGACAAGGCTTATTTACGTGTGGTGTTCAGTTCCCACCTGCCTCCTGGAATCACCCGTCACTCCCCTAGGAAGAAGTTCTGTTATTTTAGAAATGCTGGGCATGACCCAGGACCTTTAAAGATAACTTTAGAATTCCTCTCCCTGTTCTCAGTCATCTGGGAATTGTAGAGAATCAAATCTTCTCCATCATGTTTCACTAAGGCTTCATTTGCTATCTATTCCTTCTTTTTGCTGACAACCCAAATGTGATTTTAAACCCCTGGGTAGAAATGCAGTGATTTTTGAATGTGATTTTGTATCCTGCAACTTTACTGGGTTTGTTTATTAGTTCTAATAGTTGTGTGTGTGTGTGTGTATGTGTGTGTATGTGTGTACACCATCCTTAGGGTTTCCTATACAGCCGACCTTTGAACAATGTAAGTTTTGACTGTCTGGGTCCATTTATTTATATGTGGTTTTCTTTAATAAATACCTAAATGTATTTTCTCTTCCTTATGGTTTTCTTTCTTTCTTTTTTTAATATTTTATTTATTTGTCAGAGAGAGAGTGAGAGAGTGAGCAAGCACAAGCAGGGGGAGTGGCAGGCGGAGGGAGAGGGAGAAGCAGGCTCCCCGCTAAGCAGGGAGCCCGATGCAGGACTCGATCCCAGGACTCTGGGATAATGACCCGAGCTGAAGGCAGACGCTTAACCCACTGAGCCACCCAGGCATCCCTTATGGTTTTCTTCATAACATTTTCTTTTCTCTAGCTTACTTTATTGTAAGAATACAGTATACAATATGTATACCATACAAAACATGTGTTAATCACCTATTTATGTTATCAGTAATGCTTCTGGTTAACAGTAGGCTATTAGTAATTAAGTTTAGGGAGAATCAAGAGGTATACTTGGATTTTTGGCTCTGTGAGGGCTTGATGCCCCTAACTCCCATGTTGTTTAAGGATCAACTATATATAATATTATGTCGTATGCAAATAGAGACGTTTTTTTCTTCTTCCTTTTGGATTTGGATTCCTTTTATTTATTTTCTTGCCTAATTGCTCTGCCTGGGACATCCAGTACTATTTTTTTTTTCTAGTACTATTTTGAATACAAGTGATGGGCATGGGCCCCCTTGTCTTGTTTCTGATCATAGAGGAAAGCTTTAATCTTTTCACTATTTTTTTTTAAAGATTTTATTTATTTATTTGAGAGACAGAGAAAGTGAGAGAGAGCATGAGAGGAGAGAAGGTTAGAGGAAGAAGCAGACTCCCCACAAAGCTGGGAGCCAGATGTGGGACTCGATCCCGGAACTCAAGGATCATGACCTGAGCCGAAGGCAGTTGCTCAACCAACTGAGCCACCCAGGCGCCCTAATCTTTTCACTATTAAGTGTGTTGTTAGCTGTGGACTTGTCATACATAGCCTTTATTGTATTAAGGTATGCTCCCTTTGTACTCACTTTGAGTTTTTATCATGAATTGAGTTGGGTTTTTATCATGAATGTATGTTGAATTTTGTCTAATGCTTTTTCTGCATCTATTGATCATATGATTTTTATCCTCCATTGTGTTAATGTGGTATATCGTACTTCCTTATTTGCATATATTGAATCATCCTTGTATCTGGGGATAAATCCCATTTGATCATGGTATATGATCTTTTTGTTGTGCTATTGAGGATTTCTGCATCTATGTTTATCAGGGATATTGGCCTGTAATTTTCTTTTCTTATAGTATCCTTGTCTAGCTTCGGTAACAGGGTAATGCTGGCCTTGTAAAATGAGTTTAAAAGTGTTTCCTCTCTCAATTTTTTGGAAGAGTTTGACAAGAGTTGGCATTAATACTTCTTTTTTTTTTTTAAGATTTTATTTATTTATTTGACAGGGAAGGAGAGATCACAAGTAGGCAGAGAGGCATGCAGAGAGAGAGGGGGGAAGCAGGCTCCCTGCTGAGCAGAGAGCCCGATGTGGGGCTCGATCCCAGGACCCTGAGATCATGACCTGAGCCGAAGGCAGAGGCTTTAACCCTCTGAGCCACCCAGGTGCCCCACATTAATTCTTCTTTAAATGTTTGATAGAATTTATTGGTGAAGCCATCAGGTGCTGGGCTTTTTTTTTGTTGAGAGATTTTTGGATTACCGATTCAATCTCATTTGTCATGGGTGCATTCAGATTTTCTATTTCTTCATAATTCAGTCTTGGTAGGATGTATGTTCCTAGGAATTTAATTTCTTCTAGGTTGTCCAATTTGTTGGTGTATACATGTTCATAGTAGTCTCTTCTGATTTTTTGCATTTCTGTAGTATTGTAATGTCTCCTCTTTCACTTATAATTTTATTTATTTGAATCTTTTTTTCTCAGTCTAGCTAATGGTTTTTCAGTTTTGTTTCTTTTCAAAAAACCAGATCTTAGTTTCATTAATCTTTTCTATTATTTTTCTAGTCTCTATTTCATTTATTTCTGCTCTGATCTTTATCATTTCCTTTCTTCCTAACTTTAGGTTTAGTTCCTTGAGGTATAAGGTTAGATTGCGTATTTGAAATCTTTCTTTTTTATTAATGTAGGCATTTATTGTTATAAACTTCCTTCTTAGAGCTGCATTGCTGCAGCTCATAAGTTTTGATATGCTGTGTTTCCATTTTTATTTGTTTCAAGATTTTTTTTGATTTCCCTTTCAATTTCTTCTTTGACCCATTGGTTGTTCAAGAGTATGTTAATTTTCATATATTTATGAATTTTCTACTTTTCCTTCTGTTACTGCTTTCTAGTTTCATACCACTGTGGTCAGAAAAGATACCTGATAGGATTTCTATCTTCTTAAATGTGTTAAGACTTGTTTTGTAACCTAACATATGATCTATACCAGTGAATGTTCCATCTGTACTTGAAAAGAATGTGTATGTATTCTGTTGCTGTTGGATGGAAAGTACTGTATATGTTTTATACTTTTTATACTTTTTTTTTCCTTCCCCACCCCAGGTCCATTTTATCTCTGTTTTTGTATTGTTTTTTGTATATAGTATGTGGTATGACAGGACTAGAAGAGATTATGCGGAGTGAAATAAGTCAAGCGGAGAGAGTCAATTATCTTATGGTCTTACTTACGTGTGGAGTATAAAGAAAATCATGGAGGGCATTGTGAGAAGGAAGGGAAGGGTGAATGGGGGGAAATCGGAGGGGGTGATGAACCAGGAGAAACTGTGGACTCTGAGCAACAAACTGAGGGTTTTGGAGGGGAGGGGGTAGGGGGGTGAGCGAGCCTGGTGGTGGGTATTGAGAAGGGCACGTATTGCATGGAGCACTGTGTGTGGTGCACGAACAATCAATCTTGTAACACTGAAAAATTAAAATAAACATATTTGGGGAGAAAAAAATGAATAACAAAAAAAAATAGTATGTGGTATGGATCCAAGTTCTTTATCCTTTCTTTCCTTTTTTGTTTTACATATAGATATCCAGTGTTATAGTACTATTTGTTGATAATATTACATTGTGTGTGTGCCATTGTAAAATGTCAGCAGTTCCTCTATGCTTAATTCCCCCCCCCGGACTCTGTTGTATTTGTGTATCTTAAGACTATGCCATGCTGTTTTGATTACTCTAGTTTTAAAAAAAATTCTTGAAATCAGGTAGACTACAATTTTATTCTTTTTAAAAGTTGTTTTGGTTATTCTAGTTTCTTTACATTTTTAAAAAAGATTTTATTTATTTAAGACAGAGAGAGGGGGAGAAAGAGCATGAGCAGGGGGGAGGGGCAGAAGCAGTCTCGCTGCTGAGCCTGATGCAGGGCTAGATCCCAGGACCCTGGGATCATGACCCGAGTCAAAGGCAGCTGCTTAACCGACTGAGCCACCCAGGTGCCTCTGGTTCTTTACGTTTCTGTATGAATTCTCGAATCACCTTATCAATTTCTGGAAAAAAACCTGCCAGGATTTTGAATGAGATTGCTTTGAATACATAAATGAGTTTGGGAGAGAATTTACAACCTTGAGTTTTCTGACCAGTGATCAAGGTATAGCTCTCCATTTATTTAATTTTCTCAGCTTTAGTTTATCTCAGCTATATTTCATTATTTTCAGTGTATGGATCTCTTACCATCTTTTTCTGGCTTATCCTTAAATATTGTTTTTAAGTGCTGTCTTAAGTCATGTTTAAAAAAATTTCAATTCCAGTGATTTTTAGTATGTAGAAACATTATTGATTTTTGTATATTGATCTTGCATCCTACAAACTTGCAATACTCACCTATTCTAATAGTTTTTTAGTTGATTTCATCTATTTTTTCACATAGGTTATTATGTCATCTGTGCAAAAAGACCATTTTCTTCTTCCTCTGCAATCTGGAAACCTTATTTCTTTTTCTTGCTTGCTTGCTCTGTCTAGAACTTCCAGTACAATGTTGAATAGAAATGATAAGAATGGACATCCTTTGATCCTTGGGGGAAACATTAAAGTCTTTCACTTTTTTTTTTTTTAAAGATCTTATTCATTTATTTGACAGAGAGAGAGATCACAAGTAGGCAGAGAGGCAGGCAGAGAGAGGGGGGGAAGCAGGCTCCCCACCGAACAGAGAGCCTGATGTGGGGCTGGATCCCAGGACCCTGAGATCATGATCTGAGCTGAAGGCAGAGGCTTTAACCCACTGAGCCACCCAGGCGCCCCTTTTCTCTTTTTCTTTTAATCATTCTTGGTAGAGTTTTATTAATTTTATTGATATTCTCAAAATACGTTTTAGTTTCATTGTTTTTCTTTATTGGTTTTTCATTTTCTGTTTTATTTATTCCACTTAGATGTTTATTATTTCCTTTTTTTCTGCTTCATTTGGTTTTACTTCTTATTCTGGTTTTTAAGGTGGAAGCTGAAGTTATTGATTTGAGAC
Organism: Nasua narica; assembly: GCA_028533885.1. Classification (NCBI taxonomy): domain Eukaryota; kingdom Metazoa; phylum Chordata; class Mammalia; order Carnivora; family Procyonidae; genus Nasua; species Nasua narica. Next base: position 27,297,249 of record CM052803.1, read on the forward strand.
TTCCCTTCTTTTCTTACATAGGCATTTAGTCATTTTTTGGGGGGCAGATGGAGAGAGAGATAATTTTTTTTAAAGATTTTGTTTATTTCGGGGCGCCTGGGTGGCTCAGTTGGTTGAGCAACTGCCTTCGGCTCAGGTCATGATCCCAGAGTCCTGGGATCGAGTCCCGCATCGGGCTCCCAGCTCCATGGGGAGTCTGCTTCTCCCTCTGACCTTCTCCCCTCTCATGCTCTCTCTCACTGTCTCTATCTCAAATAAATAAATAAAAAATCTTTAAAAAAAAAAAGATTTTGTTTATTTGTTTGCGAGAACAAGCAGAGAGGAGAGGCAGAGGGAGAAGGAGAAGCAGGCTCCCTGCCGAGCAATGGGCCCTATGTGGGGCTCTATCCCAGGGATCCAGGATTATGACCCCGGCCAAAAGCAGATGTTGAACCGACTGAGCCACTCAGGCACCCCTACAGAGAATCTTAAGCAGGTTCCGGGCCCAGCTTGATCTCACAACCCTGAGATCATGGCCTGAGCTAAAACCAATAGTTGGGTGCTTAACCGGCTCAGCCATCTAGGCACCTTTAGACATTTAATCTTATAAATGTCTCTCTTAGTATTGTTTTGGTAGCATTCCATAATTCCGATATGTTGTATTTTCATTTTCATCCTTTTCAAATACTTTCCAGTTTCCTTGTTGATTTTATTTTTGACCCAAGGATTATTTGGATGTGTATTATTTAGTTTCCAAATATTTTGGGATTTTCCAGAGAACTTTGTATTATTTTTTTTTTAAAGATTTTTTATTTATTTGGCAGAGAGAGAGAGAGAGATCACAAGTAGGCAGATAGGTGGGCAGGGAGAGAGAGGGAAGCAGGGTCCCTTCTGAGCAAAGAGCCTGATTCAGGACTCGATCCCAGGACCCTGAGATCACAACCCGAGCTGAAGGCAGAGGCTTGAACCCACTGAGCCACCCAGGCGCCCCCTAATCTAAGTTTTTCTAAACTAACTGATTTTTTGTGTGGTTAGAGAACATACTTTATATGAATTGAGTCCTTTTGAAATAATTGAGACTTGATTTATGTCCCAGGATAAGGGTTTTTTTTTTTTAATTATTCCTTACACATTTGAGAAGAATATGTATTCTGATGTTTGATTGACTGTTTTATAAGTTCGTTGATAATTGGTTAAATCTAATATATCTTTGCTTATTTCCTATCTACTCATTCTATCAATTATTGAAAGAGATAACTGAAATCTCTCACTATAATTGTGGGTTTATCTATTTTCATGGGCTATACTTTGAGTGCAAGTATTTAGGTATCACTTGCTTCTAGGTCTTACCTGCTTGCAATGCTTTTTCTGACCTTCCAGCTCACTCTCAGAATGAGGTGCTTACAGAACATTTTACTTTTTCTACAGGAGCACCTACCACAGCATTTAATTGGCTATCAATTTTTCTGTCACCCTCACTTGATCTTTATTTCTTGGCAACAGTAACTAGGTTGTGTTACATTCTCATATGAAAGACTCAAGAAATATTTGATGATATGAAAAAGATATTATCGGCTCAGTAAATGAACATGTGGCATAATTAAGAACAGGAACAGAAATCAGTGGATTTAGGGAATGGCAGGGAGAAGTGGCAGTGGGAATGTGAGTACCTTGGGTATTAACAGAAATTATTGGGGAAGATATAACTTTTTACGTAATGAAAAATGAAGAGTGAGTGCTAAATGAGAACATCTGACACTGGGTTTCATTAGCATCGACTCAATTTAGGACGGCCATGACCTTGATCTTCTTTTTTGTCCCCTTGCTACCCCATTTCCAAAGGATCCATGTAAAATGTTGACTAAGAGTTGGGATATGGGTATCATTTGATGGCTTATGTAGGGATTACAGAGTTTATAAAGGCTTACACACAGGATGTTGTTGCCTGGCCATTTAAATGAGAATTTTCACTTTGTCCACAGGGTCCAGAAGTAGAAAAATTCATGAGAATATAAGATATCTTGATTAGTGAGGAGAGCTTGAGGTCTGAACCACCATTACACAGTTAGAGTTATAGGACATATGCAAGATTTTGTATCAAAAAAGAGCTGTAAAAACAAAGTGAGAGGGTGATGGCTCAGGACAAAGCTTGAGAAAGAGAAAAAGGTGTCAGAGATGACTTTTTTCTTTCTTTCTTTCTTTTTCTTTTTTTTTTTTTTTAAAGTAATCTCTTTGCTCATGTGGGGCTTGAACTCATGACCCTGGATCAAGAGTCCTAAGCTCTACTGACTGTGCCAGTCAGGTGACAACCCTCCTCCCACTTTTTTTTTAAAGAGGTGACTTCATTTTAGGCCTTTCGCCAGGCTTCAAGGGACAGAGCCAGGCTCTGCTCGACTAGGTACAACCTTCAGAGGTGTATTTGATATCATTCTAGAATAGTCACAGAAGGAGGCTCTTTCAATGTTTAAAGACCCAACTTGCCTGAGTGAAGACAGATGGTGAGCAGCAATCACTGAATGAATGGGGAGAAAAATGTAAACTTCATGGAACATTTTATCTCTCATCTGTTTCCCTCTGTAATTTCAACTTGGTGCAATAAATAAATCCAAGTTTCCCACCTCCCTTCGTCTGGTTACTCGGGTTGCCTCTGTCTTAAAAGTTGGCAGGCAGCCAGGCTGTTTTGGAAGTGACCTGTTTAACCAAGATGTTGAGGATCGCGTCTCCAAAGATGGGGCCCCCTCACTTAGGTGTCAGATTGTATTAACATTTTCCTACCCTGGGCTTTGATTCTGCATGTACAGTGTCCTCATAAAGAGGAAAGAGAGGCGCCTGGGTGGCTCAGTGGGTTAAAGCCTCTGCCTTCAGCTCAGGTCAAAATCTCAGGGTCCTGGGATCTAGCCCCACATTGGGCTCTCTGCTCAGCAGGGAGTCTGCTTCCCCCTCTCTCTCTGCCTGCCTCTCTGCCTACTTGTGACCTCTTTCTCTCTCTGTCAAGTAAATAAATAAAATCTTAAAAAAAAATTTCAAAAAAAAAAAAGAGATAGGAAAGAATTCATTTGATAGCTTTCTGTTCAAACACGGTGCCTTAGCTGCTTACATACACACTCTGCTGGTGTGTTGATAAATGCATTTATTCAGATTTCTGTCTAGGAACTGGTAATACAAATACAAACTTGATATGGTCCTTGCCCTTAAGGAGCTCACTTTCTAGTAGAAGAGAAAATGAGTGGGTATTGTTTTATTTCTATATATAATAATTTATGATTTCCCACAAACCCATGGGTTGGCTGTGGGTTTGCCAGGACTCAGTTGGAAAGTTCATCTGCTTGTCTCGCTTGGAGGGTGTCTCATGCAGATGCCTTTAGCCGCCTATTGGATTTGGCTGGAAGGTCCAGTATTGCTTGACTCCTGTGTCTGGTGGCTCAGTTTTCTTTCACATGGCCTTTCTCTCTCTCTCTCTCTCTCTTTTTTTTTTTCGTAGTGTCTCATCCTTGAGTAGTCTAGTCCAAGTTTCTTTACAGCAAGGTGGCTGACTCCACCAGTGAGAAAGCCGAAGCTGCCAGGCTTCTTAAAGGATGGCATCACTTCTGCTGCATTTCATTGATAAGGGAAGTCACGCTGCTAGCTGTGACCCCTGAGGAGAGGTAGTAGATTTGATGGGTGAAGTGGCACACCCTTCCAGAGAGGGAAAGACTTGGCGGCAACCCTTTTTGGAGAGTATCTTCCACACATACACATAAGTAAGAACCATAGCTAAAATTTAGTGAGCCCTTTTATGTCTCACAGCAGGCTAAGTACCTAATGTGTATTACCTCACTAAATCCTCATTCTAACCCAGGGAAATAGGAATCTTTCTCACCCGTATTGTATTAGCAAGCAGATGGAGGCTGGTAGAGGTTAAATAAGGAACTCTGGGTCAAAGATCTAATAAATGGCCAAGTCAGGATTCAGACTCTTTGGAGACTGATTTGTTGTTGCAATAGGAGAGCAAGTTGAGTGAGATGGTGAAGAGCTCGTCACCCTGTCATAAATGCTATGAAAGAGGGCGGCGGAGTTCAAAGAAGGGAAAGATCCCTTCTGTCTGGGAGTTCAGGGAAGTCTTCAGGAAAGGGGTCACTGGACCTGGATGCTCAAGGATGATTTAGACAACAGATTAGTGGGTTGAGGATTTCTTGCCTGGGGGAACCGTCATGAGCATATATGTTCAAGGAGTGGAAGCAGGAGCATACCCTGGGAGCAACACTCAGCTTAGCTTGGACTCTAGAAAGTCAAGGAAGGAGACAGCAAGAGCTGATGGAGTCAGGACATTTGGGATCTGACTGTGAAAATACTTGAACACCTCGTTGAGATATTTGGGCTTTTATTTTGTAGTAATTGGGGAGACTTAGTGTTTTGGAATACGAGTTTTATTTTGAAAAGGTTAAGAATCACAGAGGTAGACTTGAGGCACTGAAACACAGGATGAACAAAGCTTTGAGTGGTTTCTCAGTGAGCTAGTGGAGAGGGTGTGTAGGTCTGGAGCTTTTTCCTGACTGTTGGGGTGGAGCAGGGGTATGAAATAGTAGAGATAATGAAGTGTGTGATGGTTGAGGAAGGAGTCAAAGATGGGTATAGAATATCTAGCCAGAGTAACTTAGAGAGTAGAAATGGGGCAGACTCAGATAATTCAGCTGAAAAATATCTATAGTTGCTTAATTTTATAGAAGAATATGTATAGTTGCTTAAGAATATATAGTTGCTTAAATTTTAGGCTACTGAATTGACTTCAGACAATGTTATAGACCTGAGGAGAGGCCAACGTGGACTTGTATTGGTCCAAAGGGGAAAGTTGTTGTTTATAATGAAGAAACATGAGGGGCGCCTGGGTGGCTCAGTCTCTTAAGCGTCTTCCTTCCGCTCAGGTCATGATCCCAGGGTCCCAGGATCGAGCCCCACGTTGGGCTCCCTACTTGGTGGGACATCTGCTGCTTCCTCTGCCCCTCACCCTGCTTGTGCTCTCTCTCTCTCTCTCAAATAAATAAATAAATAAATATCTTAAAAAATAATAAAAATAAATATAATGAGGAAACATACTTTTCCTTTTCATTAATTTTGCAAGGTACTATACACCAAGAACACGATTTTCTCATCTTCTCTTTGTTACTCTCAATCGAATCCAAACAGAGCCTCGTCACTTTCATAGCCGGCCGCATTCACCGTGTAGATCTCCTGTCCACACCTTTCCCCCTGACCTTCTCTCGTTAGCCTCATAAAAGGCTCCCTGTGTCAAGGCATTAAGTGCCCGATGGCCTTGACCAACTGCTTTACAGAGAAGAAAAGTGAACAGTTACATGACCAGCACAGCAGAGAGGCAGGATGTGTGTGCCAACCTGAGTCACAACAGGAGGGAGGACACTGATGACCTTCCCGTGCGGGGCACGGGTAGGCAGAAGGTCAGGTTACAGTCAGGTAGAGCGCATGCATGGGGAAGAGGTGGGCACACCACTCTGTGGCCCGGCACCGTCAGGAGTAAGTCTGGGGCAGAGTACATCCCAGGCTGAAGGGAAAGGACCCACGTCGGAGCCCAAACAATTCAGTGAGGACTTCCCATATCCATCCATTATTACCTGTTTTCCCGTGCTGAAACAATACTGCTGCCGCACACTACTGATACGCACAAGAGTAACGGTTTCCAACCTAGCTTTCAACGGGCCAGGCAAGCGACTCTTACTATTTTGGCTCCTCGTTGACAACCCCTTTGACAGCTCAGAGCACAGATTGCTGTGTTTCAAAGCTTTAAATCCTGGCTCAGACACACCAGCATTGACGTTTGGTTTTCTGTGGTGGGTGTTGGAATTATAGTTTTCTGTCTTACATGGTGGGGAATGGGAATGCTAGGATAGGCCTTGGAATATAATTTCCCGATTTCCATACCCTCTTTTGGTTATTTCAGTGAACATGGGCAACTTGTGTATACAATTCCCAGTGTTGTATTTCTTTCCTACTGTCCTGGGGCCGCCAGGAGAGGGTGCTCATGGGACTAAATCAGGCTTGGGCAGTAGGAAAGCGGGTCAGACACAAGATAGACCAAAACACAGAACTTATGGATTTATTTTGGATGATCCCCCCTCTGAAGCACGGCAGGCCTCTGTCAATGGGAGGTGGTGTGTGAACATTTTAAAGTTACACGTGAATCAATAATGACCAGGCATAGCTTGAGATAATAGGTAGTATTGACCAGGAGAGAAATCTATTGCATAGTGGGGAATTCGGCAGACTGAGCAGAGAGCTTAGTGTCATGGAGAGAACACACACTCTGCAGTCTAATAGACACACTGGTTTGAGTGTTGTCTCCACAACTGACCTTGTGACCTTGAGCAGTTCTCTTGAACCTTCCAAGCCTCAGTTTCCGTGTCTGTAGAAGGCACCTACCTCCTAGGCTTGTTCTGAGGAAGCTATAACTACTCATTGCCAAGGTTTCCTCTTCCTGAATCTCTATGATAACTGCTCTAAGTACACTCTACGTGTGTCTTTATGCTTTTGTTAACATTTGGATACTCACAAATACTTACTTTGGATAGCTGACCATCTATTTCTGCTATTATACTTTCCTTTGCCTTTTCCCTGGTTTAGTGGTTATTGACATTGATTTTGAACCTACTGGTCTGTCCCTGCTCTACTCAAGACAAAGAGGACATATTTGGGGCCACTGGAATTCTTAGTGAGCAGGAGATTCCTGGATGCTATCATGGAATAAAAGGAAGGAATCCAAGCAGAAGGCAGATCATAGAGCAAGGTTCATCCAGCTGCTCTTCTCTCTGGGAGAAACCGTTTGAGCTCTAGATCCTCAAGGGTCCAATCTCACAGATCTTGGTGCACTGATTTTAATAAAGAATATTATCCCCTTGCGAATTCCCTTAACCATGTATTTGTCTTGTCTTTGGACTTTATCAAACATAACCTCACGCTATGACTGTTTTCTAAGAATCTTGTCACTGTTTTCATATTATGATGTCATCACCGATTCCACAGTACCTAGTTGAGAGTTGACCCATCAAAGGTACTTAGTGTTTTGTTTTTGTTGTTGGTTTCTTTTAAGGAAGAAATCAAAAGATTGGAGTTGCCATTTCAATTAATTCCACGATACTTTACGAGGTTGTTATACAGATATGTTCAGTTAAACACATTCTTGAGAGTCTGTGTAAAGCTAGAATTTGGGTATACAAAGATTTATTGGAAATACACATAGTCCTTGACCTTGAGAGTCCTTGACCATGGTTTGGTGTACAAAATAATCATTCAATCAGAACATTTCATAGTAGAGCCCTGGATGCTATGCAAAAAAAGGAAGAGGAGTAATATCTGGGGTTTCAGGAAAAGCTTTTGGATATGGCACCTATGTTAAACCTGAACGAATGGATAAAAACCATCCAAGGGGAAAAAAAGGTGGCACAATGCAAATAAAGAAAATAGCCCCAGCAAAGCCAGAAGGTATGTGGGAAGTGTGGTGACTCACCAGTCTGTGGGAAGCGTTTTGGAGTGATCGCACCATAAAGTAGAAAGTCTAGTATTTTGGAGGTGAGGAATGGAGAGTGGGTAGGGGCCAGGTCAGAACCAGTAAGTAACTCTGTACCCCACTAAGATAAAAATGTTATCTATAAATAATATGACATGGCTAGGGTGCCTGGGTGACACATTTAGTTATGCATCCAACTCTTGGTTTCAGCTCAGGTCGTGATCTTGGGGGTTGTGAGATCGAGTCCCGTGTTGGGCTCCATGTTAACGTGGCATGTGCTTGAGATTCTCTCCTTATCCCTCTGTCCCCCTCCCCCCCCCCCCGCCCCCGTGCTCTCTTGCCATCCCTCTCTGATGTAAGTGAATGAATCTTAGAGTTGTCCTTAGCGAGGTCGATCTGGCTGCTAATTGGGGGTGAATTTTTTTTTAAGGATTTATGTATTTATTTGAGAGTATGAGAGAGAGAAAGCAGGGGGGAGGGGCAGAGGGAGAGAGGGAAAAAGTCTGGAGCAGGCTCTGAGCTGAGCCTGGAGCCCGTCAGGCTCAATAATTTGAAAGTTGTTGCAGCAGTTTAAGTGAGAGAAAGTAAGGGCCTAGATGAGGACAGAGAGGAGGAGGAGGAGGAGGATGAAGACAATTGTGCTACTATTACTACTGACAGCAGCAATATTTTAATAATGCTTGCTGTGTTTCAGGTTCCGTTGAAAGGATTTTACAGGTGTTAATCCATTTATTATTATTATTTTAAAGATTTTATTTGTTTATTAGAGAAAGGGTGCACATAAGCAGGGGGAGGGGCAGAGGGAGAGAGGGAGAAGCAGACTCCCCCCTGACCTGAGCTGAAGGCAGACGCTCAACCAGCTGAGTCACCCAGATGCCCCTTGTTAATTCATTTAATTGTCACACTGACCGTATGCAGTTGGTATTGATATTGTCCCCATTGTACAGATGAGGAGACTGAGAGTTAGAGGGTAAGTAGGTCATCGAGGATTCCATAATGAGAAGTGGCAGGGCCCACGTGCAGGCCAGGAAGTGTGGCTCTGTCTGTCCTAACCACGGCTGCTACTCTTGGTCTTGAAACAATAACAGTGTTTGTCATTCTGTCATTTCCCTCAAAGGAATCTCCTCCTTAGCTAATTCTCATAATTAAAAAACAGAACTTTCTCCTTTGATTAACAGTCCTAGAACATTTACGTGGTACCCATAAGCAAAAAGGGAAAAATAAAAACAACTCCATTCCCAACCCTTTTTGGGTAATTACTAAAAACAACTTGTAATTCGTTTCTATCTCCCTCCCTCTTGTCCTCTCCCCTACCTTCTGCTCCGTGTGTGTGTACACATGGTTTTGGAGCATCATCCTAAGGAATTAGATATTTTTCATTTTTAAAAATTAAAAAAAAATTTTTAAAGATTTTATTTATTTATTTGACAGAGAGATCACAAGTAGGCAGAGAGGCAGGCAGAGAGAGGGGGGAAGCAAGCTCTCTGCTGAGCAGAGAGGCTGATGCGGGGCTCGATCCCATGACCCTGAGATCATGACCTGAGCCAAAGGCAGAGGCTTTAACCCACTGAGCCACCCAGGTACCCCAGAATTAGATATTTTTCAATCTTATTTTTAATAATTGCATAATATTCATTTATTTAAGGATTTTATTTTTAAGTGATTACTACACCCAATGTGGGTCTTGAACCCATAACCCCAAGATCAAGAATCACACACTCCACTTGATGGAGCCTGGCACCCCTTGGAATACTCATTTTTTTTTTAAGATTTTATTTATTTATTTGACAGAGAGAGAAAGAGAGATCACAAGTAGGCAGGCAGAGAGAGAGGGGGAAGCAGACTCCCTGCTGAGCAGAGAGCCCTATGCGGGGCTTGATCCCAGGACCCTGAGATCATGACCTGAGCCGAAGGCAGAGGCTTTAACCCACTGAGCCACCCAGGTGCCCCTGGAATACTCATTTTTATTTGTTTTTTATTTATTAAAAAAAGATTTTATTTAAGAGAGAGAGAGAGTGAGAGCATGAGCAGATGAGGAGGGGCAGAGGGAAAGGGAGAGAATTTCAAGCAGATTGCGCACTGAGTGCAGAGCCTGAGATGAGAACATGACCTTAGCCAAAAACACGAGTTAGACGCTTAACTGACTAGCCACCCAGGCGTGCCCCTATAATACTAATTTTTAAAATGGAAGGCTTGGTAACTGGATCAATGTGGGAGGGTAAGGAAGAAGAAAAGTGACAGGTTTAGTATGACTCAGATTTATGGCTATGTGTGTGGTGATGCAGTGAGGAACAGAGAACTTTGGAATATTACATAGGCTTACAGAGGGAGAATATGGTTTAGACATGCTGAGTTTGAGGGTCTTTGGTATTATTTAAGTAAGGATAACTGCAACCAGCTCACTATAAAGGTGACCAGTGGAAATTTTATTATTTTTCCCGTTTTACACTGGGTGAACTTGAGACTCAGAAGGCAGGTCACTTTACCAAAGTTCAAAGACCTTATCTGTCTGGCCAAAGCTCATGTTTTTCATACTGTGTGTGTGTGTGTGTGTGTGTGTGTGTGTGTATAAAACCATTATATATGTAAATAAGTTAATAAGAAAACTTACCAATGAGTTAAAACAGTTTTTTTTTTGTTGTTGTTTTTGATTATACTCAGTGTTCAGCCCAATTCTCATTCTGGGCACTCTCACCTCTTACTTTATTCCTCACAGAAGGGTGAATCTTGCCCTGAGGAAGTTTGGAAGCTGTATTTGTTTAACATTGCATTAAAGACCCAGCACCCTTTGGCTAAGATCATTTTGGCTGCTTTGCTGCTGTTTGAACCAACAAGGTGTTTTATAATGAGGACAAAAAACGCAAGAAAACCGACAAAAAATAAAAACACCAAATTCCCAATGAGACTATGTATGTCTATGTCCCAATGAGACAATGTAATGAAATGGAAAGATGGGGATGTACCAAATAGTCCACATCATTTTTTGAGCATTGCCTAGCTCTCTTTGGGAGTTTTCTGATCCTTGGTTATTTGGGGGACCCAGTGCTTTTCCTTTGCTTACCTTCCCAGTAATTGTTGCTGTTGATTTAAGTTTCTATTTCTGTGAGCCAACTGTAACACATTTATTCCATGGGGAGATCTTTAGGGGACAAAGCAGTGTCTTGCAGATGAAAGGAGGCAAGGGAAAGGAATGATCTAATCAGGTGGCCTGTGCCTAGGAGCAACTACACTCGGTAGAACTCCAGCCTGGGCCTTTAGGGGAAAAGACTTTGAAGTACATCCAGGTTGTCCCTCTTTTCATGTCTAGCTCTTTCTCCAACATAGCTGGCATATTAGTCCCCAAATCACTGTGTATACTTGTGTGTGCATGCTTGCGCGTGCGCGCGCACACACACACACACACACACACACCCCACTGCGAAGAGTTGGGTCACAGTCATTTACCCTCTCGGACTTCCATTCATGGGACCCACTTTTTCCTTCTAGAGCCACACAGAACATGTGCCTCAGCCCTTCCCCATAACATTACTTTAGAAAAAGTCCAGGATTGCAACAAAACTTCCCCTAATTAACCTTCTTGAATCCCTGCAATTACCTCTCTTTTGAGTTTTCCATTTTGGTACATTTTCTTTCAAGGTGTGGCTTCCAGAAAATTGGTGCACTTACAGTTTTAAAAACTTTGTTATGGAATATTAATATGTAAATGCAGAAGGGAAATTTGGTAGAATGTATTGGAAGTCCAGAGGCCTTAGATCCTGAATTGGCCATACCAGTGACTGGGTGGAGACTTGAGGAGCTGGGTTTTCTGTGCTGAGCATCAGGTATTCTGGCTATAGAATGGGTGGTCTTAGATTAAGAGATGCCTATGATTTCTTCTGGTTCTGAATGGACCCAGTGACAAAGGAGGATGAACCTTATTAAAAAATTACATTTATTAAAAGATGTAATCAAAGGATTATAAACATGAATACAAAAGGATCTTAAATCCCACAGATATCCCCTGCCGATGGAAAAGAGTTACACACATAAAGAGTTAGAAGATAAAAATACTATAAGGTATACAGTAAAAAGTGAAAGCCCCCTTTCTGACCTCCATTCCTGGTCCCCCTTCCCAGAGGATTTCACTATAGCCAGTTACTTTTGTTTCTCCTCCATTCGTCCCCCTCCCTACCCTCCTCCAAAAGAGAATATCAACTTTTGAAACAAGAGAATAGAGGGGCACCTGGGTGGCTTGGTGGGTTAAAGCCTCTGCCTTCGGCTTAGGTCATGATCTCAGGGTCCTGGGACTGAGCCCCGCATGGGCTCTTTGCTCAGCAGGGAGCCTGCTTCCCCTTTTCTCTCTGCCTGCCTCCCTGTCTACTTGTGATTTCTCTCTCTGTGTCAAATAAATAAATAAAATCTTAAAAAAAAAGTATTGAATTTCTAAATATCTGCCTCTTTTCTGTGACCTTGGGGAGGGTTTGCATGGATCCACGCCCATTGTCCCACAGTTTCTCTTGCAGCATGCACAGTTAGTTGACCACGGAGAGGAATTCAGTCATGGAAATCTCTGGTAATTATTATGGTTTGGCTTGTAAGCCTGAGTGCTAAAAAGACAATCTTGAAGTGCTCAAAGATGAATGAAATTGATTACAGGAGGTATCACTGGGATGGCAACTTTTTAAAAAAATTAATTTATTAACATATAATGTATTATTTGCCCCAGGGTACATGTCTGTGAATTTGCCCCAGGGTACATGTCTGTGAATCATCAGGCTTACACGTTTCACAGCATTTGCCATAGCACATACCCTCCCCAATGTCCATAACCCTCCCCCCCCTACCTCCCAGCCACCCTTAGTTTGTTTCGTGAGTTTAGGAGTCTCTTGTGGTTTTTCTCCTTCCTGGGATGGCAACTTTTAAGGAGAGCCCCAATATCTACTGAAATGATTTCTGGGAATCCTCATGACTGTGATGGAATCTCCTGGTAACTGAAGAGAAACATAAGCACAATGCATTTTCTATTGAAATCAGGTTTTTTGTTTGTTTGTTTGTTTGTTCCAGGTATGTGGGTCAGTGTTGAAGAAGCCTTGTCTATGTTTTACGGTCTCAAGAGGGGAAGAGTCCTTGTATGGATGGTTGAAATAAACGTTTTGAAATTCTGTCAATTTTCATTTTAGATTTTACTCCTGTTAGTACTCACAAGACAAATAAGTAATTACCTCTAGCTATAGACTGGTCTATAAGGTATTTTAGCTGTGTCAGACTTTTAGGAACTTACAGGAACTGAAGATTCCACTTCCCCTAAATATCTCCCTCTAATATAGCAACTGAAATTCCTTCTACTCTATTTTTAATTTTTATTTTTTTAAGATTGATTTATTTATTTGAGAGAGAGAGAGGGAGAAAGAGAGAGAGAGAGAGAGAGACAGAGAGCAAGCAGAGTAGAAGGGTGGTAGAGGGAGATGGAGAAAAAATCTCAAGCAGACCTCTTGCTGAGCACAGAGCCCAACATGGGGATTGAGCTCACGACCCTGAGGTCATGACCGGAGCCAAAATCAAGAGTCAGATGCTTAACTGACCTGACTGAGGTACCCAGGTGCCCCGTATTTTTAATTTTTATTTTTTAAAAGATTTTATTTATTTTTTTTAAAAGTAATCTCTACACCTAACATGGTGCTTGAACTTGCAACCCTGAGATCAAGAGACATGCTCCACCAGCTCAGCCAGCCAGGTGCCCCTGAAATTCCTTTTACCTTCGATATTTCTTTGGATTTATTAAGATATGTTTAAGGGCTTTATGATAATAAAACATCATGTGCCCATTTTTATTGAGGCATAGTTGTATAAATTATTAATTAAATTAAAATTATTAAGTTATATAAATTATTGCATATGGTAATATACAGTACCTATATTTAAGTATGTAATTTAATAAAATTTGACATATGTCTATGCCTGTGAACCCAATACCATAATCAAGGGAGTGAATGTATCAGTCATAGCCCTAGTTTTTCTCATTCCCTTTGAAAGTCTTTCTTCTTGTCCCTCTTCATCCTGCCCCCCACTTCCCACCCTTACAATGAATGATCTGCTTTCTGCACTATGTTGGTTTACATTTTCTGGAATTTATATAAATATAATTGCACAGTATGGTTTTAAAATTTTTTTTCATTAAAAATGTTTTCATCTACCTTCTTTTACTTGACCTGGTTACTTGAGATCCTTTTGTCTTGTGTATATCGTAGACCATTCTTTTTATTGCTAAGCAGTAGGTTCTTTTGTGGATATAACACAAACTGTTTCCAAAGTGATTGTACCATCTTACATTCACACCAGCAGTGGATGAGAGTTTCATTTTCTTTATGTCCTTGCCAATACTTGGTATGGTTAATCTTTTAAGTTTAAAAGTGTGTGGAGCTATGTCATTGTGGTTTTAGTTTTCTTTTCTTTTCTTTTTTTTTTAAGATATTATTTATTTATTTGACAGAGAGAGAGAGATCACAAGTAGGCAGAGAGAGAGGGGGAAGCAGGCTCCCCGCTGAGCAGAGAGCCCGATGTGGGGCTCGATCCCAGGACCCTGAGATCATGACCTGAGCTGAAGGCAGAGGCTTTAACCCACTGAGCCACCCAGGTGCCCCTTAATATGCATTTTCTTAATGACTAGTGATGTTGACATCTTTTCTTTTTTTTTTTTTTTTAAGATTTTATGTATTAATTTATTTGAGAGAGAGAGGGAGAAGGAGAGGGAGAGAGAAGGAGACAGAGAGTGCACAAGCAGGAGGCTTGCCAGAGGGAGAGGGAGAAGTAGGCTCCCCACTGAGCAGGGAGCCCAATGTGGGACTTGATCCTAGAACCCCAGGATCATGAACAGAGCCGAAGGCAAATGTGCTTGACTGACTGAGTCACCCAGGCCTCCCATTAAACATCCTTTCATGTGCGTATTTGCCATTCATATATCTTTTTTGCTGAAGAGTTTGGTTAAATCTTTTGCTAATTTAAAAAATTGGGTTGCTTGTTTTCTCTCTCTCTCTCTTTTTAAAGATTTATTTCTTTATTTGACAGAGAGTTAGAGAGGGAGCACAAACAGGGGTAGTGGGAGAGGGAGAAGCAGGCTTCCCATGGAGCAAGGAACCCGATTCGGGGCTCGATCCCAGGACCCTGGGATCATGACCTGAGCTGAAAGCAGGTGCTTAACCAACTGAGCCACCCAGGTACCCCTGTTCTCTTATTTTTGACACTTGAGAGTTTTTAAAAAATGTATTCTGGAAACAAGTCCTTTGTCAGATATATGCTTTCCATTTTTTTGACAAGTTTGTGGATTTTTTTTTTTAAGTTTTTATTTGAGAGAGAGAGAGAGAGAGAGAATGCTTTAGTAGGGGCAGGGGCAAAGGGAGAGGGACGAGCAGACTCCCTGCTGAATGCAGAGCCCACTGAGGGGGTCAAATTCCAGGACCTGGAGATGAAGTCAGATGCTTAACCAACTGAACCACCCAGGTGCCCCATAGGTTGTCTTTTAATGAGTCACTCTCAATAGTGACTTTTGAAGAAGAGAAGTTTTCAGTTTTCATGAAGTTCAGTTTATCAATTTGTTTTTTATGGATTGTGCTTTTGGTGTCGTATATAACAAATCTTTGTCTAAATCAAGGCCACACATTTTCATAGACTAAAATAATATATGTGGACTTTTGTCACTGGCTTCCGTCACTTAGCATAATGTTTGCAAGTTTCATCTATGTTGCTTTCCTTTCATTTAGAAAGATATTTTTGCTGGGTGTAGAATTCCATTATGTTGCTGTGCTGTTTTCTCCCTCGTGTTGTTTCCATTGGAGAAAATCTGTCATTGTTATTTTTAAAAATATATTATTTATTTATTTGAGAGAGAGAGTGAGAGAGAGAGAGAATGAGTTGGGAGAGGGACAGAGGGAGAAGCAGACTCCTCGCTGAGCAGAGAGCCTGATGCAGGGCTTGATCCTAGGACCCTGAGATCATGACCTGAACTGAAGGCAGAGGCTTAACCCACTGAGCCACCCAGGTGCCCCTCACTGACTGAATTTAAGATTTTCTCTTTCTTGGTGGTGTAAACAATTTGATTATGGTGTGTCTTGCTTGGTGTCTCTCTCTCTGTGTGTGTGTGTGTGTGATTCATTTGATCTTTGATATGTGGGTTTATATTTTCATCAAATTTGGGCAATTTTCTGCCAATAACTTTTTTCTCCTCTCTCTTCCTTTTAGGACTCTGTCTACTCTTTTAGGCTGTTTGATGTTGTTCCACATCTCATGGATGCTCTTTTCATTTTATTGGATTCTTTTTTCTCTCAGTGGTATATTTTGAGTAATTCTGTGCTTTAGCTTCAAGTTCTCTGTTTTTTTTTTCTCTGCAATGTCTAATCTTCTGTTACTTTCATCCAGTATATTTTTTATCTCTAGAAGTTTTATTTGGATATTTTTTTATCTTTCCTGCCTGTACTTCAAATTCTAAACATATGGGATTCAGGTATACTAACTGAATGTCTTGCTAACATTTCTGAGTCTGTTTGAATGGATTTTTCTCTTCATTGTGATTGTATCTGTTCTCTTTGCATGTCTGTTAATTTTCAGATTGGCAGTCAGATATTGTGATGTTTGCCTTACTGAGGGCTGGATATGTTTTGTATCCCTATAAATATTTTTGAGTTTTGTTCTGGGACACATTTAATTGCTGGTAAGTAGTTTGATACTTTAGGGTATTGCTTTTCGGAAATATTAGGCGGGACTTGAGCCGAGCTCTCCAGGGATAATTATTTTCCATTACTGAGACAAGACTCTACTGAATACTCTACTCCATGACCTGTGATCATGGTTTTCTTGTCTGGTGGTGGGAATAGGTACTATTCCCAGCTCAATTTGAACATTGGGTGGTTTAATCTTTTTAGTTTTTTTCCCTGATCCAGAGAGTTTCCTCACATGTAGGTACTGACCAGAATTCATTAAATACTTGAAGAGTACCCTCTACAGATGTCTGGAATTCTCTCTCTGTATACCTCCTTCCTCACGGTACTGTGTGCTATGAACTCCGGGCACTTTGGTTTCACTGGACTCAGATTTGTCTTTTCAACTCAGGAAGTCTGCCATGTCCTGCCAGGTTTCCTCTGTGTGTGCAGAGGTCTGGACACTCTACTAAGAGCAGGCCCCGAGGCAGACCTTAATTGTTTCCCACCTGTAAGGGACCACTGTCTTTGTTGCCCAATGCCCAGTATCCTGAAAATGTTTGTTTCACTTGTTTTTTGTTGTTTTAGATGTAAGAGTGAATCCAGTGTCTGTTACTCTATTTTGTATGCCCAATTCTAAATATTGAAAAAAGATATAGACAATAATTAAGACATAAAATTAGCCATCACCTTATATTTTAGCAAGAACTACCATTAACATTTTTTTTTAGTGTTTTCACCCATAAATAAGCTGGGTAGTAAAAATGGTTTTTGGAGTCAGACAGACTTAGGAGTAAACCTGCCCCTTACTTTTTGTGTTGTCTGTTACAAATTACTAAAACTCTCCAGCCTTCATTTTTTCACCTGTAACAAAGAGGTAATGATATTTACCTCATGGGTTGCTGTGAGAACAGAGTAAAACTGTATTTGTCAAACACCTAGTACAGTGCCTGAGAATGGATAGTTAATGCTTATGGTCAGAAGTTAGGGAGAAAGTAAGGCAGAGAGAAGCAGATTTAGGCACAAAGATAGCAATTTGTGAGTCCCGTGGAAAATGCCACAAAGCGGGGCGCCTGGGTGGCTCAGTTGGTTAAGCGACTACCTTCGGCTCAGGTCATGATCCCAGAGTCCTGGGATCGAGTCCCACATCAGGCTCCCAGCTCTACGGGGAGTCTGCTTCTCCCTCTGACCTTCTCCCCTCTCATGCTCTCTCTCACTGTCTCTATCTCAAATAAATAAATAAAATCTTTAAGAAAATGCCACAAAGCAAGTGTTACCGTGCGTTTTTGCTATGGTCAAGTTTTGGGCATTAGACTCTTGATGCTTGGATTTGATGGCAATTCAGGATGTTTCATAGTTGGCTGCCACAGAAGTGTGGCTGTGGTGGAGGAACAGGGAAACTCATATTGAAGATGTGGATGAATAGGTATCACTGTGGCATAATAATCACCATCATAAAAAAGGAAAATCAGAGCAATAAAGCTGGGGGTAGTGATGTTAGGGGTTCACCCATGCAGGTCTTGGCAGATAAATAATAAACCCATTAAGACAGTCCAAGCTCCAGTGGACCAGTTCTTTAGTCCTGGAATTGCTTGTTCTCTGGGCAGGAGGGGAAAGTGGAATGGTTGATTTTTAGCATGAAAGGACTTAGCTGAAGGCAAATTTAGCCTCTTTTTAAGCTCTGAGAGCTCTGTGAATAATACGATCTAGCCATTTATTCTCCCTTGATGGATTTCTTTATATCATCAAATTACATCATTTGCTGTTGCTCCTAGTTAAAGCTTTTAATCCCCTATCTTGGTTGGGCCAGATGTGGTGTGGAAGGTGATTCAAGGTCAGTAATTTGGTCTCTGGCTCCTAAGTTTTCACCGTGTTGTCTTTCTTCAGGAGATAAAAGGGGCCCATGAGCACTATAGTCTGTTGAGTGACTTTCATTTATAACTTTAAAAGGGGTTGTCGGAAGGCTTAAAAAATTTCCCAAGGTGGGAGTTTTAATATTCAGAGATGCAGCCTGCTTTTGGAAGCTGAATTCTTTGTTGCTGACAGAAATCAGAAAAGCTGTAGAGTTTGGGGGAAAGATTCTTTTTTTTTTTTTTTAAATTGCTTCCGAAATCACTGCATTATTGTTAGGAAAATGTTCACTTTGTGGATAATGGGAACGTAATTCCCATCCCCATGGCTGCCCTGCCTCAGAGACTCAGGGCTTCCCGCCGCTTGATACAGCAGTTCGGGGCTCTGTTTATTGTCTTCTTGAACTGGGGTCAGACTTTCCAAAATCCCTCTTGCAATTCAGCAGTCAACTGTGTTTTTTCAAAGTTTCCTCTGAATCACCCCACCCTCCTATTTCCCAAAGGACGGAAATCAGACACAGGGTGATCCCAGGCTGTGTCTTTAATCATTGGGAAAGGCATGACACCAGGACCGAGACTATGGGAAGAAGTCCTAATGAAGTGCCTTATCCTGAAACTTTTCTTCCATGGATCCCATGGCATAATGCAGGACTACTTAAACTTGGCTCTGTTGACACTCTGTGCTGGGTAATTCTCTTTAGTCGGAGGCTATGCTGCCCCTTGTAGGAGGTTTAGCAGCATCCTGGGCCTCCATGTACTAGATATTAGTAGCATCTTCTTTGCCCCCCACTTGTGACAACCAAAAATTTCTTCCGACATTGCTAAATGTCCCTGGGTTGGGGAGAGGTGAGTTGAGAGCTGAGTTGAGAGCTACTAACATACTAACGGTCTGGGCCTTAGTATCAGGCAGACCTTGGTAAAATGTGACTGTTGATCAGCTCTGTAGATTTAGCATAGTCAATTGATCTTTTAGGCCTCAGTAGCTCCATCTGTAAACTAGAGATGTGATTACTTACTTCATATGCTTGTTCTAAGGTTTAAAGAAACAATGACCATAATAGCACAGTGCCCTTTATTTGGGATTTTATTTTATGTTTTTTTAAAGATTTTATTTATTATTTGACAGAGAGAGACAGCGAGGGAAGGAACACAAGCAGGGGGAGTGGGAGAGGGAGAAGCAGGCTTCCTGCTGAGCAGGGAGCCCAACTCGGGGCTCGATCCCAGGACCCTGGGGTCATGACTTGAGCCGAAGGCAGATGCTTAATGACTGAGCCACCCAGGCGCCCCTTATTTGGGATTTTAAACCAATACTTGGAATTGGGGTTTTGCTCCATAACTTGCTAGGAGGTCCTATTTTTTTGAAGATCAGTCTCTTAATCTGATAGTAAGGGTAATAGTAAATATTTGACGGGTTCCTGTAAGGATTAGAGAGAATTTTGTAGAGCATTTGTCAGCTAGTAAGTGCTCTATGTATTGTAAATATTTTATTTATAATTTCAAGAGTTTAAAAATTTCTTTGGTTAGTTTTAATCATTTGTTACTACATTATAATAACATTTTCCGTTAAAAATGTTATCATTTAGGGCCACCTGGTCTTGATTTTGGCTCATGTCACTGTCTCAGGGTTGTAAGACTGAGCCCAGGATGAAGGCTGCTCGGGACTCTCTCTCCCCCTGTCCTCCTGCCCCTCCCCCCTCTGAAAAATGTTATCCTTTATATACGGTAAAATCCACCCTTTATAGTGTTCAGTTCTGTGCTGACAATTGTATATTGTTGTAACCACTACTACAATCAGGATATAAAACAGCTCTTCCCTCCCCAAACTCCCCTGTGCTCCTTTTTAGTTAACCCCTTCCTCTAACTATTGGCAACCATTCATCTATTTTCTGTCCCTGTAATTTTTTATTTTTATTTTTATTTTTTTAAAGATTTTATTTATTTATTTGACAGAGAGGGACATAGCGAGAGAGGGAACATAAGCAGGGGGAGGGGGAGAGGAAGAAGCAGGCTCCCCGCCTACCAGAAGCAGGCTCCCTGCCGATGCGTGTCCCTGTAATTTTTAAAAAGATTTTATTTTTTATTTTTAGAGTGAGCGAGCACAAGCAGGGGGAGGGGCAGTGGCAGAGGGGGAGGGGGAGGGACAAGCAGACTCCCTGCTGAGGGTGAAACCTGATGCGGGGGTGGAACTCATGACCCTGAGATCAGGACCTGAGCTGAAACCAGGAGTCAGACGCTCAGACAACTGAGTCACCCTGGCACCCCTCTAAAATATTTTTGTAAGAATATTAAATAAATGGAATGTTATGGTATGTAACATTCTGACTCCGGCTTCTTTCCCTTAGCAGAATGTGTTTGAGGTTCATCCATCTTATTACATATATCAGTGCTTTTTGAAAAAATTGCCGAGCAGTCTATCACTGTGTGGAATCCCAGAGTTTGTTGGTCCTTTCCCCAGCTGAGGGACGTTTGGTTGTTTCCAGTTTTTGGCAAAGATGATGAAAACTGGTGTAAATGTTTGTGTACAGGTTTTTGTGTGAACATAGATTTTCATTTCACTTGGGTAAATACCTGGAAGTGGGATTGCTGCGTTGTCTGATAGTGTGTGTATGTATCTGTATCTATATCTGTATCTATCTATATCTATATCTGTATCTATATCTATATCTATCTTTATAAGAAACTGCCAAACTATTTTCCAAAGTGACAATACCATTTTGCATTTTTTTTTTTAAATATGGAACGCTTCACGAATTTGCATGTCATCCTTGCGCAGGGGCCATGCTAATCTTCTCTGTATCGTTCCAATTTTAGTATATGTGCTGCCGAAGCGAGCACCATTTTGCATTTTTGCCAGCAATATATGAAAGTTCTAGTTGCTCTACATTTTTTTTAAAGATTTATTTATTTATTTGACAGAGAGAGAGAGATCACAAGTAGGCAGAGAGGCAGGCAGAGAGAGAGGGGAGGCAGGTTCCCTGCTGAGCAGAGAGCCCGATGCGGGGCTCAATCCCAGGACCCTGAGACCATGACCTGAGCCAAAGGCAGAGGCTTTAACCCACTGAGCCACCCAGGCGCCCCTTGCTCTACATTCTTACCAGATCTTGGTATTGTTAGTTATTTTTTCTTTTTTAGCCATTCTAATGGGTATATGATGGTGTCTCATTATGGTTTTGATTTACACTTACCTTAATTATTAATGATCAATTATTAATGATCAATAATGTTAAGAACCTTTTCACATGATTTTTGTTTGATTTTTGCATTCTCTTTGGTGAGATATCCAAATCTTTTGCCCATTTCATTTCTTGTGTTATTTGTTTTCTTATTACATTTTGAAAATTCTTTGTGAATTCTGAATACGAGTTTTCTGTCAGATGTGATTTGAAAATATTTTCTCCCAGGCTATGGGGCTTTTCACTCTCTTAACATTGTTGAAGAGCAGAAGTTCTTAACTTTGATGAAATAAAATGTACTGACTTCTTCTTTTGTGGATAGTGCATTTGGTATCGTATCTAAGAAATCTTTGCCTAACCCTAGGTCACAAAGATTTTTCTTCTATGTGTTCTAGATATTTTATAGTTTTGTATTTTATATTCAGGCCTATGATCCAATTAAAAAATTAAAAAAAAAAGATTTTACTTAGGGGCATCTGGGTGGCTCAGTTGGTTAAGTGTCTGCCTTTGGCTAAGGTCATGATCCCAGGGTCCTGTGATCAAGCCCCACACAGGGCTCCCTGATCAGCTAGGAACGTGCTTCTCCTTCGTCCTCTGCCTGCTGCTTCCCTTGCTTGTGTTCTTTCCCTCTCTCTGTCAAATAAACAAATAAATAAAATCTTTAAAAAATATTTATTTGAGAGAGGGAGAGAGAGATTGAGATTATGAGCAGAGTGGGGAAGAGCAGAGGGAGAGGAAGAAGCAGGTTCCCATTCAGTAGGGAGCCTGACACAGGTCTTGATCTCAGGACCCTGGGATCATGACCTGAGCCAAAGGCAGACGCTTAACCGACTGAGCCATCTGGGCGCCCCTCAATTCTTTTTTTAAGATTTATTTATTTGGGAGAGAGAGAGGGAGAGGGAGAAAGCATTAATGGAGGGAGGGACAGAGGGAGAGAGTCTTCAAGCAGATTCCCTGCTGAGTGAGGAGCCCAACACAGGGATCCATCTCATAACCCATGATATCATGACCTGAGCTGAAACCAAGAGTTGGATGCTCATCTGACTGAGCCACCAGGTGCTGCCCTATGATCCAATTTGAGTTAATTTTTGTATAGGGAGCAATATATGGATCTAGGTTTTTTTGTTGTTTGTTTTGTGTTGATATTTGTTTTGTATAGTAACAGTTGTCAGAAAGAATATGACTTCTCCATTGACTTACCTTTGCACCTTTATCTGAAATCATTTGACTACATATGCAAAATCTATTTCTGGGCTTTTTATTCTTTTCCACTGATCTATGTATGTATTCTTTTCTTTAGTATAACATTGTCTTGACTATTATGGCTTTACAGTGATCTTGAAACCAGGTAGTGTGGGTCCTACTTTGTTCTTATTTTCAAAACTTGTCTTGGCTATTCTGATACCTTTGCATTTACATACAATTAAAAAAATCAGCTTTTATAAAACATTCTCATTGGATTTTTATTATATTGAATCTATATATCAATTTTGGAAAGATGACATCTTAATAATGTTGAGTCTTCCAGTTTGTTTATGTGGTGTATATATATCCATTTATCCAAATAGTTTTTGATTTCTTTTTTTTTTTTTTTTTAGTTTTTGATTTCTTTAATCAGCATTTTGTATTTTTCAGCATATATATAGTTAATACATTTTGAGTATTTTTTCTGCTGTTGTAAATAATTTTTTTGCAAAATTAAAATTTTAATACTTTACTGCTAAACTATAGAAATGTAATTGATATGAAATGTAATTGATATTTGTATATTGACTTTGTATCATGTAACTCTGATATATTCATTTATTCTATTGATTTTTCTTTTGACAAATTCTTGGACTTATCTATAAGTACTTATGTATTTACTATACATTATATTACTTATCTATAAGTACTTATGTATTACTTATGTATAAGTAAACAGCTTGGTCATCTGTGTAGAGTTTTATTTTCTCCTTTCCAATCTGTAGTCCTCTTATTTATTTTTCTTATCTTATTACATTGGCAAGGGTTTTCAGTACAATGTTGAATTGGAGTGGTAAGAATGGAATTCTTGCCTGGTTCCCAATATGAAAGGCATTCCACCTTCATTATTAGAACATTAGATGCTATCAGGCTAAGAAAATTCCTTTCTATTCCTAGGTTACTGAGAGTTTGTATTATGAGAGATTTTGAATTTTGTCAAAGGCCTTTTTGGACCTATCCAGATTATCATATGATTTTTCTTTAGTTGGTTGATGTTAATTGTATTGATTTTCAAATGTTGAATCAACTCTGAATTGAGATATATTCCAATTGGTCATGATGTAGTATCCTTTTGATTTATTATTGATTTTACTCACTAATATTTGATGAAGATTTTTGTGTCAATGATCATGAATGATATTCCATAGTCTTCTTATAATATCTCTTTCATTTCTGTCTCTGTCAGAGTACTGTTGCACTTATAGAATGAGTTAAGTATTCCTTCCTCTGCAGTTTTCTGTAAAATTTTATGTAGAGTGCTATTATTTCTAAATGTTTGATAGAATTAACCAGCCATTCAAACCTGGAGTTTTCTTTGTGTGAAGGCTCTTAACTCTGAGTGAATTTCTCTGAGAGTGAATATCTACTCAGGATATGTATGTTTCCTTTAGTGAGCTTTGTTTTTATCTTTCAGGAAATTTGTCCATTTCATCTGAGTTGTCAAATTTATTGGCATGAAGTTATTTATGATATTTCCTTATTATCCTTTTAGTGACCCTTATTATCCTTTTAACATGTGAAGAGTTTTTTGTATTGTCACCTTTTTCATTCCGATATTGGTAATTAGTAATTTTTTCCTTATCTGTCTGACAGATGATTTGTTAATTTTATTGATATTTAAGAACAAGTATTTGTTTTCATGTACTTTTGTATTATCTTTTTTAAAATTTTTTGTTGATTTCTTAAAAAGATTTTATTTATTCATTCATTTGAGAGAGAGAGTGAACATGAGATGTACCGTGAAGTATCATCAACTCAGTGTCTTTTTTTTTTTTTTAAAGATTTTATTTATTTATTTGAGAGACAGAGAAAGTGAGAGAGAGCATGAGAGGAGAAAAGGTTAGAGGAAGAAGCAGACTCCCCGTGGAGCTGGGAGCCCGATGTGGGACTCGATCCCGGAACTCAAGGATCATGACCTGAGCCGAAGGCAGTTGCTCAACCAACTGAGCCACCCAGGCACCCTCAGCTGAGTGTCTTTAACAAGAAACTTATTGTCTAACAATTCTGGAGGCTAGAAGTCTTAGTGTTGTTAGGTTTGGTTACTGCTGAGGCTATGAGGGAAGGTTCTGTTCCAGGCCTATCTATCTCCTTGACTTGTAGATGGCCATCTTCTCCGTGTGCCTCTTCACATCATCTTTTCTTTATGAATGTCTGTGTCTA
The DNA here is from genome assembly GCA_028533885.1 of Nasua narica. Classification (NCBI taxonomy): domain Eukaryota; kingdom Metazoa; phylum Chordata; class Mammalia; order Carnivora; family Procyonidae; genus Nasua; species Nasua narica. The sequence continues at coordinate 27,321,820 of CM052803.1, forward strand.
TGTCCAACTTTCCCCTTTTATAAGGACATCGGTTATACTGGATTAGGGCTTACTGTAAAGATCTGATTTTAACTTGACTAGCTCTATGAAAATTTTGTCTCCAAACAAAGATATATTCTGAGGTACTGAGGCTTAGGATTCTGACTTTTTTTTTAGAGGGAAACATTTAACCTATAACATCCTCACCATAGGCTTCACATTCCTCTAGCTTTTCTTTTCATTTAAGGTAGGGGCTGATTGGCCAGATGGTTTTTCTTAGAGTGTACTGCACAATCAGCTTTAGGTCTTTTTTGTTGCATCTCTCCAGCAACAGATTATTATTAATACTTGATGCTTGTTAGCCTGGTGGTGGTTGCAGAGAGAGGGTCATATTTTCTGTTGTTATGTTTAAGCCTTAGTATTAGATAAGCCCTCTGTCCTGGGTCTCAGGGATGGAGTCTTCTAGGAATTCTTCTCCCCTTCCTCACAGCTACAGGTGATCTCTAATGGTCTTTGTCCAACATATGTTCCGGCCCCTTCCCCAGGAGATTTTTTTCTGTTCCCTTCCCTCAACTGTAATGGATTTTCACCTATGCCTTAGAGATGATAAGGCCTAATATGTTTCTCTATGAAACGGGTATGATAATAACTATAGCCACTCTACAGGTATGTTTTATGATAAAATGGTATGAATTAAGTATAAAGCACCTTAGTAATGATTAATAGATAGTTGCTTATTGTACTTCACTCAATAGTGTTTTTCTCTATATTTTCATGTTCTTTGCAAGCTTGAGTTCCTACCTTTTACATCTCCATCTGAGTCATTACAAGGGCAGCATGTTATAATTCGTGAACACAGTAACTTGCATAAGCAAATTTCAGAGCAACAGAAATGATATTATTCAGTGTCCTATTTGGTTTAAATTCTATTCAGCATTACATAATGTGAGCTGAACTTTCCAGCAAGCCCTTCATGTTGGCAGTTGGAATATTATGATAGAATGCTCCAAGAGCAATGTTTTGTCTGGTGAGATATTTGCACAGGGCAATGAAAATAAGGAAAACCCAAATTACAGTTTAATTTTTTTTTAAAGATTTATTTTTTATTTATTTGAGACAGAGAGAGAGAGAGCATGAGAGGGGAGAGGTCAGAAGGAGAAGCAGGCCAGGCTTCCTGCAGAGCAGGGAGCCTGATGTGGGACTTGATCCCGGGACTCCAGGATCATGACCTGAGCCAAAGGCAGTTGCTTAATCAACTGAGCCACGCAGGCGCCCCCAAATTACAGTTTAAAGTAGAGGTCAGAAACCTCTAATAGGTTGGAGGCTATTAAAGTTAAGACCCCAACCACAGGCAAAATAGCCTGATGGTATTTAAACAAACTCTGTGGACACTTTGAGGATTCTGTGGCAGATATAGATGAAGTGTATGTGTAGGGAGTAATATGGAGAATGTAGGGAGAAGGGGTCATTCATTGTGATGGTGAAGTAAAGGGTATGATTACCTACACATGTGCTCTGCCTTAGACAGTTTGTGGCCCATCATTTCCACCTCTAGGATTTGAACAAAAACAAGATGAATGTGAATTTCATCTCTTCTTATTCTGCTATGTGGGTGTACAAAATGGTAGCAGAAAAAAAACCCAGGGGAAGTACATGGTGAGTGCAACAAGGAATGATACTTATTTCTGGTATCTGTGATACAGAGAAGGCTTAAAGGTGATCTACCTCTTGATTCCTTAATTCCATAGTTGAAAAGGAGATTAATCATTTTTTAGGTAATTAATAGGAGCACTGAACCTTTTGTTCACATATATACAAATCATTAACAGAGCAAAGTACCAGCTGGAGGCAGGTGATTTTCCAACTCCTCCAGAGAATTCTTTGGTGATGGATATTTTTCAAGTTTTCAAGCTGCATTTCTTAACTAATGGAAGTAAAAATGGGAAGTGAGTTTTAACTCCATGTTTAGATATCTCTGGGTCATACCATTGTCTTCGTAGACTGTCCCAAGTAATCTATTCCATGGATTTTATGAGTCTACTCATTCTTCAGGCTCATTTCAAATCCTTATCTACCTAATTCAGCATTCAGTTTTTCCTCTCTACTATCTTTCTTTTCTCTTTCCCCCAAACATTGATAGGCTGTGGTGAGGATTGAGTAGCCAGCTCATGTCCTTTATATTTTCTCATCTCAGATTCAATCCCCCAGTGACTGGGTCACCCTGTAGGAACAGATGTGTTACCATCCCAAAATTTGGGCCATCTTTACTTTTTCAAATGTTGCTGCTGGTATTTAGGTTTGGAACCAAGTGAATTTCTCTATAGAATACTTGGGAATACTTGCTTTGGGGAAAAAATGACATTCCTTGGGCTTACAGATTCATCCATGAAAGCCAGTCTTTGTAAAGAATCCTTCCTCCCTCCCTCCCTTTTTTCCTTCTTCTATTCTTCCCTCATTTTCATTAGCTTTGTATACCCACTGTGTGCTAAATTCAATAACCATTTGGTTTTAAGGAGTGAATACTCTTCAAGCATGTTTAAATCAAAACAAAGAAGGGTGTTAAGAGTAGCAAAAGAATACAAAATTAGGGGACGCCTGGGTGGCTCAGTTGGTTGGGCGGCTGCCTTCTGCTCAGGTCGTGATCCCGGCGTCCTGGGATCAACTCTCGGATCGAGTCCCGCATCGGGCTCCTTGCTCGGCAGGGAGCCTACTCTTCTCTCTGCCTCTGCCTGCCTCTCTGCCTGCTTGTGTTCTCTCTCTGTTAAATAAATAAATAAAAAATCTTTTAAAAAAAAAGAATACAAAATTAGATTTCATAAAAAAATTAGATTTCATAAATGTCTGGAACTAATAAGTTAAAAAGCCAGTGGGAGTTATGGTAGTTTTTCTCTTTCCTCCCCTTTTCCCTCTTCAAAACAAGTGCTCATCTCTGGTCTAAGACTCTACATGGGAAATAAAATGGGCAGGTGATGTGTGTAGGAGAAAACAATTAGCTATCTTCTGGAGTTGTCACCTGCTTTTGTGAGATTGGAAAGATTGTTTCTCTAGCCCTTCCTTTCTCTTTCCCTGTTCCCACGATCTTGGTTTACAGACTTGGATTCCTTTCCAGTAGTCATGTAACCTCTTGAGAATAGGACAGAGATTTAGTCTAACCTTAATTAATTAGTTAATTCAACAAATATTTCCTGAATGTCTTCTTTGGGCCAGGTACAAATTTTAGGTTCTGAAGATACAGAGATGAGAAAGACAGAGTGCCTACTCTCAAGGAGATGAGAGTTAATAGTAAAACTCCATGAATTGACATAGTAAGAACTTTTTACTCAGATTTATGGAGGGAAACAACTCCCCCTTTTCTGCAAATTCAAATTTTGTTCTTAACAAGTGTTAGAAAAGTCCTGCTTGAATCTAAAATAGCACAGCTGTCAGTAAGACATGCTGTTGGTCAATTGTACTAAAATAGTTTCTTTTACATGCTCTGAATACTCAATTCAAGAAAACTGAACTCATCCTTTGCCATTACTTCTTTTACCTCTCAATACACGCTGGCATGCAAACACATGGAGGAAAAGGCATTGCAGTTCACCCACTTGTCCAATTAGAAACTTAGGAGATATTCTCAACTTATAGCTTATTTCCATGTTCAAGTTATCTTGTTCATGTAGTTCTTTTTTAAAATTTTGCTAATGCTTCTCTCAAATCTGCTTTCTCCTCTTTTCCCTTTCTGGTATCACTGTCAGATGTTCGTTATCTCTTACCTAAATCACTGTCATAGTCACCTAACTGATCGCCCAGCTTTCTTTCTTTCTTTTTTAATTAATTATTTATTTATTTGACAGGGAGAGAGAGAGAGAGAGATTGAGAGAGAGAGAGAGAGAGATCACAGGCAGACAGGGAGGCAGGCAGAGAATGGGGAAGCAGGCTCCCTGCTGAGCAGAGAGCCCAGTGTGGGGTTCGATCCCAGGACCCTGAGATCATGACCTGAGCCGAAGGGAGAGGCTTTTCACGTCTTCTGCCCATTTTTTGATGTGATTATCTGTTTTGTGAGTGTTGAGTTTGAGGAGTTCTTTATAGATCTTAGATATCAGACCTTTGTCTGTAGTGTCACTTGTGAATATCTTCTCCCATTCTGTGGGTTGCCTGTTTGTTTTGTTGACTGTTTCCTTTGCTGTGCAGAAGCTTTTTATCTTGATGAAGTCCCAGAAGTTCATTTTTGCTTTTGTTTCCTTTGCCTTTGGAGACATGTTCTGAAAGAAGTTGCTGTGGCTGATGTCGAAGAGGTTACTGCCTATGTTCTTCTCTATGGTTTTGATAGACTCCTGCTTCACGTTGAGGTCTTTTATCCCTTTCGAGTTTATCTTCGTGTATAGTATAAGAGAATGGTCAAGTTTCATTCTTCTACATATAGCTGTCCAAGTTTTCCAGCACCATTTATTGAAGAGACTGTCTTTTTTCCACTGGATATTTTTTCCTGTTTTGTCAAAGATTATTTGACCATAGAGTTGCGGGTCCATCTCTGGGCTCTCTATTCTGTTCCATTAAGGTAGAGGCTTTAACCCACTGAGCCACCCAGGCGCCCCTCCCCAGCTTTCAATCCATGTTCCTTCCATCCTATCTCCAAAAACAGTGTCTCAAAGACAGTGGTTATTGTTAAAGTTGAATAAAAAGGAACTTTGGTGCATTAGTTCCCTTGTCCCAAATTATCTTGATCTTAATGGCTGGGGAGATCCTTTCTTCTGTTTGGCCATCTCTAGATCTCTTTTTAGTGTTAAGATGGTGGTATGATTTATATTTCCACTGATTGAAAAAAATTAACAATTTTAAATGAATTGTTTTGTTTACTGAAATCTCATATGAGGGGCGCCTGGGTGGCTTAGTCAGTTAAGCATCTGCCTTCAGCTCAGGTCACGATCCTAGGGTCCTGGGATTGAGTCCTGAGTTGGGCTTCATGCTCAGGAGGAGTCTTTTTCTCCCTCTCCCCCTGTCCCTGCTTGTGTGCACTCTCTTTCTCTCTCAAATAAATAAGTAAAATCTTAAAAAAACAAAATCTTTTTTTTTTTTATTTAAAGCCAATAAATTTATTTAAGGAGTTTTATACACGTGATTCCTTTGCTGCCAGTTGCTGCCAATCACCACAGTTCCTCCAAAGTCAGAATCATAATCTTCAAAATAGCCCTTTTAAAAAGAACTTGTTCAATCCACAGTTGTCACTGTCAGTCCAGAGTTGAGCTTCTTAGATCTCCATTTGAATATGGACATACTTCAAAAACTTCCCCCCTGTAATCTTTGGGATCCAATGTCTTTACATCAGGGCCCTAGAAGTCAAACTGGATAAGTACACTGATTGCTATTTTGGCAAATCTAAAATTATTCCTTAACTGTTCCTAATGTTGAAAAGTCTTGTTTCTTCCACTCTACTCCATGAGCATAACGAAAATGTTACAGGCCTCATTGTCACCACAGCAATAAACTTGCTGTGATGGAAGCATAACCTGTGTCTCTGTAGCCACATCAACAATTTCTGGACACCATGAACGATGGTGCCCATTTCCATCTAGAATGAGGCTTTAAAAAAACAAAATCTTATATTAGTTTTTAAAATGTGTGCAAAACATTATTCATTTAATCTATGGACTATGTTTTGTGAATAGAGATTCACATACTATTTGTCCTATCTAGAAAGCTCTCTCCATGAACTTGTGATCTAGATTGTAGAAATCACTATTCTGGACAATGTCCCTTCCACAACAAAGCAATACAGCCTTCCTCTGATAAGTAATGAAATGTGAATCTTCTTCCAGCGGTGCCCCGGTAGTTGTATTTGATGATAAGCAGATCCCTAGCCATAATATTTTAACTATTTAGTTAATCTAAAAATTTTTTCAGTTTATTATTCTGTTGTTCCCTGATAAATACTATAAATTATTATACTGCATTCTCTTATCCTATAATGTGCAGAAATAGTTCTCGACGCTCTGCTTTATTTGTGTTCTTTCTGCTATAAGCAGTGCGTATTTTCCTTCACATTTTTTGTCTATTGAAATGCTACCCACCTCTTAAGAGATTTTACTTGTTGAGAGAGAGAGTGAGCAGGAGAGAGAGCACACATGAGCAGGGACAAAGGGAGATGCAGACTTGAGCAGGGGGCCAATACAGGGCTTGATCTCAGGACCCTGGAATCATGACCTGAACCGAAGGCAGTTGCTTCACCAACTTGAGCAGCCTCAGGCACCCCTCCTACCCACTTTTCAATTCAACTTCATCCATAAACCTCTTCTAAGATCCTTTTATAGAGGCATTTAATATTATCTTCTCTGTTAGACCGTAATGGTCCGACGTCATGAATCATACCGTAATTACCTTTGTGTCCTTTCTCAGCTCTTAATACATCAAATAGTTTACAATGAGTGCTTAAAATATTTGGTAAATGGATGAATAAATAGCTAACACTTATTATATACTTACTACAAAGAAGGTTACTAGGTTAGGGGTGGGGTGGGCTTTGTAAAAGAAGAATGAGATGTCGTCATTAGTGTTTTGTACTCCTCTGTGTTTTGCAAATGCCTACAAACAGAATAAATTATTTTTGCGTCCTCTACCACGTTAAAAATAGTATGCCAACTCTGTGTTCCTCAAATGCACAGTGTGGAGGAGGAGGAGAGGTGAATTGTGAAACCTTGCGAGGTAACTACTTTAAGAGGAACAGTGCTCATTTAGACGTGAGTTCTGGTCTATTTGTTCTATTTCCAGCGTGGCATGGCAAGACTTTAAAGCATTTGTATGGTCAGGACATGGGTTATTTGCAGGCAGTATTTATACAAACTGAATTTCCAGTACTTCAGATAAGAAGGCTGAATACGGTCTGAGAAGCAAAGCAAAATTGTAGAGTAAGGTGAGCACAATGTCCAGAGCACAGTTAGGGCCCAAAAAATATTTGCTAGGAAGGAAGAAGGAGGAAAGGAGATAAGCCGAGGCAACTAGCACATGTCTGAATAAACAGAAGCTACTAAGTAATAGCAAGACCAAAAAGGGGTCAATAAATGTGAACCAAAACTGGAGACCTAGAAGGCAAATGAGATATCACTCTTTTAATTATTAGTTTATTAACAATACTATAGAAACTTAATGTGTTTTTCTTCTTGCACCAAGCACCTCCCATGTATTAACAAATTTGTTATTTAGAGGAGTACTTAATTATTACCATTATAATTACTTTATGGGTGAAGAAATTAAGGTTTGGAGGGAAAAGAAGTTTGCCAAAGCTCACACAGCTAACAAATGGTGAATAGGTTACCCTGTCCTCTACAGAACACAGCTTCTCACATTATTTGGGATGAGAATCTTCCTAGATGACCCAGATGCCTGTCATGCCCAGGCCACATCCCCTCAACTCATTAACTTTTTTTTTTTTATTTGAGCATAGTTGTTACACAATGTTACACTAGTTTCAGGTGTACAACTTAGGGATTCAAGTGCTCCATACATTGCACTCACGAATATAACTACCATCTGTTACCATACGTTGCTATTACAATATCATTGACTATATTCACATGCTGTGCCTTTTATTCCTGTGACTTATTCATCCTGTGGCTGGAAGCCTGTAGCTCCCAGTCCCCTTCACCCATTTTGCACATCCTCCTGATACCCTTCCCCTCTGGCAACCATCAGTTTGTTCTCGGTATTTATGGGTCTCTTTCTGCTTTTTGCTAGTTTGTTTTGTTTCTTTAGATTCCACATATGAGTCATATGGTATTTGTCTTTCTTAGTCTGACTTATTTCACTTAGCATAATATCCTCTAGGTCTATCCATGTTGTTGCAAATGGCAAGGCATCTTTTTAATGGCTGTGTAATATTCCACTGGATATATACACACCGCATCTTCATCCACTCATCTATCAATGGACACTTGGGTTGTTTCTATATCTCAGCTATTATAAATAATGTTGCAATAACTATAGGGGTGCATTTATATCTATCTTTTCAAATTTACGTTTTCATTTTCTTCCCTCAACCCATCTTTTTCAGCTTCGCTGAGGTGGGCAGTTCCTGTCCCTGTCCCCATCCCACCTTAAGCACGTACGCTATGGTTTCTTTCTAGTTTTCTGCATTAGGGGTTTTTCTAAAGCCAGCGAAGGACAGTCAACTTCTTATAAGCTCAGCCCAGGCATGCAAGAGAAGAGTCCTTCACCAATGGGGAGTGAAAGTTGGTTGAAATATGCACCAGACTTCTGTCCTTCAGGTGGACAATGCTGAGGGGCTTTCTGCAGAGGTGCTCAGAAGTTCCCTGGTGGTTTAGAGCTCTTGTTGATTCAGAAGTAAATAGCTCAATAGCCCATCCCTCTTTTTCCCTCCTTCCCTATTCTCATCCTTCCATACTCCTGCTTCTGAAATCATCTGCACTCAATGCCTTGTCTCAGGCCTTGCTTTCAGAGGAACTTGATTCTAGCCACTAATTGCTCAGATCCAAAGTCACATCAAGGGGTATCTTAACAGACCACCAGGTATCTGAATCTGTTAAGCCATCAATATCATTGCTTGAGAATTATGCCTTGTGCAATAGGGAAAGATGTGTTATTGTTAGTATAATTTTTTAATTTTTTTAAAAAAAAATTTTATTATTTATTTTTTTTTAGATTTCATTTATTTGACAGAGAGAGAGAGAGAGAGATCACAAGTAGGCAGAGAGGCAGGCAGAGAGAGGGGAGCAGGCTCCCCACTGAGCAGAGAGCCCGAAGTGGGGCTTGATCCCAGGACCTTGAGATCATGACCTGAGCCAAAGGCAGAGTCTTAACCTACCAAGCCACCCAGGCGCCCCTAATATTTTTATTTTAAGTAGGCACCACGCCCATTGTGGAGCCCAGTGTGGGGCTTGAACTCATGACCCTGAGATCAAGACCTGAGTTGAGATCAAGAGTCTGATGCTCAACCAGGAGCCCCTGGATAGCTGTGTTTTAAAAAAGCCCACATTTTTTTTTTTTTTTAAGAGAGGTAGAGAGCCCAAGCAGGCAGTGGGGGGTGGGCCAAGGGAGAGAGGATCTTAAGCAGCCTCCATGTCCAGCATGCAGCCCCACGTAGTGCTCAACTGCATGACCCTGAGATTATGACCTGAGCCGAAATCAAGAGTCCGATGTGTAACTGGACCGAGCCACCCAGGTGCCTCTAAAAGGCCCACCTTTTGACCTTTCGGTAGTTAGTCATGTGGCGCTTTCTCATTTCCTTACCTGTGTTCCTGTAATGAGGATGTATGGGATTGATTTCTAGGACATGGTGCTTACTTAGGGAGCTAAGTTAAGAGGAGATAAAGGGAGCTGTTGCTGCCGCTTTAAAGAATTGATTTTGGGTTGCTGAGTGGGTCATAAGTGTTGGTGGACACGAGGGGGCAGCCTCACACTAGCTCTCCGGGAAGAGTGCCTCCGCTCGCTGCTGCGGCTGCTGCTGGTGCTGCGGAGGCGGCTTTTTTTCCGCCTATGTGCACCGTAAGTAAAACTCAACAGTTTTGTGGAAGCGGATTGATTTTTTTCTCTTTTTTCTTTATGAAGGACTTGAGTGAGGGACCAGGGTTCACTCTGCAGCACATCACAGGAAGCGTGTGTCTCGGCATCTCACCTCTGAGGGCCTTTTGATTACAGGGAAGAGGCACCAACTCCAACGGGCTGTGTCCGAGGACGCAGATTGCCTCCCGTCCTTTGTTGTTCTTGAGTACTGTCAAGGAGCTGCTGTGTGTGAGAGAAGAAGCACAGGGATCCTCCTGGAAAGGAGCCGGGTGGACGGCTCCTTTGGAAAACGTCTCCCTTTTGCCTGGGTGACCTCATCCAGTCTTGTGACTTTTAGTAGCATCTCTGAGGACGATGCCTCAGTCCCCAACATCTTCCCAGAAACCCAAATTTATATATTTTTGTATTCAGTGATCTAGCTGGTATCTCACGTGAATGTCTAATAGGCATTTCAAATTTGGCGAAAAAGAACTATTTCTAATCCCCACATTTACTTCTTTCCCATGGCCTATTTTTCTTATCCCAATAATAACCATCGCCACTCACGCAATTGCTCATGTCCCAAACACACCAGTGATGCTCCTCTCCTCTCTTGTCTCACCTCTTCCCACATCAAGCCAATTTCTATGCGGGTTCTGTTGGTCCTACCTCCATCTCCACTGATACCCCCGCTCTCATCCCTTACCTGGTCCTCCTGCTGCAAGCTTCTTGCTGGACTCTGCACTGCCCCTTGCGCCCTTAATCCAGTCTCGACATGTATAGCAGGGAGATCTTTTATAAAGGGAATTCAGAGCATTCCTCTGCTTAAGACCCTCCAGTAGATTCTATTGCACTTGTAATAAAATCCACACACCCTATCATGCACGTGCAAAGTCCCCAGGCAAACACATGGCCTGTTGCCCCGTGTCAGCTCATACCACTCTCCTCCTCCCTCTCTTGGTTCTAGAAGCCTTGGTCTTCTCCAAATTCCTAAGCAGCTTTGGGCCTTTGTACCCACTAGTCTCTCCTTTTATCCTCTTCCTTCTGGTCTTCGTGTGGATGGCCCTCTGTGTCATTCAGGTCTCAGCTGAAATGTCACGTCTCAGGGAGAGCTTCTCCGGTCATTTCAACCATAAGAGGCACCTATTCACTCTCATGTGAAGTGAAGTATTTTTCTTTCTTATTTATTTGTTGGTTTATTGTCGATATTCTTCCACTAGAATATGAGCTTCATGAGGAATAGCATCATATCTATTTTATACACAACCATATCCTGGTGACCAAGCAAGGCCCAACATATGAAAGATACTCAATAAATATTTGTTGAATAAAGAAATGATAAAATGGGCAGAAATACCACATTTGACCCTGCCAAGGGTGGGCTGCAGATTTCTCTGTTGTTACCTTTCTGTTTGATCTTAGGCAAGGCACATTTTTCTTCTTTTTTAATTGTTTTTTCAAGATTTTATTTATTTATTTGAGAGAGAAAGAGAGAGAGAGAGAGAGCCAGAGAGGGGGAAGGGGCAGAAGGAGAGGGAGAAGCAGGCTCCGTGCTGAGCTGGGAGCCCAATGCAGGGCTCCATCCCAGGATCCTGGGATCGTGACCTGAGGGGAAGGCAGTCGCTTAGCCGACTGAGCCACCCAGACGCCCCCAACACATGTCTCCTCTTTAACGTCAGTTTCTCCTTCCAGATTAATCATATTCTATGATGTGTTTATTGTAATTTGAGAGTGTGCTTCTCACTCCTGAAGAAGTTTTTGAGCCACTCGGTGTGGAAAACCCTCTTGCCATCTGACAGTTTTCAACACCCTTGAAACTGTTGAGAAGCACCAAGACTTAATGATCCCTCTCTGTTCATTTTCATGTAACGAATTGCAAGTTGAAGTGGCCCGAGTTTTTGACGTCTCCAATGAAGCTGATCACAGGTCTTGCGACAAACCGAGCTTACCTCCTCAGGATTGTGGTTCTCTGAGGGGGTGAGCTGGAGGTCAGGCTGCCTTTCCCCTAGGCCTTTGGTTGATGGTAGCTGGTTTAAAATTCTGGATCTGCTATTTCAGAAACAATTTGATAAGCATAGCATATCCATTCCATCTTATTGTACTTTAGGCTTTATCTAAATGAGACAACAATTACAGACCCGGACTCTTTAGGATACTAGAGTACTATTCATAACTAGTCAGGAAAGGTCACCAAATAAATGCTTTGATGTCTGCTAAGAAGAGAGATTAGTGAAAACCTTTAACTCTCTGTTCGCCCACATCCCGGGATGTGGGAGCGTTTTTATTTCCTTTCAATGTCTTTGTTGCTCTGGGATTCTGATGTGCTTTAATTTCTTGAAAAGCTGTTTCATCAACCCCGTTGACAGTGTGCTAAGATTCCCTCCTCCTCCCTCCCCTACATTTGGGTCAGCCTGTATCAAAGGAGAAGGTTATCTGGGCTGTTAAACCTTTGACTTGGTATCTTTTGAAGAGCGCATTTTGCATTTTGTTATGTCAGGATTGTAATTAGATCCGTTAATTAAGGGAAGAATGAACTTTTCCCAAACTCTGTACCTCTTTGAATTTTTGATAAGTTTGCTTAGGTTGCTGCTGACCTTTGCTAAGGAGTATGCCACTACTCATTAATTGGCAAATTTTAACGAGGAGAGTTGATGAATGTGCTGACCTTGACAATAAATAAAACTGCTACCACCCCAGGCCTTCCCACCTTTGGCTGCTTCAAAGTGTGTGGCATTTCTTGACTAGTGACCATTAAACTTGGGACACTCAGCTGACTTTCTATCCTGTGACTGCACTAGGTAGGGTCTCCTTACCCAGGCACTGTCCTGAATAATTCCCCATCCACTGTCTCAGTTCAGTCGTACAATAATATCATTAAACCTATTTTAGAGAGGGGAAAACTGAGGCATAGGAAGAGTCATAACTTGCACGGGGTCATGGAACTAGTTAATAAGAACTAATATTTAATTGAGTTCTAATTATGTGATAGGCACCTCCTCCCTCCCAAGCTCTTTACATATGTTATATATTGAGTCTCAGAACAGCCTTATGAGATAGGCACTATTTTGGCCTCCATTTTGCAATGGAGTATTAGAGACCAAGAGAGGTAGAGTAATTTGTCCAAAGTCATACAGTTTTCTAATAGCAGAATAAGGATTTTTAAAAAATTTTACTTATTTATTTGACAGAGAGAGAGAGAGAGAGAGAGAGAGGGATCACAAGTAGGCAGAGAGGCAGGCAGAGAGGGGGAAGCAGGCTCCCTACTAGGGATGTGGGGCTACAGATCCCAAAGTGGGGCTTGATCCCAGGACCCTGAGATCACAACCTGAGCTGAAGGCAGAGCCTTTATCCCACTGAGCCACCCAGACACCCCCAGAATAAGGATTTAAACCTAGGAAGCAGAATGCTAGAAATAGGTCTTTCAGCCATGTTAAGTGGGTGGCAGATCAGAATTCCAGTTAAGTTCTGCTCCATTTTATTTTATCTTATTTTATTTTTTTAAGATTTTATTTATTTGACACATAGAGAGAGAAATAGTGAGAGAAAGAGCCCAAGCAGGGGGACTTGCAGGCCGAGGGAGAGGGAGAGGCAGGCTCTCCTCTGAGCAAGAAGCCCAACATGGGGCTCAAACCCAGGACCCTGGGATCATGACCTGAGCTGAAGGCTGACACTTAACTGACTGAGCCACCTAGGCGCCCACTCTCCTTCATTTTAAAGTCTGTCCTCCCTCTTTTTCCATTTGCTTCATTGATTTAGATATATTAAGGGCACGCACGCACGTGTGCGCTTGTGTTTCTGTGCGTGAACTTAGCTTATTTTAACTCCTAAGGCATAATTAATTCTTCTAGAGTTACAACAGCATCTGGAATATTCTCAGGTGATCCCAGGCATTTAGAGTACAAAGAATACAATTCAGATTCATACACATACATGCACAAAGATTTCTTTTCTTTTCTCCTTTTCAAATACAGAATTTCTACTGCCCCTCAAAAAAAAACACACCCCAAAAACTTAGTGAGCTGTGACACTTCAGAATATAATTAGTGGTACAATATTTAACAGAGAATTGAATGATGAAAAATTTACTTAGTGATCAAAGTCTGAGATGTAAATTTTGGCTTCGTATCTGTACTCACTGTGACTCCTTGGATTATAGCGAGTGAGAGCGCATCTTCCATGTAGGGGTGTTGGTGGAAAAATAGAACAAGCCTGGGGAGCAGTCATAAGTACTCTCCGGTGCTTCTTTTAAAGGTCTTACAAAACACAAGCACTTTTAGCAGTTATGGAATATAATGCCGACATCATTTTGCCTCTTGCTTAAGCACTTAGATGCCTTCTAATAATCTACAACTGCAGTAACCCTAAAAAATTACTAAATATGCAACAGTTTAAAATACACACCAACATTCACAGATGTGACAAGCATTCCCCATTTTTTTTTTTTTTTTTTGGCTAAAGATATCTTCTCTAGCAAAAACATCACTATTTTTGGTATTTCTGTCTCTGAACATCGCCTTAATTGACTTCTTAGAAATTTCAAACTGTTGGTGAGGATAATTTGACATCACTGGGTAGCTGGTTCATTTGGAGAAATGCTGTTCACATTTCAACCTCTTCATGTTCTGTTATGTCTGCTTTATAGTTATAAGAGACATTGAGACAGAGAGACTGTTGGTGTCTTGCTCAGGGGACCCCTTAGCAAATATTTTGTTAAAGTGTACCAATCATGAATCTCAAATGCGTTATTTGAATATATGCCCTGTGATGTGCTAGTGTGGTGAAAGCACATTTTACCCTCAGAATTGTGGACATGGACTAAAACATCTGGAAGGGATTCATTTCACACACCTAGAGGAGGAAAAGTCATACTTTAAGTTAATGCCAGAGACAGATCAGGAAGTCAGGCGCCTGAATCTCTGAAAATAAGATTTCTGATTAAAAATATCTCCCGAGCTCATGGAAAAGGTTGTTATAAACTGGGATTGCAGAAAGCAGTGAAATGAAAACTGTCTTCTACCAGGCTTGGCCTTGCTCTTTTTTTGGGAGTAAAAGAGCTGGTTCTAAAAGTGAGAAAAGAGTGCTGAGATTGTCAAGGGGAGATCTGAGAAGGTTTGTACATGAGGGCAGTATCTGCGTGGAACCTTGGAAAGTGGATTAGATTTCTGTGTCTACATCTGTGTCTCCTATCCTTTCAAAGACCTTTCCCCCATCTTGCTAAAATGTGAATGAAAAGGAGGTAACACGTCTTCAGGAATCCAGGGTATTAAGACCTTCATGATGTTCTGTTTTCTTCTGAGCTCCTGCTGTAGAGAGAAGAAATAAGGGCATTTCATTTTCTGCAAATCCCGAAAAGAGCAAAGGCATAAGTGTGTTGGAAATAAAATAAAAACAAAATCCAGAAAATCTTTGAATATTTCATTCAAATTCTGGATACTGTATAAATCAGCAAGTTGAATAATCAACACTCCCAAATAGTAGGCCCTACAGGGTTTGCAAGGACTGTTTTCCCAGGGAATTCTCAAATTTAAGTGCCAGAGGGTCACAAGGACACACGGTTATTGCAGTTGGAACAAAGCAGCCTCATCTTCTAGGACAAGAACTAAAACTTTTTATGAGTGCTGAATCGAGAGCCAAGAGCCAACTTTTCAAGAACTGAAATGGTGCCTAGTAAAGTTTATTAAAAACAGAAATGAAAATCCTAGTTCTCCCTGTTCATGCTTTCTTCTTTAAATTCTTCTCCAGAACCATCATGTAGATCCACAAATCCCTTTTTGACCTAACCAGCATTTCAACTGAATTAATATGGGTGACACACATGACATTGTCTTTTGACATTGTTGTTTCTTGGAACTGAGCCTGGCATTTGGCAGAGCCATGTCTTAGCTCAAATTCTCCCAACAGAGGCTCAGGCATGCACTTGGGTGACTAGTTTATTTGAAATGTGACATTAGGAAGCAGGAATCAGGGAATGTGGAAAAAGACATGGGGGATAAGGAAAATCCATTGCAAGTCTAATTTATTGATTTTTAAAAATAGTTCATACTTTTGTTGTCCTATATTAGATTTCCTAACCTAAGGCCATTGGGATTTTTCTTTTGTTTTCTTTTAGAAATCTTATAGGTTTCTTTTAGAAATCTTTCTAAATTCTAAGATTTAGCAATCTTAAGATTTCTCTAGAAATCTTATAGACTATACTATACTAACTTATAGTATTTATACTATCCTAGAAATAGTATATTTCTATAGGAAATAGACTAATTTCCTATAGTCTTAAACTCAGAAAAAAAAGGAACAAACTATTGATAGGTGCAACAGCATGGTTGAATCTCAGAATCATCTATGCTGTATTATGTAACTCAGACAAAAAAGAGTACCTACTATATGATCTCATTTCTAGAAGAGTCTAGAAAATGCAAGCAAATCTATAGTAACAGTATAAAATACTAAAATAGCAGTTTTCAGTTTTTGTTTCAGAGGAGGCCAAATTGCAACTGTCTTTGGTCTTCTAGTATCTAGGTTCATTTGATATTAGCTGCCTTTAACATATTGCTCAAGTTCAACCCCAACAAGATCAAAGTTGTGTACCTGAGGTGGCTCAGTGGGGAAATCAGTGCCACATCTGCCCTGACTACCAGAATGTGTCCAAAAAAAGTTTTGTGGGGACATTGCCAAGGCATTGGATAATTGCATGAGTCTAAAGATTACAGACCACATAACCGTTCAGAACAGTCAGTCCCAGAGTGAGGTGGTAACTTCTGCCTTTGCCCTGAACATCCAAGCTTTCAGGGAACCACCCAGGGACAGAAAGGCACGAGAAAAACCATCAGCACAGTGGAAATAACACCATTGATGAGATGGCCATCATTGACCAAGATGTGGCAATGATCTTTAGCCAGAGAACTTTCTGGAGCCCTTAGAGAAGTTGTAGGGACTGCCCAGTCTATGGGCTGTAAACGTTGATGTCTGCCATCATCATGGTGTTGTAGGTGACATCAGCAGTGGTGTAGGGGAATACCCAGCTATTTAGAATCACAGAGGAGGGATGCCTGGGTGGCTCAGTTGGTTGGGCCTCTGACTCTTGGTTTCAGCTAAGATCATGATCTCGGGGTCATGGGATTGAGCCCCCTGTGGGGTTCTGCATTCCGTGCAGAATCTGCTTGAGATTCTCTCTTTTCCTCTCTCTCTGCCCCTCCATCACTCTCTCTCCCCCCACCAAAAAAAGAACCACAAAGGAAAGTATTTTTTAATAAAGGATCATTTGAACACCAGTAAAAAAAAAATTGCTCCCCAAACCAATTCCCTGGCCACCCAAGCAAAAGCAAGCAAACAAAAAAAATTAATGGTTGGCTAGGAACAGAGTTGGAGAGTGGATTGCAAGCAGACCTAGGAAACTTTTGGGCACTATGGAAATGTTTATCATGTTGATTGTGATGGTGGTTGCATGAATGTATGCATATATCAACACTGATCAAGTTGTACCCCTTAAATATATATGTGCAGTTTATCGCATCAGTTACACCTCACAATGCTATAAAAATTAGGTTATTAATTGAATTGAAATAGCTCTTTCTCTGACAGGAGCTTTACAATTTAGCTACTCCAAACAACTTCTTTTTTTTTTTTTTAAAGATTATTTATTTATTTATTTGTTAGAGAGAGAGACTGAGAATGAGAGGAGAGAAGGTCAGAGGGAGAAGCAGACTTCCCGCAGAGCCGGGAGTCCGATATGGGACTTGATCCCGGGACTCCGGGATCATGACCTGAGCCGAAGGCAGTCGCCCAACCAATTGAGCCACCCAGGGGCTCCCCCAAACAACTTCTAAATCAGAACCAAGTATTAATTTTCCTAAATTACATTTAAATTAGAACTGTTTTTTCTTTCTTTCTTTCCTTTTTTTTTTTTTGGAAAATACCCTTTTACCCATCTGCTTTTTCTAGTGTGGTCAGTTGTCTTTAGATAGGGAAGAAGCACAGTGAATACATTTTATGGTCTTGTTGCCATGAATTGTTCTCTTGGTCTTATCTTTTACATTTGCGATTAGCTGAAGCTGGCAACTTCGAGAATAAATCCTGCACTCTAACATATTGGCACTTAACCCTGCACCACCTGCGGGTGGCAGCTAAAATCCAGACCTTTCCCTTAGAGCAGAAACTTTTATTGGAATTGTCAGAAACATGTGCACCCAGAAGTCAGGTGCAGTCTACACCTGTTCAAGAAGAGGGCCAATCTCTGAAAACTAGGATTTGACCATCCTAAAGGGAACAAGTCCCATTTTCTGCTTCTCCAAATGAGCCTAATATTCAGCTAACAGGAGTGCCAGATCACAGTCTAGCTGGATGATCGTAGGTATGCCACTTGATTTCTTGGGCCTCAGTTTTCTAGCCTAAAATACTGGTTTATTAGGTTAGATAATTTTTAGTAGTGTTTCCTATAACACACTTCTTCTTGAATGGTTGTTAGCCATTTTGTGGCTTACCCTTAACCTACCAAATGTAGCTATATTTTTGTTCCAAATGTTAAATATTTGATTAACTCTAAGGTGAAACCTGAATGTAATTCATTAAGCAAACTGGTGTTGAGTCAAATGTAATGGACATGAAAAATGCCTTTTCATTAGTGTCTGTTGGCTTCATTGGTTCAAGAATTCTGGCTGATGGAATGAATAGCAAAACTATTCTATGTTCAAACAAACTGAATGTGTGTCAGGTAAAAAAAAAAGTGCCAGGAGCCTTTTCAATTGCCTTTTACTAATTGTGATGTGCTGATTTTCTATGGCAGATTAATGTCTACAAGGCTCTTCTTTGGCTAATCCAAAACATGATTGGATTTAATTAAAATTTTTATTCGAAAGTATGCATAGATGTAAAGGTTGGAGAAAGGCACACATACATGTGAGTGTGTGAATGCACACACAGAGGTGTACATGGAATGTGGAGAAAAAGATACACACGATACGATTTTCATATAGGGCAGAATGGCAGAGACCACCATCAAAGAGTCTTTTGTATATGGTCGTATATAATTTTCGTCCCTTGTCTACAGGTCTTGAACAAGTTAATCTCTCAAAAAATAACAATGCTAAATTTAATAATAACTGTATGTTTTAAATAATAAGGATGTGGCTTTTATATTTTTCCATCAGTAAGAATTAGAAGGAAAAAAACTCCAACAGTTTAGGTATGAATTAAACATATGTTTACACCAAAGGCAAAATTAGCTAAAGGAAAGAAGGAAGGAAGGAAAAAAAGAAAAGAAGGAAGGAATCACGTATTGTCAAAGTATGCTCTGTGCACCAAGCACATCACTGGTGATTTATATCTACAATAACCAATTTCCAGCAGTTTAGGGGACAGTGTTGCCTTTATATTGACATCCTAAAATTCAGTGACCGTGGGCTTAAATGAGAAGAACTTCAGTTCTCCGTAGAACATGGCTGTCTTCTGATGGTGACAGTTGGACTAGCTTCTAGCACACTTCTTTCTATTTGACTGCCTTACTCCCCAGAAGGACGGGCTCCCCTCTTGAATTTCCTAGAGCAGAGGGCAAACTCCAACTCATGGTTCGCATCTGGCCTGCTGCCTATTATTTTGTATGGACCGTGAGCTAAGAGTGGATTTTTACACGGTTGAAAAAAAGACTATTTCATTGCACGTGAAAATTATATTAAATGAGAATTTTGGCATATATAAATAAAGTTTTGTATTGGAACTCGGCCACGATTCTTTGTTGATGTCTTATGGCCAGTCGTGTGCTAGAACATCAGAGTTAAGTGGTCGTGATGAGTCAGCATGGGCCACAGACCCTAAAGTGTTTACCCTTTACGGAGAATGTTTGTGGCCCTTTGTTGTAGGTCAGAGCAGAGATTTTGCTGAAGTTTGATGATAAGGAAAGAGAAGTACAACATGCAATAATTTATAGTAGTGACACAGCCTCTGATCATCAGATGGGCTTGCTTTTTTTCTGGGACTGTGTCCGTGTGGCCAAATACCACATGTACTCACCTGGCACCTTCAGACTGAATGCAAGAGAAAGAGTTTGCCCTCTCTCATGGGTCTTTTTTATTGCCCCCAAAGGATCTCTTTCCAGGATGGCTGATAGTCAAAATATCGTTTCACTTGGTGAAAACCCTGCTCTCCCCTGTGGGAGTGTGGTCTGGACCTGGGATCCTTCCAAGGCAATTACATGATAACCTCTCAGTGTAGTCCCCAAAGTCTGGCTTCTTCCACTTTGTGATCTAGATCAGACTGAGACACCACATTTGACACCACATTTGTTTTTTCAGTCTCTCAAAATAGAGACATTTCAACAATCTTTAGATATAGTCATATTCAGGGTTGAATTTAGTTAGTATGTTCAGCTGAAAAATGGGTATGACATCATATATTCATCCCCCACTGAGTTTCTCATGGAAGCGCTGTCACGTTAAATCACTTGTCCAACGTCACGTGGGGCACAGATGACAGAGCTGGGATGTGAACTTAATTTTTCCAGCTTCAAGTTTTCTCTTCTCTCAATTCTCCCTTAAAAGGCTCCTCTCACCGAAAAAGTTGAGAAAACCTTGGAGTCTCCTTATGAATAAATGTATGATTTCTATTGGACTTTGGAAAATTTGCTGAGTTCTGAGATTTCCATATCATAGCACAGGATTGGGGACTTTGGAACTTACACTCTGGAATCAGAGAGACCTGGTTTGAATCACCATTTTACTATTTATTGCACGAAGAGTGTCTCTTAAGCATTACTGAGGGTTAGGGTTATCTGTTAATGGGAATGATAATGGTACTTACAGGAAAGTTGTAATAGTAAATAAGGCGACACATGCGAAACCTAAGTTAAAAAGTGGTTTATAACTGGTTGCTATTATTTTTATCCCAACTGGATAAAAAATGGAATGTCCATATCATAATAGCATAGTTTTTCCAGTGTGTAAAGCCCATTTCTCAAATATTATTTTAGGTTTATTTTTTTTTAAAGCTCAGATAGGCACTGTTGAACTCCCCTTGAATTTTGCTGCCTGTTTCTCAAAGCCTTCAAATATGCATTTGATGGTCGCATTGGGAAGGGTACACTTGGGGGATATCATTGTCACAACCACTGGTGCTTTTTGACAAGGTATTGAGAGTTGCTGGTGTTCAGGGAAAGGGTGGCTTCAAAATGCTCTTCATGATCCATTAGGCACGGATCATTAGCATGGCTCAGAAGTACAATGGAACATTTGTAGGAGTCTGTCCTAGTAACAGCCCACAATGAGCCCATTCTTGACACTACAGACTTTTAACATCTGACTTCTAAGAATTGCAGTGATGGTTGACAGTTTTCCTTTCAAAGAATAGACTGAACATGCTGCTCTCTATGAAGACATTAGCAGATGTACTATTAGAGTTTTTAAATGTTTCCATGTGGGACAGTTGGGTTAAAAAAGCACTGCATGGGGCCCCTGGGTGGCACAGTTGGTTGAGCGACTGCCTTCGGCTCAGGTCATGATCCCGGAGTCCCGGGATGGAGTCCCACATCGGGCTCCCAGCTCCATGGGGAGTCCGCTTCTCACTCTGACCTGCTCTCTCTCACTCTCTCTCTTTCCTAATAAATAAATAAATAAAATCTTTAAAAAAAAAAAAAAAGCACTGCATGCCTTAATGTGCTGTGTAAGAATACTAAGGAGAGAGATGCATTTTCTTCATTTAATAATGGACACATTTTCGCTGAGCTCCGCCCAGATATCTACATGTATATCCAAGCACGTAAGTATCTTTCGGTAAGGTCTTTTTAATACCATACCACATAGCACCAACAACACATGTGGAAGTCCCATAAGTGTATCCTTGTCCTATTTTTCAATCATTTCTCTCTAGAGCTCATTTTCATATAATCCTCTCCTTGTTGAAAAATTTCCTATGATGAACTCTAGATGGGGTTATTATTCTGTCTAAGGATACATGTGAAGGGAAAAATGTAAAAGAATTTAACTCACTTTTCTTCCTCAAGCTTTCTTTCTTCCTTTTTTTTAATAAAGATTTTATTTATTTATTTGACAGAGAGAGAGACCACAAGTAGGCGGAGAGGCAGGCAGAGAGAGAGGGGGAAGCAGGCTCCCCACTGAGCAGAGAGCCTGATGCGGGACTTGATCCCAGGATCCTGAGATCATAACCTGAGCTGAAGGCAGAGACTTTAACTCACTGATCCGCCCAGGTATCCCACTTCCTCAGACTTTCCAAGGTAGGTTAAAATGAGGTCACAAATACTGAACAATGTAAGTGCATGTCCATACAGTTAATATGACAGGAGGTGCTGAGGACGAGGAGGAAAACTTCTTGAGTATGTTCAACTAGTAGTTTTAGTCAGTCATCCAGATTATTGGTTGCTGTTCTTCTTTTTTTAAAAAGACGTTATTTATTTATTTGACAGAGAGAGAGAGAGATCACAAGCAGGCAGAGAAGCAGGCAGAGAGAGAGGGGGAAGCAGGCTCCCTGCTGAGCAGAGAGGCCAATGTGGGGCTCGATCCCAGGACCCTGAGACCATGACCTGAGCTGAAGGCAGAGGCTTTAACCCACTGAGCCACCCAGGTGCCCTGTTGGTTGCTGTTCTTAAAATGGAGTTAGCTTTGTACAAAAAGCAAACTCTTTGTATCTTGTCAAATTGTCAAGAAGAAAGTCAATAAATATGAAAAATTCCTTTATCTGCATCTTTGTCTCCCTTTAGTGGAGACGCATCTCTTCAATGGTAGTTTGTTGGCATTTTATGAGCAATGCAGCCGTATCTTCTTTCAAATCTCAGTGCTTCGTTGGTTCCCGAGAGTTCCAAACTCTTTAGGTTCTGTCCTGGATAAGTAACATTTCCTCTTCCCTTGTGTTTGGACTATGAAGTAAGGCATTTCTGAATGTGGAATACTTCAGTCCCGAGGACAGTTCTCAGGACTCCAGTCTTTTTATTTCAGACTCACACTGATGGTGATACATGGGGCTGGGCTTAGGTCTCAGGGCAAATGTGGGTTTAGGTCTCAGGGCAAATGGGATGTAAGCATTTCAAATTCAACAGGGCCAAACACAGATTGCCTCTTCCCCCTGTCCCCTACCCTAACCTACTCTAACAAGTCATCTTTGACATCTTTTTTTCACCCCTTTCCTCTATCCAATGACAAATTCTGTCATTTCTAGTTCCAAAATGTTTCTCTACCTTTCTCTCACCATCCTAGTTAAAGACTCATTTCATGCCTCCTCTACTTCAATGGCCTGTTCTTCTCAATTGTACTATTTCTCCCTCCTGTATCATTTTCCGCACAGCAGCTGGATAGAGCATTTTAATAGGCAGTTTTGATCATGTCGCCACACTCCTGAAAGGCCTCCAAGGGCTTCTTCATACCATTAAAACAAAATCCCAGGTCTTGAACATGATTCAGAAGACCCCACATGGTCTGGCCTCCGTCTATTTCGACAGAGTCATTTCCTGCCCTGTCACCTCGCTCACATGGCCTATGCACGCTGGCCTTCTCCAGTCCGTTGAACATGCCAGATTTCTCGACTCTTCCTTCAGCACTTTTTAAGACTCTATGTCTCAGAATTAGAGAGGCCTTCTCTGGCTTCCCTACACCCAACTACACCCCTGGGCAGAGGATCCCCTTGAATACTATCTCATGACACATGCTATTTTTCTGCACTGCATCTTTTCTCCATTGTTGTGCATTTGTGAGAGTATTATTGGATGTCTTTTTCCTACTAGCTTAGGCTCCTGGAGGAAGATTCCACTCTGTTTTCTTCTCTACCATTTCCCCAGGGCTTGATACGAGTTTGGCAAATGTAGGACCTCAAATTAATAATGAATGCATGAATTTTCAGATACTTAAACACAAAATAGATTAATGTTTCACTTTGATTAATTCAAGCAAATCATACCAAATTACACAATCAGAGGAGCTCACTGTTTTTGGCTTCCAATAAACCTTTTAGAACAATCAGATACTATCACCATCATCACCATTACTGTGATGTCAGTGTATTTCTCCTATCAGGTGACCAAGGTGGGGTATGAGGCAGGGTTGTAAGGTGTAAGATAGGACACTCAGTTAACTTTGAATTTCAGGGAAACAACAGGTAATTTTTTAGTGTACATATGTCCCATGTAGTATTTTGGGCAGAGTTATACTGAAACATTTTTGTTATTTATCTGAAATTCACTTTTAAACATTTTTTATTTTTTAAAGATTATTTATTTATTTATTTGACAGAGGGAGAGAGATCACAAGTAGGCAGAGGCAGGCAGAGAGAGAGGGGGAAGCAGGCTCTCCGTCAAGCAGAGAGCCCGATGCGGGTCTCGATCCCAGGACCCTGAGATCATGACCTGAGCCGAAGGCAGAGGCTTCAACCCACTGAGCCACTCAGGTGCCCCATGAAATTCACTTTTTTTTTTTTTAAAGATTTTATTTATTCATTTAACAGAGAGAGAACAGAAGCAGGCAGAGAGGCAGGCAGAGGCAGAGAGAGGAGCAGGCTCCCTGCGGAGCAAGGAGCCCGATGCGGGACTCGATCCCAAGATGCTGGGATCATGACCCGAGCCAAAGGCAGTTGCTTAACCAACTGAGCCATCCAGGCGTCCCATGAAATTCACTTTTAAACGAGCATCCTGAATCCTTTTTTTATTTGTTTGTTGTTGTTGTTTTTCTTTATGGTGCTGGACTGTATGTGTTGAAAAAAAAAATCCACATATGAGTGGACCCATGCAGTTCAAAATTGTGTTGTTCAAGGGTCAATTGTATGTTATATTCAGATGCACAATATAATTATTCAATATTTGTGTATATTGTGAAATGATCACTATAATAAGTCTAGTTAACATCTGTCACCACACAGTTACAACATTTTTTTTCTTGTGACGGTATTCTCAGCAACTTTCAAATATATAATACAGTATTATTAACTGTAGTCACCATGCTGTACCTTATATCCCCAGGGCTTATTTATTTTATAACTGGAAAGTTGTACATTTTGACCACCTTCACTCATTCTACTCTCCCTTCACTCTATAGCCACAAATCTGTGTCTATGAGCTTGGTTGTTTTCATTTTTGTTTCTATTTTAATGATTCTACATGTAAGTGAGATCATACAGTATTTGTTTCTCTGACTTATTTCATTTAGCATAATGCTGTCAAGGTCCATCCATGTTGTCACAAAAGGCAAGATTTCATTCTGTTTTGTCCCTGAATAATACTCCATTGTATAGATATACCACATTTTAAAAATCATTCATCCACTGAGGGACACTTAGGTTGCTTCCATGTCTTGGCAATTGTAAATAATGCTGCAGTGAACATGGAATCGCATATATCTATTTGAGTTAGTGTTTTCATTTCTTTGGGTAAATACCCAGAAGTGGAATTGCTGGATCATATAGTTGTTTCATTTTGCATTTTTTGAGGCATCTTCATGCTGTTTTCCAATTTAACTTCCTGCCAACAAAAGCATCCTGTATTCTTACTGGGTCAATCTGGCAGCCCTGCTCCAGCAAAAGTGTCATTTGTATTTTTCAGATTTCACAATTCAGTGCAGTTTATAGACCTCCCAAAAGGAAAGGCACAGAAGGTAACAAAATCTTGGAAGTCTTTGTGATGGGAATATTAATAAAGTTTTAAATTCTTTGCTCTTGTGTGAGAGGGTTAGGACAATGGCTTAAATGAAATGGCAATGCTTTGTTGATTGCTATAGGGATAATTAAAGGGGCTTGGAAATTGAAGCATAAACCATTTTTTTTATTATTATACAAACCCCCTAATTGAGAGTCTATTCTAAGTGACAGAATCAGCCATGCTTATGTGCTTATGTTATCACTGGGCTTACTGGAACCAAGACTCATTCCAAGTAACTAAAAACATGTGACTATACATGTGTTTGTACCATTTAAAAAATATAGGTAATCATGTTCTTTTTTTAAGCCTGTGAACTTGTCACTGAAGAATAAATTAATAATTTTCTATAAAAATAACTAAATGGTAAAAATCACATTTCCTCATTGTTTATCTTTGCTAAGCCATACTGATTTTTTATTTTGTTTTATTTTTTAAAGATCTATTTATTTATTTGAGAGAAAGAGATTGTGTGCATGTGCACATGGGGGTGGCCAGGCAAAGGGAGAGACTTTTTAAGTAGATTCCCCACTGAGCGCTGAGCCCCATGTGAAGCTCCATCTTAGGACCCAGGAGATCATGACCTGAGCCGAAACCATGAGTCAGCCACTTAACCGACTAAGCGACCCAGGCACCCTTAACACTGATTTTTTTCAAGACTATATATTTATTTTTAGACTTTTGCCCCAAAACATATCTGGGTATTCCCCTGGGACCTTATGAAGTTTATTTAGAATATAATGTCTTGATATAATTTACTATTTATTGCAATACAAATGATACACTCACTTAAAAATTTTTTAGAATATCTAACAGTGACCTTAAAGATTAAGCAGAGTCAGGCAGATACTGTGATATCTGTGTTTAAAGAAAGAGGGGTCTGGCTATAAACATAAATGCTTCAAAATCATACTTGGTGTAGGCAAAGGGCAGCTGTGGATAAATGGAGTAATTGGTATGTCACAGAACTTTAGAGTTAGAACAGACTGGTAAGTTCTAGGACTTCATTGTGTATATTGGAAATATCTGCACAGAAAGGTTAAGTGACACTTGTGGGCACACAGCAAATCAGTGGTTCACTCGGGAGCAGGACTAGCTTCTTTGCAGTGTGCTCTGTGTACGACAATTTACTCGTCACTTTTCCAGTTGTGGAATATTTTGTGGCAATCTAAGTCCAAGATATCTGTTGTAGGTCTGTCCTAGAGTCCTTTTTATGCCATCAGTCTGTGTATGTGTGTGTTCTTATTAAATATAAACTCATGTAACAATTGGTTTCATAATATCAGTTCGGAAGGTCTGTGATAGGAAAGAAACTTGAGCCAAATAAAAATCACTCTGAGGTGCTGGATAAATCTCATGATGAAACTGTCATTATCCTTGTTTCCTAGATGAAGAAGCTGGGGATCAGAGAGGTTAACTTTTTTATTTTTAAAAAATTAATTATTTTTTTAAGTAGGCTTCCCTCCCAAAGTGGGGCTTTGAACTCATGACCTTGAGATCAAGAGTGTCATTTTCTACCGACTGAGCCAGCCAAGTGCCTGCAGAGAGTTTAACGTAATTGTTTAAGGCACATAGCTTGTAGTAGCAGGGTTTGGATTGAAAGCTAGGTTATTGAGGTGCTTGGGTGGTGCATTTGGTTAAGCGTGCCTCTCCTGGTTTCAGCTCAGATTGCTATTTCAGAGTCGTGAGGTGAAGTCCTGCATCAGGCTCTGTGCTCAGCTTGGAGTCAGCTTGGAATTCTCTTTCTCTCTTCCTTTGCCTCTCCTCCTAGTGTTCTTGCTCTCTCAAAATAAATAAATAAATCCTTAAAAAAAAAAAAAGAAAGCTAGGTTATTTAAGTGATTAAATCTATCTCTTTTTATCTTCAAATTTTCCACACCTCTTTTTCCTCCTTTTAGCTCATGACCTCCCTTTTTATTTCACTGAAACAAACTGAAGCAATCTTTAGAAAATTGTTCCCGCTTCTCCATGACAAATCTGCCAAATGGTGGCACCTTTTGCTGATCTCCCTTTCATAGAGGAGGAAATGTCTAGCCCTTACCTAATTTCCCTTCCTTGTACACCTTGTTAAACCAGATATCATACCTGTAATCTGCTTAAGAATGTGAAGCCTGCATTCATCACTTTCTTCTGAATCTTCAGTTTTCCTCTTTTTTGCTAAATTTTTCTCATCAGCATGAACGTATGTCCTAACGTATCTCATTTTTAAAACATCTTGCTCCAGATACCATCAGTTTTTTTTTTTTTTTAAGATTTTATTTATTTATTTGACAGAGAGGGAGAGACCACAAGTAGGGAGAGAGGCGGGGAAGCAGGCTCCCCGCTGAGCAGACAGCCATGATCTCAGGATGCTGAGATCATGACCTGAGCTGAAGGCAGAAGCTTTATCCACTGAGCCACCAAGGTGCCCCAAGATACCATCAGGTTTGTGCATTTTTCTTTATAGTTAGCTGTTGTCTACTAGTCTTCACTATACAGCCTTTCCTTAGTCCACTGTTGCTCTCCCTACCTACCCCCTGAAACATACTTGTTTTGGTCATGGGTGCTGATTGTGCACACTTCTCAAAGCTCATCTCATTTGGCATTTCAGAAGCTTTGAAATGGTTGATTATCTCTACCTTGTTGAAACATCCCCCTCCCATAATTTGAAGACACGCCAGGTTCCTGTTTTTTCCTCCTACATTATAAGTTGCTTCTTTTAATGTTCCCTTTAGCTCATCCTCCTCTTTCCTGCCTCTATGTTGGATTGGACTAGGGCTCAGAGCTCATACATCTTTTCTTCTCTTCTTTAGCCTAGATGATGTTATTCAATTCCAAGGCTTTAATTTCCAGCTGTAATCCCAGCTCCTAGTTGTACATATCCTCAGCCTTCCTGACTTCCAGGATATGGGTATCAGTGTGATATCTGGTCTCCCTTTGTATAGAAAAGACACTGCAAGCCCACATTAGAGTGCCCGAAGGATTCTCACTTTTGGTTCTGATCGTTTCGTGCTGCTGTCCTCACTCTTCTTCTTTGTAGTTAGAAAGATGTCCCTTTTTAGGACTCAAATCCACTGACTCTTTTGGTTGAGACGCAGAGTATATTTTACATATAAATATCTCTCCCCAAAGAGTCCCTTATGGGTTACATTGGAATGCCACTACCTGTGCCAAGACTTCAAACAATTTTATGAAGATTTGAATTAAGAGTAGGAAATGAAAGCTACTCATTGCAAATTGGTTTCTCTGCCTTCCCAGGAGTCAATTTCTACTTTCAAACAGCTAAGAAAATCATGAGTATTACTTTTTCGATTATTAAATGTGTGACTCTAGAATTTCAGGTGTGTTTTACTGAGGTTTGTGATTTAAAGCCTCAGATACAATATGATATGCATGGGTTAAATACCGAAAGAATTATTTATCCCCTAGGAAAAGTAGATCAAATCAATTAGTATATATATCAAAACACAATATGGCCAGGTTTTTGTAGATATCAATATCTACAAGATTGATAGAGGTACCTCATTTCCTTTTAGTGCGTGGTAAATTTTTACAGGTTGTTTGGATTTGTCCTTTTCAAACATCAGTGGCGATGTCTTCAGTAGTTTAATGTATTAGTGGTTTACAGGGGTGCTAAAATTCAAGTGTTGAACAGGGCACATGGTCCTGGAGTGTCTATTTTAATGGACAGTTATGAAGGGAAATATTTTTTATATTAACACAGGCATGATCATATTATTAAGCAGGCCCTTTACTGATATATAGTATTTCAAGGACATTTCATATTTGGGATGAACTACTGAAGACTTGCCCAAGAACTCCCACCCCCAGGGTGATGAGTTTATAATTTCTTGGAGACAGAACTGCATTGGTAAAGGATTTGAACAGCACATACACTTCTGGGGGCCTCATACATCATATCCTGTTTCTTACCAGTAAACCCTAGGCTTCCTCCAAATTAGGGACTATATCTTCCTTTATTCTGTAGCCCATTGGGCAGCACAGTGCTTGGCATATAGATGGAATGCCAGTGAAGCTTGACTGGAACTGAACCAGGTCAAATATAGTGTTTCCAAAAATAATTTCCAAGACCCTACCACAATATGTACAAATATAAAAAGGTTGTATTGTTCCCAGGAACAATGAGTTCCTGTTTCGCACATGGGGCAGTGGTTTGTTGAACCTAAGAGATGGAATTTGGGAATTACTGGCTTGGACAAGGGGTGACAAGGCAGCTCTGTGGTTACTGTCAGGGGATTGTTAAAGCATTGCTGGAAACTTCAGATCCAGTGATTTCAGCTGTGCACTTCTAGACCTGTAGATGATGGGCTAATTGCATGTAAATGGGGAATTGCCTCAGTCGCAAAGTCGACAGGAAGTCATGGTCTATTTGCCTTAGACAGCAATGAGAGTGAATAAGCTTCTGCTACATAGAACTATATAGATGAATCTTACAAATTTACAGATCACTCTCTGTCATTGCATTTGTATAAAGTTTCATAAAAAAGAGGTAAATCTAGTATACGAGGTTGGAAGTCAGCATACTTGGTATAATAGTTACCCTTGGCAGGGTAACCAGAAGAGAACACAAGAGGGCTTTAGGAGCTGCGGCAGCACCGTGTTCCTTTGGTGCTGGTTAGGCGGAAATATTTACTTTGTATGAACACATCAATTTGTGTAATGATGATTTGTGCAGTTTTCTGTATATGTATGTTACATGCCAATAAAAACTTAAATACCTAAAAATAAATTGCACCTAGGAGTTAAAGAACATCTGGGATTGCTAGAATCCATCCAGAAACACAGAGACAGCATTATAGGGGACACTGACTTGGAGAAGCACAGGATCTTGGGATAAATGACTGGGGTTATTTCAGCTTACTTATGCCAAGACTCCTGAGGTTTATCCTTTTTCATCTAGCTCTAAGGACACTGGATTCAGGCCAATAATGAGTTGGGCTGTTAGAGAGACACATTAATGAGGAGGTTTTAAAAGTAATTTGGAATTTCTAACCCGAGAAAGCAGTAGCGGAGATTTATAATTTTTACTGATTGTTCCAGTGTATCCAGCAGGAAGGGACACGAGTCTGGAGTTAGCTTTGGGACTCCTTCCTTTGCAGTACTCAGTTTTAAGGTGTAGTAGGAATTGCTGCGAGCTCTTACTGAAAAATTGTTTTAATAATCATACAAAAGCCTGATAATAATTGGAAGGAGTTCAAAATTATTTATACTGGGTCTTTGTCCCAGATTCTGCCCAAGTTACTCCAGGTGGAAGATGAATGCTGATCCTTTTATTCCTTTTATTTCTAGCCAAATGAGTTGGAATCAATTCCTCTTCTAACATGGTACATGGCATTGAGAGGGGTGAGAAACGTACATTCGTCATTCTTTAGCGTGAAATCAAAGTAATATATGATTTGTGATATCAGTATGGGGCCAATTAGTAACCTCATGGATTATTAGACAAAGATCACTCTTCCTACTCTTGGGTGTGTGCATGCCCTGCGCTCTTGAGCTCATCTGTGTGTGTGTAACGTGGCTTACTATGGAGGTGCCAGAAGATGCATTTAAAGGATAATAAACTTCATCTCATAAAGGCTTTGAAAATGAAAAAAAATTAAAAATTCTGGCAAACTTTACATGTAAAGCCTACCGTCTTAACCCTTTTTAAGTGTACAGTTCAGCAGTGTCAAGTGTATTCACATTGTTGTGCAACCAGTCTCCAGAACTTGTTCATTTTGTGAAATTACACCTCTGTAGCGGTTAAACCACAACTCCCCCAGACTCTGGCAACAGCCATTCTACTTTTTGTTTTTATGAGCTTGACTACCCTAGATACCTTTATAAGTGGAATCATACATTAAAACTTTGTTTTAACTTTTCACTCTAGACCTGATTTATACCAAGACTATGGCCTAAAATAACCTTACTGATCACATAGTGTTGAGTTTAGAAGGCTGGCTGGACCATCCTGTAACTTAAGATTATCAGATACCCCATAATAACTATGCCTTGTTTTACTATTAACATCTTTTCAATCCTTGGCTGATTCCACTTGTGGTAGGAAAAGGAGGACACGGCAGCCAGAGGCTCCAGCCCAACTAGAGGGATTGATGGCATCACCTGAAATCCACTTCCCTCTCCCCCAGTGAAAGAAGTAGATAGAGGCAGTGGTCCCCATATGTACAGGGTTAAACATTTATTGAATGCATATGATATGCTGAGTGCTTTTTCATATAAATCATATGATTTTAATCCTTACATCAATATCAAGAAGTTGGTTATTATTGCACCTATTTTACAAGTGAGGAAAATGGAACTAAGAGAGTTGACTGATTTGCCTAGAATCCCAGAGTTAATCAATGGCAGAGATGATATTTGACCTTGCTTCTTTTCTTTTTTTTTTTATATAGATTTTATTTATTTATTTGACACAGAGAGAGAGATCGCAACGAGGCAGAGAGGCAGAGAGGCAGGCAGAGAGAGAGGGGGAAGCAGGCTCCCCGCGGAGCAGAGAGCCCGATGCGGGGCTCGATCCCAGGACCCTGAGACCATGACCCGAGCCAAAGGCAGAGGCTTTAACCAACTGAGCCACCCAGGCGCCCCTACCTTGCTTCTTTTCTACCTTTCTTTACTTTCTGTCATACAGAGGCAGCTGTGGTAGTATATCCATGATACATATTATCCTTATATTAGGAATGATCAAACTGAGTTGAAGTTAGGCCAAGTAGTTTTTCCAAAATTATACATTTAGCAAGTGGTGAAATAGGAGTTGAAATCAGGAGATTATCAGAAATAAGTTGCTAGCTTTTCCCAGATTTGGGGCTATCTTTACACAAAGGTTTGCAAAATATCGGAAGTTAAGAAAGACACCCAGCAAGTGGGAAGTCTGCACTTGCAAAAATAAAATAAGCATGTGACATCTGGCAATGCTTTCTTCATGGGAATGAAGGTCGGGGTGGTCATATTATGGGAGACCTTGATTGACCCACCTAAGGATTTGTTCTTAATTTGGTAAGCAGTTGGGGGCTTTTGAAGAACCTTGATTGAAGGTGATCAGAGCTGTGCTTTTAGAAAAATCAATGCATACATTAGAAGGTGAAGCAACTGAATGTAAGCACTCTCAACACTACTAAAATTGGAATGACTTTATTGCCTCTCTGCAATCCCTTGACCTTTTTCCAATATCAGTTGGGAAACCTACTGTTATTTAACATTTAATACAAAACGTTAAATCTTTCCCCCCAAAGGTATTTGAATGGTGAGGCTAAGATCTCAAACTTCTGCATATATACAAATGAAGACATTTTAATAGTAAGTAAGTCAGATCAGTCGATATTTTAGTGATGAAGACTGAAATGTAAAATCCTGCATGTTGTTTCTCAGGTGACTTTTAAGGAGGTGGAAATGAGACTATGTTGCAATGAAGTGATATGTAGGTATGCATATATTATATATGCTTATATGTATTTATTATATACATAGATGTATACATATAGTTTTATATAGAGATGTTTATTTAGGATTCTGTACTGTGGGCTCTTTTCCATTTCTCCTACTTACTTCATATTCTTCTCAATAACACTAGAGGTCACCCAGACCCTGTCTTAATTTAGTTTTGTCATTCTTCATCTTCATTTAAGTTACATCTGAGTCTTGTTGCGGGCTTGCGTTTCTCTTTATGAATTATACAGCTTGCTTCTCTTAACCTGCTAATGTTAGTTTGTAACATTCCCCATTACACTGATAGTTTAATTGACAAATTAACTTGTGTTAGTTTGCCAGATACTGGCACAAATGAGATTTTTCTTCATCTCCTCGATGGTTTTTGTCAGCAATAGAGAGCCAGGTTGATTGGATGCAGAATGGTTCTAATTTCAGGAAAATCAATGTTATAGCCATAGTGTTCAGACTGCATTTATTCAAATATTGCATGCTCAGTCATACAAAATAGCCTCTAGCTTTTGTTATTAGTTGACTTTTAACATTTTTTTATTAGTCTGCAGGCATACGCGCAAAACAGTTTATTCTTTATATTAATTAGGTTGTTCATTCAGTTAAGAATCTTTTAGTAAACACATAACTGTATGCTAGAAGCTGTCGGGCATTGAGAACACGTAGATGAACAATACCGAAAATGGCTGAATAGACTTCTTATTCATGTTCTCCTGAACTCTAAAATGTTGTGATGTTGGGAATGGGTTTACTTAAGTTCTCAAGTATAAATTTAGTACACTCTAGGCAAAAGAGGATGATTCATCTCCTTCCATTTCTTATAATTTTATTTTCTTTTTTTAAGTTTTATTTATTTAAGTAATCTCTATACCCAGTTTGGAGCTTGAACTCACAACCGCAAGATCAAAAGTCATATGCCCTTCCTACTGAGCCAGCCAGGTGCCTCTATAATTTTCTTTTCTTTTCCTGACACTTTCCAGCAGGTACTGGTGGGCACCTGCCCTTGGTTTCCATATAGCTGGCACCTAAATGCCATCTAAGGGTAAATGATTTTTTTCCAGCTCCCTTAACCTGTTGTGGTCTTTGAGATTTTGGCCCTCAAAGGACTTGCCAAAACAGAATATTTTTGTATAATTTTCACTTAGGTGTTTGATTGATAAAGTTTTATTATGAACACAAGACTATTCCTGAATGTGATAAAAAAGAGGCAAACTTTGCTTTTCCTTTAGTTTCCTCTGTGAAAAACTCCTTGGGAATGTGGAAACCACATCAAGAGTAGCGATTCTTAAATTTTAGTATAAATCACCTTGCGGGCTTTCTAAAATATCCATTTCTGGATCCCCTTGTCAGGTTTTCTGAGTCCGTAGTTATGGAATAAGAACAGAGAATGAACATTTCTAACAATTTCCCATGTAAAGCTGAAGCTGTTGGTCCTGGGACTCCTCTTTTGAACCACTGGTTTAGAGGATAGAAAACCATATTTGGAGTTGGGAAGTTCAGCTTCTAGTTTTAGTTTTGCTAGTTATGTGAAAATGGACCAGCGATCCAACCTTACATGACATTAGATATTTTGTACAAATTTGCTTACAACTCCATTATGGATATCAGAAAAATTACAGCCTACCGTTTATGAGAATTGTTTTCTTACATCTCTCCTCCTGACTTCTCCCATCTCTTCCGGGTTCAGTCTATCTATTTGGAGTTCCCTGAAAACACTCTGCTTTTCCATAATTCCTTGCTTTTGTATATGCTGTATCCTGGGACCCTCTCTTCCCACTGATTAACTGGTTAATTTATATTCATTTTTCATATACCAGTTTAACAGTTATAGCTGTGAAGCTTAACCTCATCCGCCCCCACCTCCACTGCCCCTTAATAGAGCTGGTTATTCCTTTTAAGATCTTCCTATATTATCCTGAAAATAATACATACCATATCAATATAGGCTCTTATTGGTTCACTGGACAGCACTTCTCTCAATGGAAATAGTCTTATTCATCTTCGTGTTTCTTTTACCTGGTGCAATTCTAGTACAAAGTTGGCGTTCCAAAAATATTTAGTGCATGATTAAATCTATATGTGTATCTGCTTTCCCTTCTATATTGTAAGATCCCCTCGATGGATATCTTGATCATTTTTGCTTTTTGGAGAAATACATTTCTTTTAACCATTATTGTTCAGTTTTAATGAAGGTTAAATTGCATACAAAAATGAATGCTTAGTATGAGAAGAGCTTATACATCTTTTAGTTAAAGCGTCACCAGATTCTAAGTGCAAAACTGACTTTATATTTTTCATTGTGCAGTTATTTTGATTGGATATTATTTTCATAATAATTAACATTTAGAAGTGCTTTTGTGCCAAGGACTTTGCTAAACACATTTCAGGGAATTTTGCAATTTTCATAACATTTCTATAATGTTTTATTGCTACCTGTATTTTGTAGAACAAAAGGCTGAGGTTTGACAGCAAGGTCACATATTTAGTGATGAACCTGGGATTCATACTCATTAAATTATTACATTAAAAACACTTTTGAGAGGGGGAAAAACACTTCACCGATGAATTTGAGTTGTTAAACATGTGTTGACATTTAATACAATATTCAGAAAAGTCAATGAAAGTAGGATACAGTGAATGTCCTTGTCCCAGAAAGAAG
This sequence comes from Nasua narica, assembly GCA_028533885.1. Lineage (NCBI taxonomy): Eukaryota > Metazoa > Chordata > Mammalia > Carnivora > Procyonidae > Nasua > Nasua narica. The sequence continues at coordinate 27,356,982 of CM052803.1, forward strand.
ATGGAAACAAGTTGTCCAGAGTTGTACTAAGATGGAATGACTCTGTGGGGCTCTGATAATGTTTCACAGCTTTGTGGCAGGAAAAGCAGGCATACATATTATATGTCATTGGTCCTGTGGCAGAGCTCATGCTAAACAGGAAAGCCACCATAATTCTTGCTTTGTTGCAAGGCTGTCAAAAACTCAGGCTAAAAGGAGACAGTTATTGTTGAATGAGTTGAGTCTTCCATGCTCATTATGTTCTTAGGGCCCTGATCCTTCAAGGCAGAAAGTTACAAAAAGAGTAGGTCTTGTGCATGGGCTGGTGAAAGCACTTGCTTACTTTGTCTCAGGGTCTGGCACAGCTTTGTGTAGTCATAGTTCTGTTCCAGTCCCATTCCGTCTGCAGGTTACTTCTACAGTCAATTTAATTTGGGCACTACATTAAAATAAATAAAATCCAGACTGCAATTGTCATTGGTGATGTTGTCATTAGTGACATTATTGTCATTAGTGACTTGAAGACTGCTTTTAACCTAGGAATTATAATTATGATGTCTTATTCTGGGTCCAACAGCACCTCCTCTTGTTACTTAAGGCCGACCCTGAGAAAAAGACTTGATAGAGGGATTTCATTTTGGAGGTGATCACAGAAAACAGAAGTGTGGGAAAGTGGAGAGACAGAGAGACAAAAAGGAAGAAAAATAATCAAGTATGCATTAATGAGGTGATCAGTGTTTAAGATTATCCCACTGGAAGACCAGGAAGTTGAGACATTTAACAACAGATTTTCATCCTCCATGGGACGAGGATTGTATTGGGGGCATAAACTCCTCCACATTTCTGAGTTGCACCTGCATGTGGCTAAGTTACCTTCCCCAGCCTGATGGAAAGCAGTGTAGAGAAGTACCATGGGACACTGGCAAAGATATATGGAACTGTCCATCACACCAGTGCTGAGATTAGGTGGACTTGTGGGGGAAATGGTACAGTTCATCACAAGTGTCCGCTGCAGATGACAAAAAAGGTAACCTAAGAATAGTGGCCCAAATGAGGAAAGAAATTGTGTATGCTCTACTAATTCTTTTATATGTGTATATATGCTTTTTGGGTATGTTTTGAGAGATTACAACCATGTCAAGTGGTATTCAAGTGGTATTCAGTCAGTGGTATTTAAGGTTGGTATTAGTGCCAACCTCTCTTCATTAAAAAATTGGTTAAAAAATTGGTAAAATGCCAATTTTCTGGCATATTTTGGAAATACCAAAAAAGAAAAAAAAAGAGAGAGAACTAAAACGTTCATTTTAAGCCCATTAATGGATGAATTTTACTAGAAGCTCAGGTTATTGGATGGGACTAGGTGAGTATAAGACTAGAATGACATGCCTTTAATACGGTAGCATCCAGACTTCTTAATTTAAAAGTGATCTTCTCACTTTAGAAAAATTTAAAAACCTAAATAAGAATATAAAGAAGGAAACTGTTTCAACCATAACCTCCCATTGAGAAATAATCATTGGTACTATATTGATATAATTCTTCCCAGTCAAAAATTCTCATTATTGATGTGAATAGGTGATTTTTTTTTCTTTTTGTTAATAAGTACCAGTCCTTTATTAGAGTGGCAGATAAGGAAACTAATATGTATTGAATGCTTTTTACTTGCTGGACTTTGAGCTGAACATTCTACACGCCTTCCCTAATCCATTAGCCCCTGCACTGTTTGTTTTTAGGAGGCCACCATCCCAGCCCCAGAGGTCAGTCTTCTTGTGTTGGGTACTGCCCAGATCCTGTCTCTAGTCATTGAGAGAATGCTTTGTCTTCCACCAGCCCCAAGTGAGCAAGTCAGGGAGGTTAAGGGTGGCCTGGGAAATGCTGAGAAGTGTTTTTTCTAATGGAAATGAGAATGGCATACAGAGAGGCAGGAGAGAAATGTATTAGAGCAAAGCAGTGGAAAAGAAATTTCCTTAAATTTATTTTCCTCCCAGCGCTATGTTACGCCTGTTTTTAGGTCGGCTTGTTCAAATGACTAGGCAGATTTTCCCAATTAAACCATCATTTACAACCAGCTCATCCCAAACGTGTAAATAAGCTTCCTTTGGGTTTCTCTGACAGGCATTGCTTTGCATCATCATTCGTGTTTTGACAACATTGCTGGAGATGAAAACAATTCTGCCATACTCCCAACTCCTTCAAGATGCCTCTTTTTGTCCTTTTATCTTTGATTCATTGGTGTAAATAAATAAAACCTGCCCTACTGTGTCTTGCTTCTCCTTTCCCCCTTCCCTTTCTAATTCAGTATTTTAATTTGAAAATGGCTATTTTTAGCCTCATTCTCAACTGTGCCTGTCCTCTGTCCTCACCATGCTGCTGATTGCTGATAACACAGCTGGCTTCGGGGGTGGCTGGTGCAATCTGCAAACATTACAGATAAGATTGATTGAAAAGTGGGCTGCAGCTGATAGAGACCCCTCTGAGGCCTAGGAAGAGGAGCTTCCTAAAGGGCTTGTGTTTTAGGGTGAAGTTTTTCAACCATACTTCCATGGGGTGGGGGAAAAGGCAAATACTACAAACGGTTCCTTCTTGAGTAGTCTTGAGACTCAAGGGTGGGTTGGGCAGTCATAGTTTCAGAATATTGGGGCTCAGAGGGCTCAGAGAAAGGGCTATTTTTGAAACTATGTAGAATAAAAGAGTCAAGGAGGTATGCTACTTTGGTAGCACTCTGAAATGAGGCTTTTAGTGAAGGTAGAAGCATGGGTCCCAATCAGATAAACGGTGGGCCATAGGTGTCCTGTAAGACGTGTGCTGCTTGACTTGCAGTTTTTTTTCCTTTAAAAATATATTACTGTTTTTATTTACTTATATATTCAGTATTTAGTTATATAGTCAATATGCAATTACATATCCAACATGAAATTAGATATTACTCATTCAGTCACATATTGCATATTCAAATATCTAGGTAAACACTGTGTACCAAGAATTGCTGTAAGACATTCACACATACCAAATAATTTACTTTTTAAAGTAACCCTGTGAGTTTGGTTTCATTATTATTCCTATTTTACGGATGAGGTAACTAAGGAACAGAGAGGTTAAATAACTTGTGTCATGTCATATACTTTATACATGACATTAAAATAGGTTTTTACATACAAAACTAAAAATATATCTATTCTTAAATATTTGGAGCTTCTGGTGAATATTAAGTCTTCAGTCCTTAGGGTAGCAAATGCACCCATTTGATGGGACATGCATGCTATAGCTTATTGGAGTCTTCACATATCCCTGTTCTCTATAACTTGCTGACTTTTAAAACATCCATTATTTTCCTTACTCCTATAAGTAATTGAGAAAATAGCAACAGGGATGGCTTCATAGTGTTTTTTTTTTTCAGAGAGAGAGAGAGAGAGAAAGCACACAGTGGGTTGAGTAGGGGCAGAGAGAGAGGGAGAGAGAGAATCTCAAGCAGGCTCCATGCCCAGTGCAGAGCCAGACATAGGGCTCAATCTCATGACCCTGAGATCATGACCTGAACCAAAATCAAGAGTCTGATACTCAACTGGCTGAGCCATCCAGGTGCCCCTAGGTCCATAGTTTTCAAAACAGGGAGATAAGGTTTCACAAGAGGAGGGGTTGGAAAATGGCAATGGAGAAGGGAGGAAGTCCTGAGAGCCTGCTTGGAGTCCACTGGTCCCAAAACCCTGTCACCCACTTGGGTAGTGATTACAGTCACTCATCTCTTCAGCCATGTGTAGTCGATGACTAAAACTGAGCTAACAATCCAGGGTACAGCTCCAGGTTGAACACTGAACAGAACTTTAAGTCCAGTGGAAGACAATGCTGGTAACCAGTAACCGTACATTATAAAGAAGGGAGCCCAGGAAATGGTCCTGTCTGAGAAGGTGACCTTTGTTCTTAGAGCACGAGTGGAAGCTAACGAGGCAGACATGGGACATTGCTTATGGTTGTGAAGATGATGCCCTGAAAACATAGCTTTCCTAAGAGAGCATTAGGAATAGAGAAGAGCAGTGGCAAATGCTAGAGAGGGCAGGGAAGGCTGAGGGAACCAAGGGAGGGTGAGTGTTGGCTGTGAGGGGCCTAGGGCACGTTGGGTGGGATACCCTCCAGCTTCGTCTGCTAGTTGAGACTTTGGTTTCTTTTTTTTTTAAGATTATTTATTTATTTATTTGAGAGAGAGAGAGAGAGAGACAGTGAGAGAGAGCATGAGAGGGGAGAAGGTAAGAGGGAGAAGCAGACTCCCCGTGGAGCTGGGAGCCCGATGTGGGACTCGATCCCAGGACTCTGGGATCATGACCGGAGCCGAAGGCAGTTGTCTAACCAACTGAGCCACCCAGGTACCCCCGAGACTTTGGTTTCTGACTCTCAGTTTTCTTCGCTGTAAATGTAGGTCTGGGACAGAGTGCTGATCTCATAGTTTTGGTGCAAGACAATTGTGGTAATACAGGTGAAGGGCTTTGCAAAGGACATGACATGTTGTAAGTGCTCATCAACATGGCTAGTATGTCATATTAAGTTTTTATTCTAGAATTATTGTGGTTAATAATAATGATGAGGTTCATAGTATTTTTCTTATTGTGGTAGAAACTCCACTTGGTGCATGGGAAGGGAAAACTCATTGTTTCCGTAAGTGTACCTCATGAAGATCCAAACAGCAGAGCCATGGATGAAGTAATGTGCAGTGAAGTGACCCTGAAATGGTCGAGTATTCGGAAGGAGTGAATAAAAAGCAAAAGCAAAGTACACAGAACAACAGAAAATTCCACTCTAAAACGCTTTGACAAATTTTTTTTCCTGCTATTAAAATGTAGCAAAATATTTCTCGATGCCCATGACCTTTGTAATTGATTGGGGAGTTAAACGGAATTTGGGCTCAACTGTGTGATTGATAGTTTCTTTCTCGTATCCAGAGTAAAGCTAGAATCTGAAGTACAAGTCCTAATTATAATCCGTTTTATAACACGACTCAGAAACAACTTACTTCTTTGCAAATAGGCAGCTCAGCATCAGTGGAAGAAACAAAGGAAGAACCTCGTGCTAGAACAGCCCTACCGTCCCATCAATAATTGTCTGGATCTGTCACATTTTGCCTCATTAACATCTGATTTCATTGTTTTCACAAAAGATTGAGAACCAATGTCCTTCTCCCTGCTATTCCCTGACCCTTGCTTTCTCTCGGTTCTTCCCTCCGAGAGACATAAGAGGGTGATGAACTAAAATGAAACAAGCCAAGGCTTATATACCTAAAATTTGGTTCAGAAGCTTTACATTTTTGCTTTCCCTCTGAAATTGTTGAAAGCTACGGGGCCGATGTTCCCACATGTGGATGCTAAGGGGAAATTTCTGCCTTTTTCTTCTTTCCTTCTTAGCATTTGTTAGTTCTTCTACTAATGACAGCTTCTGGAGACTCCTTCAGGAAGGACGTTTTCTCCTCTCAGACTATTAGCTGACCCACTCTCAGCTCCAGGGGTGGAAGAGTGACTAGCCAGCTAATCGGTCCTCAGATCTCTGGGCTACTGTGTTTTCTTCAGGGATGGGCACCTACCCCAGGCAATCCAATCGGAGCTAATGTTTGGGTGCTTACTGTGGAGATTGGAAGGAGGTTGTTCTCTGTGCTGGTCTAAGACAGAGCTTCCAGAAGCCATATGGAGAGATCCTGTTTGAGCACGAAACACACACACAGGAAAGCGGAGCCAGTGCCTGGAAGGGGAAGAGAGATAGAGAGAATGAGGTATCTAAAGCCAATGCTATTCCTAGCCTTTTTAGTTATATGATTTAAAAATTTCCCTATTTTGCTTAAGCCAGTTTGAGTTGAATCTTCATTAATTTCCAACTCTGGGAATAATGACTGGGAATAATATGTTCACAGCCTTCTGGGTCTCAGGCAAAGCCAAGCCTTTGAAATTGTTTTGTTAATTCAGAAGGAGGAGACAGAGAAAGGGAGCCATGAAGTCAAGTGGCCTAGAAATGTAGAGACCCAGAAACATTCCAGTAGACTGACTGTGCCAACTGAGCCATTGGGTGTGACAAATGGCATGTGTGAATTTAAAGGGAGGAAGTAAAAGGTTGCAGATATTGACTGTGACACTTGGTGACTGGAAAGCCCTGGTGTGACAACTGAAGTCACACTTCCTGAGGGCGTGTGCAAGATTATCGGCTTCGAATTCTGAGCCCATCCAGTTATTTTATTCTTTATTTCTTGGATTCTTATATGTTGCCAATAAAAGCAGTGGCGATTTGTGAGTGTGAGTTTTTAATGTTTACTTATGGCTTGGAAATACAAACATGTGGATCTGCCTTTGGGGGAGAAGGAGCAGGAAGACTGGTAGGAGATGAATTTAGCACTTAATCCACGACCGCCTCTCAGGAGGGCTGTGACTTTAGGTGGCTTCACATACCACCTTATGAAACTCCCATTGATAATGAGGTTGCTGGTGGTCAGGCAGATGCTAGATAGTGCAAAGTTTTGTAGACAGTGGTAAGGAGCTTGGAGGAAGCCACTTATACATGCTATCATATATTTGAAGATGAGACTTAAGCCACCTCTGCCTCTTTCCCTTTCCAAGCTAGCTAATATCAGTTACTCCAAATAATCCTCATATGAAGTTATTTCCCAAAGTCCTTGAATGCAGGAGTCAGTCTTTTTCAAAGGTGCCTCCCCAGATCCTAGCATGGTTCCTGGCACATATTTGACACTCAGTACATTTTGGGGGCTGCAATTAATTCACTTATCCTATCACTTTTATGTCTTTTGGTTTGTTCTGATTCTCCTTCGACAAGATGCTGTTTTAAATTTCAAACTCCGCTCAGTCCTTCCTCGTCTCTCTCCACTTCTCAGATAACGAGAGAGAGAGAGAGAGAGAGAGTTAGTTAGTTCGTTCTGTTTTTTTATGAAAAGAGGAACTCAGTCATGGTGGCCAGAGCCAATTGATTCCTAATTAAATGAAGCACAGAATTGAGCTGGGATGCATTTGTTCTGATTCAAAAGCCATCTTTCCTTCCTGCCTGATGATTGTGTCTCTTTCAGTGTCAGCACAATGTGGGCAGGGAGGAACTCTCTCTGCTCCGTTCCACTGCACACAGGGATAAAGGGAGATGTGAGCACAGAGTGCGCTGTGATGAAGCAGGTGCCACTTGTTAGAGCGAGGGGAGAGTCGACAATAATAGGAGACTGCCCAAATGGGAAGGATGGGATCACAGGCCATCGTTCTTTTAGCAGCAGAAACTTTTCACTCCCCAAGAAGCGGGAAAGGAGCCAGCAGAGGTGATTAAGCCAGTGATCAGGATGAAGAGCAGTCTGAGATACAGTCAATGTGCAGAAATGGCTCAGCAGGCTCGCCGAGCGGGGGCTGAACCTGGGGCTCTGTGAACCAGCCCAGGCAGTTCATCACCTGGAATCTGCTGAGAACGGGGGCTGTAATTTATCTGTGGCAGTGGACACTGATCATCAGATACCCTCCTTAGACCCACTCGCGCATTCGTGCAGCCACAAATGTGTATGGAGCTCCATCAACATGCTTAGCTGCCTGCTAGACAGTGGGGATCCATAGGTGATTAAGATCGTCTCTTTCACGGGAGGAGCTCCTAATTTGATGGTGGAACATGATAAATGATGCCAGAGTAAACTCTCCAGAGCTGCTCTTCTCACATTCTGGGGACCCAGGCAAGCACTTATTAGTGATTATTTCATGTAACAACTCCGGGAGATAAATTCTATTTTTCTCTCTGCTTTTTAGTTAAAAAGCAGTATGACCCGTTCCTACCCAGAAATCAGTGGCAGAGATGAGGTTTGAATCCATGTGGTTAAGAAGGAAGCACAAAGTACTTTAAGGACAAAGGAGTGATCGACTCGCCTTTTCTGGGAGCGTTCAGAAAAATGTTATCCAATACGTACTTTTTGATTTAGGTTTTTAAATGTAATTAAGAGTTCACCTGGCAGGCAAAGATTGACGGGAGGTCATTTTAGCATTTGTAATATATGAGTGAGAATGGCCATAAGTATTTCTGGATTTTTGTGTGAGTCCCAGTTAACTAATAGTTTTCATTGAATAGGTTATTTTGATAATTTGATTTTGATTTAGTGGTTTTTTTTTTTTTGGCTTTAAGCAATGTAATTTTGGGTTGTGTCAGGGTATAGCTCATTTTATTGTATTCTTTAATTGAAATATAATTGACATATAGCATTATATTAGTTTCAGGTGTGCAGCGTAATGATTTGATATTTGTATATATTGCAAAATGATCACCTGAATAAGCCTGGTGAACATCCATCATCAAACATAGTTACAATTTATAGTTATAATTTATTCTTGCGATTAGAACTTTTAAGATCTACTCTCTTAACGACTTTCAAATAATGCAATACAATATTATTAATTGTAGTTGCCGTGCTGTACATTACATCCCAGTGGCTTATTTATTTTATAACTGGAAGTTTGAACTTTTTGACCCTGTTCCCCCATGTCATCCATTCAGGATGAATTTGTGAAGGGAAACAGGATCAACTCTCAGAATCAGTCATAGGACTTAGAGCAAGAGCAGAAAAGCCATAATGGAAGCTGAGCCCATCCTGATTGTTACACGCAACATCAAGGTATGAGTACCTGGCCTTGTATACATCTAATATGGGCCCATGGATGCTTCCATCTGACTTAAAAGGGTTGGGTTTCAGAAGGCAGAAATGATGCATGATCTTTTAATTTCTCTAGTCATATGTTCTTGATGTTGCCTTAGTGTTGATTCCCTCATTTATAGCCAAATGGTCTCCCAGGCTCCATTCTTCCTCTCCTCAAATCAATAGCTTCACCAGTAATCAGACTTAGAATTCTAAAACACAGTTTTATTCATGTCATTCCTTTGCTTAAAAATCCTGTGGTCTTCGGGATAAAATCTCAAACCATGAGTAACTCATAAAAATCTCCTGTTTGACTCTTCAGTTTTAATTGTTTTGTAACATAGAGCCTCCCCTCCTTACTACCTCCAGATGCTGTGCCCCAGCATCTTCACATATCTTGGGACTCTATTGCTCTCCCATAGTCTCCCACACTCTCTCACCTAGCGAACTCTTGTTTCTTATGGATTTCATATTTTTTTAAAAAGATTTTATTTATTTATTTGACAGAGAGGAGAGAGATCACAAGTAGGCAGAAAGGCAGGCAGAGAGAGAAGGGGAAGCAGGCTCCCTGCTGAGCAGAGAGCCCGATGCGGGGCTCGATCCCAGGACCCTGAGATCATGACCTGAGCCGAAGGCAGAGGTTTTAAACCAGTGAGCCACCTAGGCACCCCTGGATTTCATATTAAACATCCTTCTTTTCAGAAGTCTTCTCTGATCCCCTTGAAAACTGGGTGAAGGTTGCCCCTCTCTGTGCTCCAATAGTGCCTGTTCTATTAATTTCCACCTGGTTTTTTGACATGACTGTGTGTGTGTGTGTCTGCCACAGGCTTGTGGGCATCAGTGCTTTTGATCATTTCATACAAAGGCCTTCAGTAAATATTTGGTGAATGAATGAATGAATGAATGGATGGATGCATGACAAGATGAGAACTTCACTGTAAATGTTATGGAAAATTTTGACCAGATCTCTAGAATGCAGTTTTGGTAGTATATTTTACATGATAATGTGTTTGGTTTGGGTTGTGTCAGGGTATAGCTCTAAAAAGTAAACCTTTTAGTTGTCTTCCGCAATGACACTCTTGGGGGAAGAGATTCTTTACTAGTGTGACAAGTTAAAATGCTAAATTTCTTTTAATATAGAGACAGCCCCATTTAAATTTTTATTTTGAAGTAATTTCAAAATTACAGAAAAGTTTTAAGAAGAATACAAAGAATTCCTAATACCTTTCACCCAGGTATCCCAAGTGTTAACATTTTGTCACATTTACTTTATAGTTCTGTGTAATTATGTTATTTTTTCTTTTGTAACATTTGGAAATAATCACTAATTCTCTTTCTCTTTAAAGATTTTATTTATTTATTTGACAGAGAGAGAGAGAGAAATCAAAAGTTGGTAGAGAGACAGGCAGAGAGAGAGAGGGGGAAGCAGGCTCCCTGCCGAGCAGAGAGCGTGATGCGGCTTGATCCCAGGACCCTGAGATCATGACCTGAGCCGAAAGCAGAGGCTTAACCCACTAAGCCACCCAGGCGCCCTCTCTCTCTCTTTTTAAAAGATTTTATTTATTCATTGGTGAAAGAGAGAGAGAGAGAGAGAGAGAGAAAGTTCATACAAGCATGGGGAGCAGAGGCAGAGGGAGAAGCAGGCTCCCTGCTGACCTAGGAGCCAGATGTGGGACTTGATCTCAGGACCTTGGGATCATGACCTGAGCCAAAGGGAGATGCTTACCCAACTGAGTCACTGAGGCATCCCAGTCACTATCTCTTTAACCCTAAGTACTTTAGTGTATATTTGAAAATAAAGATATTCTCTTACATATAGTATGGTGATCAAAAATCAGGAAATTAATATTGATATAGTACTTCAATCTGTAAATTGTATTCAAGTCAGAGTTATTTAATAAGAGGTGTTCAGTATTTAAAAAAATCATTTGTTTTGTCCTGTGGAGTCCTCATGCTTATCCAAGTGGGACATCTTTGAGTCAAGAACTTGCTAGTATATAGAATCAAAGGCAAGGAAGGAAGGATCAGGATCTTTCTGTTAGGACACAAGGGATTGAGGCAAAATGAGGTCAGAAATTTTTCTGGAAATAGGTAGAAAAGGATAAATGGATATGAAGAGAGAGAGAGAGAGAGAGAGAGAGAGAGAGAGAAAATGTGAAAAAAGAAATGTTAATAAAGAGGGATTTTCAGATATCCATGTGAGGACAGACATCTATTTCCCTCTGCCTAGCTCCTCAAGTCTCCATTCTGGAATGTGGGAAAGATGCCACATGCTGATTTGGACTCTCTTTGATGAATCAGTGTGTCTTTCTAGCAATTGTAGTTTAGGATACATTTGCACACACACACACACACACACACACACACACACACACACCTCTAGCTGATCTTCAAAAGATTATCCTCCTTTAGAAACTAATCAAGGCTTTGCTTTCTCCTGTTACATTGGTTTGCCTTTCCAGATAATTCTCCCTTCCATACCTCTTTGTATTTTACTCCTCACACCTCCAATAGATGCCCTCTAAACGTGAATTAATGTATCAGTCCTTCTAAACACACACTGGCACTCTTTTCACAGTATGCATATATAAAAAGAAGAGGGCCGAAAACACCTAATTAATCGAAGCTGTTTCTTGCCACCCGTGTTTAAGAATGGCTGAAATTTAGCTATCCAGGGCCACCGAGTCAGGGGTGACTGGGACCTAGTTCTTCAGTTCCCATTTTCCATCACAGTGATCATGCCATCTGCCTTTTATCATTTGTGCTTCCCAGACATGCCACCGCAGACCATGCTGGATATGAGAAGCAGGCAGCACTGTCTGGTTAGACTCACATCCCTGGGAGTCGTACCTACCTGTCTGTCACCGTATAAATTGAAGCTTCTTTTCTTGGCATGACTAGCCCTAGAGCTGGAATATGAGAACAGCACACTGAGGAATATGGGAAAAGAGAGCCAATTTTTGTCTTTGTCCAGAGAGGAATCATTTATCAACACATCCTGCAATTAGTCGCAGTTCTCAGCTACGTGGTTTTGATCTGTTTAGGGACAGAATACACTTAGCTATAATCTATATCTAAATGTAATGTAGCTTCTCAAAAACTGTGAGGATTTGGGGGCACCTGGGTGGCTTAGTCAGTTAAGTGTCTGACTCTTGATTTTGGCTCAGGTCATGATGTCAGGGTTTTGGGATTGAGCCGCTCCTTGGGCTCTGTGCTGGGTGTGGAGACTGTTTAGGATTATCTCTTTCTCCCTCTACCTCCTCCATGCACTCACTCTCTCTCAAATAAATAAATAAATAAATAAATAAATAAATAAATAAATCTTAAAACAAACAAACCAAAAAACTATCAGGATTTAGCCATTGAGTCAGAATCAGCATTTTGGTGTTTGATAAAAATATTCTCTGGCTTCATGATTATATCTTTGGTCCAGTGGATAATATGGCTTGACACTAATTAAGTCAGTTAATTTTTTTAGCTTGTAAAGAACCTTAAAGATGGCCTTCTGCAATCTCTTCTTGATTTCATGTAAATAGCCCTCAGTTTACACATTTATGCCCCTTCTTTCCCTCAGGGGTTGCCAAGTTTCACGTGGCAGAGAGATGTGGCCCTTGATCCTGAACTTGCGTAGGAATTTGGTATTCAGTGGAAGGTGTACACTTTATCCTGCATGTAGGAGTGATTATTTTCAATGACCTTCTAGATTCTAAATACAAGAAGTCCTTCTGTGAGTCAGATGGGGAGTGTGGGCAAAGAAAGCGAACGGACATGGATTGGGACGTGGACCCAGAGCTCTCCTCCTGAGTAGTTCTCTACTTTGTTTGACTGTGGGGTCATTGCTTGAATGACCTAGACATGCTGACATTCCTCTTTGTTCTGGGACTAAGACCAGAAGGAGAGTTTTTATTGTAACCCTTCTCTTCTGGTAATAATGAAAATAAAATATTAAGAGCTCTTCATTACAGGCCTTAGGGAAATACGCAAATATGTTACGACTTTCTAAAATATGTCTGATTAAATATCTCATTTCTCCACTTCCATAATCGGGAGATAATAGACCATCTGATTGTGCTAAATGGATTTCAGCAAGCTTCACTGTCTTGTTCCATCAGGAGGGAATACTTATTTCTCCATTGTGTCATCTTTGTCTACAAAGGATAATTCATTCCTGCTATTCACAGTAAATTAAAAAAAACCCCAATAATCAAACCCTATTTCTGATATATATGAATATTTGCGTATGTATATATGTCTAGGAATAGATACACATTGACCCATAATGTTGAGAGTGTTTTTTTTTTTCTGGGAGATTAAAACATTTTTTTGCATCCTTCATAATGCTTTTCCTTCTTTTGTTTGTGTTTCTTTGGGTAAAATTTTATAATAATGTGCATTTTTATGAACAGAAATAAGTAGTCATTATAAAAAATTTAATGCTAATTTCCAAATTACTAACATAATGTGGTTTGTTTTAAACTCCAACATGCCTCCTATGCCAAATACTTTGGTAGGACAGCTCAGTTAAATTAGACAAATAAGGGTGAAGCATTTACTCTATGCCAAGTATTGTGCTGAGATCTGGATATATAAGGATGAACAAGTTATGGATGCTTAGTATCAAGTGGCAAGACCATTACTTTTGTGGGCTTGTATGTCTTGTTTCATGCAGTAAGAGTAAAGATATAGATGAGGTTTTGGAGATGGAGAAATTATCTTTATTTGGAACAAGCAGGGAAGATCTTTCAGAATAGCAGGGATGGAGTTTTGAAGGATCACCTCCCAGAGTTTTGAAGTTTACCATCCAGCAATAATGAAGGTTGTCATTCCAGATAGTGGGAACAGCATGTGTAAAAGAAGGGAAATTCTTTTTTTTTTAAATTTAAACTCAATTAATTAACACATAATGTATTATTAGTTTCAGATAGAGTTCAGTGATTCATTAGTCTTACATAATACCCAGTGCTCATTACATTGTGTGCCCTCCTTAATCTTTATCACCCAGTTACCCCATCCCCTCACCCCTCTTTCCTCTAGCAACCCTCAGTTTGTTTCTCATGATTAAGAGTCTCTTATGGTTTGTCTCCCTCTCTGATTTCATCTCGTTTTTATCTTTCCCTCCCTTCCCTTATGATCTTCTGTTTTGTTTCTGAAATTCCACATGTGGGTGAGATAATATGATAATTGTTTTTCTCTGACTTACTTATTTTGCTTAGCATAATACCCTCTAGTTCCATCCACATTATTGTAAAAGACAAGATTTCATTTTTGATGGCTGCATAATGTGTGTGTGTGTGTGTGTGTGTGTGTGTATGTGTGGGTGTGTACCACATCTTCTTTATCCACTCATCTGTTGATGGACATCTGGGCTTTTTCCATAGTTTGGCTATTGTGGACATTGCTGCTGTAAACACTAGGGTGCGGGTGCCCCTTCGGATCACTGCATTTGTACCTTTAGGGTAAATATCCAGTCGTGCTATTGCTGGGTCATAGGGTAGCTCGATTTTCAACTTTTTGAGGAACCTCTATACTGTTTTCCAGAGTGGCTGCACCAGCTTGCATTCCCACCAACAGTATAGAAGGGTTCCCACAAAAGAAGGAAAATTCTTAAAACATTGCATCAAATGTAAGGGCAAATAGAAGTACTTTTGGAATGCTGGAGTATAAAGGAACGGGACAGCCTAAGGGTGAAAACATCAATATGACTCAGACCGTATGAATCCATGAAGACCAGTTAAAGAACTTGACTTTTATCTTTATCTTTATCTTATAAGAAATATTGAACCAATGAAGGGGAACAAGAAAAAAGATGACTAGTCACTCCCAAAACCTTAGTTTCACTCCCGTCCAGAGCTTTGCTATTTAGCCATAGGAACACAGGTGATCGTACCTCAGAGGATGTCTGTCAGCATTCATTAAGACCAATGCTTAATCTCAACTGACAACATCAATGTCAAAACCAGAGCCTGGAGCTGGCAGTATTTCAGCGGAGGAGTCTTGGAACTTCCACGAACTGGTTCAATAAACAATCTTGCTGTGAAACACAGAGCTTGGTATTTAGAAGGGTTTTAGCTGGTGCATCCACAAAGTCGTAGTGTCCTGTCCACCAACTGATTCCACTGTGAAATGCTGAAATACAGCTCTTTGCTCCAAGAAAGCATGTAGGCTTCTATTAGCATGCAAATCGCTGCCATTCATGTGTGAACTCCAGCAGGTAACTGGCTCTGCCAGATGGAATAATTTGGGGTAGGGCCATCCTCCTTGCTAAAGGCCACAGGTAGCCATACCCGCTAGCTTATTCCTCCTTTCCACATCACCCCCTGGGGAATAATCATTTTAATAATGGGCATCCAGGGAAGAAAACTCCATTCTACCCTCTCATCATCTAGTAAAATAGTACTAATTAGTGCAATACTAAGCTAATGTAATATTTGATGCAATCAGTAAATTGAGTCAGATATCTGAAGAGGAATAACAGGGGATGTAGTAAATGGATGGATCAAGAAAACTCCGTGGGATTTTGAAAGGGTACAGAGTGCATGTATTTTTCAGAGGAAAACCATTGTGGTCGCAACTCCTCTAGTGATTTGTGTTGTGTGTCTCTGGAATCAGAATGCCCGCGGTTTTCATCACAGCTCCACCTCTTACTAACCATAAGACTGCGTATAAGTGACTTGAGCTTGGTAAGTGTCACCTTTCTCATCTGTAAAGTGAAGAGAATAGTAGAGGCTTGAATTTAGTCCCCCCATGATCCTACTAGGTAGGTCTGATTGAAGTAGTTGAGCAAATTGCCTGATACACAGTAAAGCTTCCTAATAATAACTATAATATCATACTATAAATAAAATTGCCATAAAAGCTTGTCGAATTAAATTTATTTATCCATGGAGTAGCAAGTGATGCATTGTGAACACTGATTCATGGATCGCATTTCTCCAGTAAACAGGAAGCTACTAAGGACAGGAACCATGTCTTCCCTCCTTACTGTCAGCAGTTTGCTCAACAGCCTAACACTTAGCAGGTGTTCAACAAATAGCTGTGAATGCACAGATCCTTTTTTTTCTTTTACCACTTAGTAGAGGTATTTACTTGTTATTTAATTTTCTTTCTCCTCTTCCTTCATATCTCCTTCTTGTCCACCACCACCACCACCGCCACCACCACCATCTTTTATCCTATTTCCAATGACAGAGATTCCCAGGATGAATCCTGCAAATGGCGTAGAATGCAGTATTGTAGTTACTCAGGTGTCCTATAGGGATTACCACTGCCTTGTGGATCTTTGATATTTTCCGTTTGAATCTCCAGACCTACTTACCCTTCCCTGGCCCAATCCTATGATGCACTTTTTGGGACTTCATTAATTAGTTTGCTTATCTTCTAGCTTCCTGTTGGATCAAGCCAATCAAAAACCCAGGAGGATGGGGGCGGAGGGAGGGCAGATTTCTCTCTGTTGGGTTTAGTTGTTGCCTTCCGTTCTTCTCTTTATGGCCATAGCTTCTGCCAGGCAACTTTTTCTTCTAGTAGATTCTGGTATTTATTTCCTTTTCTTGCCCTTCTAGGTGTTGTTGGTTTCCTGCGGTTCTGCCCACTTTTGTACGAATAGTTCTTTTATTAATTTCTTCCCCAAGTTGCTCTCCTTGAGTATGCCATCTTTGCCTGCCAGGATTCTGACTGATACAGGCTTCTAGAGAATATTGGTTTGAAAAGGTTGTTACCAAGTCTGCATGATCTCTAGCTTCCACTTATGAAGTGGCACACCTCTTGGTTGTCTCTTCCCACCCCCAACACCGCTTCCTGCCTTTATATGGGTCACTAAATATAGAGAAGGGAGGGACTCACATGCAATCAAGCTGATTGATCTTCAAAGAACTGTTCTTCCTTGGGTCCAGCTGTTATTGCCCCTTGTATGCCATCTGTCTCTAGATCTCTGATACGTGTAGTTGCCTATACACTGCTTAGGCCACCCACAAGGCCGTGGCATCCCTTCTCCCCTCAACCCCCTCCTCCTCTGCCCCTGACCCTGATGTTGCTGAGATATTTATACTTTCTTACGTGCTACCAGGGAAGCCCTCTACCTTTTGCTATCTAATCTCCATTACTCTCTTCACTCTTTGATAGATTAGAAATCACTATTTTAGGAGTGCCTGGGTGGCTCAGTCGTTAAGCATCTGCCTTCGGCTCAGGTCATGATCCCGGGGTCTGGGGATTGAGCCCCTGATTGGGCTCCCTGCTCCACAGGAAGCCTGCTTCTCCCTCTCTGACTCCCTGTGCCTGTGTTCCCTCTCTTGCTGTGTCTCTCTCTCTGTCAAGTAAATAACTAAAAATCTTAAAAAAAAAGAGAGAAAGAAATCACTATCTTATATTTCTTAGGGGAGAAAAAACCTGGGACTCCTTTGGACACAGTGCTTTCCTTTCTACCACCTGGGTTCCTTCCTCCCAGGTGCATCCTGCAGCTAGGTCAGAGGGCGTTCAGGTATGATGGCACACAACCTGGCACCACCCTTTCCTCTAATACCTGCTCTGGGGATCAAGCCACAGCCTTTCCTTTTTATTTCCAGTTATTTTCTCTCTTGCTCCCCTCCCTGCCTTCTGATTCCTCTGAAGCTTCTTCTAGTCCAGCAAATGTCTTATATTCCTGTTTACTGACTGACATGGAAAGACTTGGTTTTCTTTCCCATGAGGCTTCTGGGCTCAGGCCTAAGCAAAAACCGTGCCTAGCTATCTCTCTAGGAGTCCCTGAAAATTCAGAATCACTAAGTAGTGGTTAAGACGGATTTTTGTGGCCAAGGCAACTCTTCCTCATTTCCTAAGAGTTGTTTCCAAGCAAGGTATCCTATCACTAAGTTAGAACTTTGAAATTTATAACATCTCATATTTGTTGCTTTGAGCCTTCTTCATCTCATTTGAGCCTTAAGTAGGGGCAAAGAAGGACTCTGATGCTTGGAGCGATGTATTGTGGTGGATAATTAGACTTCCCAGTCTGAAATTCTGGGTTCAGTGCTTTTTTCTTTTTTTTTTTTAAAGATTTTATTTATTTATTTATTAGGAAAGAGAGAGAGTGAGAGAGAGCAGGTCAGAGTGAGAAACGGACTCGCCATGGAGCCGGGAGCCCGATGTGGGACTCGATCCCGGGACTCCGGGATCATGACCTGAGCTGAAGGCAGTCGCCCAACCAACTGCGCCACCCAGGGGCCCTCAGTGCTTTTTTCTATATTCCAAACTATCTACTAGTTGGGATCCAAAAAGAAAAAGAATTCTAGGACTATTTAAAAGGTCACCTTTTTTTTTTTCTTTTTACCATGGGGACAAGGAGGACTTGCTCAATTAATGCATTACCAACAGCTCTTTCTCCATCTACTGGATAAGAGAGATACTTAATCAAGTATTTATTTATTTATTTATTTATTAAAAAGATTTTATTTATTTATTAGGAAAGAGAGAGAGTGAGAGAGAGAGCATGAGAAGGGAGAAAGTCAGAGTGAGAAGCGGACTCCCCACGGAGCTGGGAGCCCGATGTGGGACTCGATCCCGGGACGCCGGGACCATGACCTGAGCCGAAGGCAGTTGCTGAACCAACTGAGCCACCCAGGCGCCCTCAAGTATTTATTTTTTTAAATATTTTATTTATTTATTGGTCAGAGAGAGAGCAAGAGAGAGAGAGACAAGAGACAGAGAGAGAGAGAAAGCACAAGCAGAGGGAGCAGCAGGCAGAGGGAGAAGCAGGCTCCCTGCTGAGTGAAGAGCTGGATTTGCATTTGGGACTTGATCCTCGGACCCTGGGATCATGATCTGAATTGAAGGCAGATGTTTGACTGGCTGGCTGAGCCACCCAGGAGTCCACGTAATCAAGTTCTTAAAACAAGATGTAGTTGTTATTTATAAAGAAATACATAAAAATGAATCTCAAACTTTTGTTCAAACTTTTTTTTTTTTTTAAAGATTTTATTTATTTATCCATTAGGAAAGAGAGAGAGTGAGAGAGAGCAGGTCAGAGTGAGAAGCGGACTCTCCATGGAGCTGGGAGCCCGACGTGGGACTCGATCCCGGGACTCCGGGATCATGACCTGAGCCGAAGGCAGTCGCTCAACCAACTGCGCCACCCAGGGGCCCTTGTTCAAACTTTTTATGAGGGAAACACAGCTTGAGAATTTCAGCATCAGGCCCAGAGATTCCTATAGCTTCAGCTTGAAAAAAAACGCTCACTTAAGAAAACTAGAATTCTATCCTGTGAAAATGTATTTGGTGACTCATTTCTGTCAGAGGAAACTTGTCTGTAAAACTATGAATTTTATTTTTAGATTATCAGCAAAATGAAAATATAAAACCGAAACAGAACTCTGAGGTGCAGTATGGGTTCCTGAATATTCATTCTTATGTCACAATTTGAGAAATGTCATCGTAAATAAACTGTAATGATACAAGTGCAATTCACCCCATTCAAGGAGTTAGAAAGAAGGTGATGTTGAATATAAATCTCGTGAGGAAGAGGAGAGAATGAAGTGGATAAATATGTTGGGATGAGGGACCCGTGATCACTCATCACAGCGGCTGTCCCTTGAGAGCATAAGATGTGTCTTGAGAGCAAGAGCTTATCTGCGTGCCCATATTTTGGGGCACGACATGATCTAGGAAGTGTGGGCAGTGTAGTATGGCTGGACTGTGATGTGTATTATTGGAGAAATAATCTCAAGAGAGCTTGAAGTAAGAGATGAGCTATGAAGGAGCTTGAATGCAAATGAAGGAGTTAGGACGGGTCTAGGTCAGTGCTTTTCAATCTTTCAGTAAAACTTTTTACTGAAAAAGACTTATTCAGAAGACAAGTATATAACAAAGAAAAGGAGGCTCACCTCTGGTGGAAGCCAGGAGATGGCCAAGAGCCCTGTCTGCTTTTCCTATTCTACTAGGTGCCTCTTCTTTAAAGGTTCTTGAGGGCATACCTGCAAACTCACTAGGCTTTCAATAAGCGCCGTCCAAAAACCAGCTCTCGTTAATGGGCAATCACCAGATCTGTGTTAGAGAAAGGTCACCACCAGTTTTATGGAGAAAGAACGCCATATTTTTAGTAATGGCAGGGAGCGGGGATGAGAGTCCGTAGTAAAGCTATGGAGACGAAAGTATAAAAGAGGGACAGAGGCAGCATCAGGCCAAAGATAGAGTGGGCATGGTGTGACTTCTTAAATATAGGGTGTGAGGGAAGTGGGAGTACCAAGATTGTTTGGGGTTTTCCAGTCAGCTTAGATTGATTAGGAAATTCTGGGCAACACTAGGAAAAGAACCAGAGAGAACTACATTCCCCTTGTTCCAGAGCATGGGGCCATCATGCTAGAAATGTGAGGGCGGTCCTCAAGGAAGAAGAAAGGCACTTGGAAAGAGAAAGGGAATGAATGATGAATGAACATCTAGACTAGAGTAAGTCCCATTATCCTGTTAACCAAATATAACCCCCTCCCCAAATAAGAGCTCTAAAATCCTGATGGTTTGGAAAGGGTGTGGGGGACCCTCCATCATACTGTGGACTTGAGTTGGGTGTGCTGCGATTGGGGCCAAGTTTGAGACTTGAAAGAGATCAATTAAAAATCAATAACCAGGGGTGCCTGGGTGGCTTAGTGGGTTAAAGCCTCTGCCTTCGGCTCAGGTCATGATCTCAGGATCCTGGGATTGAGCCCCGCATCGGGCTCTCTCCTCAGCAGGGAGCCTGCTTCCCCTTCTCTCTCTGCCTGCCTCTCTGCCTACTCATGATCTCTCTCTCTGTGTCAAATAAATAAATAAAATATTAAAAAAAGAATGAATAACCAAAAAAAGATATGAATTTCGAAGACTGATATGCAGACTTTGAAATTTACCAAGGCCCATATGTAGCAACCAAAAAAGATTCAGGAAGTGAATATGTACTAGTCATAAAGGCATTTACTAAAGGAACAAAAAGTATCTCCTGTCGCCAGGAGATATCCACTGTTCTGAACACACCAGACCTACACATGTTGCTTGTGCTTGATAGCATAGGCACCTTGCTTGGAAACCACTCCTTCAGAATGTCATAGTAGTCCATCCCCTGAACCAACTGGTATTTCCCCTCGTCTAATACATCAGCAAAATCTCTTGATTCTACCTTCAAAATGTCTTCTGCATCTACAGGCATGTTTCTATCCCTACGGTTGTCATCACCATCTTTTCCTGGTTTCATAAAATGGCTTCCCTATTTCCACTCTTGTGTTTCTACCTTCACCTTGCACCCAACAAAATTCATTTTACAGAGAGCAGCCAGAGTGAACTTTTAAAAATGTAAATCAGGGGCACCTGGGTGGCTCAGTGGGTTAAAGCCTCTGCCTTTGGCTCAGGTCATGATCTCAGGGTCCTGGGATCAGCGAGGAGCCTGCTTCCCCCTGCCCCCTGCTTTCCTACTCGTGATCTCTCTCTCTCTGTGTCAAATAAACAAATAAAATCTTTAAAAAAATGTAAATCAGATCCTGTTACTCCCCTTCTCAAAACCTTCATTGCTTTCCCACACATTGCCCAGTCATTGACTCTCTCTGCGATTTGGTCCCTTCTGCTTTTGCCCACTCCCACGCGTGACTACCTACAAGTCTCTTGTTGCTTCTTTCTGGTGTGCTGCCTTTCTTGTGGCCCCTGAAACACATAGGAGCAGCATCTTGGTGTTTCCTCTGCCCTGTGTGGAACATTATTTTCCTAAATTGAGTTGGCTTCCTCCCTCACTTTTTTCCAGGTCTTTCCCCACATGTTATATCCTAAGTGACTTTCTTTGACCACCTGAACTAAAAGGGCCCTATCCCCTGTTGCCATCCCCGAGCTGCCCCTTAACCCTTTTATATTTCTTCATTGTTCTTATATATCCTAGAGATTGTATTTTATTTGCACTCATGCATTTCTTTAATGAGCCCCTTTCTCATTAGAATATAAATCTTTGAGGATAGAAACTTTAGTTTTTGTTAGCCACTGTTAAATCGCCAAGGCCTCTGGCACATAGTGGATCATATATGTTTTTTGATGGTATGAGGAATGAATCAGAGGTTTGCTTTCCCTTTTACATGTTTGTTGGGTCTTACTTGAATATCGGTGGTTATCTATGACCTATACTCGACCAGAAACCACTTGCCCTAGACTCAAGTAATATGATTTTTCCACTGCAGAAGAGAACTTCAACTGGGAGTTGGAGCATTTGAAAAGAATGCTTTATTTTGTAGAATGTCATGCAGTCTGGATAAATAAGTCATGAAATAGTGGCATATTTAATTGTGTGAAAAATTAGATCTCGTCATGTATGTAGCAGTATACCAGAGTGTTTAGGAATAATTTTTAGGGGGAAAGAAGTCATAAATCTATAAAAAATTTTGTTCAGTGACTTACTGGGAATTCTTGCTGAGAATTTGGGGGAAGAGTTCAATTATTATTATATTACAGTTTTAGAGCCTCTTAGACAATTTTGGACAATCCTAAATCATGATGGTGTGAGAATTATTATCAAATGCCTTAGGGTCCAAAAGAAGTCAGGAGTTTTTTTTTTTTTTTTTCCCCTAGTGATAAACTTTTTGAACTATTATCTGGTTAATTTAAAATACTTTAAGAAATGATTCACTTACTATTCTCCTTGTATGAATATTCTGTTAATACTTGATAGAAATGTCAAGGAAAAATTTTTCATGATCTAAAGCTTAGGCTCTCTTTTTCTCTATTTCACCCCATTACTCTTACTTATATCTCCTTGTTCGTGTTAAATATTCACTCTCCATTTTTAACCTTGCACACCTCAGCTGTATTTCTGAATTAGGGAACTGGATTAGATTCTTCTGTCTCTCTTTTGCTTTGCTCCTTCCTTTCCTCTTACTCTTCTTGCAGCCTTCTCCAATTTAACTCCCTCTTTTGGGAGTTAAAGTGCATAGTTCCGAGTCTAGCAACTCATCTCAAGACAGAGATATCAAGGCTTGCTTGCTTCTTATCATGTGTAGTCAAAGTTTGATGGACTATCTGGTCATCCCAGGCATCGTATTTTTTGCTTTTTGCTCATACTCTCATTTCATCCATACAGCAGTCTTGTGAGGTGGTTATTATTTTTCTTATTTTACAGATGAAAATACTGGATCAGATGGAAAATCTGGGTTTGAATCTCAGATCTGTCTTGCTGACTTCAAATCTGAGGTTCTTTCCGTTTTACAATATAGCAGTAACCCAGAGTTCTTTTTTGGCAGTTCATTTCACGTTTCACACTAGAAGCTACTAACATCTAATTGACTTTTCACTTTATTTTTTCCTTCAGCTAACATCATGCAAGTGTACAGTGTATTGATTTGATACACTTAACTATTGCAAAATGATTGCTGCCATAGTGTTAGCTAACACTTCCATAATAACACATAATTACCATTACTGCTTTGGGCTGAGGACATGCAAGAATTACTTTTACTAACTTTCAAGTATATAATGCGGTATTATTAACTGTAGTTACTATATTGTACCTTAGGTGCCCAGAACTTGTTCAGTTTATAACTGAAAGTTTGTACTCCTTGACCAACATCTGCTCATTTCCCCCACCCCCCACTCCTTGGTAACCACCATTCTACTGTTTTTATGAGTTCAGCTTTTTGAGATTCCACATGTAAATGATATCCTACAGCACTTGTCTTTCTTTGTCTGACTTATCTCACTTAGCATTATGTCCTCAAGTTCCAACTGTGTTTTCATTAGTGGCAGGTTGTCTATCTTTCTCATGGTTGAATAATATTCCATTGTATATACATATATACTGTATCTTGTTTTTCATTCATACAACTCAAGAGCAAAAAACGAATAATCTAATTAAGAAATAGGCCGAGGAACTGAATAGACACTTTTCCAAAGAAGATATACATATACAAGTGTCCAATAGGTACATGAAAAGGTGTTCAACATCACTAATCATCAGAGAAACGAAACTCAAAACCACAATGAAATATCACCTCACTGAGATCGAATAGGTCTGAGCCTGTTAGAATGGCTGTTGTCAGGAAGACGAGAGAAAACAAGTATTGGCAAAGATGTGGAGAAAAGGGGACCCTTGTACACTGTTGGGCGGTTGTTAATTGGGGCAGCCGCTACGGAAAACAGCATGGAAGTTCCTCAAAAAATTAAAAACGGAACTACCAGGATCCGGCAATCCCCCTTCTGGGTATATATCTGAAGGAAATGAATACAGGATTTCAAAGGGATATTTGTAGTCCCATGTTCATTATAGCATCATTCTCAGCAGTCAAGATATGGAAAAAAGTAAGTGTCCATCAAGAGATGACTTTTCACTTTAATTTACAGGTTTCTTTTAGAAATAATACTTTGGAAACCTCTTAGTCAATGACATCATAAAAATTAATAACATTTCCTTCATCAAGCTCCTTCCCCCAGCTTCCCAGCCCTGTTCTCAACTCTCAAATTTCCACGATGCATTTTAAGTTGCTCATTTCTGTCTACGTATCTAACCTCTTTGGGTTTCTTTTGATAATTTAGCAGTCTTTATCAGTGTTTGCAATGCCTCCTCATATATTACTATTTGTGAATTTCATTAACAAGCTATTTGCTCCCTTCTTCAGGTCATTAATGAAGATGCTAAATGAAACTCAATCCATCAATCCCTGTGCCACACCAGTAGCAAACTAGGTACTCAGAAGTTTATGATTATTTCTTGTTCGTGACTCTTGAGCCAGTTCCCAAATCAACTGAGAGTACTCATAGCCAAACCAATTTAAATTAATTTTGCAAGGGGAATTTCATGAGCAAAAGCAGCACCTGCTTCTCTAAAACTAAGATGGAGCACTTGCATTCACTTAACCTACTAAAATTAAAGTTGTGTCCAAGTAGCAATCATGGGATATTTCTCTGGTGATATTTAATCTTTTTTGAATTTCTGTTTACTTCATATTTCCTGTGACCAAGAACTGTTTCTTAAATATGACTGTTTTTCAGTTCCATTTCTGAAAACCAGTGTGAATATGTTTTTGTCTTTATAATTTAGAAAAGTGTGATTTAAAAAAAGCCACATATAGGGGTGCCTCAGTTGGTTAAGTGACTAACTCTTGGTTTTGGCTCAGGTCCTGGTCTTGGCGTCCTGAGAAAGAAGCCCTCCAGTTGGGCTCCGTGCTTAGGGCGGAGTCTGCCTGAGATTATTTCCCTCTCCCTCCCTCCCCACTGCTCCTCCCTTGGCTCATGCACTCTCTCTCTCTCTCTCAAGTAAACAAATAAATAGATAACATCTTTAAGAAAATGCCATATACAAGGTAATGCTATCGGTTGTTTCTGGATACTTACATGTATTAAAAATGCAAAAACACACCTGGGGAAGCCATCCAACTTGGGAGAATAAGGGAGGAGAATAAATCAGGGCCGGTCTTTTTTTTCAGTTGTTTCAACAATTATTTCTTTGATGTGTGGTTTTGAAGCAAAAGTTCTGAAATTAACGAAAAATATTTATGAACATATTTTATGAAATTATCTATTTTAGAGTTTGCTTCTCAGTTATCTCAAACAAGTCCCATCTTCCACCTGCCTAGTTGCAATGGTTTCTGTTTCCAGTATCTTTTCTGTCCCACACTTCTTAAATATAAAAGCTTTGACCCTGAGGTGACAATCTAATTAAATTGATATAATCATTTTCCAGGAACGAAATCTGTCATTTAAAATCCATAATAAATATTTTGAAGAGAAAAATAATAAGAAATGTAAATAGGGATTTGCTTTTGGCAGTCTATTAAAACATTTAATTTTGAGTAAGAATGAACTAGTTTCTTATGTTACCCAGTGCCCTGTGAACTCTGAGATTCTTGTGGAGGAAATTACAAAGATGAAAAATGAATGGCATTTGATACAAGAAGACAGGTATTTTTTAAAGTAATGTGTATTATGGTATAAAACATATGAAAACACATTTTTCCACAGAAGTGGTGAAGTCTGTGGAATTCTTTTCTAATTCCTAAATCAAGTTTAAAGCTTAAAATATTTACTGGCAGAAACAATGAGATGATAAAAGCTAGTGTAATTGATTAAGGCATTTATTTATGCTGAGAATTACCCTTATAATTTTGACCATTTTTTATACCTTTGTTCAAGAAACTTTTATTAAACACGTTTTATATATGAAGTCTTTGCCCAGTGTTTGGGGTTCAGGTATTACCCAATTAGTGCTCTGGGATTTAGGAAGCCAATGGAAAACACAGACATGTAAAATAAATATAGTAAAAGTATGGAGAGCATTATTAACCGAGTCAGAGGCCTATGACTGCTTTTGGGATGGGAGTACGGAAGGACTTAATTTAGTTAATGACGAATCAGTCAGGAATTGGATGGCACACCCAAAACATGATAACTTGAGGTTGGATGAAAAAGGACCATTTCAGAAGTGTGGCCAGGGAATCAAACTACAAGGCTTAGTGGTCTGTACCATCCCCAGACTCAAAGCAAGGAGGGGGAAGAAATGGTCATTCTCCTCCAACTCCTCCAATTGGACTTGGACTTCTAGCCGAGGCTCCCCATTGGTTGAATACAACTAAAGTCCTAGGGCGCAACCACTCATAGATCTCCCACATAGTGAACTTTTTGGGAGAGAAAATCGGTGTAGAAGTGTGGAGAATGGATCTGGGGGCAAACACAACTCCTGGCAGTACGGTTTAGTTGGATTTAGATGAATAAGAAGCAGCTCACTGAGGAAACTGCAGTGGGGGAGAAAGGGTAGGGGTGGCACATTCTGGACTGGGACAGTGCCCCGCAGTACACAAGGACGAAGGAGGAACTTTTGTTTCTAGGTTTTAATGTGGCTGAATTTAGCGTGTGTATTAGTGTATTGAAGTCTGTTGGCGGCATGTGGGAAGATAATCTCTCTTTTCTGTTTTGGGTGAAATCCTGAGATGTCACAATGAAATGGTTAGATTCTCTGAAGAATCATAAAATTTACTTTCACTTTATGCCACGGCACTGTAGAATATTGCATTGTGCACTGTGGCTCCCTCTTTCTCTCCTATGCATACTCTCTTTGTCTCTGTCTCTCTTTCTGTCCCTGATTGTCTGTCTGTTTTTCTCTTTTTGGAGGAAAATGTTCCTTGAGCTGAACCCCTTGCATGGAATTTAGCATTGCGTGGTGTGCAGGTGTGTGCAGGCCATGGTCTTCTTTTGAAGTCTAAGGAAGACTATAAACTCTCAGAATAATCTTTTCAAAAATCTAAAATACGATACATAGAGATTACAAAAGAAATAATTATATTGGGGCACCTGGGGCGGGGACTTGGTGGGTTAAGCCTCCAACTCTTGATTTTGGCTTAGGTCATGATATCTTTTTTTTTTTTAATTAACACATAATGTATTATTTTATTATTATTATTTTTTAAAGATTTTATTTATTTATTTGATACACAGAGAGAGATTACAAGTAGGCAGAGAGGCAGGCAGAGAGAGAGGGAAGCAGGGTCCCCGCTGAGTAGAGTGCCCGATGCAGGGCTCAATCCCAGGATCTTGGGGTCATGACTTGAGCTGAAGGCAGAGGCTTTAACCCACTGAGCCACCCAGGTGCCCAAAAATTAACGTATAATGTATTATTTGCTTCAGGAGTACAGGTCTGTGAATCATCAGTCTTATACAATTCACAGCACTCACCATAGCACATACCCTCCCCAATGTCCATAACCCAGCCACCCTATCTCTCCCTCCCCACCCCTCAGCCACCCTCAGTTTGTTATCTTGAGTTCAAGCCCCATCTGTGGGGCTCTGAGGATCAGTGGGAGTCTGCTTGGAATTCTCTCTCTCTCTGTCCTCCCCCTGCTCTCACTCTCTCTAAAATGAATAAATAAAATCTCTTTTTTTTTTTTTTATTTATTTATTAGGAAAGAGAGAGTGAGAGAGAGCATGAGAAGGGAGAAGGTCAGAGTGAGAAGCGGACTCCCCATGGAGCTGGGAGCCCGATGTGGGACTCGATCCTGGGACTCCGGGATCATGACCTGAGCCGAAGGCAGTCGCTCAACCAACTGCGCCACCCAGGGGCCCCGAATAAATAAAATCTTAAAAAAAGGAACAATTACATTGAAATACTATTATGATAATATCTAAAAAATTGTGATGTAGTAAAACATGAGCTTCTTTATTAGTGCATTATATGGTATGTTTTTGTAGTGGGTCTATTAACTATTATAATTTCAGCCAAACGATAAGCATAGAAAATATGTCAAGATAACAGTTGTAATGCTAAATGACAGTATCTGTGACATGCACTAGTGACAAAGTGACAATTGAAGGAAATGTTAAAATTCCTTAGATGTTAGTGCAAATTGAAATGTCGTTTTTCTCACCCAAGTTTGGGACTATGGGTGGTGTGTGGGCCTCATTAAAAAACCCTGTTTTAGGGATGCCTGGGTGTCTCAGTCCATGAAATGTCTGTCTTCGGTTCAGGTCATGATCCCAGGGTCCTAAGATCGAGCCCTGCACCTGGCTCCCTCCTCGGTGGGGAGCCTGCTTCTCCCTCTCCTCCTGCTTGTGCTCTCTCTCACTATCTCTGTCTATCTCTCTCAAATAAATAAATAAAATTTTAAAAAAACAATCTTCTTTTTAAAGCTCATTTATAATATCGTTGAACAAATCAAGTGAATTTTAGAATCATTAAATTCACCAAACATGAGATGAATGCATATCTTATGTGAGATAATATACTAAAGAGATACATACACAGTAAGGGCAAGATTTTTTTTAACACTTAAAGAATCTGTAGAAAAATGCAATTATCCCCAAATGAGTAGTCACAAAATATTAGAATGCAATAATTAAAGATTTCATCTACTACTTTAGGGAGATAATTCATAACACAGGGTTACTCATGGAATAGTATACTGAGTTTAATGCAATAAAAAAAATCCACTATTGCTAAATTGCTGTAATGAAAAATTGTAACCTTTTTATGACAGAGCTTTATAACAATTATAGTTATTGTTAATTCTTACAATTGGATGCAAGGTATGCCTTGTTTTAGGGAATAAGCTGCAAACATATTCTCTTTCATTAAATGTTGTTATAGATGTATTACTTTAAAAAACTTTTTATTGAAGTAACAAGTGAATAAAGACAAGTGCACATAACATAAATGCCCAATTCAATGAATTTTCACAAACCAAATATACCCATGTAACCAGAGCCCTGATTATGACACAGAATATGAAAGTACTCCACAAGCCCCCATCCCATTACTCCCTTCTAGGTAGTATGCCCTCCCTAGTGTCCTTGAAGCTTAGCAGCATACATTCATTTCACTTGGTTCTGTATTTTTTTTAAAGATTTTATTTATTTATTTGACAGAGAGAGAACACAAGTAGGCAGAGAGGCAGGCAGAGAGAGAGGGGGAAGCAGGCTCCCTGCTGAGCAGAGAGCCTTATGCGGGGGCTCGATCCCAGGACCCTGAGATCATGACCTGAACCAAAGACGAAGGCTCAACCCACTGAGTCACCCAGGCGCCCCTGGTTTTGTATTTTATGTCATTTGAATTACATGATGTGGACTCTTTTGTACCTGGTTTCTTTCGCTCAACACTATGCTTGTGTAATCAGTTCAGATTGCTATGTATAGTTATGCATTATTTATCCATAAAGCTGCTGAAATTTCATTGAATGAATATAGCATGATTTATTTGTTCATCTTACCATCGATATGCATTTGGATAATATCAGTTGCAGTGAACATTCTATTGCATACCTTTTGGTGAGTATATGTGAACATTTCTATTGGGTATATATCCTGAAGTGGAATTACTGAGTTATATCAAGTAGATACATTCAGCTTTAAAAGACACTTCCACATGTTTCTCTAAAGTGATGGTAGTCATTGCTTCAGATTCTAATTACTACTTGGTATTTTCTGTCATTTTTATTTTAGACATTATAGTGTATATATGTATATGCTGTTTTGTGGTTTTAATTTTATTTCCTATTTTTTTAAAAGATTTTTATTTGACAGAGAGACAGTGAGAGAGGGAACACAAGCAAGGGGAGGCAGGGAGGAAGAAGCAGGCTCCCCCTGAGGAGGAAGCCCGACGTGGGGCTATTCCAGGACCCTGGGATCATGACCTGAACCGAAGGGAGCTGCTTAATGACTGAGCCACCCAGGCGCCCTAAGATTTTATTTATTTATTTGACAGAGAGAGAGAGACAGTGAAAGCAGGAACACAAGCACGGGGAGTGGGAGAGGGGAAAGCAGGCTTCCCGCTATGCAGGACTCTGGGATCATGACCTGAGCAGAAGGCAGATGCTTAACTGACTGAGCCACCCAGGCGCCCCTTGATTTCCTATTATGGTCAATGAAGTTTATAATCTTTTCATATATTTATTGCACATTTGGATATCTTCCTTTTCAAAGTATCTCTTCAGGAATTTGTCTGTTTTTCTATTGTTTTTATGTGTATAGTCCTTTGTTGGATATATGTATTGCAGATATCTCTTCTCATTCTCCAGGTTACCTCCCATTCTGTTGGTGGACAGATATTCTTAATTTGATTATAGTCATTTTATTATTTAAAAATTTTATGGTTAGTACTTTTTGTGTCTTGTTAAAAAAAATATGGGGCGCCTGGGTGGCTCAGTGGGTTAAGCCTCTGCCTTCCGCTCAGGTCGTGATCTCAGGGTCTTGGGATTGAGCCCCACATCGGGCTCTCTGTTCAGCAGGGAGCCCGTTTTCCCCTCTCCCTCTGCCTGCCTCTCTGCTTATTTGTGATCTCTTTCTCTCTGTCAAATGAATAAGTAAAATCTTAAAAAAAATAAAAAAAATAAAAAAAAACCTTTGCCTATGTTATGATGTTCTATATTTTCCTCCAAGATCTTTATTATTTTATAATCTTTTATATTTAGGTATGCCCCAGTATATCTCGCAGAATCATAAAAGTCTGTTTTAGGACTGTCGTCTGTCTCATTGGCTATTTTGTCCCTGTCTTCACTGCCATCGCTTTACACTAGGCTTTCATATATAGTTATATTAATTCTTCACTTTTGTTCTTTTTCTTCATGATTTCTCAGCTATACTGCTCTTTAAATCAGACAAAATTAAAAATTCTATTTCAGAGGATGGAGCATTCCAGACTAGACATAACTATGGATGAAGAATTACATCAGCAGACAGATAATCTTAGAGGATCTTTTACACATTGTCCAAGAGAAAATCATTCCTGTTGAAATCTTTTTTTTTTTTTTTATTTAAGATTTTATTTATTCATTTGAGAGAGAGACAGCATGAGAGGGGAGAAGGTCAGAGGAAGAAGCAGACTCCCCGTGGATCCGGGAGCCTGATGCGGGACTCGATCCTGGGACTCCGGGACCATGACCCGAGCCGAAGGCAGTCATCCAACCAATTGAGCCACCCAGGTGCCCCTGAAATCTTTTTTTTTTTTTTAAGATTTTATTTATTTATTTGATGGAGAGAGACACAGCGAGAGAAGAAGCAGAAGCAGGGGGGAGTTGGAGAGGGAGAAACTGGCTTTCTACCAAGCAGGGAACCCAATGTGGTGCTCAATCCCAGGACCCTGGGATCATGACCCGAGCTGAAGGCAGATGCCTAATGACTGAGCCACCTAGGCACCCTTCCTGTTGAAATATTTAACTTGAATTGAGATAAAGTGTGGTAAAGCAGGAAACTCATAGGCTTTGATTTCAAATCAGATGGAAAATGCAGTACTAATCAGGTTCTCCTGATTCAGACACAGCAAAGATTTATTTAGTACCTACTATATGCCAAATGTTATTCTTTGCACTTCTCCTGTAGTAGCTGATTAACATCATTAACTTCTGTGATCCTCATTTTCCTCTTTTGTAGGGTAAGTTATTAGAGAAATATATCTTAATATCCCACCAGATTATAACCTTGTCTCATAAACTGATTAAGATTCCTTGGCTTTAAGCAACAGAAACTGACTCTGACCAAAGTGATATTGATTAGAGAGACACCGGATGACTCATAAAGCCAATGAAAGTTTGAACGAAAGGACATTGAGAGGACGAGGACTGCAGTAGCACTAGAGAAGGAACTCATGGAGAACCTAAGTTCCCTAAAAAACCGAAGGCAAGATTTAAGCGACATTGGTTTATTGGAAGTTCAAGTCCCGGGGCAGAGCGTGAGAGACAGGAAGTGAGGCAGGAAAGGATGGGGAACAAATGCAGAGTGATGCATGACTGAGCGCCGGCTGTTTCATGATGAGTCGTCATGCGTCCCAGTTGCTCAGTAGGTGTGTCCACTAAGCTATGGGGAATGGATGGATGGCTGGACACACTGCACAGAGCAACTGGGCTTTGGTCTGATGCAGTCAAGAAACAGGAGATTTACCTGGCATCTCCATCCCATCTCTGAACTCTCCCTGATTAAAGTTTATCCCAGAAGAAGGTAACTGCTCCCCTGTTCTAGATTGGATCCCCCTGTCCCTTTGGCAGCCCTCCCTGGGACGTATGCTTCCTCTGAGCTCAGAAAGGCCAGGAGGAGCCAGAGCCCGAGGCAGTGGGACCTTGTGGCTGTAGAGTTAAGACTCTAGTAGCAGTTGAAGTGGAACAAAGTAGTCAAGGGCCTAGAAGATAGCGGAGGTGGGAATAATCTAATGAGATCCACGTGATGTGTCCCCACCACATGAATCTGGGAGGCAGCAGTTCTTCAAAGGAAGGGTTACAGGGCAGGCACAAATCAAACCAAGCTAAACACACAAAGAAATGAACAAGCAAATATATTCTTGGTGTTTTTAGCCCATCAAAATACTGCAGTTAATGGTTAACCCGAAAAAAACTGACAAGACTGAGTGATGGTAAAGATTTAGAGTGCCTAGAACTCTCACATATTGTTAATGTGAAGGTAAAACAGTACAATCCCTTAGAAAAAAAAAGTTTGGCAAAAGGGTACAACCACTTAGAAAAAGAGTGTGGCAGTTTCTTATTCAGTTAAATACACATATACCCAGCAATTCTTTTTTTTTTTAAAGATTTTATTTATTTATTTATTTTTCAGAGAGAGAGAGGGAGAGAGAGCACAACCAGGCAGAGTGGCAGGCAGAGGCAGAGGAGAAGCAGGCTCTCCGCTGAGCAAGGAGCCCGATGTGGGACTCGATCCCAGGACCCTGGGATCGTGACCAGAGCCAAAGGCAGCAGCTTAACCAACTGAGCCACCCAGGCGTCCCCCAGCAATTCTTTTCGTAGGTATTTACCCAAGAAAAGTGAAAGCATATTCCTACAAGTGACTTGTACATAAACGATCATAGATTTTATTCATAATAACTAAAATCTAGCAACAACTCAAATATCCATCACTAGGTGAATAGATAAAAAATAAAGGTATACAATGAAATGTTACGCAGCAATAAAGAAGAATGAACCACTGATGAAGTTAACAACATGGATGAACCTTAGTTATACTCAGTGAAAGAAGTTAGAGATATAAGAGTACAATATTTTAAGATTCAGAATAGGCAAAAGTAATCTGCAGTAACAGAAGTCAGAATCAGCGATATTCTGAGAGAGGAGAGAATTGACGGTACTTGGCATGAGGGAACTTTCTGGGGTTGATAGAAGTACTTTATAACTTGATTGGAGTGGTAGATACATAGAAGTGTACATTTATCAAAACACACTAAGTGTGGGTACATTTTATTTAATGCAAATTATACCTCAATAAAGTTGATTGAAAAATACTGCTCTTAAACATGAGTCAGGCCACTCTGCATCGTAGGGCAATCTACTCAGCACACCAGCCACTAACAACAACTGCATAAGACTGTCTGCTTGATTTTCCCATTTGTCTTCCTCGCAGACTGAGGGGAGTAGGGAAGGCTGATGTGCCCGGTTCTTGGCACACTTCCTTCGCTCTATAGTCACTCATGTCCCACAACTTTGTTGAATTCAGACACATTTCTACTAACATTGCCCCATGAACGTTTGGATACTCAGGAAAAATTGCAAAATACGACAGCAACCTGTCCACCTTACTTCTAGGTTTCTTTCTGATTTAGGCCTTACTTATTAGCATTTCTATTTCTGTTTTTTATGCTTTCTTTTTTTTTTTAAGATTTATTTATTTATTTGACAGAGAGATCACAAGTAGGCAGAGAGGCAGGCAAAGAGGTGGGGGGGAAGCAGGCTCCCTGCTGGGCAGAGAGCCCGATGTGGGGGTCAATCCCAGGACCCTGAGATCGTGACCTGAGCCAAAGGCAGAGGCCCTAACCCACTGAGCTACCCAGGCACCCCTCTTTTATGCTTTCTGAAATGTATTGTATCATCACCATTCCTCCTTTTTGGCCCTGTTGCTTTTCTTAGTTTTAAAGTCCTCCAGCATATTTTGAACAGGAGACACTCGGAAGGAGCTAAGGCACAAAGAGAAGAAAGTGAGTCTCCCAGGATAGGGGCAGCTGCTTCCTTTTATACCTGAGCCTGGTTCCTGAGTCTCTGAATCAGAGATAAATAATAAATGGAGTAATAATAAATGGAATAATAAATTCAAAGCCCCTCCCAGTGATCTGGTTGGTGTGCTTACTGTGATACCATTTGTAGAGCTCTCTTGGCTTGTTATTGTTGGGATTTGCTACAGATTCTGGTAATGGCTTGGCTTTCTGCCTCACTTTCCAGGCTTCTGATGAATTCTTATGTTTTTCTGAATCTTTGTAGGCATTGAGATGGCGTGTTTTGCAGTTTTGATATGTGAACTGCTAACCGGATGCCATTTTACATTGGCAAATCTACTTCCATTTATTGTAGAGGATTCTCTTTCAAAGAGGGGGTTGCATTCTTCAGTAAGATTTATTCTAACCTAAATGTATGCTGTTTAGTTTTGATTTTGTCATTTTGGAAACCCCGACTTGAGCTTGCCAGCTCTCTCTCTCTGTCATTTCTAATCAACCCAGCCCTTCCTTTCATGCCTATTTCTAGGTAATTACATTAATAGGATGGTGTCCTAGGGGATTTCATCTGTATTTTATCTTGAAAGTGAGAAATCAGAATCTTGTAAGTCCCTATTTCTCTTGAAACCACCTTCAAAGGATTGATCATATGCATATTTTCTTAGGCTTTATCAGCTTATAAAATTCTGCTACAATGAAACTGATATTACCTTAACTTTGCAGAGCAATAATCGGCTTTCTTTCAAAAATCTAACCCAGTTCCTTCCAACTTATTTTAGATAAAAGGAAAGTGTTTTTAGAAGAACGTATTTCCAGGTGAAATGTGGAAAGATGTAGGTAAGGTCACATTTGAACATATGGCATGCAGCTTATTAAAAGTGAGCTTTTCACCAAATCCTTTAACCCCTAGAAAAACGTTCTTGAATGTCAAGATTTCAGGTTTGACCCCAAACCTATAGGATTAGAATGTCTGTGGGTGGGAACTGGGAATCTGAATTGTTAATGAGTGACTCAGCTTATGAGTTTCTGATGCAGATGTGTCCAAGTCCACAACTTGAACTTCATCCCATAGCTAAAATGTTCAATTGGAGTAAGTCGGATCATGTGCAAAATTGAAATGGAGTATCTCTTCCTTGATCCAGTCAGCATTGCCCAAACTCTACATTTTTATCATGTAATAAAATAAAAATGTATTTTCCCAGTAAGCAGACTAACTAAAGAGTTCTGACGAGGATAGTAAGAATGGACTCTATTCCATTAGGGGAAATATCTGTCACAAAGTCCATGCATTTTAAACTAGGAGAGAATGCACTTTTGTTTTTACTGAATTAAACTTTCATGGTTAGCAGATTTATCTGTTTTCTCTTAGAATTTTTCTTTTTTCTTTTCTTTTCTTTTCTTTTTTTTTTTTACAATTTTATTTATTTAAGAGAGAATCAGAGACAGAGAGTGCAAGCATGAGCAGGGAGGTGGGCAGGGGGTAGAGGCAGAGGGAAAAGCAGACTCCTCGGAGAAGGAAGCCCGATGCAGGACTCAATCCCAGGACTCTGGGATTATGACCTGAGCTGAAGGCAGATGCCCAGCTAACTGAGCCACTCAGGCACCTCTCTTAGAATTGTTTTCTAGCCCAAAGTGGAATGTCATATGTAGCAGTGTGCAGTGTGTGCTGGTGAAAGGTGAGGGAGGGAGTGAAACTAGATCCAGTAAGTAGAGAACTGAGAAGTGATCCATTTTGAAGCATCATAAACAATAGAAATGCTACATTTAAGCCCATTTGGAGCTACATTGTTTAGGGCAAACAGCACTAAGTTCCTGAAAAAATAGCTCCACAATATCAAAGCAAACATTGATTTGCAAAGGATGGTCTAGAATAATACAAAAAGTTCAAATGATGTTTAGTTAAAGAGGTTTTCACTTGCCTTATTACATTTCTGGGGGAAAACAAATCCTTCCTGTCATATAGCTTCTGTTAAGGTCTAGATCTAAACAAAGATAAGAAAAAAAAAGCCAAATAGAAGAGGAAAAATATATTTATGCAAAAGTGATAGGAGTTTTGCTGCTTTTCTTTACATAAGAGTAAAGGGTGTCATAAGCCATCCTACTTTGGGAAGGCAAGTGAAACAGATTCAGATGTAGATGTGTTTTGGACACCTGTGATGGGACGCTCAGCTGAATTTCTGCCATTTTTTAATATCAAATTTTAGAAGCAGAATTTCTATAGGAACCAAGGGAAGAAATGCCTCAGTGACTGTGAATACTTCTGGGCAATTAAAAAACATGACTGAAATTTTGCTGACAGGATTCTCCATCTATGATACACAGAATTTATAGGAACTGGGTGCCGGTCACTGGAATAAGTGCATATATATATATATTATATATATAATATATAATATATATATATATTTTAAGGTTTTTATTTATTTACTTGACAGAGAGAGACACAGCGAGAGAGGGAACACAGGCAGGGGGAGTGGGAGAGGGAGAAGCAGGCTTCCCACCAAGCAGGGAGCCCGATGCGGGGCTCGATCCCAAGACCTGGGGATCATGACCTGATCCGAAGGCAGATGCCCAATGACTGAGCCACGCAGGTGCCTTACTTATATGTATTCTTATATTTAATCACTGCATTAGTCCTATTATGTAACTATTATTATTATTCCAACTCTATAGGTGAGGACCTGGGATTTAAAGAGATCAATAAACTTACCTAGGATAACATGGCTAGTTGAGTGATAGCATGAAGGATACAAACATGTGTTTTTGAACTTCAAATCCTAACTTTTATTTTATTTTTTAATGTAAGTTCTTTGCCCAACATGGGGCTTGAACTCATGACCCTGAGATTAAGAATTACATGCTCTACCAACTGAGCTAGCCATGCGCCCCTGAACCCTAGCTATTAATTTCTACAGGAGACTCTTACTCTGTGTGTGTGTGTATTTATATCAGTGTTTATGTTTATTTTCATATCTATATGTGTTTGCATTTATATTTATAAACAAGCATTGTGTCTCTTTCTGTCGTCTTGAACTTTCTGTGCTAGTCAAGTGGCAGAAAGCATAGCTTTTTCATTTTTTCAAAAAGATTTTATTTATTTGAGAGGGAGAGAGAAAGAGAGCAGAGGGAGAGTGAGAGGGGGAAGCAGACTGCCTGCTGAGCAGAGAGCCTGATGTGGAACTTCATTCCAGAACCCTGGGATCATGTCCTGAGTCAAAGGAAGGCACTTAACCTGACTGAGCCACCCAGACATGCCTGGAAAGCATAGCTTTTTAAAAGAGAAGTAGCTATTCTCAGTTAAGTTGGGAGATACCATAGAAAACTGAAAAGAAACTCTCGAAAAATTTAGCATTGAGTCTTACTATTTGAGTGAAGTTACTTCAATACCCACCTCAATATATAATGGAAACTTTGTGAGGACAGGGATTTGATTCC
Source organism: Nasua narica (assembly GCA_028533885.1). Classification (NCBI taxonomy): domain Eukaryota; kingdom Metazoa; phylum Chordata; class Mammalia; order Carnivora; family Procyonidae; genus Nasua; species Nasua narica. The sequence goes on from CM052803.1 coordinate 27,394,394, forward strand.
TTTTTCTTTCTTTCCTGTCTGCTGCGGTATATAGAATAGTGCCTGACTCAAAATAGATGTTTTGTATCTGTTTATGACTGAACAAGCAAATTCAACAATCAAATAACTCTCAATTTCTCTCTTTCCAAGACCCATCTCTTTTAAGAGTGGTGAATGGAAGTGATTCTGCCTTTGATGCTTTTAAAAAAGGTCACGAGATTTTCTGTAGTCAAAGGATGAATGATTTGGAGCTGAGTGCTTATTCCTCTTCTCTCTTAGTTCTTTAAGACTAAGACTTTTATCATTATTTATTAGTTTTCCAAGTAAGAGATCCGAATGCAGTGAGATTTGGTATTTACCAGGTATTGGTGAAGGATGAGATGAGTGAAGGAATTTGTGGGAATTGAGTATTACAGTTGGAATATTGGAGATACTATTGTTTTTTCTAATTGCCTTTAACCCATTATGAGTTGAAACTAAACTTGTAAAACACTTTATTATTTTTAGTACGCTAAGTATTACAGTGCTGTCTGCCTTTTAAAAATGTTTAAATAAATGTCTCTAGATCTCTGTAGGAAAATAGACAAACAACTGATGGTAGATTAATTAAAACCAGTTCTCATCATTTAGAATAGCTTGTGGCTGCTCACATCATACATACCATGGGCACAGGCTAAAAAGAATAAAAAAAAAAAGAATAAAAAAAAGAATAGGGATTTTATTCTTTTAAAAGAATAAAAAGAAGAGGGATGATTAAATTAGGTAAATACCTTCTGATAATTCCTCATGAAGAATGGGCACGTTTGCCTTTACTATTCTATGAACCTCTTTATAATGGGAAGTTTGATACTAATGAAAACCAAGCTTTTCTATTTTCTGAGTCTCGTTCAGTCTGAAGGCATAATCAGGCTCTTTCCAAAATTATTCCCTGCTTTATTGCTTTGCATTTACCTATGTTAGAACTGGCACACAGATTGTGAAAATAGAATACAAAGATTTGCTTTTTAACAAACATTTATAAAACATCCAACTTGCCATTAACAAAAACTGAAACATGTGGCTTAGTATTAAGACCTGGCATAATTATACAGAAGTTTTTTTCTGAAAATGTCCTCATTTTATGTGTTTTCATTAAAAAAATTACTGAGATATTAACATGCCAAAGCAGTTTGTCAGTCCTTTTTTTTTTTTTTTTTAAGATTTTCTTTATTTGAGAGAGAGAGAGAGCAAGAGAGAGCGGCAGGGAGGGGGGTTGGGGGAGAGACAGAGGGAGAGGGAGAAACAGACTCCCTGTTGAGCAGGGAGCCCGATATGGGGCTCAATCCCAGGACCCTGGGATCATGATCCAAGCTGAAGACAGCTGCTTAACCAACTGAGAAATGCAGGCACCCCTAGTTTGTTAGTCTTTAAAGAGGACAAAAAACAGATCTTGTGGCATCATGGTTTTGCAAAGCGTGGTCCTCTTTCAGAATCACCTGGGGGACCAGGTCCAAATTCTAGACTCTCTGCTCTTATATCCCACAAATCCCAAAGAACACTGTGGGCTGTACCTTTAAGATGTATTCATAACGTGGTCACCACTTGCTACCTCTGTCTCCACCACCCTGTCCTGGTCATCATCTTCTCACACACTTGCTTGCCTACTGACTGCTTCACATGCTCTGCTTCAGACATAAGTCAAGTCATGTCATATCACTTTCTTATCCAAGTCACTAAAGTCTCCCATCTGAGAGTGGAAGCCAAAGTCTGGACATTAGTTAAAATCACCCCGGACAATCAGAGTGATATTATAGGTTTTATTTTTATTTTTTATTTTTATTTTTTATGTCACGTTGGTTGGTTTCCTTCAGTGACAGGCAGCAACAGATCTACGGAAATGAAAACCCTGGTAATTTTGGCTACAGTGATGTTTTATGATGAGCTATTTCCAAACCACATCTTGCCATGTTTGAGCAACATATTCTTTTTTTTTTTTGAGAGAGAGAGAGAGAGACAGAGAGCACATGAGCCAGGGGGGAGGGGCAGAAGGACAGAGAGAATCTTAAGCTGACTCCATTCTCATGCTGAGATGAGAATGCTGAGATCATGACCTGAGCCGAAATTAAAAGTCCAAGACTTAAGTGACTGGAGCACCCAGGCACCTCTTAGCAACATGTTCAATCACATAATATGATCCCTAAAATTTTTTGTGAAGAATAATTTTCTGTGCTCATATTTCTCTTGTTAGTCCAGCCAAATATATACAACGGCTGCCTCCCTAGGATTCTCACCACCCGAAACCCACCATCATCACCTCCAACGCCTCCATCTCCACTTCAACTCCCTCCCCCAAACGAACACCACCACCAATGCTACCCAGAGCTAGTACTACTTCCCACCGTCACAGTTACCTTCCTGAACTGCTCATAACTGTCAGTACCACCGGCTCTGCCATACCCACAAGTAATTCCCCCAGCCTCCACCTCACCCCCTCCCAGGACTTCCCCCCCCCCCCCCACCATCACCACTGTCCGTGACTGCCTCCTCCGTCATCTCTACCACCCACAGCTACCTCGACGGCCACCACTCCCTCCACGGCTCAGACTGCTTCCATAGCTAACATCACCGCCACTAATACTTTCTTAGGAAAAAGTGAGTCATTGGTAGAAAATCTTGTGAAGACTAATTAGAATATTCCAGAAAAGTAATTATTAGCATTATTTTTAAAAGATGTATTTTTTTAAAAAATTTATTTGACAGCACAAGCAAGAAGAGCAGCGGGCAGAGAGGGAGAGGGAGAAGCAAACTCCCTGTTGAGGGAGTCCATCGCTGGGCTTGATTCCAGGACCCTGGGATCATGACCGGAGCCCAAGGTAGCCATTTAACTGACTGAGCCACCCAGGCGCCCCCAGAAAAGTAATTATTTTTACTAATTCAGAGTATCATTCATCTGCTTATAATCATATAATTAGCATTTTCTATTGTAGAAAAAGTTGGTTAGTTAGAAAATACATCTTATAAAATTACAAAGGGGACACTGTTCTTTTATTACATACATTTTGGCATTCTCAGGTTCAAAATGATAACTCTGTTGCTTCTGTTAGAAGTTTCTTCTACCCATCTTTATTACATATGTTTTTTTTTTAAAGATTTTATTTATTCATTTGAGATAGAGACAGCGAAAGAGAGCATGAGAGGGGAGAAGGTCAGAGGGAGAAGCAGACTCCCCATGGAGCTGGGAGCCCGATGTGGGGCCCGATCCCGGAACTCTGGGATCATGACCTGAGCTGAAGGCAGTCGCTCAACCAACTGAGCCACCCAGGCGCCCCTACATATGTTATTCATACACTGTAAACATACTCCTAAAGTATGCTGATTCCATTCAGACTGACGCAGGAAAAGTAGAATTACATCTTAACATATTTTAAGGATACAATATAAAATGCATTCTCTTTTTTTTTTTTTTAAAGATTTTATTTATTTATTTGAGAGAGAAAGTGAGGGAGAGCATGAGAGGAGAGAAGGTTAGAGGAAGAAGCAGACTCCCCGTGGAGCTGGGAGACCGATGTGGGACTTGATACAGGAACTCAAGGATCATGACCTGAGCCGAAGGCAGTTGCTCAACCAACTGAGCCACCCAGGCGCCCCAAAATGCATTCTCTTAAAAAACCACAATGTTTATTTGAAACTTTTGGTCCATCAGCAAATATATCCTTTTAAAGAACAGGGCAAGGGGGATGCCTGGGTGGCTCAGTCAGTTAAGCGTTTGCCTTCGGCTCAGATCATGATCCCAGGGTCCTAGGATCCAGCTCTGAGTTGGGCTCCCTGCTCAGTTGGGAGCCTGCTTCTCCCTCTGCCTGCTGCTCCCATCTGCCTGCCGCTCCCCTTGCTTGTGCTCTCTTCTTTCTCTCTCTGACAAATAAATAAATAAAATTATAACCCCCCCCCAAAAAAAAACATGGGGACGTACTTCTTGACTCTGAAGAAACTGAATACAAAGTAGTTAGACCTTTCAGTTCTCAAGTTAATGGTCAATCCCATGGAAAAGAAAAACAGGAAATACTGCATTTAACTTTATCAAAATATGGCTATGAAGTCTGACATGTGCTAGGGCTTCTCAAACTTTTTGTTTGTTTGTTTGAGTCTGGTATTGTTGGTTCTGATGAATCTTATGAAGAAGCTCAGATAAAGCAGAGATGATCTCACTGGAGCAGGGGTAGGAGTGGGGATGGAACCCACCCACATGGCCTCCTCTTTAGCAATTCTGATATTTCTGTTTCTACCACTGCCTGAACCTCTGGGCTCTGAGGAAACCAGTCTCTAACCTATTGACATCACCCACATGGTGTGTGGCAGGAGACTAAGCTACTGTACTGTGACATTCAGCAGCATCATTAAAATTGAACACTTGCTTTGTGTCAGGCACTGTCAGCAAGGTAGGCACTACTGTGCCCTCACAAAATGTTCAGGTTAGTGGAGAATGGGAAAAGGAAAGAGGGAATGTTAGGCAATGTTAAAAAGAATGTTGAGCTGCTCAAACATGGGATACATTTTCAATGCCCAGTACAAGCTTCACAAAAGTGAAGACGTGTCTCTCCTATTTATGCCATTGTTATAATTTGCCACAATTTGGTAACATAAAAACATTGAATCATCTGGTAATTTGGTTGGATGAGTGGTTTTTATTGTCTTCCAATAATTAACTCAGCGAAGTCATTAGCCAAAGAAGTAAATTAAAATTTACACACATATACACACAAGCTACGTAATTTGCAATTAGGAAATAGGTAGAAGTGATAGGATGTGTGTTTGTGTGTGTTTGTGTGTGCGTGCGTGTGTGTGAGATATCCTTTTGTTTATTATTTTCTAAATTCTTAAAAAAGATTTTATTTGCCAGAGAGAGAGAGAGAGAGAGTGCACAAGCAGGGGGAGTGGCAGGGAAAGGGAGAAGCAGACTCCCTGCCAAGCAGGGAGCCAGAGGTGCGACTCTGATCCCAGGACTCTGGGATCATGACCTGAGCCAAAGGTAGCCGGCTACCCGACTGAGCTACCCAGGTGCCCCTACCACTAAATAATTCGTTATTGCAAAGTTGAATCAGGGAAAGGGAAATTTTATATTCATTTTTGTTGCCTTAAATCATAGTTTATGCACATAAATTACTTTGGAGATTAGATACTCCTCTTATTCAAGAGAACGTTTATTTTGGAGATATACACAGAGCATACACAAAGGACATAATACATGCAGTTCTCCAGAAATTTTTGCAAACATCAAAGAACATGACAACTACTGCTCGACATCTTCCATCTGTGATTGTGCTGGGCTGCCTCCCTAATACCCATTTTTGCATATACAAGTCCAGCGATTTGCCCAAGCTAAATTGTCTGCTGGTTCTTCCAGGGATTGATGAACTACTCTAAAAATCTATAATGACTAATAGTGACCTATAATTTCAGACAATTACTTGAAACTCTTTGAGCAGAATTTCTTTAAAAGTGCCTGCCAGGGGCGCCTGGGTGGCTGGGTCAGTTAAGCGTCCGACTCAGTTTTTGGCTCAGGTTCATGTCTCAGAGTCCTTGGGTTGACCCCTGTGTCTGGGTCCACATTTAGCTTGGAGCCCATTTAGGATTCTCTCTCCCTCTCCCTCTGCCCCTTCCCTGCTCTTATGCCACTTGCACAAGCGCCCTCTCTCTCTAAAAAAAATAAAAACTTAAAAAGTATGCTTCAGAGTCCAGTTTATAACATTAAGTCAGTGGTTATTTAGGTATAGAAGGAAGACCTCTCTCCTAATTGAGAATCTGGGAAGAGTACCAACAAGTGGATTTTTTAATAATACA